>OY982562.1:16546545-17175189 GCA_963859945.1 Euplagia quadripunctaria | reverse complement strand
ACTGATTTTGTTACCATGCGAAGGTGAAGATGTGATGAAGATCTCGGGATCTGGAGAAAGAAACACCTTCACAGACATTAGCCTCACAGACATTAGCCTCAAAGACAGAGAATCCAAACCGACCCTCCACAGTGAGAAATCCTACTAACCAGGCATTGCAATTAGATACCTCCTAAGCCTTAAGCCTTAAACTGCAATCTGCCGTTGGCATGTAATAATATAGTTCGAACAGTGTTTTGCCTCTTAATGGGGCCGCGGGGCATCCTCGGGAGTATTCGGATGCGAAGTAAAATGTGTCAATAGCAATTCGTCGATTCGAGGTTTATCCTCGGGTATGGCGATCGTTTTGGTCTACAAACCGAAGGTGACTGGTGGGTTTTCCCACCTCAATTACTATCTAACAAATACTATCTTACTCCCACGGGTCATAATCTCACCGGAGCCAAACAACAAGGTGGTATGTCGGACTCGAACGGACTAAAACCACAAAGTGTTCCGTCACCGGGTCTTATGGCCGGGGCCAAGTGTAGCCAAAATTAGATTACCTACACTCTACGGTGTCTGATGTCTGCCACCACGCAGACGAAGTCGCAGGCAAAAGCTAGTTTTAGTTATAGTTAAAAATATTTACTTAAAGGTATAATGTATATGTTTATATTCCGAACCGACGGCGCAATGGTTTAAGACGTTTAAGTGGTCGCCTCGTCACTAAGCTCCGCCGGGTGGGTTCAAATCCCACACGGGAGAAAAAAAAAATTGTGAGGTCCACAAATAGTTGTCCTGAGTCTGAGTGTACCTTGTATCCGTTGTTTCAATGTTTGTGAAGCAAAAATGTTGTATGGTTAGTATTACTTGGGACCAACAGATGTCGTTGCGTGTTGTATAAATTTTTCTTGAAAATTTTGAATTCTTTTATTTATGGATAGAGAGAACCGATTGCGATAAATCAAAAACCTAACTAACAATGACATATTAACACGCCATACGCGAACATAACTGAATCACACGCTGGCAAAACTTTAATAAAGCTGTATAGCAATACATATTATTATGCAGCTCTTTCAGTGCGTACGACTTACCGGTTGTTAGACAGAGATAAACAGAGCTTTAGCTACGCAGTAAATGGTAATGTACGCTCATTAGTCAAATCACTTAAGATGCTATCAATCAGAGTGATGTGGGGCAAGTAGTAGAACACTTAATTTTATTTGGTTAAGCTAGGTAAATAAATGAAAAATAAAATACATAATCAATCTTGAAATAAAAAGCTACACTACACTACTAAATGTTACACTGAGTTACAGGCAATACTTGTACATAATACGTTTCCGCGATTATTTTATACTTTTTACGTGAAGTAACCAAACAGACAAATTCCACGTCTGTTTATATTTTAGAACAATACTATACTTTTAGTGTGACGTGGGTCACACTAAAAGGCGTCTAAAGATGTTGTCATCTTCAGGGTTATAAAACGAATTCCTCTAAGTTTATCTTTTGTTTTTAGAAATAAATAAAAGTCACAAGGTACCAGGTCAGGACTGTAAGAAGGATGACTCACTAGCTCCACATCTTCGATAGACAAATTTTCGATAGTCCGTCAGGCGGCGTGAGCTGGAGCGTTATCGTGGTGGAGGAGGGTCCTGCTTCTTGGGCGCTGCTGTCTAACATTTTCCAAGACAACTGGTTGACAATAACTGACATACCAATCTGCAGTAACAGTCCTTTTATCTTCTAGAATGATTGTTGCGAAATGACCCGTCCGTCCAAAGAATGAGATGATGATGATTCTTTACTTTTGTCGGCAAATCTTCGAATGAAAACATCCTTTGCGCAGATTGTCTCTTGGTTTCGGGTCTGAACAAAATATCTAGCTTTCATCTTATTCAAGTCACCTCCATCATACTTTTCAAGCATTGAGCACCAATCAAAACCTAGGATCTGCGTATTGGAACGGGCACCTAGCGACTGACTTATTCTGATAGACTTCCGACAATTCAAAAATACTATAGTTATTTTAATTGAAATAAATTATTGATTTGTGTCTGTGGCATCAGCTCCTAAACGGATGGACCGATTTTGATTTGGTTTTTTTTTTGTTTGAAAGGCGACCTGATCGAGAGTGTTCTTAGCTTTAATACAAGAAACTCTGTTCACACTTTTCGATCAGATTCTTTTTTAATTGTTGAAGGAATTTTTGAGCAAGGGTATTTTAAATATTTGATTTATACTTGTCAGGCATATGTATCAGCTCTTTTGAAGTGTCATCACAATCAAGAGATAATTTTGTTTTAAAAGCTAGCTCCTTAGTAGATACTTAGAGTAGTCTATAAAGTAGTCATTTTGATTATTTGTTTAAGGTAACGCGTTTATTGTGGGTACACTACTGGGCTCTTTTTATCATTATTACTATACGACCTTAGAAAGATGCATACCACAAGTGTCCATCAAAACAACAGTAATCAAAGTAATATGCGATCAACTATTTGTTTCACCAATAACTCTATTCAGTTTCTTCTGCGGCATGAACTATTTGGAAGGAAAACATTTTGAAGGTTGCAAAACTGACCTGAAGAATAAATTTTTGAAGACCTATGTAGTAAGTTTTTTCAGTTAAATCTTACTTTAATACTACGTGCCTACGTAATATTGTCGTATCGTATCGTGCTCTTGTCATCAGCGAGCCCCACTTGTGTTTTAAAAATGAAAGTACATTTTTACCTAACTATTTTTGAAGACGATTAAAACTTTTCTGTGTGAAACAAAAGTGAGTCGACACTCTTGAACCTATACATGCTTAAGCGCTGGTGCTGGTTCTGCATTGGTAAATTAGTGTAGATATGAATTACCTACACCGAACTTGTATGAACAGGGTTATCGGTTTTATACATGATGAATTCCACAACCACGTCAATTTTTTGATTTTTGTTGTTAATGATCCAATAGCAATAAAAAAATAATTTGTCATTGTTGCAGATTGACTGCTTGTACTGGCCACCAATACAATTTATTAACTTTTATTTTTTACCAATAACTTACAGAGTGTTATACGTGAATATAACAACAATGATATATAATATATTTTTATCATATATGAAGCATTCTGACGCTAATAATTAAACAATATTAAGATTCGTGTACCGATGAATCACTGCAAACGATGCTAAGTCATTCAGCACATTCCGATCCTAGAAAATGAACCAAATTATGGACTAGACTTTAGCAAGACCATGCGTCTACATCGTGCGGTCCTGCCGTTCTTCTCTATGGCAGCAAGTACGGTCACTCTCTCACAAATTGATGGGGATGCCGCATATCAAGAGGATGATATATCAGCTTACAAAATTTAAATAATACGTGGCGTCAGCTGCAACCAGAACTATATCTTGTTAACGCTTTTCGAAAGTTGAGAACGCTTTGCCCACCGTACGACCTCCATCTTTGTGTGTAACTACACTGCCGGACACTAGAGTTGTACAAAGATGTTTGAAAAAGAAAAGACTAGAAATAATTAAATAGCTTATCAAATTAATATATATTAGATAAATAGATTTTCTTATTAAATTAACTTTCAAAATTAAGTAGCGGTAAGTTATATTTTATGAAAAGTAGTTCGGCCGCTTTTGCACCTAACAATATTTTCTGGTGTTGTTCGTATATAAGACTAGCTCAGCTAAATAATTGCTCACTGGCGCTGACGCTGCTAGTGAAAAAATAAGAGTTCTGTGCGCGCCTAAACTTCCGATCATATTTCCGTATTATAAAATTAATAATAAATAAAAAAAAATAAAAATATATAAAAGTTGCGGAAACAGAAGCAGAAGCGGATGTTAAAATGCGCACGGCACTTCTGCAGTTGCGGAAGCAGAAGCGGAGGTCTGTTGCATCAGTAATATATATCAATAAGTATTGGTAACAAAATTTATGAGTGTTGAGTTTTATATAATGAAATGATAAATAACATTATTTTGTCCCTATGATATTTTTATTTTAAATTTTTATGAGTAATCAAAATATTCTTAAACCTTTCGAAAGTAACATAAAATGTTACTTACGAAAGGTTTAAGAATATTTTGAAGGTTTAAGAATATTTAGACTGATAAAATTTATCAAAAAATTAACACAGTTGATGCAAATTTTGAAATTATTTATTTAGTTGAGGGTAACCAGCAGGTAAATTTATTTGTTTTGATGGGTACTGATGATGAGCAAGAAGTTGAACAAATCATAATTGGTCTTAAAAAAGGTTGCGCATTGGGTTGTGAAAACATTAGTAGCAAATTTCTAAAATTACATCAAAATATTCTTATAGGTGGACCTATTACGAAAATTGTAAATGATAGCTTACAATCGGGCTTATTTCCTGATTCCCTCAAAAGATCGGAAGTGTGCCCAATCTATAAGAGTGGGAACAGAAATCATATCAGTAATTATAGACCAATATCCATACTGCCGGCAATATATAAAGTATTTGAAAAAATCAGCAACAGGCTTGGTAAATTTTCTTGAAAAAAATAACCTATTGTCTAAAAATCAGTATGGTTTTCAGCAGGGTAAGTCCAGAGAACAAGCAGTAAACAAACTCACCAGCTATTGATGTGAAACATCTATAGCCGCAGGTAAAACTGATTTCTGGCGTGGCGACGCATGCCGTGGCGACGCGTCGCCACGCTATATGATGGTATATATATACAGTCTATATGCAGTAGTGTGTACGGTGTGGCGACGCGCCGCCATGCGCAATCGACTGTGAGATTCTCTCTTTTGATTCGACTTTTACAAAATAATGTCGATGTTTCACATCTGCCAGGCGTCCCGTGACGGCTCACATTTTTTTTTTAGTACAAATTTAGATAAGGGAAGAAAATGTCTTTCAATATTTCTCGATCTTGCAAAGACATTTGATACAATTTTTGTTTCCCTTTTACTGGATAAACTCTAGAAGATAGGAGTCAGAGGCACCGAGTTAGAACTTTTCAGAAGTTATTTGTCTGGGCGAAATCAGTGTGCCCATGTAAATAAATATAAAAGTACCTACCTGCCAGTTACACATGGTGTACCACAGGGCAGCATCTTAGGTCCCACCCAATTCTGGTTTATATTAACGAATTCACTAGTCTTAAGCTCACCCAAGGTGAAATTATCTCCTTTGCAGACGACACTGCTTTAATTTTTAACGCAAATGCTTGGGATGAGGTATTTGATGCTGCTCAGTAGGGTTATAATATCACTAGAAGCTGGCTTCAAGCTAATATTTTGACTTTAAATGTGGAAAAAAAAAATCATTTAGTATTAAAAACTATTCAAGTCTTAGTGACAGCCATAAAATTATCTCTCATGAGTGTTCCCTGAAAGCCAGCTGTGTGTGTTCATCATTGGAACGAGTTCAGATCATTAGGTACTCAGGTGTAATTATAGACAGAAATCTCAATTTTAAAGAACATATCAGGCTGCTTTGTGCACGAGTGCGTAAACTAATTTATGTTTTTAAAAACTTACGGCATGCCGCTGAGCCCTATCTCCTAAAACAAATTTATTATGCCCTAGGTCAATCATTATTAAATTATTGTATTTCCTCTTAGGTGGAGGGGGCTTGCAAAACTATTATGAAGTCCATTGAAATTGCCCAGCGCGCCATCTTAAAGGCCAAGGCCAATCATGTTCAGGCCAATCTATTTCTACTGTCTCTCTATATCAAATTTGTGGGGTCCTGACAGTGAGACAGAAATCAGTACAGCCCAACTAATCTTTCCTTATTATAAGATGACTGAGTAAAGCAAGAATTTGAAGACTCTGAGGTATAAATAAACTATCCAATAACAAAGAATTATTAAAATCTTTTCACAACTGACAGATATACCTGTCGTGTAACATATATTCGCTTTGATTTTTAATATGTCTTCGGTATTTTGACCCAGAACTATATTCTATTCTCTCGTTGCAGATTGATTGCTTGTACTGGCCAACGGTACAATTCATTAGCTTCTATTTTCTACTAACACTTTATAGAGTAGTGTACATCAATGGAGCATTAATGGTTTATAATGTATATTTTTATCCTACATGAAGCACTATGATCATCATAAATCATATTAAGCAATTTTCTACACCCTAAAGTTACTCAGTTATCATGGATCTAAAAATATCGTGAATGACCCAATCAAATAAATCGTTTATTTGATTGAGCCATAAAGCCCATTTACGTTATGGTTGATACATTTAAAAAAATGTGCATATATCTTATTGCTTTTATTGAGAAATTAAATAGCTCAAGATGTACGACATGTTTTTTCTAATTTTCACACCGACTCCCAAACAAAAATTATTTATTTTTATAAAAACAAAATTAAACAGACTTGAAAACCACAAATAGGTACTCAAAAGCGAAAAATAAATTAATATAATTATTATAAGCGCTACCCACATGTTTAATACATACATTCTATCTACTACCTACTTACTTGACTTGGCTGGCACCGAATTTGTAAAAATAATTTATTTTATCCTTTTTAGTCCAAAACAAGTTTTAATTTAATCCATTTACAAAAGTTCGTGTCTTTGCTGTACGCCGTTGAGAAGTTCCACTACCCACCTCCTGATTACATTATCAGATCAGCTCAATAGTACTAGATTGTTGCATTGTTACTAAACTTACATAAGTATGCAGAATTTCAGCTCAATCGGAAACCGGGAAGTAAGTCAAAATTGACTTCTAATATTTTGTTACATTGTTAGTTAGTTAGTTTTCCTCGATTTCCTTGAGATTCCATCATCAGATCCTGACTTGATGACATGGGACCATCTCGGGAGTATACCCTTTCGAATTAAAAAATATTTTTTTTCAATCGGTTCACAATTGGCGAAAATATCATAGAATCTCCTTTTTGGAAGTCGGTTAATAATGGGTAGGGATCTGCTATAGTTTTCGCTAAAGGCGTACCTTGGGTGGGGCAAGTAGGGCCCGGGTGCCTTTGAAAGGGGCGCGCGCAAACCGCTAATTATCAAAATGAACTAATTCGGTATTACAAAGGATTCTACACTGTTAAATATACCACTAAAGTATAAGTAAGCTGAAATAAGTGGCGCATAGTCCCAAACACCCAACTCACTATCCACTCAGTAAGAAACATGTCCCCAGAAAACAAAAAAAAAATTGTAAAAACGAAATTTAATTTACTTAGGAAGATCTCGCGACAAGAGTTCATATCATAAGTTAATAAAGCTTTGTTTATTCCGAAAAAAGTTTACATTACATATGTGTGTTAGTAGTGCTATGTAGTTCTTTTATTTTTAATCAAGACTTTATTTCGGACCCCTTTCGGGTAAAAGCCTCCTCCATTTTGCTCCGTCTATCTCTGTCCTGGCCTATCTCCATCCATTCGTTTCCCGCGATCTCCATTATACCTTCAGCCCATCGTTTTTTTGGTCTACCGACATGTCTTTTCCCTAGCGGTCCCTTCCACTTTGTCGCTTGCAGCGTCCATCTTTTGTCCTTTACTCTACAGATATGTCCAGCCCATTGCCATTTTTGCTTCAAAGCATATTCCAGAGCATCTGTTAATTTGGTTTTCTTCCTTATATTTTCGCTTCTAATTTTTTGAATTTTTAATATCATAAGTTACTTACTATTAAAGAATGTAAAAAATATTGGATTTGATTTATTTCATTTGCAAGCAGGTCGATGACATTAAATTAATAAGGAGCTGACAGAACTCAATGTTTAGATTAGCGCCCTCTAGTGGATATGTATTATTAGCGTGACGGTCACGAGTTCAGTGCTTTTTCCCCCATAGCAAAAGTGCACAAACGTGCCTAAAGAAGTTTTCACTTCTTTCGTTTTCTTCTTTTTCACAAATAATTGATTTACCACAATATGGAAAAAGGGCAACTAAACTAATTTAAAGTCCGTCCAACAGTGTTGAATATTGTGGGTTCGATTTCTAAATGGGACATTTTTTTACCTGACCAACACAATATTTTAATTTTTATTTAGATGCATTTTTATTCGTTAATTTCATAATAGCAATATACTACGACATATAACCTAGCACTGTCTAGAACTAGACTAATTTAGTTAAACTATATAGACTAATATATTAGGCATCTACTAGGTATCATATATCGTTATATAAAACCTAGTAGATACCTAATATATTATGCATACCTAGTATGTTTGGTAAGACCTCGTGATGCGGATATACATATAAATAGGTTGGAATACTCCTGAAAAAAAAACAAAGAATTGCATAGACCTAGCATTTATCACCGAAGAGGTCTCTTATCGTCGCCTAGATACGGAGGCGTAATCATCCTCAGTATTATATATTTTAGTTTATGATCATCCTCATCAAGCTCATAGAGAGGCCCTGGATTTCCTTGTTCTGTTATACATCATGATGTTCAATAGGTTTAAGTCCCTACTATATATCTGCATCATCTTCTAGTCCTTCTTCTTTTTATTTGGGATCGGCGCAATGTGTTTTCTTCTTCCATTCTCCTCTATCACTTGTCAGTTTACTGCTTACTCCCTTTCTAGCCATGTCCTCTTTCAAGCAGTCCATCCATCTTTTCTTTGGTTATCCTCTACTCTTGTATCCGTCAACTTCCACACCTAAAACTCTCTTCACCACATTTTGCTTATCCCTCTCTCATAAGTAGGTACTATAAGTCTTCGTCTTATAATTATCATTAGCCAAGTAGAGCGAAAAGAATGCACTGTAACAATTTCACGAAACCATGCACATCCACGTCCTAGAACAGAAAATACTTTCTTAGATGAAACACATCGCAGCAAAACATTCCATGTTTCAGGTTTTAGCGTTTAAAAGTCTCCTTTAAAAACCTTGTTATAACTGTTACAAGCGCACACCTCGTTGCCGATCGCTAAAAGAATAACCAAGAGAATGAAACCCCTTTCGCAGCGATTAGTTTAAGTTTACCTTATTGATACCCAAAGTCTGCATGAACAACACATTTACACATGCGTTCCTGTAGATACATTTATAGGAACATACCCTACTCTATGCCCCCTACGCGGCTGGCTTCTGCCCTTCGCTACATTGAGGCGGCATGAATTGACATTCTCCCAGAAGAAAGCGACCGCGGTAAAACGTCTACCGCCTGCGGAAATACCTTTCTGGCAAGGTTTATCTCGTCGAGCTAATGTGTAAAGCAAACGAATTATACCGTAAGCTTTCCGCGGCTCTCGGTATAGTTCCTATTACTTAAGATATACGGTTTTACTCACTTGTAGTTGCAGGTGCAACCGGCGCGGCAGGATGCCTCACCCCTTGATAAATTGCCCCCGTCGGGTCCGAAACTAGTCGGGTATCCCCGAAATATACACGTGAGTAAAACCGTATATCTTAACTAATATGAATACCACTCACGAAAGTTTTTATTCGAGTATAGTTCCTGTTCCCTGATAGCTATGCACATATTGTACGCTTCTATACGACTGAGAGGTACTAGGTACAAGTGGTACAACGAAAAATCGGTTTCGAGTCAATGGTATAAACGGGATAGGAGAGATCTCTGGAAAGAGCCTTTGGTAGTTGCTACTACGCCCTTTTTATTTTGAGACTACTCATTTAATAATACTTCGTCTTTTGACATGATCACAGACTATGTAATGGATTATATATTATATATCGTATATTACGAGTATATACCGTCTTGTCGACGGTCGGGTCCGTCCTTCTGTACCTAATAAACTTAGTATACTAATATAAAATACTATAGTATACTAAGTTTATGCCATAAACATAATAATTATGTTATTTTATCTATATCTCTGTCACACACACACATAAGTTGGCAAGAAACCATAGATTTGATACAGTGCAGTATTTAGGATATAATAAATCTGTGCAGAGAGCCATTGTATTAAAAAATTCTAGTTGAAGCATGTGATAATATTATGTACTTGAAGTACTTATTTATAAAATTTGGTCTTATAAATAAATATTTACTTACCTACAAATTAATAAGTTGAAATTGTTTTTTTTTGTTTAATTGATGTTCATATTAAGATTGATTACAAATCAAATACTAAATAATCATGACTTTATCCAATATTAAAAGTAAAAGTTATAGATAAACTATTGTGATTCTGCTAAAAGTAACGGATAATGTAAAATGATTATTTCTTTCATGCTTCAATGCATGAACACAAGGCTGCTAGGGGAAATCAAATTTAATAGAAATTGCTCAACAAAGAATGGAGGTTTACGAAGTTTCTCAAAGAAATTCTTACTACTTACAAATTGTTTGACTGCTGGAGGATGTATGATGATGGGAGATTTAGTGGAACAGGAGTTTGAGTTCCGTACAAGAAAGATACTAAAAAGATATGACTGGACACGAGCAGGTAACTAATCATAATCATTGGTAATACTAAATACTTATATTCATTTTATCTGTAGGTAGTTTACTGAAAATTTTAACACCATCCGAGAACAGGCTATTTCCTAGATAGAACGTGGACCTTACGAGTCCAACACACTGCAACTTCATATACCAATATAGATTGTCCCGTCAACCTCGAAAGCTTCGCTTATCAGTAGGATATGAGTAGTTACAGTAGTTTTCCAAATGAACACGTGTTTTGAAATTATGGCCTTTACCATCTGAAGACTGGTTTGTTTCTTTCGTGGAGAAACCAATCCTCAGCCAAACACTAATACCGGAGATAATGTATAATTTAGTGGGTCCGAATTACGAATTAAAAGTTAGGTTTGACTTTAATGATTAATGAATATCTGCAACTACCAAATCATATAACGGGTACAAGATCACTAACATTTCCCTTTAATTTCATCTGCGTTTTTGGTCACTGCTCCATTCCTAAGGGTCGCAGCGTGATGTTACATAGTCTATAACTCTATACTATTCCTCATGAACATGAGCTCTCACATACAAAAAGATTTTTTCAAATCCGACTCATACTTAGCGCGAATAATACGACTCATACTTAGCGCTAATAATACGAGTGAATAGTGAGCGGAAATAGTTAGAATTACTTTTATTGTTATTGTGTTAATTGCTAATTATTTAAATAAATTGTGTCTATTTCGTTATAAATTGGTGTGAGTATCTAATCCTGAAACCCCGGCTCGCTACATTGCTATAGATTAAGTCTTGTTTTCAACCTCCGACGCATAAAGCAGGAGTGTTTTAAGTTTAATGTGAGAAGAAATTTAAAACTTGTATAAAACGCACGAAATATAAACGAGCTAGTTTATAACTAGACGATTATTTAGCTGATAAAAATGCTTGGCAAAATACTGGCCCCTGTTCCACAGCCAAACTATAAACGAATGGTGTTCTTCAAAAGCAGAAGCTTTCCCTGAATTTTCACTTGGGTGTTCGGTTTATTCTGACATGTAAGTATCTATTTATTGATATTTTTCATTATTTATATTGTTGATTTTATACAACATTGACATTGTCTACAATTTGAATTTCATATACATTTTTGTGTTTTATGTAAAAAAATTTGAATGGGTGGATGATGGCTGACGCCATCATCCACCGTGCGCGAATATTTCATATTCGTGCACAAGTGCCGTTGGTCGGGGCTGGTCATCTCCGGATTATTTAAATATAGTAGTAACTAGCTGTGCTCCATTGTTTATACGCGAAATAACAACATAAATGCGAAAAGCACAAATTTTTTACCCTTACAGCACCTGTAATGAGTGAGCCATCGGTACTGCGACGTTATGCCTCCAATGGTCCACCCATCACCAGCCCGCTGGGGGTAAGCGGGCTCCGTCTAATAACTGGGCGATATCCAGCCACATCCTTCATTAGAGATTCTGCTGTGGGTGAAGAACATTTAACCCGTCTTATCCACAAGCGGCCACTGTTAGGGTACGCATGTGAACCGTTCTGCTTGGTGGTCTTCCTATCGAATCCACTACGCCACCTCTTTGCACCAGAAGTTTTCCACGCAACATCACGGTCGCGATAAAACAACTGTAGCGACCTAACGCCTCGATTCGTCGACTAATTGGGATACTCACTGTAGTTAGCAAGTCAGTGCCGCTTCCTAGAAACTATAGGCCCCTAGGGCCATCACCAACATGTCATCGGTATACCTAACAGACCACTCCCAGCCAATACTAAGGTCTACCCCCGCAACAAATAAATATTTGGCTCTGAGCTTTGTTCATTGTCACGAAGTAACATAAGATTCCACACTAACGTAACCGATCGGAAAACGAATGGTCTACAAATGTAAACGAACTTCACCGGCTATATTTCAATATTTTAACTTAGATGTAATTTTGAGGGAGATAGTGTGTCGTGTGAGATATTCTTGTTTTATACCGTTCTAGAATCCATTTGTCGGATCCTCAGTCACAGGATTAGGCACAATGTGGGCACGAAGTGGGTACGGGCGATGAGAAAACTCCCTTTTGACATTTAATCACTGATGCATTGTAAACACGCAAAGAAACACTGTACAGTTCCTAGGTTAGTGTAGTCCTAGGTGTGTGACTCGACGGTGACCAGACTTAAAGTGAACTCGTCCATCCACAGGCCAATACCCTCCGCCTAGACTCTGCGTGACGCCGATAGATGGCGCTTGTGTTCCTTTCCGGTGAATTTATTATAGAGGGCGCTCTAAGCATCCGTACTAATGACCAAAGATGCGACACGTCCCCGTGTGCCGGTTAATCCTCAAGAATACTTGTTAAACTCTGTCATTCCTGACGATAGGATTGGGATCAGGAAAACTCATTTTGTGAGGCATTACGAAAATGATCACGATTGATTTGACACCTAAACATTATGGCAAAATATTTTCATGATAACGTCAAAATGTTCACTAAACTGTTTTAACAAAGCACACTCAAACAATTCTTTACAAAAGTCACATAGGCATCATTAGGCAGTATGCAATACCCAAGTGAAAACTATGAGTCACCTCTATCCGGTACTCTCACACAAAATCATCACCCTTCACGGCAATCATGGATAACCTCTATCCGGTTTCCATTTCAACATCGCCCTTTACGGCAATCATGGACAACCTCCATCCGGTTTCCATTGCAACAACGCCCCTCATGGTAATCGTAGACAACCTCCATCCGTTTTCCAATACAACAACGCCCCTCACGGCAATCATGGACGACCTCCATCCGGTTTCCATTTAATAAAACAATTTTTAATCAAATTTAAACTAAAGCAAGCAAGGGGATACAAAAATAACTAGACAACAGCCAGAGCCACGTACCACTGTCGTTCGTATCAAGTTTCAAAACTACTCAGTACAACTGTACACAGCTTACAGAAAACTCAGATTACAGCAGCTCTCGAGTAAGACATCTATCGCCCCGGCTCTCCAGCCGAACAGCAATCACATTGCTCTCATCCGTGTGTCACCCACTGACCACACGTATGGTCTCTGCAGACCCCGACCTCCGCCAGAGTTAAACGCACACCCAGTTCGTGGGTGCGTGGTGCACGGACTACTTGAGTTGCCTCAAGAGACACCGATTTCTACCGGGCTACGACTACGAAATAACTACTGGTACGGTCGACCTTACTATGGCCTATAGAGTCCCCTTACACGAGTTTCACCACTTAAGGTTACAATTCGTTATTATCATCATCTACATCAATCTCGACTGATACGTGCTGGTCTATCATGTGCATACTTGTAGGTACGTATGTTTAAAGCTTTCAGTGTATAACAATCACCTTCAAATCCTCCACTACTTTAAAAGGATCTTGATACTTTAGATCTCGCCAAAACTAAAGTGGTTGACTTCTCTATTTGCTCCCCAAATCCGTTTGACAATTCTCTACAAATTATCTTTAACCTACCTGATAATACTCTTGCTAGCGACCCCTATTTTATAGAAAAAAATGGTTGCCTGTAAAGTCGGTATACAGGCGAAAGTTTTACGTGACAACGACTTTGAGTGGTAAAATAATAACCATGCCCGAGTGGAAGGGACGCGTGCCTCTCACTCGCTCTCATTGTGAGCGCATAACGTGAGCGGAGCGTAACGCAGTTTCTTGAAGTGTCACCCGGCAAACCAATTTATAAGACGTTGTCACGTCAAAAGTAACCTTTATTGAATATCTAGGTATCATTATTGATAATAACCTAACCTTCAAAAATCATATTGAATAAATATCAAGTAGAATACGCAAACTAATCTATATATTTAAAGAACTTCGGCACTCTGCTGATGCTCACGAATTGAAAATGGTATATACGGGTCTATGTCAATCCATCTTGAACTATTGCATTACCACATGGGGTGGTGTTGCTAAATCTCACACTTTACTGATTGAGCGTGCCCAAAGAGCTGTGCTAAAGGTTTGCTGTTTCAAGCCTCGTTTGTACCCTACTAAAAGGCTTTATGAATTTGCCAAGTTCTTACTGTTCTCATGTCAAAGCTCCCGTTCTCAAACAGCACTCGTTAACTTACTACACCCCTGAAACTACACGCCGTAATCATCTTGTAGTCGCATCAACGCACCATAAAACTTCATTTAGTCGTAGGTTCTTTATTTTTCTAGGACCTTACATATTGCATAAATTTTGTTCCTATGTAGTTTAAATATGTACCAATGTAAGACTATCATCTCAGAATGACTTAAACAAATCATATGAAGAGACGGAGGACCTTCTAATGGTCCTAGAGTAAGCACTCGTGTATGTAATAACTCTAGTGGATCTGTCATACATGGGCATATGTCGTATGACAGATCCGATCCGTAGACCTTGTCGTAGGGCTAGCAGACAACGTATGTTTATACCTTAATGCCAAACCCTTAAAACGCACGCACGCACGCACGCACGTTAATATTTCATTTATTACCCTTACTGATTGTTCCTTTTTTTTCTTTAAGTTTTTGTATTTTTATTATTTTTCTTTTAATGTATTTTGGAATGTCAACTCGTAATCCGAGTGGGTACCTGGTGTCCTGTAACACACGTTTTATATCTATCTCAGGCACCAGCGATCCACAACCGAAATTTTCAATTGTTATATGTTATACTTGATCTTATGTTTATGTTATAATAATATGTTATTCTTAAGCTCGCGGTAATCTATTACCATACGATCTGTGCCATTGTTAAGCTAGAAGCATCTACGTCGTATGATGTTTGCGTCCATATCCCCGATCACACACTGTACTTCGGTCGCCTGTAGACGGCGCGATTCTGATCGCATTTACAGTTTTAATCATTAGCCGTCATATTCGCGGCAAATCCTAGCTTCAGAATTTCACGTCACTCTGTAAGCAACTATTCGCCAAAACATGTAGCAAAAGCTCAAGAGAATGATCGTCAATCGTTACACAGCATGATATATATATCCCGAAGGCGATTGCATGACACAGACGTCCACACGTCGCTCAGCATACGCCCCTCGCGTCCAGCCGCCGCCGTTCACCGCTTGGCTGCCACCATCACTCAAGCACTGGTTCGCGATGTGACCTGGTTTGTCACACTTGAAGCATACCAAGCGCCTTGGCTGCAGGCTTCTTGGTTGCTTGGTTTCACATCACAAGATGAGTGGTTTATATATCAATTTTTACATTTCTAACTTATAAGATGACAAAGTTTCATGTAAACTTTCATCCCCTATTTTCAAATTCAATTCAAATTTTCAAATTATTTTCTTATAGAACGCTTACATCATGTAAAAAATACGTCCTGCAAATTATTATTACCTGTATACGAAAATAATACTTATTTATTTTTACGAAAAATTTAACATAATTATGTAATAAAAAAATTCCCAAACATTTTTTTTCATTTATATCGCTATCTAATTTGGCATTGTATTGTATTAATAATTTATAACCTTTACAGTTTTGTGTAAAAATTTTTTTTGTTTCCTTTATTGTAATTTAAATATTACAATATTTTTTATACTGTAAAGCAATAGGTTTGGTAATTATTTTTTACTATCTTACAATATTTTTTTCATATAATTCTGAAATGTACAGTTATGAAATTATATAAGTACCTAATAAACTACGCTACTATATAAATATGTGAATTTAGTAGTATAGTTTCTTATACGCCATCTATTGTGAAAGTCTTATATTTTAACGCCATGTACCTCACTTGTCGCTTGATTGACGTCTTGACTTTTATTGTTAACTTGAAGTTGATCAGGCCAAGCAAACACGTGTTCCCATACTAACTTTGCCACCCCTTTTCAACCCCTTGGGGGTGGAATTTTCGAAAATCCTTTCTTACCGGATGCTTACATAATAAATTTGGAGAACGTATTCCTTATACGTTCTCCAAATTTCAGGTCTCTACGATTAGCGGTTTAGGCTGTGGGTTGACCAGTCAGTCAGTCAGTCATTCGGAACAAAGTATTTTATATGTATAGATATAGTTGAGTACACAGAATATGCATATTTATGAGCGTACACAAAAATTATTGCTCTAGACAATAGTTCGTCTGTACAGAGTTCAATTAATAATGGCACTGTTGTAATGTTCCACATGATGATCGCGTTGGCCAAATATGGTAACGTTATTTTAAACACAGCGCGTAATATGAGACAATCCTGGCATGGTCGCCATGTACTGTTCGGACTATGAGTAAAAGATGAGTGTTGATAATACTTGTTTATTGTCAGAAGTTTACATTATGACTCTTCTAAAAATCTAAATAAATTTACGGTTATATATTGGCGTGCTCTATACACCACAATCTCCAATCCTCGATAACGACGCTGGGCATGAGCAGGGTCAATGTTATATGCTTTCGTGGCGGCTGGAGTCTTTTCCACCTCTTCGGAGAAAATACATCCAGGTCTGCCTGTGCCGGCCCGGATGTGTTTGGCGTACTTGACCGGCAGGCCCTTGCTGGTCAGGTCTTCTACGATTTCCTGTGTGGGGCTGGTAGATCACAAGAAATCACGCGGTTCAATCTGTTGAGGAGGTCAGGGACTCCTCCAGGTCGGTTCTCTTGGCTGGGTTTGGGCTCACCTCGGCGTCGTCCTCACGGGACCTTTTGGCCGGAGGGAGCGTGTCTGGGCAGGGGGAAGAGGGAAGAGGCTGATCTTGCAGCGTCCCCTCTACCACCTGCAAGCTGGTTAGGTCGCTGGTTGCAACGTCTTCTTTCTTACTGTCGCCCAGTTGAACTTCCATCACCCGGAAGTAGGCCTCCAACCAGCGCTGCAGTCCCTGTGACATTACCCCCTTCTCAAGAAGGGAGTTGTAGATACGCAGGTCGCCTTGGCATTTACTGCGCTAATCCTGCAGCTCCGCGTCGCGTCCCCTCTACCACCTGCAAGCTGGTTAGGTCGCTGGTTGCAACGTCTTCTTTCTTACTGTCGCCCAGTTGAACTTCCATCACCCGGAAGTAGGCCTCCAACCAGCGCTGCAGTCCCTGTGACATTACCCCCTTCTCAAGAAGGGAGTTGTAGATACGCAGGTCGCCTTGGCATTTACTGCGCTAATCCTGCAGCTCCGCGTCGTGCATAGGCCCACTTGCTGTGGGTGATGGTGTTGATGGTTCCATCTTAGGTGGAGTCGTCTGGCGGTGCAGATTTGCGGTGGCAGGCAGCCAATCACCGTGCGGTTAGGTCCAAGCAGACCCTTCCCCCACGACGAGGGCTCCACCACGCCGTTTGTCTTAGGAGGGTACTCCCCACACGAATGTACCCAAGGTACACCCGCAAGATTTTTTACAAAATAAACTTAAATTTTAACTTAGGTTGTTAAAAGCACCCGTACGTTAAGCGAGCAGAGCGAGAACACAACCTTTCGCTTCGACGTTCCGAAGCGCTCTATCTAGGCTTGAGTCTTCGCGCGGCATGTTTTTATAGTCCCTCGGGGCGTGGGCGTGGTGTGCGCGGGGGTGGTAGCTCGGGGAATGGTGGGGTGGTGCGTGGCGCGAGGTCTCGGAGTGGGAAACTGTAGGATGACGCGTGTTACAGCTCTTTTCTAATTGTTGAAGGGATTTCCTATTGAAGTGTCATAAGTGCTCATCAATTAAGGGATAATTTTGTTTTACTATTTACTTAGATTAGTCTATGAATATAAAGTAGTCATTTGGATTATTTGTTTAAGGTAACTCATTTATTGTGGGTTTACTACAGGGCTCTTTTTGTCATTATTACTATATGACCTTAGAAAGATGCATACCACAAGTCTCCATCAAAGCAACAGTAATCAAAGTAATATGTGATCAAATATTTGTTTCACCAATAACCCTATTCAGTTTCTACTGCGGCATGGACTATTTGGAAGGAAAACAGTTTGAAGCATGCAAAGCTGACATGATGAATAAATTTTTGAAAACATTTACAGTAAGTTTTTTTACGTAAACTTGACGTAATATTATCGTACTCTTGTCATCAGCGAGCCCCACTTGTGTTTTAAAAACGAAAGTATGTCTCACCCAACTATTTTTAAAGACGATTAAAACTTTTGTGTGGGAATCAAATGTGGGTCATCATCAGACATCCTTGAACCTTTACATGTTTAAGCGCTGGTGGTGGTTCTGGTAAATAAGTGTAGATACGAATCTCGATCGATGGATCGATCTCAAATCCAGACTATGTGATCACGGAGTCCGTGCGCTCATAATCGCTATGGGGAAAAATTTGCTATGTAAAGGCTTACATCTTATCTTCTCATCTTATTTACAAGACTTTTATGAGCGAGAGTCAAGCGAAGGAATATGATTTAATCAAAGGACTTTACTTAAACATAGGTACGTTTCCTTCCGTGTATAATCCGCAGTCTTTAGCATCAGATGTGTATTGCTGTAACATTTTCATGTAAATTTATCTGTCATCTCGGTGACAATACATTTAGTGCACGAGATTATTAATAATGGGTCTTATAGCTAAAAAAAATAAGCAGCGTGTGATATCGACAGACACACGCTTCGCCAACCAACGACCTGGCTAGAAAGGAAGACAGCCGTGTTACCGAACATGAGTCAACACAAAGGTTCAGGGAGAATAAGTACCTACCTAAGTTTTTTATTAAGTATGTGTGAATCAATGTGTCGTCATGCCGATTTGTCTGCGGCCTGGCACCCTATGAGTCCTTATGGCAAGGAGGGCAATGAAAATAATAATTATCTTAACACTTCCAAGAAAATTACCTACACGCAACTTGTATGAACAGGGTTGTTGGGTTGTTGGTTTTTTACCTCATCACGACATCCACAACCACGACAATTTTTGATTTTTGTTGTTGATGATCCCATAGCAATAAAGAAATTATTTGTCATTGTTGCAGATTGACTGCTTGTACTGGCCACCAATACAATTTATTAACTTTTATTTTCTACCAATATCTTACAGAGTGTTATACGTGAATATAACAACAATGATATTTAATATATTTTTATCATATATGAAGCATTCTGACGCTAATAATTAAACAATATAAGATTCGTGTACCGATGAATCACAGCAAACGGTACTAAGTCATTCAGCACATTCCGGCCCTAGAAAATGAAGCAAATTATGGAGTAGACTTTAGCAAAACCATACGTCTACATAATGCGGTCGTGCCATTCTTCTCTATGGCAGCAAGTACGGTCCCTCTCTCACAAATTGATGGGGATGCCACGTATCAAGAGGACTTGCACTGAGAAGGAACGCAGTGTAATGACACAGAAAAGATAATAGTTTCTTTGTAACACATACAGCAGTCCCATACTTAAATACCTACGTTGTAATAGCCTACAAAATTTAAATAACAATACCTGGCGTTAGCTGCAACCAGAAATATATCTTGTTATCGCTTTTCGAAAGTTGAGAACGCTTTGCCCACCGCGCGACCTTCATCTGTGTGTGTAACTGCACTGCCAGACACTCTAGGGTTGAACAAAGATGATTAAAAAAGAAAGAAAAGAATATTATGTATATATATTAATAAATATTGATAATCAAATTAATGAGTGTTGAGTTTTATATTTTAATGATAAAATTTATTTATTTATTTTACGTTGTTTCCCCTATGATATTTATATGTTTAATTTTTATAAGTAATCAAAATATTCTTAAACCTTTCGAAAGTAACAAAGTATTGCTTTTAGAGCAAAATGTTAAATGCAAAAGCTGTTTATCTGACGATTGTACATAAGGATTAGAAGTTAAAAATTAGCTAAAGCTGTACCGCGATTACATCGACCGTGTCATATGAAGTTTTCAAAAAAACTACGTGCTACGTGCCCAGTCCTAGAGTACTAGCTGCTCAAGTGCAACGGTTTGCGCGCTATTGTTGACTAACTTAAGTAATCGTTGTAGGTAAAAGGATTGACCAAATCGATAGGGATGTATGGTACAATAAACCTTCAACAAGAAGACCGTGCAGGTCCAAAGTCGAACAATCACATATGACGGCTGGAACGCGGGAAAAACTGAAAGTATCGTATCTCGGCTTCTATTGGCCCTACAGCAACTTTTTTTTTTCATTCATGTAAAAATAAGTGCAATCACTTGTACTAAGTTGTTTACGTCTAAGTTTAAAATTAGAAAAAAATCGATCTTTCATTTACGGTTTTTCGTTAATAACTTTTTTATTTGTTCAATTGAAAAATCTAATTTTTGAGGTATCACAGATATTGCTATTCTCCATCAATTCCAAAAACAGGTATCGATTCCACACCCGTGACACCTTTTTATACACAATCGAAATTTTAAATCTTAAATTAAATTTAAATTTTATAGGTGTCGACGGCATCAGTACTAAATCAAATTTTATGTATAAACGAATTAATAATAAAAAATCTAACAGACTGTATAAATAAATTGAAAACAGCAAAAGTCTGCCCAATATATAAATCTGGACGAAAAACAGATCCAGGAAATTATCGTCCAATTTTAAAATTTGGGAAAAGGTTTTGCATGGACGGCTCACTGAACACCTTGACAAGCTTAACTTCCTATATGCACGGCAATACGGTTTTCGACAAAAATCAAGCACTCTTTCTGCCGCAATAGACTTGGTAACGAAAATTAGTACGGAAATAGACAATAAGAACTTTTGTTTAGACATATTTATTGACTTAAAAAAGCCTTTTGATACGGTTTGTCACTCTTTATTACTTGCTAATCTAAAAAATATAGGGGTTTCGGGATCAGCATACAGTATATTTCGATCATACTTGGAAAACAGATCGCAAGTGGTGCATTTGGGTAAAACCTATAAAAGTACACCGCGGCCTATTTCTTGCGGTATTCCGCAAGGCTCAGTAATTGGCCCATTGTTGTTTTTGATTTATGTCAATAACGTAAGTTTGGCCAAGTTAACAGGCCAGATAACAATGTATGCGGACGACACGTGTCTTTTTTATTTTGGAAAAAAAATTAGCACAACTGGTAGACCAAGCGCAGCTATATTTGGACCTGTATAATACATGGTGTCAGTGTAATCTATTAACGATAAATACAACAAAAACTTCATACATGATTTTTAGTGCCAAAAACAAAAAAATATCAAGCTATCCAGCTTTATCAATTAATAATGTATCAATTCACAGATCCCACCAGGAAAAGTATCTCGGTCTAATCTTGGACGACAAACTAACGTAGAAACCCCACATAGAACAAATAAAACCTACTAAAATACAACGATACTAATATGTAAAATATAATTTCATGTAAGTACATACGATAATCCAATCTGTTCCCTTAACCTTTTTGAGTCATTGATTTAGAGACCTACGATCGCTGTTTCTTGTTATTATTTTATTTTTATTTTATATTATGCTCAATAAGTAGACTGTAATGTTCTTTTAGTATCAATAAATTTCTTTAAACCTAATTAACAATTTTACAATAGGCTGCCATTTCGAAATTTCGCGATCTGACTTAGCGTACAATGAAACACATACTAATTCGATTTTCATTCAGTTTCGAATATTGCAACGTGCATTTTCACGCATTTTAATTTCTTTGCGTTATTCATCTTTCTCGCTTATTCAAATTCAAAATCATTTATTCAATTAAGACACTAAGTGACAGTATTTAAACAATGGAAAGAAAAAAAATTGGTTGCCTGTAAAGTCGGTATACGGGCGAAAGTTTTACGTGACAACGACTTTGAGTGGTAAAATAATAACCATGCCCGAGTGGAAGGGACGCGTGCCTCTCACTCGCTCTCATTGTGAGCGCATAACGTGAGCGGAGCGTAACGCAGTTTCTTGAAGTGTCACCCGGCAAACCAATTTATAAGACGTTGTCACGTCAAAATCTACATTTTTTAATGCCTAATCTTTATGTAAAATTGTCGGATACAGCTTTTGCATTTAACATTTTGCTCTAAAAGCAATACTTTTCTAGATATTTAATGAGAACCGAAAAAAAAACGATTTTTAAGTTATGTTGCAATAATAAACAATGACGCGTGTCTCCGTCGAAGTAGACACTTTAGGATGTTATTCTACGTATTTTCTTCAAACTTTAAGCGAAGTATCGTGTTGTTACAAAAAAACCACCACCATCTAATGCTCTGGCGCCCGGACTATGGCCGCTGCGTAGAAGTGAGAACTTTAAACTTTTGACTGGGCTTCTTTTGTTATTTTTGATAATTATATCTGGAGATTTCTTCTGTTTTGTTCTGATTCCTGAAATTTAGAGCGTAGCTTACGTTTCCTTTGTGTATCAGCTTGAAAAAAATTAAATAGCTTGTGGCGTTTGTGCAACTTCATTATTGGTATTGTTTGATTCAGTCTGCATAGAGGGGGATTTTGTTTTAGGACCCTATAGGAGGTAAAATACTAACAAGCGGTTTTGTTTGAGTCGATATAGCTTTATATTCTGTGTCAGTATAGGTGTCGGACGTACTTGGTTCATATGGAAGTGATTTTGAAGGAACAGCATCAGCCTTCAACTGCGTTATCTTCTTAATCATATTTCGATTAATAAAAGAACTACTAATAACTAATAGTAGTTCTTTTACAACATTTATTAACAAACTATATCGCTTGTTTGCGAGAATATCGACGTAACAAAAAATTATTGATTTTAGAGAATGGCAACTTTTTGTGCTTTCCGCTAGAGTATTTTGTTCTAAATATATAATGAACTTGTCGCTTTCTAACGAACGTTAGCACGAAATCGGCGTTGCATATCTTTTCACTATAAAATATCAAAGATTTATGATCGCTTGGCATACTTAGTTCAATTCGACTGAATTTTGAATTATGTCGATATTCTCGCAAACGAGCGATATATTGCAGTACTTATTTCATTCGCTGCCGAATCGCTGGTGACAATCACGCAATAGCAATAGTTTATCATACCTACCTTCATTACGGGAAATATTTGTTATTGGTATTACATAATAATGGTGTGCTTTTTCTGCACGTATGAATTCAAATTACAAAGGACCCTGCTAGGCAGACAACATTTTCTCTTGTTCTGTTAAAGATCCCTTGGAGTTAATGCATGAATTGAGAGGTACATTTGCACAAGTTACGATCAGTATTATTTTTATGTATTCGGAGTGTAATACAACTGCGGGCCCCGCTGGATGGACCAGGCGATTTATTGTAATTTCTATCAAAATAGTTGAGGTAGGACAATGTAAACACGACCCCTGTTGCTATGCTCATGATTCACAATAATAATTTATGTATGTTTGTGGAGAATTTTCAACTTCACAATTAGATAGGTAGATAGATAAACGCTTTATTGCACAAAACATAGAAAATTATACAAAACTGTTTATAGATATTCTTACAGACTAAAAGTAGAGACAGACAGACTAAAACTTGTACAATTGGCGGCCTTATGTAACCATTGGATGGAACGAGAGTTTATGTATGGCAAGAGGAGTTGCAGTATATAATTGATTGAAAATATTATCTGAGTCATAATAATAACATATATTTTCACATACATTTTTAGCCCAAGCGTCCCTTATGATCAGTAGAATGCAAGGGCGAAAAATTGGCATGGACGTAATTCCATCACTACAATGCCTTTTAGCGTATAATATAGTTCCGCCATCGTTCGACTGAAATTTGGAGGGTGCTAGTGTTCAGCGTATAATTTACCACGTATATTTTGAGTTTAGTTCACCGATCTTATCGTGTCTATTGAATATTGTACTTAATTTATAAAGTTTTTATCATGTTTTCGTGACAACAATCTTGCGTCTCTTAAATATCCTTAAACGGGCACTAGGTACGGTGTCTGAGGGGCCTATTCGGGGTTCACGAGGGACGCATGGCGCGGGGCGCGGGCGGCGGGCTTCAGCTTTGGCAAAAACTTTGATTCAACTTATTGAATCAAATTGGAAATATGATGTGTCTACACAAGCTGCAACAGATTTAAACAAGAAAAAGTGGAATAAGATAACTATTGTGCCTTTAGCAAATGATTTAAAAATTCTTAAAGAGTACCTAAATAAAAAATCCTTGGATGCTGCTATAAAAATTAAAGAAGGTTTACAAACTACTGAAACATATACACAACTTTTAGAGACTGTGTGTTGTAGAGTTTTATTATTAAATAGGCGCAGGCCTGGAGAACTTCAAAGAATTACAGTGCACGATTATTTAGAAAGCGACAATAATGATAATAATAAGTATGAAGAGTTTGATCGTGCGCTTACTACCTCAGAAAGGCTTCTGGTAAAGAAATTTAAACGTGTTGTCATTAGAGGTAAACGCGGCCGCGGAGTACCAGTTCTGTTTAATAAAGAAGTTTAAGATGATATTAAATTATTATTTTCGATTAGGCATATTTTTTTTGCTTCGACACCAAATCAATTTTTGTTTGGTAATCCCGGTTATAACAATACAATTTATGGCTACAAAGTTTTGGAAAAGCATGCCAAATTATCAGGGGCGAAACAGCCTAAAGCAATATCCTCTACAAGGCTAAGAAAACATTTAGCCAACTTATCACAAATTTTTAGCATGTCTGAAAATGATATGGAGCAGTTGGCTACATTCATGGGCCATACTAATGAAGTACATAAAAAGTCTTACAGGTTGCCAGATGACGTATACCAAACTGCTAAGATATCAAAGTTTCTCATTTTTATGGAAGATGGAAAAGCAGACGCTTACAAAGGAAAATCTCTCGAAGAGATTGATTTAGATTTGAATGAGGAGCCAATTGAAGAGCCCGTGGACAACAACGAAATTATAGACTATGATCCTGAACCTGAACCTACTTTAGTTGCTAATTCTGATTACGTACAAACATATTGCAATTTAAATGACTTATCTCAGGCTGGACCATCTGGTATGCAAAATGATTCTCAACAACTTATTAATGAACCCGTGTCTCAATTAGGTAACGAAAACAAAATACGAAAAGGAAAAAAAGGACGTTGGTACCTTGGACAAAGGAACAAAAGGACGTAGTTACAAAATACTTTAAATTTAACATAAAAAATCACCAACCGCCTAAAAGAATTGAATGTGAGAAACTAAAAGAACAACATGTAGATTTACTTAAGAATAAAGACTGGCTAAAAATAAAGGTATTCGTCCAAAATATTTACTCTAAGGCTAAGAAATGAGAGAAGAAAATTTATGTTTTAAAATAGTATGTTTTGTTTCAAATATTTTTACTTTGTTAATGCATACCAATGATTAAGATACTTATAATTATGTTTGAATTAATGATTAATACCCGGTTTCTGAGGTCCGTATCAGCTGTTTATTTATTCCATAACTTTATCTGATGTTTAGCTGTCGTTAAACTTTGTTTAAAAACGATTTTACTGACATAACTGCAATTACATAAGCCTAAGCCTTTAAAAGCATTTTTAAACAAAGGACTTAATAAAGAATTAAATAGGTTGTCTGTTTATCGAATTAATAATTAATGAAGAGATATCTAACAGCACCTCAGAAACCGGGCATGAGACTTAGTTGTAGCCACTGATTTATTTTAATTATAATATAAAAATACATGTTCCATTGTAATGAAGACTGATTGATGTTCATAATTAAGTTTATTTAATTAGTATAACTAAAATTGTTAAAATGTCAGTTAAAATGTTTTGATTTTTATGTTTAGATACCCATTTTTTTTTTACAAAATTTTAAATTGGAAGAGAAGATGGAGTTTAGGTTGTAGATGGAGTTTACATTTCTTTTAAGTAGATATCTAAAACAAGAATGAAAACAGTGGATTGATAAAAACCCTACTGATTTCTTTTAATTATAATATAAAAAAAATACATGTTCCATTGTAATGAAGACTGATTGATGTTCATAATTCAGTTTATTTCGTGACTAGGCAAAGCAGAGCAAATTTATGTTTATTATTATGTCAATGTTAAATTGCATTGATTTGTTGATTGAAAAGTTTTTATGTTTAGATAAACATTTTTTGTAAAATTTGAAATAAAACATTAAATGTTTTATATTACGATATGCCTTTTATTCCGTATACTCACCTGCATAAATATGACTAGGTACTATAATATTATTCGTATCATGAAACTTCCTCTTTCTACCTTTGAACCTACCTGTTCACACCAGCCTGTGCCTCTGAGCTTACCTGTTTATACATACTTACCTGTCCAACTCCGGACTTACCTGTTCACACCAGCCTGTGCCTCTGAGCTTACCTGTTTATACATACTTACCTGTCCAACTCCGGACTTTTACCTGTTCACACCAGCCTGTGCCTCTGAGCTTACCTGTTTATACATACTTACCTGTCCAACTCCGGACTTTTACCTGTTCACACCAGCCTGTGCCTCTGAGCTTACCTGTTTATTCATACTTACCTGTCCAACTCCGGACTTACCTGTTCACACCAGCCTGTGCCTCTGAGCTTACCTGTTTATACATACTTACCTGTCCAACTCCGGACTTACCTGTTCACACCAGCCTGTGCCTCTGAGCTCACCTGTTTATACATACTTACCTGTCCAACTCCGGACTTACCTGTTCACACCAGCCTGTGCCTCTGAGCTTACCTGTTTATACATACTTACCTGTCCAACTCCGGACTTACCTGTTCACACCAGCCTGTGCCTCTGAGCTTACCTGTTTATACATACTTACCTGTCCAACTCCGGACTTACCTGTTCACACCAGCCTGTGCCTCTGAGCTCACCTGTTTATACATACTTACCTGTCCAACTCCGGACTTACCTGTTCACACCAGCCTGTGCCTCTGAGCTTACCTGTTTATACATACTTACCTGTCCAACTCCGGACTTTTACCTGTTCACACCAGCCTGTGCCTCTGAGCTTACCTGTTTATACATACTTACCTGTCCAACTCCGGACTTTTACCTGTTCACACCAGCCTGTGCCTCTGAGCTTACCTGTTTATTCATACTTACCTGTCCAACTCCGGACTTACCTGTTCACACCAGCCTGTGCCTCTGAGCTTACCTGTTTATACATACTTACCTGTCCAACTCCGAACTTACCTGTCCACACCAGCCTGTGCCTCTGAGCTTACCTGTTTATACATACTTACCTGTCCAACTCCGGACTTACCTGTCCACACCAGCCTGTGCCTCTGAGCTTTTTTGTTTATACATACAAACTTACCTGTCACTCGTCAAAAATGATTATATTGCTTTTTAAGATTTTGTAGACCACCAAAGTGAAAATACCTACGCTATACATAGGTATTGTCACTTTTGTATGCTAACTATTAATTACTTATTATCTGTGCCTGGAGTCATTATAAGCCCTTATATAGGTGGAAGCCTCTTGGCTGATAAGCTGGATACAATAATTCAAAAACAGTATTCAGAACCAATCTGAATTCAATAGTAGATGGATGTCATTTAGTTATTATAATCATTATGATATATGCAGAGCATTATACGGAATTGATTTAAACATACAGTTGGATGGAGGCGGGAATGTGCATGCAGTGTTTTGAACGTATACGGAGATATTCAGTGTGCAAGAAAGATTTAAGAATGAACGGACGCACTAATTCAGTTATTCGGAACCAATCTGAATTCAATAGTAGATGGATGTAATTTTGTTTTTATAATCATTATGACATATGCAGAGCATTATACGGAATTGATTTAAACATATAGTTGGATGGAGGCGGGAATGTGCATGCAGTGTTTTGAACGTATACGGAGATATTCAGTGTGCAAGAAAGATTTAAGAATGAACGGACGCACTAATTCAGTTATTCGGAACCAATCTGAATTCAATAGTAGATGGATGTAATTTTGTTTTTATAATCATTATGATATATGCAGAGCATTATACGGAATTGATTTAAACATACATTCGAATGGAGGCGGGAATGTGCATGCAGTTTTTAGTAGGGATACGCAGGTATTCAGTGTGCAAGAAAGATTTAGTGTGAACGGACGCACAAATTCAGCTAGAAATATTTAATTTGAATATCACCATTTAACGTTTAAATGAAATTTGACGTCGACTACTGATATGATACTGATTAAAACATCTTACATACGCATTGAAAACATTAAAAATCTCACTACATTCAGTGGACGCCGCAGGGTGGTAGTTTGTAAAGACGCAAGAAGTCCTTCGCGATTTATATATATATATTTATATATATATATACATATATATTTATATATATATATATACATATATATATACACACATAAACAAATATAGGTGCACACATGTAAATGCACGGGTAATGCTCCTTTATTATTTTTTTTAATTTGGGTAATGTTTTTGCGAGCCTGACGGTCAGTGGCAATGCATTCCACAGACGGATGGCCTGAACTGTAAAGGATTTACCTATCCATGAAATTGGTAGAATGCATTGGCATTTTTAATGTCAAGTTCTCTGAAGATTTACATTTATGTGAGAGGTGAAACTAAAAAAAGTCAAACTAATTCTCGTATACCTACGAGAATTAGTTTGACTTTTTTTAGCTTGGTGAGCTGTGCCCGCGGCTTCGCCCGCGTGAAGGCAAATACTGCCTATGAGGCGGTAAACCTGCCCTTCCGACCTTAAAGGAGAGCATGAAGTTTCCTCCCTTAATTTCTTAACTTATTTTATTTCCAAACGCAGTCATCTGAAAGAGATTATTGCACCTACGAACATTTTTCAAAAAATGTGCTGAAAATGGATGAATGTCCGTCAAAAGATTTTATAGTGGTAGTATGTAGTAGTTCCTAAATATTGGGAACAGTACACACCGCTCGCTTCATCTATCCATTTTTTGTATGGCACTTAAGGCAAATCTTACTTATTCCTCCAAATTTACAGTAGCTTGGATCGTAACTGAAAGCGGACCGATTTACTATGTGATCATCTGTTATCTAAAAGTAAATGTAATAATCATTTGAGTCGCAATAAAATACGATATCTATTATATGGAGACTTATTATCTAATACATCGAGTGTTCAAAATATTGAATGTTTGTTACAAAAATTTGAGATTTTACAATAGAATTAGGTTCTGGCTGGCTGGTCGCAGTTCTAACCTAACCTGAACCTAGCATATATGTACGCTCTGTGGAATGAAATTTGGTGGTGGATACATATATTTTTGGAAGGAAGTTAGAAATCAATTTTAGAAATTCCCTTGTTACTTTTGATAATTTAGTGTGCAAGTCAGTATTTTTGTTATACAAAATATATTTTTGTTTTAAAAATAGTATATCTGTTGGGTCAGCTAGATGATAAAAAGGTAATCTTATTTTAACTAACTTTAAATATTTTTTGGTTAAATATATTCAGATACCTACTCAAAAAGATTATTTGCTGAGTAGCCATTTTTCTGGTATCCAGTAAATTAATTAGTGGAGACACTGTTAGCTTAAATTGAAAATAGAAGCGCTGTTAAAAAATTTCCATGTTTAAGTACCTACTCAATTACATAAAATTTTATAAAATTTTATGTAATTGAGTATTATATATATATATATATATATATATATATATATTTATATTATGTATTATATAGATAAAAATCATTCTTTTTGTGAAAATATGAAAATTTTATTACTATATTAATACGTTGATAAAAATAATTTTTAATGAAAAATACTTCCTAAACTATTTCATAAAAACCCAAAAATAATGTTTATTTTATCAAATCGGACTTGAAATTGATACTGAACTAATCTGACACGTTGTTTTAAGTTTCCCTTTTTTCGACAGTCCTATGACTGCCAATTTATTTTTTTTGGATAGTTTGGTATGCTATGCCTAATAATCACGATTGAAAATCACGTTTTAACGTTTACATTATTTTCGACAGAAAATGCGTTATTGTGTCTTATTTATAAGAGATACGTTTATGGTACCACGGACTTTTTTTTAGACCTACTAAACACGTTTGTGTTTTGGAATACATAGTTTTGATGTACGACTGACCATTTAGTCAGCGCACTCGGATAAAGCAGCTCGAAAGTGCTTTATCATCTGACTTGCATCACGAATACTTCTAATTTCTATAAAAGAAAGAATTTTTAAAATCGGTTCAGTAGTTTCCGAGCCTATTCATTATATCACAAACAAACAAACAGAAAACCTAATCATTCCTCTTTATAAATATTTGTGTAGATATTGCACTATAAATATTTACTTAAAGGTATAGGTATATGTATATATGTTTATATTATACACAGATGGCGCAATGGTTTAAGTGGTCGCCTCGCCACTACGCCACGCTGGGTTCAAATCCTACAATGGACAAAAAAAAATGTGTAATCCACTTCCGAGTCTGGGTGTTCCTTCCTTATGTCCGTTGGTGCCTCCTTTCCAACAAAAAAAAGAATGATTGCAGTCGGACTACGCGTTAATGAAATACAACGAAGTACACATTTTGACTTTCCTCCCTTTTCTCAAGGAAACCGTCCTAAATTTCAGGATAAAAAAGTATTCTATGTCCGACCTCGTAGTATGAACTCAAATCATGCCAAGTTTCATTTGAATCCGTTCCAAATGATACAGACAATGACAAAAATGAAAAAAACATAGTTTTGGCTTCAGTATCGATTATAGTGTCCCCCAAATTTTATTTAAAAATTTCTTCAGTGTACAGAATTGGACCTGTAACAGTTTTATTATCATCATAATATATTAATACGTGAAGAGAATTCCTTGTACCCCTTTTTAAGAAAATTTCGCAAACGTAGTAACGTGAATTTTGGAATATTTACAGTTTATATATAGAAAAAGTGAGAAAGCTAACATTTTTAAACAATGTCTTACAACTTTCAAAATTACGTGAAAAGGGCTTAATGAAATTACGCGCGTCCAGTATATATGTGATTACCTGTCATGGTAATACTATACAATGACAGCTCAAGTTATACTGGCCAAAAAAAACCATGGCTGAAATTCGACCATCACACGATTCGACCATCACACGATCTCTGGTAAGTATAGATGCGTGTGTTCTATGCTGATAATAAATATCTAAAAAAAATGACTATAACTAACCAACTAAAGTATCCTATGTCCTACCTCGTAGTATGAACTCAAATCATGCCAAGTTTCATTTGTATCCGTTCAGTAGTTTCAGCGTGATGCTCAGCCATGATACGGACAGACAAAAAGACAGACACACAGACAGACAAAAATGAAAAAAAAAATTGGTTGCCTGTAAAGTCGGTATACGGGCGAAAGTTTTACGTGACAACGACTTTGAGTGGTAAAATAATTTTAATGTGAATATTCATTCGTATAGTAGGAAGAAGGATGAAATAATAGTAACAATTTAAAACATTTATTTATACAAAGAATTATATTTAAAGGGACGCGTGCCTTTCACTTTTTATGTCTGTCTCTCTCGCTCTTAGGCGGGCTAACCATGCCCGAGTGGAAGGGACGCGTGCCTCTCACTCGCTCTCATTGTGAGCGCATAACGTGAGCGGAGCGTAACGCAGTTTCTTGAAGTGTCACCCGGCAAACCAATTTATAAGACGTTGTCACGTCAAAATTATAGTTTTGGCTTCAGTATTGATCATAGAGTGGCCCCCAAATTTTTTTCAACACAACTGAACAAATGAAGCGGACAACGTGAATTCGATCCATGTTGTCAATGTTAAATTGCAGTTCAACTCGGGAATTATTTTTACACCTAAAAATACTACTGTAGTAAGTGAGTTCGTTTATAGATACACACTAATAACATTTTCATTCGTATTATTAAATAATCACCTAAGCCCAAGTAACTATCCTGTGGGAATCGAACGTATGTGTCTAAATAAATAAATAGAAGTGTGTTTGTAATGTCAAAGAAATTGTTTTTTTAAGCTCATACAGTTAAGTGCGCTTGCGCGACATCTATACCTAAAAAATCGTTTTTAAAATTATTGTTCGTTCGTCTATCTGTTTCGGCTAGTCTCCGAAATGGATGAATAGAGTGCTATAAGGAGTATGCGTATTTGTGCAAGATTAAGGAAGGTTTTCTTATAACGACCAGCTGGTAATAAAGATATATTCAATAAGAATATGTTTTTAATGACAACCAAACATACCGGAGAAAAAACGAATGAACATAATGTTAAGATTAGTTTAGTAACCATAAAGTTTATTCTTATTAATTTAGGAACGCAAGGTACACACTTCTCTATGGTAAAATTTACTGTTCAAGATGGAGGTATTAAAAGCTGCATGTTTGGTTCGTTATGTGTTTTAATTAATAGTTTGAGCCACATAATAATAAGAAAATTAACAGCAGAGCGTGGTTAAGACCCATAAAAAGGAAAATAAGAGTTTAAAATGACAGCTTCAAATTACGTCCAGAATTACCCCAGATTGAACGACGGAACAAATTTCTCTAACTGGAAATTCCGCGTTAAAACTTTACTTGAAGAACGAAATATAGAAAATGCTTTAAGTATGAAGATAGACCCTAACAATATAAAACATAAGGAAGATGACAACAGGGCAAAAGCATTAATTGTCAACTGCGTAAGCGATAGGTACTTGGATATAATAAAGAAATGCATTACCGCGCAAGAAATGATGTTTAAATTAGAACAAATATTCGAACGAAAGAGTATATTTAATAAGCTATTCTTAAAGAAGAAATTGTTAACCATGAGATGTGAAAAGACCGAAAAACTCGAAGAACACTTTGTAAAGTTTGAAACTATAATAACACATTTGGAAACTGCGGGATGTAAAATGGAAGAAACTGACAAGGTATGTCATCTATTATTAACATTACCTACCCAATATGAAACGGTAATCACAACTATTGAAACTATGAGTGATGACAAGGAAATTAATATGGAATTTGTCAAGTCAAGATTACTAGATGCTGAATTAAAATTAAAAGGAACAACAACTGAACCTGAAACAAGCTTCCTAGCTTGCTATAAGTGTGGTAAAAATGGTCACAAATCTTATCAGTGTTACAGCAAAGATTATAAAAGCAGATCACAAAGAGGCAGAGGAATGAGAAGGCCATTCAGAGGCAATAAGTATCAACAAGGTACAAGTAACATGGCAGAAAGGGAAGATCAAAATATGTTTGTAGCATTTAATGCTGACAGCTACATGGAACAAGAAAGTAGTGATGAGATTATTTTTGTTATTGACTCTGGTGCTACACATAATTTTATAAAACCTAAGTATGAAAAACAAATGATAAACATTCAACTATTGGACAAACCTATAAACATAAACATTGCAAATGGCGAGACATTGATTGCTACCAAGAAAGGACATTTAAAAGTGTATTACAACAAGATACCTGCAACAATTGAAGGAATAATAGTGGAAGGTATAGCTCATAACCTCCTATCAGTAAATGAAATGATGAAAAAAGGAAAAAGTGTCATATTCAGGGCGAATAAGTTAACCATAAAATATAAAAATGACATATATCAAGGTGAGAAGAAAGGTAAATTATATACATTAAAATTTAAAATAAACCATGAAAATTATTCCTGCAATTATGCTCAAGACAATGACATTTGGCATTTAAGATTAGGCCATTTGAACAGAAAGGGACTTCAAATGATGAAGTTACCGTGTTCCAACAAAATATGTAGCACATGCATGAAAAACAAAAGTACAAGGCTACCTTTTAGAACTATTAACAGACCTCAATCATATAATATTGGAGATCTCATACATTCGGATGTCGCTGGACCGATGCGAATAGAGACTAATGAAGGATACAGATTTTACCAAACAATAATTGATGATTATTCGCATTTCACCCAAACCTACCTTATGGTAAACAAGTCCGAAGCAGCAGAAAATTTAATAAAATATGTGAGAGAGATAGAAAGAGAAAAAGAAATAAAAATTAAAAGAATTCGCTGTGACAATGGAGGAGAGTACTCATCAAACCATTTCAAAAAGTTTTGTGAGGAAAAAGGCATTAAGATTGAATACAGTCTACCATACAGTCCACAAATGAACGGAAAAAGTGAGAGAATGAACAGAACCATATATGAGAAAGCCAGAACACTAATTGATGAAGCTAACTTACCAAGATATCTATGGGGTAATGCCATATTGACTGCTACATACCTGATTAACCGTTGTCCATCTAGTGCAATCAACTACGAGATACCAGCCAAAATATTTGGAAGAGAGTTCATATTAAGCAAGTTAAAACCATTTGGATGCAAAGGTTGGATGGTAATATTACCACGACTAGACAAGCTGGATCCCAGAGCAAGAGAAGTTAGAATGATTGGATATGGAAGAACAGGATACAAAGTATGGGATCCCGAAACTGGGATAATAACTCAAACAAGAGATATAAGATTTGATGAAAAAGACTATAAGTATATGCCTCAAGAAAATAAACATGAAGATGAAAACAACAAAAATGAAATTGTTCATTATGAAGAAGAAAAACAGAATAAAATAGAAAAAGAATATATAGATCATGAGAAGGAAAATGGAACAAAATATAATAAAACTGTGACAGAGAAATCTATACAGAATAGAGATAAAGTAGAACAAAAACAAATAACAGTCGATGATCAAGAAGAAACACAAAATGAAACTAAAATAACAACTCGTAGCGGAAGAATTATTAACAAACCAAAACATCTTGAAGATTATGAAGCTAATCATGCATATTGCTTACTTACTAATGATGATCCTGAAACATACCAACAAGCAATAGAAAAGGGATGGAAAGATTCTATAGAAAAAGAGTTTGAAGCACATAAACAAATGAATACATGGACAGAAACAACATTACCAGAAGGTAAGAAAGTCATAGACTCTAAATGGATTTTCAAGACAAAAGAAGACGGAACCAGGAAAGCAAGATTAGTAGCCCGAGGTTACCAGATTAAAGAAGATGACTTTGGACAAAACTATGCACCAGTTGCAAGAATTTCAACAGTGAGAGTTGCTTTAGCACAAGCAGTACAGAACTCATGGACAATAAAACAATTAGATGTACCTACAGCATACCTAAATGGGAAATTGGAATCAGAAATATATATGAAATCACCAGAAGGGCTAAAAACAATGAAAGAGAAAGTGTTAAAACTAAATAGAGGATTATATGGATTAAGAGAGAGTGGAAAATGCTGGAACAAAAGGCTCAATGATTACCTAGAAGGAAAAGGATATCAAAGATCAAAGAATGACTTCTGTTTGTACATAAATCAAGAAAAGAAAATATGGATAGTGCTGTATGTAGATGACATATTATTAACTGGAGAATCAACATCTGTAAAGAAAACTATATCAGAACTGAAAGAAGAATTTAATACAAAAGATCTAGGAGAAATAAACATGTTTTTAGGAATGGATATAAAAAGAGAGCAAGACACTTTGAAGATAACACAGACAAGACAAATAGAAAAAATGCTAGAAAAGTTTAGGATGATAGATTGCAATCCATGTAAGACACCAATACAAAAAGGATTTCATATTGAGGGAGAATGTTTAACAAATGTACCTTACAGACAGTTAGTGGGGGGACTTATGTATATTGCAACAACATCAAGACCTGATATCATGTATGCAACATCATTTCTAAGCCAGTACTTGGATAAACCTACAAGAAACTTATGGACACAGGCAAAGAGAACATTACGCTATCTAAAAGGCACAAAGACATATGGACTAACTTATCACAAACAACAAGAAGAAAAGATAGAGACATTTTCAGATGCTGATTGGGCCGGAAACACATCTGATAGAAAGAGTGTAAGCGGATCAGTTACACTATTCAATGGTAATGTAGTGGCATGGCTAGCAAGAAAACAGACCTGCGTAGCATTATCCACAGCTGAAGCTGAATATGTCGCCGCAGCTGTGAGTGCTTGTGATTTAATATATCTCAAAGGACTATATAGAGACTTTAATAAGTGTAATGATGTAAAGTGCATTTTATATATGGACAATAGAAGTGCTATAGAATTGACTAAAACATATGAAAATAGCAAGAGAGCTAAGCATATTGACATAAAAGTTCATTTCATTAAAGATCTAATTATAAAAGGAGAAATTTTTGTACAATATGTAGAGTCTAATTTTAATTTAGCAGATTTATTTACTAAAACATTACCAAGAGAAAAATTTGAACAATTGTGCTTAACTCTCAACATTACTTAATTATTATAAGATTTTAATGTACCTATATTTAATTAAAAGGATTTGAAATTTGATTTTGTAAGTATGTAACTTGTCTTGTGACTTGCGTTCATAAGACCAATACAATGTTGTTAAATTACATACAATATAAATATTACTTAAAGTTTAAAGTAGAAATTATATTCAAACAGTTATATTGCGATTCAAAGTAATTTACTGTGAAATAACTTCAAATCGAGGGAGAATGTTAAGATTAGTTTAGTAACCATAAAGTTTATTCTTATTAATTTAGGAACGCAAGGTACACACTTCTCTATGGTAAAATTTACTGTTCAAGATGGAGGTATTAAAAGCTGCATGTTTGGTTCGTTATGTGTTTTAATTAATAGTTTGAGCCACATAATAATAAGAAAATTAACACATAAAACCAGGCCTATGCCACTCGTTCACAATTTAAATTTCATGACGATCGGATGATCAGTACAACAGCCGCCGTACTGTTCATCAGCTCGTCATGAAAATTTCCATACACGTTGCCAGGGGCACAGTGAAGGACAGAGATATAAAAATTACTGTTAAAAGCTAGTAATATTAATAAATCAAAATACAACAGGCAGAATCTAGTTTAAATTTGATGCAGAGCCATCTAGTAGTGTGTTTTTCAGTGGTTTACAAATCACGGTTATATACATATGTATGCTTTTATCAATGAAATAGTATACTGTATAGTATATTATTATATAAGTATATACCTACCATAAATGTAGTGGTTTCTAAAGAATCTCTGATGTTAGCACATAATTCAGTAAAATAACAAAATTTGTATTCATTGTTAAACGAAAACAATTGCGAACAAACTTGCTATGCAGTTTAGCAAATTTATTTCATGTAAGAGGTTACGCAAATTTTGAATTAATAAATAAAAAAAGTAAATTCTTTTAAAATATAATTAACATAATTTTCTAAAACTAGAGCGGATTTTTAAAATAAGATCATTATTTGTTTGTTGTGACAAGTTTTATTTTTTAACTTTATGTTATATTTACTTACAGACGTATAATTTTGATGTTATTATAAAACAAATTAGATTCTAAGTACCTAATGCAAACAAAGTTCCTATTATTAATTTTTGTGTTAGTTATTTTATTCAAAAACGACTCAACTCGACAGTAAATTGTTGATTATTTCAAATGTTGCATCGCGCGTCGATAGCTACTTAGCGACCATCGCAGCATCGAGCATATCCCATCGCGATATTGACTCGAAACCATCGACGTCGTGGCGATGCGACGATTGAAAACCATCGAGGCATCGAGCATATCGCATCGCGATATTGAGTATATTGACTCGAAACCATCGACGACGCGGCGACGACTGAAAACTATGCTTGTGTAGTTCATGAACTAAGTACTATTAGGAATTCATTCCTGACATGGAACTAGAACGAACTATTCTGTAAGCTTATAAGACTTCGTTCATTTAGTACATTAGTACTGTCAAGAAACATGGAACGACTGAATCGTCGGCTAAAAAGTCGTATGTTACGTCCCCGCCAGACATGGCGGTGAACGAACGAATAAGACTGAGGTGCATGCTGTCTGCATTAAATTTTAGATAATTCATACTCATTAGTTTCCATTTTGAATTTAGTACATTGTTAGATTAGCAAACAAACACCGAAACCAAAACAACAACACCATTTTGCGTGTTATTATTTTTATTCGGTGTTTGTTTGCTTATGCATTGACTTACTAATTATATTATTATATAATATATTTTTGTTATATAAATGTAAATAAATTAGTATGGTGTATTTACGAGAATAAGAATGACAAATGACAGTCTTAAGCATGCAAAGTATGAAGAAGATCCAAATATTCATTCAATGCAGTTACAATTCTATTAGTTCAGTAGTACTACTGAACTAATAGAACTAGAAGTCCGAACTAGTACATGTGAGTGACTGTACTAGATTGGAGCGCTCTTTTCAGTGACCGAGTAAGAACAAGTCTACTGAAAACCATCGAGCCATCGAGCGTATCGCATCGCAATATTGACTCCAAACTTTCGATGACGATTGAAAACAATCGAAAATCATCGAGATGTTTTAACAATCGAAACAATCGACGTAAACATCTCGCAATCGCCCATCGCTAACTAATTAAAGTGTTACAGAAATATGAAAATGTTCGGCGTGTGGCCTACAGTATTAATAGAGCTTCATGGTTCAACCCAATTTCCCTGGTATTGCACACTACCACTACGAATTTTGATTTCTCGATTGTTATTTTTTAAATTATCAAATTCTACCAATTTTCTTGCACTTCATCTGTTAATTTTCTAAAATTAGGGTTGGCAACACTGTCTGTCATATGGTTATAATACGAGTACGAGTACGACAGATTTCAGAACACCGGATTGCATACATAAACTTATTTTTTTTATTAATATTTATATATGTCAGTACCAGAGTACAATAATATAATTTATGTACTCGTTAAAATATAAGGTTAAATGACAGATGAGTTCAACTACTAAGTTAGTGAAAAGCAGGCCAAAAAACGCTATACATTTATTTTTTTGCAATGTATACTATTCAAGGCTTGAAACGGACGTGTCTACAACTTAATAAAATCAAGAATATTAGAAAACACTCCAGACCTCGAAGTTTAAAAGCCTTTATAAAGAGAAACTTACTGCTCACAAACACCATTACATCAGGGGGCTGTATGGCTTTAGGGGATTTTGTGGAGCAGGCAATAGAAATAAAAATTGAAGTTATACCAGCATTTGATTGGACACGAATAGGTACAAATTTATTTGTATTTTTAAAGCCTTGAAACAATGTTTTGGACTGAGGTATTTATTTTAAACTTATTTGTAACAATATCTGTTTAATGTGGGAATTGTATGTGCGCGATATCTGACTTTTTTTACTAAAATGAAGTTGTTTTTGTACATAATACGAGCATTACGTAACTTCTTTTGTTTAAGGTCACATGTTTACCGTGGGGTTACTTTTGGGCCCATTGCATCATTATTACTATGTAGGAATAGATAAATTACTACCAGTGGTATCTGTCAAAACAGTTTTAATCAAAATATTATGTGACCAAACTATTGCTGGGCCACTTACTATTGTTAGTTTCTACTATGCAATGGGGCTTCTGGAAAAGCTACCACTTGAGGGGTGTACAGCTGAAATGAAAAAGAAATTTCTGACAACCTTTGCAGTAAGTTTATACACACATATATTTAATATCTGCACCTATCACTCTGGGACAGAAAATTGTGAGCTTTTCTCCTGCTAATAATGCAGTATCTCATTTTGTAACAGGTTTTTGAAGTGTTGATAACTCGCTGTTGCAAAACATCCATAATCTCTAGTAGGTAGACTGTGAGTTTGCCACAAATAACAAAACAAAACCTACACTTTTGCTAAAACCATCAAAAAAGTAAAAGTGTTAATAGATATGATAAAAGAAATAAAAAATCTAATATTCTAAATAGGTCCTTATACTCTATAAAATATTATTGTAATGATTATATGACTGGTAAAATTAATAATAATAGGAATAAGATGGAAATTGTGAGTAGTATGTACATATCTGTTTGAGTTTTATATTTATGAAAAGTTTAAAACACTATTTAACTTTAATGAAAGCTTTAGCTAAATATTTAGTAAACCATGGTTTATTTAACCCTAAGAGCAATCTAGAGATTCAAGGGCTGTGAAGTGTTATTCGGTTCATTGAAAATAATAAATGGCAAATACCCTTATGCTTTATTTATGTGGGGACTGTTTACATTCCCCTAAAATAACATTCTCAATAGTCATTCTTGATTTAGTTTTTAATAGGTAACTTTTTTCATATTTTGCGAAGGCCTTCTAATCTTTTTACTAGTCCCCATGCTAAACAGTGTCCAAACTTAATTTCCAAATGTTAGATCTATTCCTGTCTGGTAAAACCATTATATTTTAACCATTAATGTTGGAATTAATCCTATAGTAGTAATGAAATGATTCATCACCTTTGTTTCAGGTTGACTGCATGTATTGGCCCCCAATTCAGTTTATCAACTTTTATTTTCTACCAACACATTACAGAGTAATATACATCAATGTAGCAACAATGATATTTAATGTTTTCCTATCATACATGAAGCATTATGATAAAAAATAATTAACTTTCTTTTTTGAAGGAGGCAATTACTTATGAAAGTTATAGTAGGTAAAACATATAACATATTTTCTTGTAAAGCATGTAGTCTAAAATAGCAACACAACATAAATTGGTTTATTTTTCATGTAATTTAAATTCATCTAAATTTTATATCAACTTGTGAAAATGGTCGAAGGAAATGCATTTAATTTTGTTACAGTAAGTGTAGCTGAGATCTTCCTTCACTGATTTTCTACAGGAAGTGATGCTGTACTGTTTATAAAATAGATATGGAAGAACTTTCCTCTGTTGTAAAGTAAAAGAAAAAGTATGTCTGATAGGCTCACCCATATGTGTGATGGTCCTCCGACACAAAGTGAGACTACTCACACACTTTTAAATACTAAAAGCACACAATGTTTTAAGAAAGCCATTTTTTCGCATTGCCATGTCCCATTTTAATTTAAATAGGTTATAGGAACAATTGTCCAAAAAATAAATATAATTCTTCAATTAATGATGATGCAGCATGTTGATGTTAGGTATATAGATGGCGAATTTAACACTCGATCTCTGTGATCTTAAACTTTGTTTAATTATTTTTCTTGAGTCCTGCTGTATTCGGACAAAAAATTTATACTTACATAATTCTCTTTACTTAGCAACACATCATAAAAATTTCACTGCCCCTATTCCCTGGAATCTAGAAGTTATTTCAAATTTTGCAAGGGTTGTCGCCTTTTTTTATCCGGATTTGATTAACCTACATTTACTCACGCCTAGTATTACCAAAGGGGTACAATGAGGCTAGGCCTGCCATCACTTAAATTACCGAACTGCGGACAAAAACTTCAGAACCCCGTACACATGTGTGAATCCGGAATTTTATCCCGGACACCCTAAAAATAAATTATAAAAACGCAGTTTCCATTTAACGATTCATCTACCACTTACTTTTTTCCCTGACACAGAGTGTCCAGATTTTATACCTTTTGAAAACCCCGTCTGGACGCTCCCCGGATGCCCTCTAAACTAGGACAAATCCGTGGAAATCCGTAGTAGCCCTAGCTGAGGCATATTATAGGTACTCCCAAATTGTGACAGTTATATTCTTGATATGTAAAAGGACCCGGGGCCATTTCTGCCTACCGAACACTTGACGCTCGGATTGTATTTATACATATACACTGTTGTTTCAAAGTGTCGAAATACTATATAATACCCGTAAGTCGTTTTTACGACAACTACGGTAAACTGTGGGTGGAAGAAAGGGCGGGCCTATATTCTCCTGATGTTATAAAATATTTTTATTACAATATTGTTTAATTTTAATATGATCCGCTCATGCTATTTTTAGAGTCACTTACTTTTACAATCTCACATTTACTACAAAATATTTTCGCACCACACCATTCCTCTGGGCCATGTTTTCTGTTTATTAGTGCTGATAAGGTCATTAAGCGAGTACGGTTTAGGAACAGTTGTTGGCAATGTAATTGCGATTAAAGGCAAAGGAATCTTACATTGCCTTTTTTTTTTCACTGTAGCAGGTCAGATTACAGGATCAGATGACTAAAGCTCTATGGAATAAATGCGTCATCGTTTTTACCTTATCCATTTGTCAACAGTGATGCTCACGTTCACTTCTCCTAAATTTATTTCGCGGTTCTGACGCCTTTTTAGAGAGCATCCAATAGGAAGAGATGTCGAATTAACTATTGCGGCTCCATACACCAATGTTTTGTGCAAAGTTTCCATCGTTGGATCTTTGTTTCTAACAAAATGTTAGGTGGCTGCTCCCCTGTTTACGGGTAAGCTACCTTACCACCATACAAAAGTACGTAACCGTCAACGAAAACAACATAAGTCCGAATGTTGTTTTCATTGGAGATTGGCTCTCCCATTACGTGGGAGAGCCATGCTTCGGCACTTATGGGCCGGTTCGACTCCGCTCGATACCACGGCCTCACAGAAAACCGGCAGTGAAGCAATGTTGCATTGCATTTCGCCGCGTGAGTGAGGTTACCGGAGGCCCTAAACCTTCCCTCTCCCCTATTCCCGTCCTTCCCCTCTCCCCTCTTCCTATTCTTTTCACCCTCCCCCTCTTCTCCCACCTTAAAGGGCGGCAACGCACTTGTGACTCTCGAGTAACAAGTGCCCATGGGCGGCGGTAGTCATTTACCATCAGGTGACCCGTCTGCTCGTTTGCCCCTATACCACAAAAAAAAGGAATGCATTTAACTATATCAAGTTATAGATATTATGTGGAGTTTTAGCCGGTACAAATTGTTACCGCCCTCACCACGTCGAGGTACTTTAAGCTTATGATATTACTATTTAAAATGTGCCTTGCGTATCATGTACCTGATGTCAAACTTTCGCTCTAAATACAACGCACTCAATAACTTTTGCATTTCCATATATTTAACGAGAGTATAGCTAGTATCTTTACTACATAAACGAGACCACTAATAATATATAGCTTTAAAATTTTACGAGGTCGGCAAATTGTCAAAGTCCTATCATGTCCGGATACTAATTATTTATCTGGGTGCGTGACAATCCTAAGGGTGTAAAATCCGGATCAAACTTAAAAATGTTGATAGTTTCTAGATTTCAACGACTTGGAACGTGAATTTACTCGTATATTACGTGTTGAAAAAGTAAAGACCATATTTTAGGTTTAAATAAAACTTCCCATTACGGCGTAATATCCAAGAAAAATAATTAAAACTAAAAACCGTAAATCTCGCATAGATGCGGGTTTAATAAAGCTACGAAGTTAATTTATGCTCTAAAATATGCAGCATAAGAAACCATCGATGCTTCGAACATTGTATTTGTGTATTAAGCTTAGTTAAATTAATCACTATATTTTTTTTTGTACTTTCGAGATGAATATATATAATATATAGATTTTCAATATTTTTTTTCTCAGACGACATGCTAGGTAAATGGGGACAAGAAATTATATTTAAATGATCCGATGATCGGCAATGTCCGAAAAGGTGCCTTCCTGAAACATTGTGCAGCATGAGAACTATAATTGCGCAATGCAGTATCAATAGTAGCGAAGTAGTTCAGTTTACATTCACTCGATGTCGCCGCCGTACTGGGTACATTCGCTGAATGTAGAGATCACTTACGTTTTTCAGTGTTGTGTATACTTAGACTTTCGACATAGCAGCTCCTCCCTTTAGTCCGTTAGGTCTGATTAAGTACTGATTAGTCAGCTGTAGGTTTGGTTCGTTACGTGAATTTCACGAAACGTAACATTACTCTACATCCGCCAAATTGGATATGGAATATTTACTAACAAACCGTTTCGTAGCAACCAGTGTGAATGATATTTTTAAAATTATTTATACTCGTAAATAAGACTTATGTATTTGTTAAATTAAGTGAGTCAGAGGGTGAGATATGTTAATGTATTGTTACGAGCCGAGGTTCGTGATAACGATGAATACACAAATTTGTTACTAAATAGACCCAATTTATTTAAATAATTTAACATCAATTCTCACGTATACTCGTTTGTATTATTCGCTGATCGCAAAACTCGAATGAATCCACCGGTTACCGGTGACAACGACGCAAACACTGCCCCCCTTAACTCTTTAGATATGCTTGTCCCGAGCATGATTATCCCCATGATAACGCATCAACCGATCGACTTGGACGATCTTGGGTATGCCCGGTCCTTTTTGGTGAAGTTACTCTTGCTATTAAAATATTTTTTTTTATGGGATGGGCAAACGAGCAGACTTGTCACTTGATGGTAAGTGACTGCCGCCGCCCATGGGCGCCTGCAACTCGAGAGTCACAAGTGCGTACCCGGCCTTTAAGCTGGTAGTAGAGGAAGGGAGGTAAGAGGGGGAGAGGGAAGGGTTAGGGCCTCCGGACCTCACTCATTCGGCGAAACACAACGAACCGTTGCTTTACTGCCGGTTTTCTGTGAGGCCGTGGTATCTCCGGTCGAGCCGGCCCATACGTGCCGAAGCACGACCCTCCCACTTAAACCAAACTAAAGTTAGTTCCATTTGTTTTGCGCAATAGGACGAGGTTCTTTTATTTTCCTGATCAAGCTATACAAAGATTCCATATCCAATTTGGCTTAAGTATAGTTAATTTTAGTGAGCGGCAACTGGCTAATTTAGCTGTCTCGAGTACTAGCTAAGGTTTTTTTGGCTATACAGTTACAGTTTAATTGTCCAAATCATATTACTGACATTGGACTGACTGAATTAAATGTATGTTCTCGTTATTAGTTTTTTATAACTATGATTATTATAAAAATAAAAAGGCGGGCATATTTAGATGTTCAATCGATTGTATTTACAATAATTTGAAATATTTTTATACACCAATTTTTACCTTTTTTGTATTTTTAATTTACTGTTTATTTTTTACATGATCAAATCACTTTATTTATTTCATCATACGCCTAGCTATTGTCTTTACGAACAGAAGAAAATATGGAAGATCTTAATTATTAAACGTTTACGACATTCGTCAACTAACCAGAACAATTATTTGTTTTATTTTTTACTCGAGCCGTTTAACAAAACATTATTTTCAAATGAAGTCAAAATAATACCAGCCTATACTAATCTCTAAAATCATAAACATTATGCATGAAAATTATATGCACTGTAGTAACACTTGCACTGTTTTTCTTCTGGTAGTCGGCCGGCACGTTTCGGAATTAATCGTATTCCTTATAAATGTGCCAACTCGGTTAAAACACGACGCGGACTCGGGTTGAAATTCACGTACCTAACTCGAATTGAACTGAACAACTAGATCCTACTAATAATGACTAATAATTGACTAAATTTTCTTCATACAAAATGTAAACCTTGTACACTTTGAAACAAGGTCTTATTTCAAATTTAAACAAGTAGGTAACATATGTCGGTATCGAAATAAGCAATTTATTTGTCGACTAAAGTCTGGCACGCTTAATAAACTTTAATACCACGTAGCGAGAGCCGCTATCCGTTGAATGCCATCTCTTTTGCTTTGTGTTTTTAGTATGCGTCTTCGTTGGTGTCGATTAAAATAACGTCATCCTAGTTCGTTTTGAACAAGTTTTTATACGGTAATTATACGATATTTGAATAAATGGGGACTCTCGCTGCTGAAAATAAAGTTGAGTATACGTTGACAGGTTTTAGTGAAATTTAGTGGCGCTGAGAAATAGATGCCAGTAACAAATATACCTTGTTGCGAAGAAGACAGGGTTGATTTCATATGAAGAAATTAAGTCAGGTTTTGGTTTGGTGAGTGTTACAATAGAATCGGCACCAATCTCTTGTTAGGTCGTTTGTGTGTATCAAACCTAAACCCGATTTAAGGAGGATCCTACTCGAGTTGACCCATCCCTAGTAACCCTGGTTTCGACCATTGGGGAAACTTTCTGCTCGTTTATGTCAAGTTTTTACAACGCATTTTTTCGGCATGTTCTAGACAGCAGTTCAATCAATCAGCCTATCATAGCCCACTGCTTGACATAGGCCTCTCCCAAAGTGCGCCACAGCACCCGGTCCTCCGCCTTCCGCATCCAGTCCATCCCTGCTACCTTCTTCAGGTCGTCGGTCTATCTGGCTGGGGACAGCAGACAGTTATCTTAGCTCAAACTAAACTTTGTTTAAGCTATTTTTATTTGCTAGAAATATTGTTACAATACAGTGTTGTTATACATAAAGAGTACAGCATGTTTCACCGGTTAAATCTATTAGGTACTTTAGATTATTATATAGGTCAGAATTCCTAATACACGCCCCAAAAATGAAGCCAAAAATTATACACTAATATTAGCATACTCGAACGCTTGATTCGTCACAACGCGAGATATCGGTTGCCGCTGAAGTACTTCACGAGCCGCTGTGTTATAATTTCTTTAAATGACTGTTTGTGTTGTCAAATCGTTAAAAATATACTACAAAAAAGATAAGAGTTTGAACATCACATTCCACAAGCAAATATTTAATTTTCTATTGTATTTAGAAACAATATTACAAAATATCAAATTAATAAAATAGCGACGCCATCACTAGGGACATTGCCAAAGACATGAATTCTATTAGTATGTGTTTGTTTGTCAGTAGAATTATTACTTTTAGTTTATAGGTAGGTGTCGAAGATTAGAAATATGTTTACTGCTTATGATCGCAAAATTGCGTTCATTGAAGTATTACGGCTGGAGGATTTCTAACTTACTATTACTACTCCTAATAGAACTATAGAGCACATCTCACATACCACAAAATTTGCTATTTTGTGGTAAACAAATTCTGTAGTAAAAAATAGCAAATAATGAGCAAAAAAATATGCCACAGAGCCTGTTTTGATAAGTGTAAGAGATTCGAAGATATAGCGCTGGCTACGCCGGCTTAAGTCTCAAGTCACCAGGACCATTGTTTTTCGGAAATGGCTATGACAAAAAAAAACAAATTAGCAAAAAAAATATAGTGTAGGTAAGTTTTATTACGGCCCTATGACTTGGCTACACTCGCTTCATAGACACCTATATACAGCGACACCGTATCGAATCCTGAAATAGTGTATTCAAACCAGAGTCGAAAATCATCCTTCTTTTTTACATTTTTTTTTGCTTAAAAGTGATATCACAATGAGTAAACAGCACATTTTACCAAAAAAAATGTAATCAATCAAACATTTTATGCAATCAGCTGGGTCTTGGCGGCGCCGACCGTTGAAAATCATTCACCGCATAAAAAGAATACCTACGCATGTTCATCGCCTTAATCTCGCATTTTTATGATGAACGAGAGGTTTTTGTAAGTTTTTCGCGTAGCTCAAACTTCACGCTTTATGATCTAAGTCTTATTTACATTAATTTTTATTTATTCTAAGTATATAATAATATATATTATACATATAGCTTATTTGACAACGGGACGCAAGCACCATCTGTTGCCTCTGTTGGCGCTCGACAGATTCTACGAGTCGGCGTGCGACACTGCCTGGAGCACAGAACACTAATACCCTAACGAGGAGAAAGTCATTGCAACAGTTGAGCAGAAAACTGTCTCGCGTTATAACTGATTTGACTTTATTTTCGTGTTCACTTTGTTTCCCACTGACATGACCTCCCCCTCCCCACCCTGCCCACAAAACTAGTGCCGACGGACAAAGTGAAGAATAAGGTACAGACGTTATATATATAATATGTGTATGTCAGATAATACTTATAGACAGGCAGCGATACAGACATTTTTTTAACCACCAATAGCCTGAATGATAGCTTTTCAAGCATTCCGTCATTCGCAGGTGTGATTTAGTGGCAGTTTTGGATGTTCCCGAGTATACAGAGTATTTCAGCCCATTTACCCGAGATGCTGGCCAATTTTGACTGTAAGAATTTTCATGCTATTGTTGGAACGAAGTTCCTTATAGTACGTTACACTTCAGACGCTCGGCAGATGAGGGCTAGACGGTGTTACTTAATGTTAGCGCAACGAAAAATGGTGACCGCAAGTTGATTTTTTTATTTTTACAATCTGTGGATTCTGCGCGATACTACTGGTATACTAATTATCCATATATTAAGTCGCATTTCGCATTTTTAAATTTCGGATTTTTACAATATTTACTATAATTTGTGTGTAAGACACCTCACGCGATTTTTATTTCAGAGTCATGGCTAAAACCATGTCTGCCTTCTCTTTCTTACTCTCTACCGGAATTCCATCTAATTAGAAATTACGGTACTGTACAGTTGGTGGGGATGGCGGTGTTGCCTTATATCTTCGCAACCCTATTCCTTTTAATATTATTGATGATTCAGCACAGCCATCGCCACACACAGCAGCCATTCCCGACCAGTTTGGTTTAAGAGAAAAAATCATTTTAAAGTTATAAATTACTAAAATATAGTTTTATGATGTTGTATCACCGCATTTGAAGTCCAGCTGAATCGGTCAAATACCCCTGTGTGTGATGTCTGCACATTGGAGATAATAAAGAAAAATAACGTAAGGGATTTAAGAGAAATAGAAGCCAAAACATTTTTGGAGTTTACTCCTTAACAATCGATTTTCATATAAGGCGCCCGGTATGAAAAAAATATGAAGAGTAAAATTTAGTGATCGTAGGGCAGCGTAACGCTTTAACGCTTTGTTGTGCTTTTTGTGCTTTATTGGAGTTTACTCCTTAAAGAAAGACGCATGTAATATGTGTATTTTATGTTATGTATATGGAATATATACTATACAGCGTCTAGAAATTACGTATATATATAGAAGAGAGAGAGGGGGGGAGAGAGAGAGCGAGAGAAGGGGGGGAGAGAGGGGGTTGGAGAGAGAGAGAGAGAGCCTCCAGGAAATTGTAAACTCCAGTCGTGCGTCGGAGCTGACACACACCTTTTTTTTTAAATTATTGTTTGGCTGTGTGATTGTACGTCTGTCTTAAGTTGGCGGGGAGAAGTCGCTTTTTTACATTTTTTTTTTGCTCTTTCAACTGTTCGTTAACTGTTCGATCAAAATTTTTATTTGTGCGATCTTAGTTTCTTTTTTATGAATAAAATAAAAAATTTGCTTTCTCAAGTTGGCGGGGAGAAGTCGTTTTTAACCTTTTTTTTGCTATTTCAACTGTTCTTAACTGTTCGATCAAAATTTTTATTTGTTTGATCTTAGTTTTTTTTAAAAATAAAAAAAAAAATTACCCTCAAGTTGGCGGGGAGAAGTCGTTTTATTACATTTTTTTTTGGCGGTTTGACCAAGTACTTCGTTTGTCATAAAATCCAGTTCTGGCACTCGCCGGCCGCTGCCGCGGCACGCTCACTTCGCTCGCTCGGCTCGTGCGTTATGGTCACAGTTCTAACCTAACCTAAACCTAGCCACTTGAGGGTACATTTTTATTTTATTTTTAAAAAATAATAAGATCGAACAATTAAGTTTTTATCGAACAATGGCGAACAGTTAACAAACAATTGAAATAGCAAAAAGAAAACTAAGATCAAACAAATAAAAATTTTGATCGAACAGTTAAGAACAGTTGAAAGAGCAAAAAAAAATGTAAAAAACGATTTCTCCCCCCCAACTTAAGACAGCCTGTTTGTACGCGCATCACGCAAAGACTACTTACTGCATGTTCCTTTTGATACGCCGCCTAAAAGCCGAGTTATCTATACATTATTTCACATTATATCTACAAAAAAAATACAAGGATTATATACAACAGAACGCATTTCGATTATTTTTGTAAATTTTGAGTTTTTTTGGTATCGAAAAGTATACAAGTAACTAGTCATAGTAAAACGATGATTGAAAGTTTGTATGAACACTGTTCAATGTAACTTTTGGACATTGACTCAGCATTCGGCCCGACTCACGCGCTGCCTAGCTAAGATAATGATTTGTTTGCATCTTGCACGTATAGAACACAAAGATTTTGTTTAGTAGTGTGTTAACAAAAAGGAGGATATAAGCAGATGTAAATAAATCAGATTTCAGTTTTATATTCTTGTCTCATTACCCCTCACTGTGGTCAAGACACCTTCAGCCATCTCTGATCAGTCTCGGTGGGTCTGCGGGACCGGCAGTGAGTGTATCCTTCCCGAACCTAGAAATCCTGTCTACTATCCATCTTAGGTCGCATGGTGCACATATCCTGAACTTATTTACATATTTATTTATCACATACATAGGGTAAGTATATGATAGGTTAGGGCCTAAGCCCTAACCTATCATACACCCTAAGGTCGTAGAGACTGTTAGGCTCGTAGGTCTTAGTAGGTTCCTTTAACTTATCATATAATTTCATGTACCGTCACGCCCTTAACAGTATTGCGACTTTACGTGACGTTTGATAGGGTGGATGTACAAACACAAAGTAAAAAAGGATAGTTTCAGAGATCAATCAATATCACCGTTGTGTTTTTGTTTAAACATTTTTTTGGACATAAAACTGACCGCCTCTTGCCCCAGGCGAAAGTTGAGTCAAAAAAGGCTTCCTAAAATCTGGCCAGACAATTACGACAGAACTGTATCATGTGTCAATAATTGCAAACAATAATAGAAAAGCTAGCCGTTAAACAACCGAAGCTAGTCAATTGCTATAGCCCATTGCTACTTAAGGACATTGCTGGACCACACACTGGACAATAGACGGTCGCAAAATTATTAGATTTGGAATGTCTCCGACACCCACGATACTCCCCGGCCTTTGCTCCAACAGATTACCATTTATTCCAGAATTTGGACAATTCCTTGCGAGGAAAAAAATCAATTCCGATGAGGCAGTCCAAACCGCCTTCAAAGATTTCATTGATTCTTGCTCTAACAATTTTTTCAATTGAGTTTATTTTTCGCTTTTCAGTTTCTTTTTTCTTTCTTTCATCGGTTTAATTTTTTGTTGAAAACGATTATTTTTGTCAAACTATGCGTTACGTCATTAGTAGATAAAAAAAAATAACATGTTATAATTCATGTTTTAATTAGTATCTTTTAGGAATTTAAAAAAGAAACCTGTTGATAATACATACATAAATAAATTTATGGGATTTCAGCCCGAGCACATAGTCCAGTCATCTTTTCTAGTTTGTAATTTTGGAATCTCAGCCCCAGCACATAGTCCAGTCATCTTTTCTAGTTTGTAATTTTACTATAATACGATACAAGGCAAGCGCAGGTCCCAGGGGCAGTCCTAAGCCTCTAACGATATCAGCACGTCGCGCCATACTCAAAGCTTGGCCATCGAACTCCTGAAAGTACATAAAATGTTTTTACGATACCGCGAAAGTATAATATTATTTTCTATAGTTTTGTGCCTGCCGAAACTGAATGCATTAAATTCTCCAAAAACAGGAGACAAAAATCAAAAATTAATAAAACGGTGCCAAAAGCAAAAAATAATGAGACTGGGAGGATTGTCACGTCAAAGCTAAAACAAACTTCTCACACGTTTTGTGGCATGTGAGAGACCACAATATGAGGCTAATTACAGCGATATTATTTCAAAGGCAAAATGTTTGTTTTCAAGGCTCAAAACTGAATTATTATTTAGTGTGATTATTTTGTCAACCTGCTTTTGAAACTTGGACCATAATGATATTTGCCAATATTGAGGCGAGGATTGTGGCCTGAACTTTTCGCTAAAATTCATGCTATGGACTCACAATTTTAGTGCTTTCGTAACTCTAGAACGAAACTCTTTTTCATCAAAATTTACACATATTTGATTTTCTTAACTTTTTTGGAACTGAGGATTCCAAACTCCTTAAAAGTTGAATTTCAACAACTTTTGACAATCTAGGTATATCACAGAATAATATTTCATTTGTGTTTGAGATTTACAGTTCAGATAAAACACAATACAAGGCTTTTCATAAGAGCGCTTTCAGGTGACGGTTCTTAAGTATTTTCTGTGAAGAAAGAAGTCCTCCTAGAAGCAACTTGCACTGCTACAATAGTAGACCATTGTCCACAACCGTTTAAGGAAACACGAACTGTAGTTGCTTTTTAAAATTTCAATCCCCTGTGAGAATTAATTCATCACTATAGGTAATGACTTACGTAAATAAGATGTTACCTGTTCTTTAAGAATTGGAGCTGCTTCTGGTAAATATTTGGTAAAATACTCAAACACATCATCTGATGTCCAATTTGTTATGTCTGGAATACTAAGATCTATAGGCATGTTGTCGGCAAGTTTTGATGGGGCTCTATCAAGTTCATGCGGTTTTAAAAATGGATCTATTGGCGGCGAATTTTGTGCAGTATAATCCACACTTCTACGTATTATTGCAGGTGAACCCACAACTGTTGGCCGAGAGTCCAGACAATTATTGCATTCCCACTGATCCCAAGCTTTTAATCTCTCTGGTATGCGTGGTGAATGACATAATGCATGGTAGGCATCAGAGCAAATACTGCATACAGTCAGAATACCCTGAAAAAAATGTATAGAAGCTTGAAATAGAAGAACAATCAATTGATAAGTTTGAGAAACCTTACAATAGAGCAAATAATTTACATAAAACTTACAGCATCATTGGTCTCACAGCAAACTACACATGTTTTACAATGTGGACATTGCCAGGTATTATCAGGTCTAGGTTTCAATATACCAGAACCAGATTGGAGACAACTTAAATGGGCTTTGTTGTTACAATCACGGCACTCTACCAGTCTATCGTTAGAACCACGAGGTTTTTGCACTAGGCACACAGAACAAACACCTCCCGAAGTTTCATGTGGCATTGGTTCATCTTGTTCTAATTCATCACCACTTCCATCTAGGGACAGTTGACTTTCAGATAGTGGAGTACCTTCAGCATCTGACTTATGATGGCCAGCTATCATTAGTCTTTTCTTGATCGTACTTTTATTAAGTGAACCTACTGGTCTACCTCTTTTTCTCTTGCTAGGTACATTATTATCCGAGGGATCAAAAACTTTTTTAGCCATTTTACGTCGCTCGCCGACGCGCACTCCAGCATTCCGTGATGCACTACTGCTAGCTCCATTACTTGAGATACCACCACGTTTCTTAGGCCTTCCCCTCATTCTTTGAGGAGAAGATCTGCATGAAGAGTTAGCTGATGAAGTCATCTGTAATGATGTCAAACTAACTCAACCTCTGGACTTAATAAATAGACTTTTGTCTATTAGACATTACAAAATGTAGCACTTGTGCATTTTGGACACATGTGTTTCATAAGGGTCAATGCTATGCAGTCAATAACTATTCGAAGTGTCTTTTAACTGAACAAAGTTGAAATTCAAAACTATCAAAACAACTTTGTCTAAGCATGGGTTGCAATTTTTGACAGCCAAAACATCACAATGAAAAAAAAGTAAAAGGTAAAAAGTTTATAATATACATACATTATACCTGACACTATGGCTACAAAGAAAAAAAAGTACATTTTTTTTATTTTGATGTAAGTTAAACTTTCAGCTTTCAATATCTAATTATTTTTTTAATAATTAACAATAAAAATATTTACTTGAAGTGTGATTAAACTAAGAGACAAAATAACTAATGGGTAATGATATACAATGAATACCTTTGTGTTGAAATCTGCATTATATTCAAATTTGAAACTATCTGAGCTGTCTCCATCATGGTCAGCAGGACCTAGTGCTAAATTACCATTTTGCAGTTTAACTAAACTTCCAGATGATAACTCTTTGTTGACTATAGTTTCCAGTTGTTTTTTGGAATACTTGGATCCTTGCGAAGCAGCAGCAGAAACAAGATCATCAAATGCAATACCATTCTCCAAATAACTTTGATCTTGATATATGAGAGTTGCTATTGCTGATGTTATTATTCTTCGTTCACTGGTTGCAACTGATGAAGACATTGCTAAAAATATAAAGACATTGAATTTTAATGGTGGAAATTAAGAAACCCAGACATTTATTGGAAATTAATGGATATTTAATATTTTTTTATTATAACTGTTACGTTATGGGGTTAATATTCAACTCACTGTCTCTGTTGTTTGGGTTTGATTTTTTTCGCCACTTAGCAGCGTTTCTATAGCTTACATTATCTTTATAGTCAACTTTAAATATACTTTTCTCCTTGAGGCAACGTCTGAGATCAGCTTTAGTATCTTTTGGTGCTACTTTGTAACACTTTAGCATAAACTTGCAAATCCTATTAATATCGGGACGCGATTTACGGGAACGTAAATGATCTATAGCAGCCAAAATTTGATTTTTATACTTTATCTCTGACATTTCTGGAAATTAAGAAATAAAATATATAAAATAGGCATTGGCGAGTTTAGGAGAACTGCAAAAAAAAACTTAAATGAAAATAAGTTTGACAAAGTTTAAAAAAGTACATAGGAAAAGAGCGTGCAAAATAAAAAATATGCGTAATTTAAAATGTTAATTACCTGAGTCGAATCATGCCGGCGATTTTTAAACCAAGCATTCAGTTCTTTTGCCAATTAATTATACGACTTCTGTTAGACGAAATTATAACATTGTAGAAGTTATAATTTTAACATTAAAAGCAATTTGCCAGTAGTAGTGTTTCAAGTCTAACGTTGAACCCGTTGAAGGAAATTATACTTAGCTGATTATTCGGTACGACCGACCGTAACTCGGAAATTGTTATTATAAAAGTTAGGTACCTTTATTAATCACTAGAATATTTATATACATAATATAATGATCAATAACTCACTACCTGTGTACTAGTTTACTATATTAAATTAGCCAAAGCCAAATCTAACAAACAAAAGTTCTTTTTACGGTATAGTCCTACTAAATATTATTTATTAAGCAGATTAGCCAAGTGCTCCAGGAATTTACACTGGGCTGCCTAGCTAGAAATGAAAAGTACACTTTTAAATTCATAGTCGTGTGTACTACAAAGAGAGATAGAGAAATGTTCCGAAGTCTACCGTGGCACTAAGGATTCATTCACTTACTAATACTAACTAGTGTTGCGCTTAGCTCGAGTTGGATTTTCTTTAACTCGGTTTAAGGCTTCATGTCCACAAACGAACTTACACGATATTATCTTTTGTTTTATAAGCGTAATTTTTAACCGACTTCAAAAATAGGAAGGTTCTCAATTCCTGTTTCATTGTGTACCGATTTTAATCACTTTTAAAAAAAAATGGAGTACTCAATGTTGGTCCTATTTAAAAATGAAGACAATATTGTACCTCTAAGGGTAAAAAATAAGGGTGAAGAATACAGCTTATTTTTTTTACAATAATAATAATAATAACTTGAGACGCCTCACATACGGCTGACACGGCCGTCTGATCTCAAACTACGCAGAACCTTTACAATGGTAACCAGACTGCTGATAAACATGCTTACATATTACTAAATACATACATATAAATAAATTCCACCCAGACACAGAACAAACAATTGTTCTCATCGCACCGATCACTATCACCATCACGATTTAAGCGCATCGAAGTCTTTTATTTATTCAGAAAATACTTAATGTTGTTCCTATTATAACGCATCGATCGAAGCCAAAAATGATGAAAGTCAACAAAGAGTATCTGCTAACAGAATAATTTTGTCCCAGCATAGAGTTAGATGCAAACAAAATGTAGTGTGAAAAAGTCATTTGTCACAAATACTCCACTCAGCATCGTCCTGCTAACTCGAATTGCGTACCTCGAGTTACGTGAATTTCAACTCGAGCAAACTCGAGTTGTGTTTTTTCCGAGTTGGCACATCTATAGAACTTGTTACTAGATGGTAGTTTTTATAACCTTTCTTGATTTTAATTTTGAGTCAGGGATTTTTTAATTTTTTATTTATGATTTTACAACTTTCGATCACACATACCTAAACGGCATAATTTCACGCACAATATATATTAGATTTTTAATCGAATGGTTTCATGTGGACGCAAATCGTCCAATTCAGGTCATTGGGTAGTAAGGACCACCTGACTAGATCGTGTCACATCTAATCATCTTATGTGATCGCTAATCAACCAATTTTATCATTTAGTCTGCCTGCAGGTGACTGTGGTACTGAGCGGATGTGTTCTGATATTTTTTACATATATATATTTACTTACGCGATAATAGCGCGTTTCATAAGTTCATTTGTTATATTTATAAGATAATTTATATTATAAGACCAGGTAACATTTATTCAAAAAGAAAAACTATTAGGTATACGAAAACTTTCCTTACAAACGTCCGTCCAGCACAGAATATAAAATAAAATGAAAATTGGCGTTTTAGTTGTGTACGTGTGGACGCGTAATCTGTTCGCCAAATCTGATCAGATACTATAATTGTATAATGTGGATGCCGTCTAAGATGTTTCGGCAAACCGGCACTCAAAAAATAGCACCAACTAAACCGAGCTTAAATACAGTTGTAAGCATAGTTACTGTTGTGCTATCAGGTGTGACTTATTAGGTATAGCCGAAAAATGTTAAAATTGTGCTATAGGGGGGGGGGGGGGGGGCACTAGATCCAGACAAATATTTAAACCAAGACTTTGAAAGACTTTATAGACATGTTTGTTGCACCCGCACTGTTCACTTCATAGTATTCAGACAACAAACAGGATGGACGAAGATTTTGTAGACGCGGTAAACCTGTATTATTTATATGTATGTAATTATTTACTACATGTGCAAAAAATAAACTAAGGATACTTTTGTTGCTAAAGTCTATCTTCGACCGAACAAAGCCACCGAATCACTCCGTGATTAAACGAGCAACTGAACTTTGCGCAAGTGTAGCAGGCTACGCTACACTTGCGCAAAGATTTAATTTGCGCTCAAAAAACCAACACCGCATGGTATACCTAGTGCACATATTAAATAAAACATTGAAAAAATACCTAAATACCTGTGCCTGATAAATGTACGAACAAGTGCTCAAACCAGTGTTCAAATGTTTTTGACGTGTCTGGCGCCGGCATTAGAGATGAAAAAAACCTGGAATGTCGATCTTTCAATAAGTATAATATGTGAGTGAAAACTTCTTTAGGCACGTTGGGCGCTTTTGGTATGATGAAAAAGCAGTGAAGTCGCTCGACCGTCATACTCAGATAACATAATATACAGATAGGTGTATGTATATATGTTTATGTGTGTATGTGTTTTCACTTCTAAAATGGCATACACATGATTAACAGGGATCAGTGTAGCGTAGTTATACATAAAATCTTTGGAAGCAAAAACGTGCCCCAACACCTAGATTATTTTTACACAAACGATTTAGTTAAGATTGCAACAAGAAATAGTTTTTGGATAGGTATATTTCTGAACTAATAAAAGCTCAATCATGTATCACTAAAATTGGAATAAAGTAAGCCTTAATACTACCTGGACATGTACATTCGATAAACGTCTAATTAGATTCACTTCACTCGATCCTTCACCTATCCCAGCACTGCACACACTGCATTCAACCTATCCCAGCTACCTTACTCAGTTCGTCAGTCTATCTGGCTGGGAGACCGTTTATCGATACACGGTCTCCACTCTAGCATCCGTTTGCTTTGCTTAGCACCATTGTCACTTCAGTATTCTTATTTCTGCGAACTATGCTGGCAACTTTGGTTCTTCGTTGAATTACCTCATTACAAATTTTACCTTTTAAAGAAACTCCATGCATAGCTCGCTCCATAGCCTGCTGCGCAACTTAAAGTTTATGTACATCCTCCTGGTAATTTCTTTGTCGAAGTTATTTCTATTGAGTTGAATAACTTGCCCAAGGTGGACATATTCCTAAATAACTTCAACCTTCGATATCAATCGGTCTGGGTGCGACATGTTCATTAAACATGACCTTGGTGTTGTCCAAGTCCAAACCAAGGCAAACATCTCGCTCAGCTGCCCCAGCGAATCTGCTACTAGGACGATGTCGTCGGAAAACCGAAGATGTGAGATATACTCTCCGTTTATATTGATTCCCCATCTAGTCAAATCCAGTATCTTGAAGACGTCCACAAGCGCGTTGGTGAATAGTTTGGAGGATATATTATCGCATCCCCTTGTCTAACCTTACGCTCCAAGTTTATCGGATTGGAGCTGGACAGTCATCGTTCCGGTGTCATGTAAGATTCTCAGAACCTCAAAATATCGCCAGTCGGCAGAGCGTCCAGAACTGCAGAGGTCTCGATGAAGACTCGTCATCAACAAAAGCCATACACAACGGCTGACTACACTTCTCAACCTTTTGCTCAATCTGCTGAACAGTATTGATAAGTGTGTCCACGATTTGTTCGAGTGGCTGGAATTCATTGAGTTTTCTGGCAAGACATTTTAGATGACTCTCGAAAACAATATATTACGTGTTGAATTGTTTATGTGGACCTAATAACATTTAGGTATATAAATATGAATCTTTATATTGTTTTATGTCATAAAAAATATTGTACGCCTTAAATTTGCCGTCCCCCTCAAACTGCCGTCCTAGACTCCAGCCCACAGAGTAAAATACTCCAGCCACTGACCTCTATTATACAAGTATGTATAATAGAGGTCAGTGACTCCAGCCTATTCAGCCTGCTAGTAAATCCGTCACTGCTTGTTTGGATCATTGGGTAACAAATCAGGGTAGTATTTTTCGGTAGATTTTTATATGTATGGTTTTTTTTAAACCAAATTTTATTTTAAAATGGTAACACTGTAACCATGTATGTCAGTGAAAAATATGAAGTCAGCGATGCCAGACGTACGATAATTATCGTACATGTACGATTATTTTGACACCGGGTCGATGTACGATACAAAATGTATTGTCGTACGCCAGAGTACGATAATTTCCAACCCTCCTCCGAAGTGGGGTGAAAAGACTAGTATCCAATGCCTTAAAATCGTCTAAAAATACAAAATAATGGTACTAATTCTGCTATTATACTCTTTTAACTATTATTGACTAAATTTTCTTCATACAAGATGTAAACCTTGTAAACTTCAGAATAAGGTCTTATTTCAAATTTAAACAAGTAGGTAACATATTTCGCTATCGAAATAAGCAATTTATTTGTTGACTAAAGTCTGACACGCTTAAATAAACTTTTATACCACGTAGCGAGAGCCGCTATCCCTTGAATGCCATCTCTTTTACTCTCTTTTAGTGAAATTTAGTGCCACTGAGAAATAGATGCCAGTAACAAATAGATCTAGTCACGAAGAAGACAAGGTTGATTTCTTATGAAGAAATTAAGTCATGTTTTCGTTTAGTGAGTGTTACAATAGAATCGACACCATGTCTGGCTTTAATACTTTCAGCCCAATGCGTAAAAAGCCAATCAAAAGAATGCTGTTATGCTTTTAAACCAACTGAAAAAATGATATCTCGAATGACTTCAGCAGTCCTTTATTCAAAACCGGCTGGCGCTGCTCCAGAGGTAGAAGTAAATAGTGATTCCGATAATCCCACTCTTTTATAAAAAGTATAGTAAATAAGTTTTTTTTTATTTCTGTCTAATTTCACAACTTCCTAAAATTCCTATACTATTTCTAGTTTTGCGAAATAGCGCATTTCGTTCGTTCGTTTCTGGTAGTTGTACGATAATTTTTCATCTGGTACGATAATTTTCGAATATTGATACGATATTTCACTCGTCCTCGTCTGGCAACCCTGTATGAAGTTTTGAAGGCTTCTGATGTACTGAGTACGGTACCTATTTAATTTTTAGATCATAAGTTTTTACGAAAGTATAACTTAGTAATATGACTACATTAATTGTGTTTCGCGCTTTACGATTGACGTACAGTAAAACACATTATTATAAAACCGTATTTTTCTCTTCACAACCCGAACGAATCAGTGAGAGTAACCTAGGAAAAGTTGTGAATGTAGCTATTATTGGTGCTCCAAATTCTGGAAAGAGCACTCTTATCAACAAGATAATAGAAAGAAAGGTTTGTATAAATGTAAACCAAACATTGATCACAATATCTTGATTTAAACTTTAAGGATCAATCTTTAAAAATCATAATTTGTGTGCCAATTTTGTAATAATTGTTGTACTTAGGACTGGAAGAGAACCAAATTTCTTCATAATACATTTTGTATTCTAATAAATAAATTTATATCTATAGCCTTATAGTGTATACTTTTCAAATAATTGAAATGAAATCTTTCAGATATGTGCTGCATCTAACAAAGTACATACAACTACAAAATTGGTTAGAGCTATGTGCTACCAAAACAATACGCAAATTGTTTTCTTAGATACTCCAGGTGTTGTTACTGACAAAGAGAAACAGAAGTAAGTACAAAACATGTAAAAATTTTATGCTAGAGGAAATTAAAACTGGAAGAACGAGAGGATTAAAATTGGAAAATAACCTAACAAAATTTCAGTTTTACAATATAAAACAATATTACTATTTTCAAACTTAAGACTTTCTTAAAAATGTTTTCAGATACAATTTACCGGATTCAATGATACGAGCATGTCACAAAAGCTTACGAAGTGCTGATGTTGTTGGTGTTGTTCATGATGCTTCTAACAGGTTCACCAAAGATCAGCTTCACACTGATGTCATCAATATGTTAAAGTCAATCGATGATATACCTAGTTTCCTAATTATAAATAAAGTAAGTGTTATTGGATATATGTGTAATGCATGTTGAAATGTCACTGGTTTCTTTTGCTCAAGTCTGAGCACCACAACTATCAACAACTGGTATATCAACTTTCATAAGTATCACTATAGGGCCCATATGATTTTTAAGATTTATCTCCATTTGAGAATAATTTGTGTGTATTATAAATTTTCTTAAATTAATTTACAAAACTCTTTTTTTTTACATAGATTTTTGTAAATGAAGTGAATCTATAAAAAAACATTAATTTACTTATGCCTCATTTTGGTAAAATCTCTAATATGTTTTTATTTCATTACATAGCAATCCGCCGGCTTCACACAGGTAGCAGAGACATCTTCAACAATCATCAACATATTTCAATCAAGTTACACAAAATCTTAACAAATTATACACCTGAACCTTTCTCATGAATCACTCTGTCTATTAGTGAAAACTGCATGAAAATCCAGTCAGTAGTTTATCAGTTTATTGCTAACAAACAGACGAGGCGGGGGACTTTGTTTTATAATATAAAGTGATGACCAAGACCTGCAAAGGTTACTGGCAATGCTGACGCATTTTAGAAATATTAATAAAAGGATACTGACTCCATTTAACTAAAAATAATCTGTGAATAGATCAATGCCCCTTGACCTCTGCAGAGCTCTGGCGTGGTGCTGATTATAATACAATGAATGCTTGTTACAGGTTGATAAATTAAAAAGCAAACATCAATTACTAAATGAGATAAGAAATCTTACAAATGGATATATAGCAGGCAACCCTATTCCTAATAATGAGAGAAGTAAAAAGAAAACAGAGAATGCAATAGAAAGGGGATATAGTAAATTTTCTGATGTGTTTCTTATATCTGCATTAAATGGTGATGGAGTAAAAGACATAAAGGTAAATTGATATTCAATTTCAAAGACTTTATTTACTAAAAACAATACAAAAAATTAAAACAAATAAAATAAATTTAAAAATAACTCTTTGTAGCTTATCTTTTAGATATGAAGGCCTCCTCTAGAACTTACCACCTGTCCCTTTCTATTGCAATTAGTTGCCATTTCGGGCTAGCAGTAAATTGGTATATTATATGTATAATGTTAACACAGTTAGGTTTATTTTAAACCTTTAGAGGTGCAATATACAAATACTACGTTTGGTCTCTACCCATAGCATGAGTTCTTACTTTTTCCTTTAAGGAAAAAACTATATCTAATCATTTGGACGTCATTAAATATTTAGTTGAATAAAAAAAATGCAACACTTAATCTTATAGCCTGTGGTTTATTCGTACCTGTATTTATTAGCATTTTTTTTAGGAATATCTTATCAGCAATGCAAAAACTGCAAACTTCCAATATTCTCCAGAAATATGGTCAGATCAAAAGCCTGAGTCATTGATTGAAGAAGCAGTTAGAGCAAAATTTTTAGACTTCTTACCTCAGGAAATACCTTATAAGTTAAATATCCAGCTGGAGTACTTTGAAGAAATTGAGGAAGATGAGAAAATATGTTGTTCAGTTGTTGTGGAGTGTCCATCAGAAAGATTGGCTAAGTTGATAGCAGGTGCAGGTGGAGGAAGATTACAGCAAATCAAATCACACATTAGAAGTGACTTAGCCGATTTATTTAATAAAACTGTTATTATAGACCTTCATTTAAAAGTAAAGTTGACATCCAATGAGTAGTAGGTAACATATCGTTTTTATTACACCAAATAATTATGTAACTACTTTAAAGGCCCTATGCACCATCGTGCTTGACGTACGTCCCGCCAAGGACATGCACGATGCACGACGCAAAACGATCGTGCGTAGGCTTGACGTACGTCAGAATTGTATATAAATACATTATATACTGCTTGCTGGACTTGCACGACGCGTTTTGCATCCAGCGAGTCCCCCACCACATGCTTATGTACATACCATAGACTTTGCGTTCTAGTATATAAGGTTTATGGTACATACATAGACAGTATATTGCCAATTTGTGGGGAATGCCAAAAAATGCGGGGAATTTCAAACCGATTGGGGAATTTATGGGGAGACCATCAATGCGAGGAAAATGCGGGGAATCGGGAATTTTTAGCCTTATTAATTACATTACGACCTCAGGTTTTATCTCCCCAAACTGTGGAATTTGACTATTATTTTGGGGTAATTTAAGAATATTGCAATGGCAACGCTGGCTACAGCACCGTGGCCTTGAGCGGACGTACGTCGGCACGATGGTGCGTAGGGCCTTTTATTTACTATTTTGTTACACTATTACATGTATAGTTTAGTAATTTATGTAATATAATTTTTTATTAATAAAGGAACCTTTATGTATCTAAGGTGGATAAAGTGACATCCCCAATCTTGTCTGGTATAATTTCTCTCAGGTTTTTTTTTATTCTGGAGCTAAGGAGTCATAGCTAGGCTTATATTGGATTTGGTGGGCAGAATGGTATAGTGAGTATTCGCTAATACGGAAAAAAGAAAATGTATGTCTGATATGAAAAAATACAAGTTTTCCAATTTCAGGTGTAAAGAATGTAAGATAAAAAAATATATTGTTTCGTGTCAGCTGTTAGGGGTAGCTGACCCGATGAGTCTGTCTATGTACTTGCCCTTTGTATGTTGAAAGGAGCGCTGTACTGATTTTTTTTTTTTATGGTATAGGGGGCAAACGAGCAGACGGGTCACCTGATGGTAAATGACTACCGCCGCCCATAGGCACCTGTAACTCAAGAGTCACAAGTGCGTTGCCGCCCTTTGAGGTGGGAATAGGGGAAGAGGGGGAGAGGGGGGAAGAGCGGGAAGACGGGAGAGGGGGATCAGAGGGGAGGAGAGGGAAAGGACGGGAATAGGGGAGAGGGAAGGGTTAAGGCCTCCGGTAACCTCACTCACGCGGCGAAAAGCAATGCAAGCATTGTTTCACTGCCCGTTTTCTGTGAGGCCGTGGTATCGAGCGGAGTCGAGCCGACGCATACGTGCCGAGGCATGGCTCTCCCACGTAAGATTTCCTGCCTGTAAGTATCGTTTACGCATTTATGACGTAGTGTTTAGGTATAGGCACCGGTTAGAGCTTGGGCGGATCGTGCGTTTGTTTGCCAGCTTACTGCAGCTTTATTGTATACAATAAAATCTTGGTCATGTACTTAGATAGTGTTCAGAAAATTTTGTGAGGTCTTTGATTCAAAAGGTGTCTTTGTTCTAGTAATGAAATGCCCAAATATCAGTAGCAGTGTAATATACACCTATTACAAGTTCCACAAGTCACATGGAATCTGTACTGATATACTTACTAATATAATAGAGCTGAAGATTTTATTTGTTTGAGGTTTATTTGTTTAAACGCGCTAATCTCTGGAACTACGAACTACCTACGCCTGCCCTAACTACGAAAAATTTCTTTTTGTATTATGAAAGCCTGTTTCATGAAGGATATAACATATTATATGGAATTTATAATTCTTACTAATATTATAAATGCGAAAGTAACTTTGTCTGTCGCCCTTTCACGCCAAAACTACTGAACCGATTTAAATGAAATTTGGTACACAGACAGTCTATAGCCTGAGAAAGGACATAGGCTACTTTTTAATGCGAAAAAATGGGTGTAAGGGGTTGAAAGGTGGGGATGAAAAGTTGTATGGAAGTATCGTATCATATTTAGAGCTAGAAGCTGGAAACTTATTTATTAGGCTGTTGATTCGATATAGGTAAATACAGTATTACACGCGGAAGAAGTCGCGGGCACAGCTAGTAAAGTATATAGACTATCTAGCAGCAGGCCTCCACCTATCAGGTAGCCTTAAAGATCGATTTATGTAAAGTAAGTCTGAAGAAGAAGCGCTCCGGAACTGCTTTATCCGCGTGCGTAATGGCGTAATGGTTAGTGATACATAAATATAATGTTCTATAAAATATTGGTCCTTAGTGCATTTAAAAACAGTCCGCAATACAGTATGACTATATCTTATACATAAGCCAAAATAAGTTATTTTATGACAAAAAATATTTAAAATAAAAAAAGTGATTTATGAACATATTAATCCTTACTTCATCATTAAGACAATTTTATGAAGATAAACTTTGCCTTTGATCACAGAATAAGTAGGTACATAATAGTACAAGTACAGAAGTCCCACTCCGCCAAATCATTTAAATAAATAGCGACTTGTTTCGACACAATAAAGTCGCAATTTATGTCTCATAGCGCTAATTACTTACCTGTTATTCACTAAGAAGTTACCTCTCTTTCTATCGCGTAACTCTTATCTGTTCTGACAACTAAGTTGTTTATTTAAAGAATTAATTTATCTGAATATTTAATTACCAGTAAGTTAAGTGCCTATTACTCTATTTGTGAACAAATAAACCTAGGCTAGGTACTAATAATTCGATAGTCTAGATATGAAGGGATGACGCGACATAGCGTATAAGTTAGCATTGAACTAACGTGCGGCATCGGCATCTAGAATAGCACATCCTGCAATGTGCAAGAAAGTTCCCGGCTTCATACTCAATGTAACATCTTTTCTATTTACTTACCTACATTCTATGCAAATAAATGATTAGATTTGCAAAAAATTCATATCAAAATTTCCACGCAAACGAAGTCGCGGGCAACAGTTAGTAAAATATTCTACCTATTGTGTAAATATCGTAATAAAAAAATAGGCAGTCATGGGTATGCTGACAGAAGTGAAAACTTAAACGAAACGACGAACTTAAAACGTCACATTAGCAGGTTGGTGACATTAATTAATGAGGAGCTGACAGAACTCAATGTTTAAATTAGCGTCTTCTAGTGGATCTATATATGTATTATTAGCGTGACGGTCACGAGTTCAGTGCTTTTTCCCCATAGTAAAAGTGCACAAACGTGTCTAAAGAAGTTTTCACTTAAAAAATAAACTTTTTTCTGTAATATCAAACTATCAGATCATGTTTTTTTTTAAAGTTTGGCCCCCCTCCCCCTTTCAAAAGTAAACTATATTATGAATAACATCGCCTCCTGGCAAAAAAGTGTCATGTCACAAAAAAAGTGTCATATCACAAAAAAAAGGGTCATATCACAAAAAAAGTGTCATAATATCACAGTATGTTATGTTAGGTACGTTTTAACATTTTTATAGCATTGAACAGCAAATGTTGCATTTGGTCAGCTGTAAAAATATCGTTATTAGCTCAGTGAAAAAGGGAACTTTGTTCCCTTTTTCACTGAGCTTTTGTTTTGATCAATTCACAGGCATAAAAGTCGTGTTTTCTCGAAATAGCTGTTTTTGTATTATGACACTTTTTTTGCCTCGAGGCGACATTTTTATGTTTTTATATTCTTTATAAAATAAACTTTAATAATTAACTTATCTTCTTAGGACACTCTTGACAGAGTGGTCGTGGTCACGTCGTTGTCAATTATTGTTGCCGCCATTGCGATCCTCCTCCATCGGCGAATTTACACATTTGCCGCCAATAGGCTATTAAAATTTTGTCGCTCCTACCGGTCGGTCTATCTAATTCGATATCCCAGGATAAGACAAAAAATAATGTAGGCCCCAAATTTGCCGACCCTAAAATCTGCCGCCCTAGGCTTCAGCCTACTGGTAAATCCGCCACTGGGTTCCAGTTAGCTGCTTGCCGAGCGTAGTCTGCAATAGGGGTTTTGATCAATTTTAATAGTGTTGGTCATTTTAGTTGGTGAGCGATCTCTGGATCTTGTGCCTTCCACTCGGCCCTCAATCACGAATTAACTTATAAGCACTAACAAATATTTTTATTCTAGGTTTGATCGTTCAGGAGTTATATTTTTTGCTTTCTTGAAAGAAATTTAGCCACTTCATCGGATACAATGGCATTGTGAAGTGGCCCTTTTTTTAATTTAATTAAAGCACCTATGCTTTAATTAAATTAAAAAAAATGAATTAAACCGGTCCTAACCGGTTTTTATATCAAACTTATTTAATGCCCACTATCCCCGCTCTAATAAGAGCATTCCCTGTCTTGTTCTAGCTTACCAACAATACTTCCGTCTGCCTAATCCTCTCTTCCAAAACTCCGTTTTACCTCTTTTTTCTACACCCTATGAAGCGTTGGTATTTCAGCCCAACATCGTACTGGACTTTAAAATCAATAAATCTTCAATAGAAGCAAATAGACTTTTTATTGATAAAATTACCTCCAATTATAATAATTGGCGTATAATTTTTACAGACGCTTCTAAATCCTCAGGAAGCAGCCCAGTTGGTGTTGCTGTCTGGATTCCTTCTACTAGTATAATCCTAAACTATAAATGCCCAACTACTTCTTCGGTCTTCACAGGTGAATCTATTGCCATCTTGGAAGCTGTTTCCTTTATAAAATCTCATAATTTAAGCAATAGCATATTTTTTACAGATTCCAAAAGCTGCCTCCAATCTATTCTTTTAAACCCTTTTCGATCGAAATCTAGTATTCCTATTATCCTTAAAATTAGGGATCTTCTATTTCAATGTCAGAGGCTGAACATAAACGTTGTCTTGGCCTGGATTCCTGGTCACTCAGGGATTTCAGGAAATGAAACTGCAGATTCATGTGCTAAAAACGTTATCTATACGAGTTCTCTTGACCATTCGGAAATATACTCTTATGACATTTGTTCATCCTTAAAATCGCAGCTGCTTGACTCTTGGTCTAGGATTTGGCGAGTGTCAAAAACCATAAGAGGCAAATTTTATGGTGAAATACAACCAGAAATTCCACATAAACCCTGGTTTGCCAAATTCACAAAATTAAATAAAAGGACTGTCTCTACAATTTGTCGGTTAAGACTAAATCATTCATGCACTCCAGTATTTTTATCAAAACTTAGAATTAGGGATAGCTCCATTTGCGAATGTGGCCTTAATGAGGGAAATGCGGACCATATATATTTTAGCTGTCCTAAGACAAGGTTCCCTATTTATGATGTTATTCCTCCCCATATTACCCGCCCTACGTCCCTTAAATTGATGCTATCACTTGTCTTCACCCCTTTTGTATATATATTAGGCAAATATATTAATGTAAACAAGATTAAGTTGTAATTTTGTGATCAAAACATAATTCAATATTATTATTTTTGTTTATTTTATACTATGTATTAATTTCTATGTTTTCACATGATTGGCTCTTTTATTCATGCTTAATTATGCCTGTAGAAGTTTAGAATTCACGATTATTTATAGTCTCTACATCTCTACAATATTATTTTTTGGCTCTACCACAGCTCTATATAAAATCCTCTGACAGTTTGTCCTCCGTATACCTACTTGACATTGGCAAAATTGTGGTAACTCCACAAAGCCACAAACCAAAAGTTGAAGTTGAAGTTGACGGATTTTATATATAAATAAATATATATATATATTAGTGTGTGTGTGTGTGCAGTGTAGGTACTTATTTTGTGCTGGTTGCTTGCTACATATTATTTTATTATGGACTCTATCCCGAGAGAGAGTTGCTCTTAGAATGCTTGTATGTACTACACTTTGACTTTGCATATGTCATGGATTTGAAATAATGTCTTTTCTAAAATCCGTCATTTTGGATTTTTTTGGCTTGTGCTTTTGCCATCAGAAGCGAATTCACTATAACTTTTAAGTTAAAGGTGGCTATCAATCACTAAAAATTTAAAAACTACTAGGTACTAAAAGTACTGACAAAATTCCTAAATCTACCAAAAAATACTCAATATATTTTTTCTACCGTTAAAGTTACTTGATAGGCCTAAATGTTCTGAACAAGTAGGAATCTACTACATCTGGTCACGCATCACGCTGCATTTAGTCGACGCGTGTATTCGTAGCTTTATACCTACACTGTGGAGTGGACTTGGCCTAACTTGATAGCATGTTATTTGTCGAGTATAGGGTACTAATACCTGGAATACATATGATACCCGCAGATCTACCATTCAAGTGGTTGAAAAAAAAAAATCAATTTCCCGTAAAGATATCGTTTGCAGTCACTATTACTATAAATAAAGCACAGGGATAGATCTGTAGGCGCGGTAGATTTAAGGGCATGCTGTTTTTTCCATGAGCAATTTTATAATGGCTAAACCAGAACAGGGTGCTGTGAAAACCAATATATTCTATTACTACAACAAAATGTTTTACTGAAATATTGTCTATTCTGTATGGTTCATACTCCAGTATAGAAGATATTTTAACAGGTACAGTAAAATGTCCAAAGTTTCACACATTTTTTATGGGTGAAACTGTGGGGTAGGTAGCTAAGGTAAACGGCTGTTAATTCGTTCTAAATAAAATTAAGCAATTGAAATGTTACTACGTAATTTGAATTATAACTTAGCATTTAATCTTTATCATTTAAAGTGTCTAAAAAACAACACATTAACCATTTAAATACCTTTTAGTTTGTTTTGTCAATATGTCAGTCAATAGTCATCAGCAAAAATCTATTTTGGGAATTCCCCACGTAATACGAAATAAGAAAATCAACTCTAAGTAGTTGAGCCTAAGTTCGTGATGAATAAATCTATGTTGGGAGAACGAGTTCAGGGAACCAGGTACGAGAATACATGATGATCATTGAAACTCATCGGCTAAATTTCTGGCTTAGGTAAAAGTTTACATCCTAATATCCATATTTAAAAAGTCGTAAGAGCCTTAATTAGAGACATTTAGCTGGGTTGTCAATAATAAGCTTAATCGAAATGAAAATCGAAATAAACAGTAGTAGGGAGCCTACCTATATGTAAGTACTCAAGTACGTAATTCTTGTACGTAATACCTCCAAAATGTTATCTCCGCATCTCGTTAAGCTGACAGGCACAGAACTCTCTTATAGTATTAAAAATGGTTAGTCAGCAGTCAATATACATTTTAGCGCAAAACTATGTAGCAGTACCTACCTAGTATGTAGTGTAACAACTACATGCACATAATTTTAGACGAAAGGTATTCAGTAATTACAACCACGGAATATTGACACGTTTTATTCCTTCATTTATCATCATCTCATACACGGGACAGGCCCCCTTAAAGTAATCTACAAATCCGATGTTGACATAGACCACCTTAAGGATTTCCATAAAGAGCGGTCTTGCGAATCCTTCATCTTTTGGCTCACTACCACTAAGCCGTAGGGTGTCTTTCAATGTGGTTAGAATACGTTCCACGTTGAGCTACCTATAAGGGTGAGTTCATGAGCGCCGGTTAACTTCAAGGTTTGGCTTCAACCTGCCATCTCTCTATTGCAAGTCCTATTTGTTTTATGATGCCTTGGTTATTACACTCTTAAGCCATCATTTATTGAACTAATTGTAAGGTATTTAAGTACTTCTTTATTCAAGTGAACAACGCAACTGTAGACGGGTGATACCCAATTTATTGCAACGAGTTGGTAGGTAATCTCAATTAAATTAGTTTTGTTCGGAACTAAGATCGTTTGAATCGTATATATGTGTAAAGTAAGTAGCCATCTACACAGCAAGTTAGGGACCACCATCACATAAACTGGAACTGTAACTGTAAACAAGTCTTAACAAAGTTTTGTGGTTAAGTTGTACGGTCTCTTACTGTTTCGTACCATTCTATTGTTAAGTATGAATAACTAAGAGGATAATATGCCTTTCGTTATTTATTGGCCGTGTAAACTGACTACATGATCCATTTATTTATTACCTAATTGCTCGTAACAGTTAAGAAAATAAAAATCAGAATAAACTCGGGGATGACGTTTAACAGTTTCAATTAAATACTCAACCTTCGCTTGTAAGAACGCATTTTCAAATATTACTATTAACGTTGATCTGACAAAAACAAATAACGAATTGATTTATTTGTGACATTAACTTGTAGCATGGACATAGAAAGTTATTCCCACATACAAAATTATATACAAAGTTTCCTAAGAAAAAAGGTCTTGACAGACAGACAGGGTTCTTTTTTTTTTGAGGAACGGAGCCCTAAAATTGGACAAAAAAATAGAAACTAATTTATATTAATAAACTCTCTAAACTCGTTCTTAATTTTCAAAACCTTGTTTTAAGTTAGGTAACTACATTGGTAACAATACGTACCCTTAAAATCATTTTTAACCGACAAAAAAAAGGAGGAGGTTCTCAATTCGACCGTATATTTATGTATATAACATTTTAACAAAGAAATAAACGGAGGAAAAAGAACTAAAAAGCACGAAATAAATATAAATGACTTTAGATTATTTAATAAACTTCCGATTGAATAAATAAATGATTTAGTTTAAATGAAATTTATATAATTATTACTTATTTATTCAATCGGAAGTTTATTGACTACCCCCCTGAAGTCATACAAAAATGCTTTCACGTAAATGAGATGTCTTATTGGGCACTACACTTAATTTATGATAGCCAAGAACAGGATATAGGTTTTTCCAATAAGTACCTTCATGTTAATTTTTGCAAAATGGTAACTTCCGAGATGATATACATACATTCTCGAAGCTAATTATATTTTTAGCAACTAAAAGTGCGGCAATTAACTCCATACTGCATTATTGCAACCTAATTACATAGGTTAATAAGATTACTAGTAGTTTTATTAACCTCTAATATGCAGCCCACGTTGCCATTAAATCTTGAAAAACATTAAGTACTGCTCACTACTAAAACATCTGTAAGTATAACATGAAACATTTTAAGTTGCTCACGCGTGAAGTTCAAGGGAACCGTTTCCGCAACGAGAGGCGTGTCGACAACAATCCCTACACGAGTCAAAAGCTCTCTTAGAGCAATTGAATTGTAAGTGTTACTACCTATCAACAAGAAGCTCTCAATACGCCCTGGGATACTCAATAACGGCAAAAACTTTCACCAACAATTGTAACAAACAACCGTTAATATAGGAAGTTAACAATTGAAACAAAAAAAAGAACCGTTTATACAATGATAATTTCATGCCTAATGTATGTAGCCCACGCCCACCAAAAAATTGGTTGTCTCTCCTATTTTGTTGAGATTCGTTAATTATCTGTAATAGCTACATATAAAATAGGCTATATATTTTAGGTAATTGTCGGAAGTAGAACAAGTATTACTTTTTTACCCGACTATGGTAAAGTCAAAAAGGAAGGGTTATGATTTTAGTAGTCTATGTGTGTGAGTATATTTGTATTTTCGTGTGTTCACCGTAGCACCTAAACTACTGAACTGATTTTAATGAATGAGGTATCAATAGATTCGTAACAATAGTCCGGGTGACATAGGCTATATAAATTCTCCCTAAATTTAATATCGTGGAGTTTATACATACATTTCTGACCTCGAAAAAATATTAATTGAGATAATTATGGCATGTTTGGTTTTGGTATCAAAAGAAAGGTCTTGACGATCATCATATTGTGTAAGTAAATAAATATGTTTAAATTGTTAACAAACAAGCAAATTTGTGATTGTGGCCCGTACGTCAAAGAGCGTTAAAACGGAAAAGTATAATATTAAAAAATAAGTTTAAAAAACTGTAACCCGACTACGGCAAAATAAAAGTTATCTAAAAAGTACGAAACAAGAAATAAATTCATACTTAGGTACAAAAATAGTCAAAAGCCGTGGTCGCATGTCATATACCATGTGGATGCCAGGAACACCTACAAAATTATAATGGTATGCGACCATGGTTTTTTAGAAAACTTATTTTTTAATTTTTATTTAAGGCTTATCGTGTCCTCTCTTTGTCTTAGGATATCGAATAAATATGTGCTTAAGCTTGTATATTTTTGGGTTCTACTTGAAGTTTCATGAGGTGTTGATCCAGCCATAGAGACCTGACATTGTACGTGACTAGTATCAGTAGCATCCCACAACCCGTAGCTCCTCTCGCGCTTTCCGGAATGTAATCTGGAATAGTAGGACTGCCGGAAGCCGGATACCTTTTGTCTTGGTTTGGTTTGTACATATACCTACAGTGTATAAGTTTGAGTTACGCGAAAAACTTACAAAAACGTCTTTCAGTGGATACCTACAACAATACAAAAGTCAGTTCATTTATAGCCATTAGTTTCATTTGGAACTACGCAATGTAAATTTTACAAACGTAGGTATTCTTTTTGTGCGGTACAATGAATGACCTTAAGCGTTCGGCGCCGTCAAGACCAGCTGATTGCATTAAATGTTGTTTTATTGATTACGTTGGCCGTATGCGGTATTTATAATTTTTTTTTTCGGTAAAACGTTCTGTTTACTCATTGTGATATCACTATTAACAAAAAAAAATGAAAATTCCAAAGATTTTCGACTCAGAATGAAGATCTGAATACACTGTTTAAGTATTCGGCACGGTGTTTTTATACCCTGTGTATGATATTGGTATATTTCAGTTATTTTTTCCTTTACTGATGTATTACGCTGTCTAGACGAGATGCTATAGGGTTTTTTTTCGAGTTTTCCTGTTTTTGCAGTGCACGCATAATATCATAATATTTGTCATATTCACTCCCCTTTGTCACCTTTTACGACACCATAGGAATGGAACAGGGTCGTGACACTCGTATTCCGTGTCACATCACTTGAGAATCTAAACAAAACTAATGGTAACAATGCCATGTAATTAATGTTTCTTATAAAAGGTTGTTATGGTGTTTTTATGCTAATATATTAAAATAAACACACTACAAATAGTAACCTAAGAAAGGGTGACATTCCTTACTCTATTTTGATGAGAACATTGCGACTTTAATCTAGCGTCCAGTGTGTGGCTTAGAATTAGAATACCTTTTGTTTATGGTATAGTGGGCAAACGAGCAGACTGACGACTATCGCCGCCCATGGGCACCTGCAACTCAAGTATCACAAGTGCGTTGCCGGCCTTTAAGGTGGGAGTAGGGGACGGGGGGAGTAGGGGGCGAGGAGGGGAGAGACGGAGAGGTAAGGGTGAGGGCCTCCGGTAACCTCACTCACATTGCTTCTTTGCCGGTTTTCTGTGAGGCAGTGGTATCACTCCGCTCGAGCGGGCCCACACCTGCCGAAGCATGGCTCTTCTACGAATAAAACCTACCATAGAGAAATGACGAGCCTCCCTCGTGGCGGGCTCGCTGTCTTTAAATAATTTTGAAGGGGGATATGAACCTGTCAAAGATGACTGTCAGACCCAATCGGTAACCTTGAGCTTTTGGAACAAAGTCTCTCTCTGCAATAGATGTAATGTAGGAGATACTGTGTATTTAAAGTCGTTTCGACGCCGATATTACATTACAGTATAATTTTTATCCAAGCTCAATATTTGAATGGCAATTATCTCTCATTAGCGATCAGTCTCTTACATTAACTAATTGCATTGCTACTTGACCCATCTCTTAATTGCTTACTTTGCTAAGGAAAAAATTACCAGGCCCTAGATAGCGACGAGATCGGGGAATCAATCCGAACATTTGTTAAATTAATTTCTTTAGATCAAGTTTTATCTAAGAGCTCATTTTTCTAGAAGTGGTGTAGAGATCCCAGGAGAAATTTAGAGTTTCAATGTAAACTGCATAATACCGCACTTGTATTTCCAACTCTGTAAATTGCATTTCAGAAATTGTACAAGTAGGTACTTGTATTTTAGTTCTAATTTTATGAGTAGTTATTAGTACCTTGTCTGTGATTACAGATATTCTTCTCTCATATACTCCATATACTCCACTTTCAATGGATTCAAGCACTGTTAATACGTAATGCATTATAAACTACATGCTCAAACTATCAAGTATTTGGTAAATCGTGATGAAAGTTATCCACTATTAATTAAAAGTTAATATTAAATCCATTGCTTGTCTAGAGCTAGTGGGTAATGTCGTGGTTCCCTTAACATGCGTAATAGGTATAGTTCTATGTAACCTAGGAGAGGCAACTTACTAAAACTAGATTAGATAGTATTATTTATATGACCTTATTAATTTTTTGAGCTATAATACAATAATGATCAAAGGGCCTGATATAACCTTCAAGTAAGGGTCATATAGATCTAGTCTTCCCTCAGGGCAGGCTCCAATTCGATTACAATAATGAATTTAATTGAAAAAAAAATAGTATATAGGGTAGTATATAGTATATAAGGCAATAATTTAAAAAAAAATCTTTATTGTCTTCTCGCAAAACGTATTATAACTAGGGGTATATTTTTTACGACCCGTTCAGCCGTTTAGTCATGAAAAGGTAACAATCACACGTTACTTTCGCATTTACATAGGCTGCACTAAAAGTATCGGGAATGGAATATTTCCACTATTCCTATCATATTAAAATCTTTTTAATTGAGAACTCCTTGGTTTTAAAAATCGAATACCATTTATTTATTTAAAAAAAGATTCTCGGTCTTCTCATAAGGTCTTCTCAAACTTGTTTATTCGTTGAGAAAATGGAATTGACTCGCGAAAATTCAAGGGCGATGATTTATTATGACTTTCGAAGCGGTTTAACACAAAAACAGTGTGTTGACCGGATGCTTTCTGCATTTGGTGATGAAGCCCCATCCAAAACCACAATTTATCGCTGGTTTTCTGAATTTTAACGTGGACGTGTCAAGCTCAGTGATGATCCCCGTCAAGGTCGTCCAAAAACTGCAGTCACCCAAGAAAACGTTGATGCTGTGCGTAAGCTGATTGAGGAAGATCGACATGTGACATACCGCGAAATTCAGGCAAATTTAGACATTGGCACGAGTCAAATACAAATAATCTTGCATGAACAATTAGGTGTAAAAAAGTTGTTTTCCCGATATATACCGTATTTGCTCTGTGAAGAGCAAAAAGCGGCTCGCGTTACTTGGTGCGTCAGAACTCTCGAAAGATTCCACGCAGGATCCTCAAATGCTGTATACAACATTGTATCAGGTGACTAATCCTGGATATACGCGTACGAACCCGATACAAAAAACCAGTCACGAGTTTGGGTGTTCGAAAATGAGTTAAAGCCAACTAAAATTGTTCGTTCACGGAGTGTTGCAAAAAAAAGGGTGGCCACGTTTGTCTCCAAAACCGGCCATGTTGCGACTATTCCTCTTGAGGGACAAAGAACGGTTAATGCAGAATGGTATGCTAGCATTTGTTTGCCACAGGTCGTTTCCGAACTCCGTAAAGAGAAGAAAACATAGAATTATTAGACCATCCGCCGTACAGTCCCGACCTAAGCCCTAATGATTTCTATACTTTCCCTAAAATAAAGAATAAATTGCGTGGTCAGAGATTTTCATCACCTGAAGAAGCTGTGGACGCCTACAAAACGGCCATTTTAGAGACCCCAACTTCCGAATGGAATGGTTGCTTCAATGATTGGTTCCATCGTATGGAAAATGTGTCAAATTTCGCGGAGAATACTTCGAAAAGCAATAAATACATTTTTAAATAGTAATGTTGTGTCACTTCCTTGATTCCCGAAATTTTCAGTGTAGCCCTCGTATAATATTAGAATGAACGTACATGTTAAACTATGGCAATGGAACTGTGACTGTAATACTATACTGAAGTGGTATAAGAGATATAATCATCATGCATTACAAGCATGGTCATCGATGGATTTTTAAAGACATCTCCCGCACTAGGATTATTCCTGTGTCGCGGGGAGCTTTACAAACATTCAAACAACGGACACAAAGAACACTCAGACTCGGGACAACTATTTGTGGATCACAAAAATTTTTGTCCCGTGTGGGATTTGAACCCACACCACTCGGCGCGGCGTAGTAGCGAGGTGACTACTTAAACCATTGCGCCATCCGTACAGTCAGTTTATTAACTACTATCTTTCGCGACATCTTTTGCGTTAATGTTGATTTTGTCAAGCCAGTCGACCTTCTTATAGCTTTTTTTCTATCCCTCGGGAATATACCTTTTATTTTGACAACGTGTATGAAACTAATAAAAATTTCAAGACGATGGGTTGAGCAATTAAGGCGTGAAACAAACAAATAAACTCACATTCGCCTTTATAATATAAAGATACAATAAGATAGAAGATATTAATATATTCCTTAGAACTCATAGGTATTAAATACCTACAACTGGCTATAGCCAAGTCTACATTTTCTAAAATTCCCTCCAAACAGTTTCATAGCTACTAAAGTTATCGAGTTCTTATTTTATGCAATTTAATGGATTTTTTCGAACAAGGCCTTTATTAGATGGAAATTCTTTTAACTTTACCGTCTATAATCCGTTACGGGTGCAGGGCAAAATCCTTCTCGATTTTATAAATAAAAGAAGGAGAGTCTAAGGAGAAATTTTCATATTAAAAAGAAAGCAATCGTTATGTAATGTATGTGGTATAAATAATTCAACAGGGAAAGGATGGTATACAACATAAATAGATCTGAAATTGCCTTTCTTGCCTGTGTTTTGGAACTTCTGGCCTGTGTTTCGACACATATCTAATGTAGTTTGCAGATAGGTAAAAGAAATAATAATATTTTAAAGCGGAAAGTGGAAAAAATCTAAATCTTTGATGAATTTAACGTGACGTAACGTTTAAGTGAGGTCCGCTAAAGATGCGGCGGAAAAGGAACGGGAGAGGGCTAGTACTCTCCCGTCCCGAAGAAGAGGCGCCAGGCGCCGGTGAGCGCAGAACGATTTCCGGCATTCATGGGCGCTGGCCTAGGAGTAACGGGTGAGGCTGCCCGTTACCTTAGCAAAAGCAGGGCTGAGACGGTGGCGCGACGTGTTCCGCGCGCGCAACTCTAAACCGGAGGGGGGGAGCAAGGCCCTCCGCTAGGAGGTGGCTAAAGTCTGCCGGGGTTCACAGGAATATCCTTCCTAGGGTATACCCTAGTTCCTTGCAATAGACTCAGTTATAACGGAACACCTTGTGGTTTTAGTCGCTTCGATTCCGACATACAAGCTACCCTTTTTTGGATAGCGTTGTGTTGTGTTTGTGGCACATAGGCCGCATAGGCCCATAGATAAATTCCTTAATCTAAATATACAATCATACTATCACATTCTGTGTTAGTAAATATAACTTAAAACTAAGTTATACTATAGCACTAAGTCTTTGAGCAGTTTGAGCGGCTATCTTCGTCAGCCTGAATTTTTGCTTTTATAGGCAAGGACTTAGCAGGTGGAGCAGCAGGGGTGTTCGCAATGACCTTTGGGTCAGCAGATCACATAGTTCTCGAGGCGTTGCGGGGAGGAGCTACGTTGGCGGGGGCGGAGCTGCGTGGCGCACTCGCGGTGCACAATGCAGACTTTTTTCACAGACTTGCGTACCTCTCCTAGTTCGGTGTGCAAGTCTGCGGCAGTAATTATCGATGCCTGCAGTTGCCTGCAGCTGTGCATCTGCCAAACTTGCATTTAAAAAGAAAATGTCCTACAGCAGACTAGTAATATCGATGTGGTCGAAAGTGACTGGAGGTAATTTATGCAAGTCCTTCGCCACAAACGTGGGCACGTCGTCAGGATCAGTCTTCAGCAGAGTGATGATGTCTTGTACACTTTTCTTTGTCCCGTTACACCGGCGAGACACCATCTGGTCATTTCTATTAATTAACTGGCACAGCAGGTGCTTGGCAGCAGTAATATTATCCTCGCTGAAGTTAGTGACCTAGATCTGGATGGCGGACACCTTGTCCATCACATCCAACTTCTGCTGCAGGAACGCCAGCAACTCATTAGCCACAAGCGTATCACTCATTGGTTATGAATATAGCAAGCGTCGGTTTAAACCGCGCTTTACATTAATATTATTAATTATTAAATCTCACAGCATACGTCTGAAACAGAGTGCGGCACATCGCACATTAAAATTATAAAATAAATCTATAAAAGACATCGTATTTACATGCTGCCAGCCTTCTGGTAACACTACCAGTAGGCGACGATGCGGAGGAGTTTTATGACGCATGCATGTAAATAGTCCATTTATATATATACACTAGCAACCCGCCCCAGCTTCGCACGGGTACAAATTATATACCAAAACCTTTCTTATGAATCACTGTGTCTATTAGTGAAAACCGCATGAAAATCCGTTCAGTAATTTTTCAGTTTATCGTGAACAGACAGACAGACAGACGCTGTATATATATTTAATTAGTTTTTATATTTGTAATAAATTTGTTTAATTCTCGTAGGAGACAAAAAAGAAAGAATAAACATTTCTTAACACAGACATATTTTAAATGTAAATAAAAATAAATATACTTATCCTCATTGGGCAAAAATGGACTATGCAATATTTCTCAGTGTGATTGTATATTTCATATAATATTATGTACAAACAATTAATGATAAAAATAGAATCGGGTTAATGTTACCACAAAATATAAAATCAAAGTTCCAGTTTTCCGGACGTGTCGAGATCTTCACAAGAAAGCTTTTAAGCACTCGAATCACAATTACATCGGGTACTTCTAAAAATTCACACCGACCGCATTTGGATGGATGGACTTCAGGCGAACAAAAGTTTCAACGATATATGTAAATCAGCTACCATGCCGACCTGGCTCACTTACTATTGGAAAATGTGTTTCGTCTTTTAGCCTACAAGAAGAAAGGTATTTGGTTTTGTTAACAGTAGGCTATCAGTCTTGTAGACCGCTATATAGTTTTATGTTATCTATCGTTTCGTGGAATAGGGTACATTTCTTATAGCCTTACTTTATTTTGCTCTTATTTATGATAACAAAAATGTTGTCGTTAAGGATTTCTTGATTACCCAGATTTGTTAGACTGTCTTTAGGTTTGTAGACTCATTCTATGTGCAGTGTGTATAGGTATGATTCAAATAACTGATAATTTCTGTTATTATGCCCAGTGGCGTAACAATAGGGTGGCAGAGCGGGCAAAATGCCACGGGCCCATGGCCCGAGGAGGCCCCTGGGGTCTAAAGGCCCTGTACACAGGATGCACTTATTTATTTTATTTCCATCGCGTTAAGTCATTTTTTTTTGCCGTGTATGCCACTAGCTGAATTTAGATCTGAAATTCTGTAGAATATAGTGGCAGCCTCCAAGTACTTCAGTCCAAAAAATAATGATCTTTTTGCTTTTGAAGTGTTTGCATGTTTTTCTTGAAAAACTGGAAAAGTACCGATATGAATTAACAGATTTAAAAAGGGGAGCAAATAGTGCAGTAGTAATTAACTTTCAATAAAGTATCACCGACTTCAATGCACCTAAATCATGATAGATTGTAATAAGGTGTAATCTTCATCCCTTAATTTTCCACCCTAAGAGGTGGTATATTTTCTTTAAATTTAAATGGGACCAAAAAACAATGATTGAAATCGGTTCACAAACAGCGAATATATCTCGTAATATAAAAAAACACACAAAAACGAGTCGAATTGAGAACCTCCGAGAGTCCTTAGAAAGTCGTTTAAAAATCGTGTCCATCAGTCTTGCATTTCCTTAAATTCTTCAGAGAAAAGTAATTTTGATGGAATTTGCGAGGGTTAATGTTTCCAAGATCTCGAAAGCTTCTATAACATAAACGTATTCTATCGTATATTGGACATAATTATAAATCAAATGCAAGCTTGCAATGAAAGAAATTGTTTACAATTTATTGCATCCTGTCACTTTAATTAGTGATCTATAAAAATGAACCTACAAACTTTATTACACTAATGGTGCCACCACAACAATTGATCGATGCCATCATCGGTTGACTGGTGTGGTAGCTTCTTCAAACCGATTGCTGTGGTAACAACTGATAATGAACACTCTATCATCGATCGATGTGTGTCGTGGCACCCTAAGGGAAACCCCATCCGATGAATTACTCCCGGGCCTCGGATGGTGTAGTTACGCCGCTGATTATGCCCTATTATGCCCTATTATGATATTATGTGAGAGTAACCAATTCATAATGCAAAACTTCTATCGCTTCATTACAAAAAACGTAATAAGAGAAGAACTATTATAAACCATCATTATATATTATTTTTAAATGGTCTAATTTTAGACTTTCTTTAGTTTAGGTTTTGAAATAAGTCACCTTGTTTTTAATATATTGTTAATATTTCATATCATAACTTCGTTAATAATGCAATCGTTTACAATGCAACATTAATATACAATTGTGCCGACGTCTCTGAAATTCCTGGCAAATGCAAATTATATCAATCTGCAATTTCTGTTAAAGTGCGTTATTGTGTGGCTAAGTGGCTATACGTGAAGTGCATTAGGTACCTATGCTTGTAAAGGCTTGAAATTGTGGAGGTATTTAGGGACATACCGTTCCTGATAGACGTATTGATTATATTATTGCTTACTTTATACGTATTGTGTATATACAGCTCAAATAACTTACGATTCGTTGCATGAATGTTGGTGAATATTTAATATTATTTGTACTTGAACAGGTGTAACCCATATTATTTTAGTATGTGGGGTGGGTTACTTTACGATAAAAAAACCGGACAAGTGCGAGTCTGACTCGCGCACCGAGGGTTCCGTAAGCAAACAAACTTGTATGTGGATAGTACGTCCATCTCGGGAATTAAATCTCGAAGATTTTTACCCGTCTTTACCGAAAGACAAACTTTACTGTTTTAAAATACTCTCCCTATATATCGATGTACGACAAAATCAATTTTCCAACTGCAAAGTATAAGTTTGTACACAAAAAAAAATAAAACGTGATAAAAAAAAAAAAATGTGAAATAACAACAAATTAACGACTTTCAGATTTTTTCCTTTACTTGTGCTCTGAGACCTCGCTTGTTATTAAATTTCATGATGCTAGGTCAATGGGAAGAGCCTATAGGTTTTGATTTACCTGTAAAATGTTCAAATTTGCTCAAGTATAAGGCTTAAAATTAAATGGCCATATCTTTTGATTGCGTTGACTTAGAAGTTTGATTTTTTTACAATTTCAAGGGACCGCCTTTAGTATTCAACTTGATGTGATGGGTTCTAGAAAAAGGCTCTTGACATACAAACAGACAGACAGATTACCGTCTGGCTGTCTGTCTGTCTGTCAAGAACCTATAAATGTAACCTGTAAATAACTCACTTATCTATTCAAATGTAGAAGTACTCGCAAATGAAAAATATATTAATAATTTTATTTTATAAAATATATTTTTTTTTTTTGCTGAAGTTACACAAACAGGCCCAATACCCGTACACAAGTTCAAGTGAGAAGTAGTACTTAAATTGCTGGTTCTGTACCGACTATTCAACATGCATATTAGAGACCTATATAACATTCTAACAAGAGAATTAGAAGGTATTACAGCCTCAGGCGTATTCAGTAACTTGGTTACTGAGTGTGCAACATAACTACAAGAATTAATATATGAATACAATCGTTGAATTTGTACCGCCTGCAGCAATTTTAAACAACGAGTGCAGTGTAGTACGTGTTAGATTACTTACTAGAAGGTGTAGGTGAGATACTAGGTGCTGAGTTTCTATGCACTGCACTTAGGCAACAGGGTCGAAATTTCGGCCACATGTGCGCCGCTCCGCTGGCACGACTGCCAACTTGCGATGTGCTTAGTTTCACACTAAAATGCTACTCAAGTTATATCGTTTACGTGAATATGGATCGTTGTTTGTTTTAGTAGCTCCGTCCTATATGTGGTAAGTTTGGAACATGTGACGTGTGGAATCACTTGCCCAGAAAAAGTTTTATTTTCTCTTGAATGATCATGGATGTTTTATTAAAGTCTTCGTCATTTTATATACTGATTATAAACTATGTATATATGTATATGTTATGGACCAAGTGAATAATATAGCATTATTCATAATGTCCAGACCGTTTAAAAAATGCACAATATGAGTAGTCAATATAATAGTAGCGATTAAATTAAGGAAATGGCCTGGGCTGCATGAATAATGTGCCACCCACCTATGTAAAATAAGTTTTTCTGCCCTTTTCAACAATAATAAGTTTATTTTCATAAATTAATAAAGTATCAACACACCACGTGTTACAGAAAAGCACGCCGAAATGCTGGTGCTTAAATCACACGAAACTGACTGCAGTTTTTTTTACTGTAGTATTTGTTATTTTGTACATCTGTGTTGTATTAGTTTTTCCGGTAACGCAATGACAAATAAATTCGATTAAAAAGAATATAAATTACCTTATTGGTTTAATGATAAATTACTTTATTATTATAAAATCTATATGGTAGGTGAAAACGAATACTATTTATGTAAAAAAAATCATAAAATCAAGTGTTGGTTTTTTAGCCTTATCAGACATCTATTTAAAAAGAAACACTTGAACACTTGCGACGGAACAATTTTATCGTGTGGCATGTATTGGTTCGATGCCGACATCCCACGACACGCCGTTATCACTTGGATGGCATTTTGAGTCGCACATCTGTCAGACATATACCACCTTTACAACCAGATCAACTGTATTCTAAATCTCTTTATTATGACGCCATTCTAATACACTTTCATAGTTCATTCATGCAAATTCATATCAATTTTTTTTTAAAGTAATTAATAATTACGCATTTTATCGTAGTTTCGTATTAGTTTTAAATTCAAGATATACGCAATATGACCCTTCCGCCGTATAAATAAAATCTAATAAATAGCTTTTAATTCTACTCGTAAACTAAATAGAAACTGCACTTTGTAGCAACGCGTGTTTGCTAATGAACATGGTCCTTTCATGTATGTTCTTGGTCCTAGCGCCCTGCCTAATGTACCTTAATTAGCATAATTATTACCTTGCCCAATAGTTATCTAGCAAAATTCATAATAGTCAGCCAATGTGATAAAAAACAAACTTTGTATAAGTATTCATCACACAGCCTGATTTGACATGTAATTATTCATATTGTCCGGGCATTACAAATAGTGCAATCTTTAATCACTTGGTCCATAACATATACATATATACATAGTATATATGTATACATGACATCAAAGTAAGGTGATTTAAAGAAAAGTAGGTAAATTATGGCTTTAAAAAACAATCGTCACACCAATAGTTACTAATCTATTTAAAGCTATAAATATTATATATATAGAAGTTGCCATTTAAAGTCGTACATGTCGAATTCGTTTCTCCATAAAGTCACGGGTAGGTATCCAAATTCAAATCACTCTTTCTTTTAGCAGAAATACGAGGTAGGTACTGAAGAATAAAAACTCTTCTTAGGACGTATACTCAAACAGTATTTATTAAACTAAAAATAAAAATTCGCAAGCGAAGAATAGCAAACAATAATCACAGACTTTAAACTTCAGAAGTTTTATAGCACCAAAAACTACAGTAATTGTGCTCGAAACTTTGACACTCACGGGTCGGGTATTGGCAGCTAGACTATATTATATAGTATATATTACGCATGTATGTATACCAACAGTATATACCACAATGGTTTTAGAAACTAAATTAATCAAAATCTGAGAAGTTTGTTGGTTTGAATGCGCCAATATCAGTAGAAGAACGTAACTGAAATGTGCTTTAATATGGGCTAGTACACATTTTCGAAAACCTATAATTGAAAGACGCTACAAACGGCTATCTTCTATTTCATTCATTCGCCCTAATTTTGCATTCAGTCCGTCTCGTCAGTTCGGCACGAGCTGCCACCAGTTTAGCCGTTCTAACGTCGCAGCTATTAAATTTTGTCGTAAGGTATGTAAATTTTTTATTTTATTTATAAAAATTAGGAAATTGATTTGTGTAAACGTTTAATGTTTTACGGCCGATTAATTGCTTGTGATGTATGACTTGTAAAGTACAAGGTCAAGTTTGATTCGGTTAAGAATTTTGAATATGAGCTATGACTATGACTATGTTCTATCTCCATCTCCTTATAAAAATGACCTCATAGAAAAAAATAAGAAGAAAATTTAAAATGAAAAGAAAACTAAAGAACAGAAACCCAAAGACAAAGAAAGAAACCCCGTATATATAATGAAGAGATTTACAGTGTAGGTGAAGAAGATATCCACTTTGATTCAGGCAGTAGACCAGACGCCATATTAGGACGAGAAGCTCCTGATTCTGCAGATGCAGAGTGTAGTGTTTTTTCCGAAAACACAAAAGAAGAACTATGGGTCACACGAGATGTTTGATGTGTGAGCTCGGGGCACATTTATAATGACTGTGCTGGACCCAAGTTTAACACTTGGATATGTGATTATTGCAAGTAAACTTAGTTATTTCCTACATTTATCAAAGTGATTTGATCTCATAAAATAAGATAAACATTTATTATTGTTATTTTCTTAAAAGATAATTTAGTTCATGGCTATTTCCCATTTTGTGATTTTCTTTAATGCTACATTGTGATAATATAGCTTAAAAAATCAAATGTAATACTGTTTTATTTGTTCTTCAAAAACTGTTTTTTTTAATTTTGATTCAAAAACAAAATGGTAGACCGTATTTAGTAACTCTCCTGGTCCTGACTCATACTCGACACTACACATCCATATGGAAGAAAATTCATTTTGTTAGATTTCTTTTTCAGTTTACTGGGAAAGGCTAACACTGCTTTGTCTCTTGGAAGCAGTATAGTATTTCTATATATGTAATGTGGGTAAAATTGGGGATCACAAATAGTACATGTACATATTTCGTGCGGAACCCTAATTCTTTTTACAAAATAAAAGTAGCCTTAGTTACTTCTTATAACAGCAGCTATCTGTCAGTGAAAGTCCCTTGGAAATCGGTCCACCCGTTCTGGAGAATAACCGGAACAAACAGACAAACGGATTTTTCATATCCTGCAAATATATATAAATATATCGTATGAGCTTAAAAACTATTATTTTGACATTACAAACAGACATTTCAATTTTATTTATTTGGATTGATTGCTGATAAGGTACACTTTAATTTCCACATGATTGTGATTCCACATCAAAGATTTTTTTAAATTTCAGCTCAATTAATATTCAATACCGAGATTATGTTCAATAGGTATAGATCTAAATTTCTAACTGGAGGATGTGTATAAATTACTTAATTTAATATTAAAAATATTCAATGCTATACATATATACCTACTTCAAAACGATACACAACAAGAATAATAGCAATTATTTGTCGCATCATGATTGTTAAAGTCATATTAAATATTTCCTTATTAATTAATTTTAAAGCTACATCTTTATTAACTCAAATGCTTAATCTTACACAAAGCGTCGTAAACGTTAATTCTGTAATTAAACGACGCGACAACGCTAAGGTATTCATTAAGAACATGAATGTTCTATATAACATCTAACCAAGTAATAGGTGGCTCAATTTCCTCTGTAATGACGATTGATATCTCACTAGTAATAAATTACGTTTTCCAACTGAAACACACGAGTTCATTTTCGCCATCACCCGACAATATTTTCACAAAATGCGCTCCAGGATCACAATCTCTTAGATTTATCTAGATCGCAAAGGACTATAAAAATATTGTTACAATTTTAACTAGAGTTTTTGCATTTTGTTTTAGAGATTTTCTTTTCTTATTTTCTTATCAAAAGCTTACTTAAATTAAGATTTACTTTCTAGCGAATCAATCTTGTCGAAATGTATATTTCTGGTATAATTCAGGAATGTTTACAGTTAATTTATAAATATAAACATCATGCTATTCTACGATCATATATATACACGTTGTTGTTGTATGTTACAAATACAAATTTACGTTTCGTTCCCAATATTGAAAAATCAATTAAAAGTAGGTATTTTTCAGGGAAATCAATCAACCATCGTCGTTGTTTTAGTCATAACCTATAAAGAAAATACATAAGTATAGGTGTTTTCGTTCCGTAAGGTAGATATTCCTCACGTTCCAGTTTCCGTTTGTTAGTACAGTTTTCTTTCAGTCACCTTCGTCACGAAAGAATAAAATATTTACGAGACTTTTATCGCCACATTTCTCCTTATATGTGCGTATTCAATATACGAGGAGGTATTCAAACCCCCGTTTATATTTGTAATCATCACCTTTGTGGTTACTCGCAAATATACTGCCAAAAATATTCAAGATTTACTGCTCATATTTGGTGTGTTTTACGGTCGAAAGCTCATTTCCATGTATTGGCACAGGGTCAAATAATACTAATAGTACAAATTTTTAAAAGTTATTTCGAGCTTGGCCTGGCCAGGAAACATGGCCCATTGTTACAATCATGGTGCACCCGACAATGGAAGATTTAATGCCTGTTCTTTTGTTTAGGTTAATCGTTGCTGTTCATGGTTAATTTGTTGCCGAGGTGGAAGTCATCAGGTTTTGGACTACATTTTTTCTCTGTGTAACCTTCTGGTTGGCAATGGACCTAGTGCAAAAACCAGCGTAGGTGTACCACCACCAGAATATTCTATTTTCGGTATTATCTGTGCCCCATATTGAATCAGTTGCCGGGTCGAGTTCACTGTCGACTTGAACTCACTCCTAACATAAGTACTTAGTTTGTACGGCTGACGCTTCGAGCAATCGTTACAAAAATACGTATGTAATCTAACTTGCGCGTTTACATGGTATGCGATGATTTGTCTTGGTGTCTAGAGATCAATTTCAACGATAGGGGTTTAATGATTTAAAAATACTAAGAGTTAAATGGAGTTAAAATAAACTATAGTTTAGAAAAACTAAAAAAAGTATGCTTAATAGTGCACCAAATTAAAAAGAAAAACGGGTTAGACTATGCACCTCCTGGATCCATCATCAGACCATAGATACTAGCCCTAATTTGTCAGACTCGTCAAAACAAATCATATGAGCCCAAACTCGAGGGGTTTACTAGTAGCCACTGAGGAGTTCCGCTATCCGTCTTTCGGCTTCATCATCAGATCAGGTCCAAGATGCCAAATTATAACATTATCATCCAAACTACACACATATACAAAGTTTCATTTGGATTCGATAGTTAAAAGTACGTTAAAATTGACTTTCAAGATTTGTTTACCTAGTTAGTTAATTAGTTAGATCGTTAGTTAGTTACAAGTGAAGTTAATAGAAGAGTGTTAATTAACATGTAACCCCATTTTAGTGTAGAAATAAGTAAGCGAGATAATTGTTAACGATACCGCGGAGAAGGTATATTCAACTGTCAACTTTAGTTCATACTTTGAAGGCGCTGCATATTCATGCAAGTTTCAAACTTTCGGCGGTGCATAGTTCTGTAACTTTCATTGGTATTAAGTATAATATGAAATTGTTTAATACATGGATCTACCGCAGCTAGTGTTACTTACTAGGTATGTCATGCTTGCTTTTATGATTTAATGTCGTTGTCGGTTTCATGCATGTTAAGGACCAAGTTATTAAACAGGGCATTATTTATAATGCCCGAGTTCTATGAATAATCACAAGTCAAATCAGGCAATAATTAATACTTAAGTATTTGGTTGTTTGGTTAGTACTGGTTAAACCTAACTTACCTAAGTCTCGACATACTCGTAAATATAGTCGATAGTCAAGAAAAAATATTTGAATTAAATTAAAGAGGTATAAAATATCTAAGCGGTGTAGTATAGTATAAATAATAGAGCAAGATCCCAGGGCCGCCGGAAAGTGTCTGGGAGTATTGTCGACTTAATTTTAACGATATTATCTAAAATATACGTGAAAATCAGCTAGGAGAAAATACGTGAGGTAAATAATGTTTTTATGTACCTTCATTACCGGATACCTGGAAATTGGCCGTCTAACCAAGCTAGCAGGTAGGCATGCAATCATAGCACATACTGACACTATACAATCGTCCACATTTCGTTCGTCAGAAAATACGTGACGTCTGGCGGCCCTGGGATCTTGGACTATAAGAATTAAGCGCTTTATGTGAAGACGTGGTCACTTGGGGTGAAAAGACCGGTATTGCATACAAAAACCAGCTAGTAAAACCCGGTTGGAATGCACTCTAGCCTCTTTATAAGTAATAATAAGGTACATAAAAAGAACAAACAGGAAACTATTCAGTAAATTCGATAGCACTATTCAAGTTCCGAGTTGAGATACCGCTAAAAGTTATGAACAAATGGGTATGAGAAAGTTTAAGCATGAGTAAAGGGTATTCAATTCCTTTAACGACTATCATTTTTGCCGGGACCTGCCATGAATCTTGAAGATAAGCGTTTCATGGAAATAACAGCCGGGCAAAGAACATTATGGTCATACGCGAACTATCGCCATACTAAAACCTTAAATGGGTAATATTTCTGCATAAACAAACTATTTGTTTCTTGTACGTGTTTTTGTGAAAATTCATAATGCTTACATTTATGTGTATATGCTCGTATTTAAATTTACGTACTTGAAATATATTCCTAAGTGGTGATGGTGTTTCAAAGGTTAAATTTAATGGTACGAGGAGGTACTCGTATTATAAATGCGAAGTTTGAAGCTGTAGTAAAGTGAAAATTATATTTTAAGAGCTACTATACTAGACTTTAAGTAAATATCAGATACGGTAAGAAATGTATCGTCGTCGTCGTAGAAAAACGACGGATTTGATTTTTAGTACCTTTATAGGAGAGCACTTTAAAGTTTTCAAATGATGTTTTACGTAATAATTTTGAAAACGGCTGTTTCTGTTAATGAAATCTGAAAAACTGTGTGTATGAGCTTTGAAAAATGTTTTGTTTTATGATTAAGTACAATGTTTTCAGTAGGCTTATGTCAAAAACAAAAATCATCAAAAAATCAAATCCGCCGTTTTTCTACGACTGCGATGTTGTGATCTCATTGAAGGGCTGATTTGATCATAATCTATTTCGATTATCTCTAATCGAAATAGATTATGATCAAATCACAACAAATGAGAATTTGTACCGCGTATTTATATTGTCAAGTTGACCCAATTAGTACAGTTGGCACCCATCTTTTTAGGGTTCCGTTCCTCAAAAGGAAAAAGGAACCCTTACAGGATCACTTAGTTGTCCGTCTGTCTGTCAAGACTTTTTCACAGGAACCCGTGGACGCATTAAGTTGAAATTAATAAAAAATACTTATACCTGCGGTCCCTTGAAATTAAATTAAATTTTAATGCTAGGTACAATGGGCGGTCTTATCGCTAAAAGTGATCTCTACCAGACAACCTTTGGATGGATTTAGCGTCAGGAGTAATTGGTAGCTGTGGGTGTACTATTTATAACAATACATATACTTACACACATAGGCAAATATTAATATATGTATACATAAATATAAATAAACATACACAAATATACACAATATATATGTACATAAATACAGAAGTAATAATAAAAGTAGTCAAATACATATCAATACTTAGCAAATAAATAGCAATATTGACAGCAACAGCACATTAACTAGTTTCCAGTACAGAAGTATACTGACAGAAAAGGACAGAAACTATAAGCCTAGGTAGTGACGTCTAACCATTGATTTGAATGTGTGTATGGTTTGAGCTTTCCTAATTTCGATTTGCAATGCATTCCACAACCGTGTTGCAACAACGGTAAAGGATTTGTCAACAAATGAGGTGGAATGTGAAGGCATTTTTAATTCCAGATTTTCTGATGACCTTAAGAATCTCCTGTGTTTATCATGAAGGAACTCAAAGCGTTCCTTAAGGTAGGAAGGTGTGGAAGGGTTAAACATTATATTACATAATAGAGAAAGGATATGAGCATTCCGGCGAAGGCGTATTGGTAACCATTCGAGCTTTTGACGAAATTCTGAGATATGATCATACTTGAGTAAACCAAATATAAATCTTATGCAAAAATTTTGAAGTCGCTCGAGTTTGTTTAGTTGGGTCTCGGTGAGATCTGGATAGCTGACATCTGCGTAATCAAGGATTGGAAGTAGTAGAGTATTCGCAAGTGCAATTTTGGTGACAGTAGGAAGAAAATTGCGTAGCCGTCTCAGTGAACCAGCAGAAGCAAACATTTTACGGCTTACTTCCTCCAGTTGAGGGCCCCAAGATAATTCAGGGTCAATAAAGATAACTAATTTTTTTACCTTACGACTGATTGGTATTAAGGTACCATCAAAAATAATCTGTGGAAGCTGTGACCAGTTAACACACGTGAGATTTTTCTAGAACTGCCAACAACAATAACTTGGGTCTTGGTTGGGTTTACTGTGAGCCCATGTGCCAAGCTCCAATCACGGATTCGAACCAGATCTATATTAATATTGTCGAATGCATCGGACAGTTTTTCTAGAGGTGCTTGAGAGTATATCTGAAGATCATCTGCATAAAGGTGGTATTTAGAGAGAAGTTGATTAGATATTGAATTTATAAAAATTGTGAAAAGAAGAGGAGATAGAATGCCACCCTGGGGTACGCCGGCAGATGTGTTACACCAAGATGAATGTGTGTTTTCAATGAATATACGCTGCCGACGTCCACACAGGTAGTTACGAAGCCAATCAATTGCCGTTGAAGATATGTTAAGGGAGCTAAGAATACCAAGCAGAATGTCGAAATCTACTGTGTTAAAGGCATAGGTTCTCCTATGCCTTTAACGTCAAGGAGAGTAAGGACAGTAAGATTTCCATTTTCCATTCCGAATCTTATGTCATCCGTAATATTCACCAGGGCTGTGACAGTGCTATGACCGGGACAGAAACCAGATTGATGGGAGTTAAGGAGGTTATTTTTGTTAAGGAATGAACTGAGTTGGTTATGGATGAGGCGCTCGAGGATTAGTTATGTTTACACTTACTTACAGTTCAATTACAAAAATATACTGTGAATATGTAATTAAAACAAACCTACTGCCGGTAGTATAAAAATTTGTGTACCCGGGCTAGACATTACTTCATAACAAAACAAAATAGAACATAACTTTTTGTTAGCACCACGCTTTTGGAAGCCGGTTTTATGATAACGTTTTGCTTTGTAACTTCCTTTTCGTCAATCGCACAAGGAACGTTGTTCAGCTCAGCAAGTGAGACCACCCGATGCTTAGATCCGCCAGACCCAGTGACAAAAATAACACCTTCTCTGGTCCAGCAATGACCGACACTAAATCGCTCTCTAGCGGTCATAAACGTTTCGTACCGCTGCTTTGTTAGAAATTCAGATATGGTTATGCCGGAACCTTTGAGTTTGGTCTTGGCAAACCATATTCTATCCCTGACTGACGCACTCTACAGTTTTATGGCAATGGTCCGTGGCTTGTTCTCACCTGCAGAGCGACCCATCCTGTGACAACGCTTGACGTCCTTGGCAGTGAAGTCAGCCAACTTCAGGTGCCCTTTGACAACTTCAGTGACCACATCCACCACCTTTTTCTGTGTTTGCTCCTGGACTCCGTGAAGTAATAGCATCTTCCGACGGCTTCGCATCTCCAAGGCATCTACTTGACGTGCAAGGACTTCAATTTGGCATTGTAAGGTGGTCAATGTGTCCTTGATGAAAAGTTTAAAAGCGTTGAACTCCGTAGCCAGTGCAGATGTTGTGTCAGAGGAGCCAGGTTTTTTCGGCAGCTCTGCTTCGAAATGTGCCATCCTAGTGTTGAATGATGTAGTGAGCTGTGCCAAAGATTTTTGTAGAAGCTCAACCTCCATTGTGTGATGAAATTAGAATATTGTTCTGAGTTTAGTGAGGACTAAAATAACACTGTCCTGGCAGGTATTGTTTATAAACTATGTGTTTTGTACATTAATATGTCTATAAAGTTAGAATTGATTAAAATTAATAAAATTAAATCAGAGCAAAACTTTTACAACTCTTTTTCAACTACTACCCACGAAAAAAGTGAAGGTAAATCAAAACCTATAGCGTACTTCCCATTGACCTAGAAGCATGAAACTTGGTAAGAAGCAAGGTTTGATAGCACAAGTAAAGAACATAACATAAAAAAAACCGTACAAGTGCGAGTCTCACTCGCGCACCGAGGGTTTCGTAAGCAAACAAACTTGTATGTAGGTAGATAATATACGTCCATCTCGGGAATCAATTCTCGAAGACTTTTGCCAGTCTTTTTCGAAAGACATACTTAACTTTGCGGTTGTGATGTACAACAAAGTGAACAATCCAAGCGCAAAATATAAGTTTGTAATCACAAAAACTTTTTTTATGTGATATAAAAACAAATTAACGACTTTCGGATTTTTTCATTCACTTGTGCTGTCAGACCTTGCTTCTTACCAAATTTCATGATTCTAGGTAAATGGGAAGTAACCTATAGGTTTTCGACCCAAAACCTATAAGGTACTTCCGGTTGACTTAGAGTTGTAAATTTTCGTTAAATGCAAGGTCTTACAACACAAGTAAAGGGAAAATTCCGAAAAATAAAAAAAAGTTGAAAATTAAGGTGATTTTTGGTACATACAAGTTTTCACGAAAATCTGAATTTATCCATATCTTTTTATCGTGTTGACTCAGGACCTTGATTTTTATATACCTAATAGGGAATATAGACCTCAGTATCTGGTATAAATTTCAACTTGCTAGGTCCACCCGTTCCTGAAAAAATCGGTGGTGACACACGGACAGACAGACAGACAGACGGACAAGAGAGTGATCTTATAAGGATAATTAATTAAACTATGAACTTTCGACAACTGTTACTACGATTATGAAACCGAGGCAAATACATTTTATCTGTATACATACAGATAATTTGCCTCGGTTTCAAAAGTTTGTTGCCAAATACAGGCAACAAATTTTTTAAATTTTACCTAAACAAAATCTCACTGGGAGTCTAGAATATCTACGAATAGTAGTTATTTTCTACGATTGTTTTTCTTTGCTATTTTGCGTCTTTAGTTAAATAGCTCGATGTTTATCTTTTATTACTGAGTAGCCCAGTAAAAAAGAAAATTAAAAGAAAAACTCAAATCTTAGAAGAAAAATTGTACCGAAGCCAATAATTTGTTTTTATATTCTGTGGAACAACGAAGTGGATAAGTTGTCGATAAAGTAGTTTATATTCTCGGTTGATGATATAAAGAGAGAGGGGTTTTGTTTAGAATGGATAGGGAGAAAGTAGGTTGAACGGGTTAAATAAACCTTTGAGATGTTTACCTAGGGCAAAATTATATAAACGTTTAAAAAAAAAGTAAATTCGTAAAAAACGGTTTCCGTAAAAAGCCTACTGAAAAGAGTGAATCAAGACGCCTTTGACTAATGAATGTATTGTTATTGCATTTTCTATAATAACTGTCAGTTCTATGTCTAACCCCCGACGCAAAAAAGGGACTTGATCGAGAGTGTTCTTAGATACAATTCAAGAAAATCAGTTGAGCCATTCGAAGATCATCAGCTTTTCTAATCATGAAAGGATTTTCAAGTCGTGGGTATTTTAAATTTACCAATTATTCTCTATTTAATCTTTTTTAAACTAACGTTTTATGAGTGTTTATTTTTATTAACTGTCAAGTTATATGAATCTTACACGGAGCTTATAACCGTAAAATAACCTAGAAATCATCATCGTAACTTTGAAAACCTATTTAATCATATGCATCTCAATATAGGTCAATTTTTTTTTTTAATCTACCGCCATTTTGTATTTTACTGTCACCATTTTAGTGTTATTGAAATATATAACTAGCCTATAAATTATCCCAAACGCTTACGTTACGGCTAATATGAATAATATAATTATTAATGTCCAAAATATTTATATTTTTTTTATAGACAATTATAGATGTCATTTTATGATTTGCATTTAGAACAACCTTTAATAGTCCGAACAACTTAGGTATAAATAGAGTTGTCAATTAATACTTATGTTGAGAACACCATTATAAATGAAAGCCCTCATCGATCCCACAGCTGCAAAAAAAGAAATTCTAGGTCAAAGTTTGCAAGTATCGTTGTTTTTGCCTCAGTCAGCTAAAAATTGTAGATCATGCATTTCTATAAAAAATGTCCTTACACTTTTTTTCCTAAGAATTACCATTTCTGAGATATAGCGATTCAAAAAGTTAAAAAAGTCGTGTTCTCCAAACATGCACACGTTTCCCCGCCACCAGTACGACAGTGTACGCTGCCCGTTTTTAACATGCTTTTATTAGGTCGGTATGTATGTATTTAGGTATCTTTGTAGCGGAATCTTTGAACGTGATTTTCCACCCACTTTAAAACGTCGGATTGAATTGAAACTACGCACACTTATCAAGGACCGATGACAATAAAATATTAGACTAAAAAAGCAAAAATAAATAATAGTTTAAAATTTAAAAAAGACGCTTTCGTAACTAGCTAAACTAAAAACTACAAAATAATATTCTATAAGTTAAAAGAAAATACAGTGTTTAAGACAAAAGTCATTTTATCGTAAAAAAGCATAGGGTGTTTTTTTTTAATATTATGTACTTAATGACTTTACTTTTACCAATATCTGTCAATAAAATATTTACGATAATTGACATCTAGCACCCCACGCATTTTTACGATAAAATGTTTTTTTTTAATCACTCTATTTTTTTTAACAAACAAAAAAATTATCTGTAGTAGTCTTGTGTATGCAGGTGCGTAAAATAATTTTTTATATTAATAAATAAAGTACAAGAATAGAAGAATTTGTATCTTGATTGGTTTATGTGTGAAGTGATTTCAGAGTATTTATTTTCATTCCCATTTGCCTATTTTTCTAATTCAAGTTGTGTCATTCTGTAGACTTTGTTTTGTATTGTTATTTTTGAATGAGCACCTACATCTCTTTTCCACTGATTAGGTGACTAGGTCAGGCTCACGAATACGTATTACGGATACAGTGGTTTATATCTGAACGAATCCACCGTCACTGCCTCGCTAAGTCTGTCTTTAAGAGGTTTTCTCTCCTGGGAGGGTTTGCAGATTGGAACTTACAACCAGCCCATTTGAGCTTCTAAGGCAGAAGTACTGAGTCTGTCCTTCCTTACTGGTTACCCTTTTCTTCCTCGCAACGAGCTCCTGTCCCTCCATTGTACGGTAGAATTACGGTTTTTTAAATGGAGGCTTTGTACCAAATCATGTCTATTGGGAAAAAAAATTGGTCTGAAATAACGAACACAAAGGTTTAAAATACCACAGTTTTCATTCTTTAAGTTTAAACGTTCCGAAAGTAAGCGTGATATTTTTTAAATACATATTGAAAATGATTTTATTTTTATGGCGATAAAATGATACCGTGTTTTTTGAGTCAAACCCAAATCAAACCCCAAATAAAGTCGCATCGTTACTTCATAGGAAGGTACATGTTGCAAACTCGCTACTACTCCCAATACTTGATTACGCAGATGTCAGCTATCCAGATCTCACCGAGGCCCAATTAGACAAACTCGAGCGACTCCAAAATTTTTGTATAAGATTTATATTTGGTTTGCGCAAGTATGATCACGTCTCAGAATTTTGTCAAAAGCTTGAATGGTTACCAATACGCCTTCGCCGGAATGCTCATATCCTTTCTTTATTGTATAATATATTGTTTAACCCTTCCACACCTTCCTATCTTAAGAGACGCTTTGAGTTCCTTCATGACTCACATTCGAGATTCTTAAGATCATCAGAAAACTTAAAGTTAAAAAAGCCTTTGCATTCCACATCGTTCCTCGACAAATCTTTTACCGTTACTGCAACAAGGTTGTGGAATGCACTACCTATCGAAATAAGAAAAGCTCAAACAGTAAACGCCTTCAAAGTAATGGTGAAAAGTCACTACTTAAACTTATAGCTCCATCAAGAGGTATGCTGAAATCATCTGTCACTTTTTTCGTTATAATGTTTATTTCCTGAATATTGCTATGTATTCTCTCAGTATTTAATTATTCATGCTATTGCTTCGGTATATATGAAAATATATGTATATATATATATATATATATATATATATATATATATATATATATATATGTATAGGTATGTGTATATATGTAGTACACCGACAGCTACCACTTAATTCAATCACTAAGTCCATCCTAAGGTTGTCTGGTAGAGATCGCTCTTAGCGATAAGACCGCCCATTGTTTATAACAATAATATTAAGATCAATGATTGTAGTTTAATGTATTATGGTGACCAATAAAGAATATTCGATTCTATTCATTCTACATTTATACACAGATACATTAAAACATTGATTATACATTTTATTTATTTATTTAGATTATTTATTAAGAAAATATGTTTTAAATTTTCATCGTCAGTTTGTTGCCTTAGAAAAAATACAAACAAAGTTCAAACGCACCTAAAAGGATTCCCATGTAAACAATGTCGAATCAACACGATGAATTTATCTAAAGGGAAATCTCTTCAACGAAAAGCAAACACGTCTTGAGCAAAAGACTACAGAGGGATGAGTGATTCACTGGGCTAGAAAATGTTAGTTGATTTTTGAATTTCACACTTCAATACCCGCTTTAACATGGAGGGGACGCGCGCCCGATTGTGTTTACATGTTTTCGAGTGATCATGCACAATAAAAAATGTGTAGGAAATATATTTAGCAGCAAAACATTGAAACAGCCGTTTGTTCAGGTAGAAATGCGTTCAAATGTATATAAAAGAAATAGGGGAGGGTAGGGATGATCAAAGGTTTTATGCACACATGACGTAAACGGAGTATTAAAAGGTAGCTTTGAAATGTTATTTTTTGATTATGATTTTCTTGTAGTGTTTGTAGAAAACAATTCAAATCTATCGTACAGGCTCATTCACCTGAAGACAATACTAAAATGTTTTTACCCCATCCTCAAAGTTTCTAAACCATTAATAAAGAAGACAAACAACAATAAAAGAATACTGTTTAAGTAAACCACCGCCGGTATAATTTCAGTGTCTAGCGGGAGGTTGTTTAATGTTGACATTAATATTCATTATGTATCTCTAAACATCTTAAGTGTTACGCTCACATTATAACAAATCTTCCTGCACTTTGGCACATCACCAAAAAACTTACCATTTTGAGTTAAAGATGGCGTCTTATTACAGTGAGATTATAAACATAACTGGTGAAACAGAGTTTTAACAAGGCTAAATGCCTTACATTCATGTTACAATTAGAGATTAAAGGCGGCGAGAAAAAATTACAGAAAATTGAAGTGAAGCCAATTTCTGTGGGTGACAGGAAACTTAGTTAAATGTTATAACAGCGGAATTTACGATTAGAAGTTGAAGTAGTGCAGCAGACTTCCAACAGTTCCAACTTTAAAATTCAATTAAGTACCGATGATTATGAAACTTTTTTTTATCGACATCGCTCTACTCTGAAACTTTGTTCCTCGCGATTCTTTATAGGAATAAACGGAGCAGGGGAGATTCCATAAAGTTATTTTAGGGTTTCAATAAATTGATGTAAATTTTTTAAATCAATATGTAAATACATTTGTAAGTGCACTATGCAGAATATTACTGTTTTAGTAATATACATTTATGTAGTTCTATGAAAGAAATCGACAAGACAGAGTTGATTTAGATGGCCTTTATGTTTTTTGAGGTCTAATAAAGAAAAAAATATACATTTAGTTGATAACTTTATACAGTTGTTACTAAATTGTGGTTAATCAAAAAGTTAACATATAATTTATACATACGAGATATACATTAACGACAATCGTCTTTTCATTTTATTTATCTTGAATAGCAACCGATTAAAAAATAGACCATCATTAAACCCAATCGGTTTGCCTCCACAATGAATCATGTGAGTCAAAACTCAAGAGGTTTTAGTAATCCTTCTTTGCCAAGTACCTAACTACCTTAACCACTGGAGAGTTCCACTATGAAATTCCAGCTTTCCAGATTTTTCCAGATTATGAAACTACATAAACACACAAAGTTGCGATACGGCAATTAGAAGTAGGTTAAAATTGATTTCTAAGATTTGTTTATAACGTTAGTTCGTTAGTTAGTACGCCTATGAACCGTGTTGAAAGGTTTAAATGCTAACAGCTAGCTGCTCCCGACCAAGAAAGGTTTTTTTTTAAGTCAACTCCCGAATTAGGAATATTCCTGTGTCGCGGGGGGTTTCACAAAAATTCAAACAACGGACACAAAGAACACCCAGACTGGGGACAATTATTTGCGGATCACACAAATTTTTGTCCCGTGTGGAATTTGAACCAACAACACTCGGCGCGAGTGGCAAGGTGACCACTTATACCATTGCACCTTCCGTGCAGTCAAATGTTGATATTTAAAGTATTTGTAGGCACTTGCACTAAGTGCTACAATTGCAACTTCTACAAAATAGCTTCAAAATGTGACACTTACGATATTACATGCTCAAAATCTGTTGGTTGTATTGATGTTAATAAATAAAGATTGCCTGTTGGTCGGGTTTCAACTATATAATTAAGCTTTAAATGTTTGGTTTTATTATAGCTATATATTGACCAGTATAGCTTGAACTGTCATTGTATATACGTTCCTTACCATTACAGGTCAACATATAACCTGGATCCCTATAGCTTCTTGGAGCCATTTTCACATAATTTTATTATCTTTATCACACATATTAACACTTGAATAAAATATTAGCTTTCTGCACTTCTTTTACATGTAAAATTTAATTATTCTAGAAATCACACTCCTCCTTGCCCGAAGTTGGTTTACAGAGCTAATAAATATCTTCATTCCCCTTGTGAATTCAAAATGTAAAGTAAACATGGATTATTCGATATATTGTTACTGAATAGTCCATGTTTACTTTGGACTATTCAATAACAATTATCATTAATTTTCCAAACCTACCGATTACTACAAAGTTATTTGGAGTAAAACTTTCATGACTGGTATTCATATTTATTAAACACTAGCTGTTGACAACCACTAGCTGTTGTTGTTCTAGGCGAAATGTGAAATCTTGTCTGAAATTTATCCCACGGGAACCGTACATTTTGCCGGGATAAAAAGTAGTTTATGTGCTATTCCAGGCTATGATCTATTTCTGTGCCAAATGTCGCCGTTTAGCCGATTTTGCTTGAAAGAGTAACCAGCCATCCATCCATCAATCCTCACAAACTTTCGCGTTTATAAACAAAACATAAATACACAGTACGTAAAACCGTACTGATGTAAGATATACGGTTTTACGTACTGTGTATTTTGGGGATACTACTACTAAGACGTGAAGCTACATACCCCGAAATACTAACATGAGTAAAACTGTATAAGTATTTTCAATAAACAACATTTTTTTTTTTAAATTTTGTTTTTAGAACAATGTCTAGTCGTCGTTATACAAACATTACAACCCAGTTAATAAATTTAATTAGGACCATAACCTAACCATGGGAGGCTTTTCTATTATATTATCGCGGTTCGGTCCGTTAATTACATTAACGAAGATCAAAGCGTTGTACAAATACAGGCTGCAGTGCCAAAGGCGCCAGCGCGTGTTTAATATTAACACCATCACCACGGTGAGTTATTTGAAAGCTATAATACGTATGTACTACAGCTTTGCAATGAGTTTTTATTTTTATTGATTTAGGCTTATATAAAGGTATGAATACATTTTATTCCGCAACAATAAAACAAACTGCAAAGATGATTGCGATACTAAAGCATGGATGTAATAGTAATGATGTACTGTAAATATACAGTTTAGACTACTGAAACAGATTACACTCGACTATCCGGCAGATTTAGTATTTAGATATTTCGGATACTTCCTAAATGCTATCCGGATAATTCGGATATTTTAGATGTAACTGTCAAAAAATTTAAACAAACTAATACAATACAAGTTGAATACATGTATTTGTTATGTTACAATAAAAACTTTCGTGAGTGATATTCATGTTTATTAGAGATTATACGGTTTTACTCACGTTTGTATTTCGGGGATGCCCGACTAGTTTCGGACCCGACGGGGGCCCTTTTTCAAGGAGTGAAGCGTCCTGCCGCGACGGTGTCAGGCGTCACACTGGGATTACTACGCCGCCACCGGTTCCTTTGTCTTTCGGAACGTGCGGATGTAGACGGTTGCGTTTCCGTTGCGTTGTGTGATGCGCTGTTGTTACCAACATTCACCGCGGTGCATACCATACTAACTGTGTCACTTTTTGTAAAGTCTGTCAGGTCTGTCTCATGGGACGTGAGTTTTAATGCCGGCCGCCAGGCAGGGGGCAGTGACCAGCCACTGTCTCTGTTGAAATTCGGACGACGACTTATCTCGATTGCTTCGCGTATTTTCCGCGGTACGAAATATTTTTCTTTTTCCCTCGCCAGTACGGAAGTTTTGTCAAATCGTATGTAGTGAGGCGTGTCCGTCTTGCATGCGTGTTCAGCGACGGCCGACCTGTTGCAGTCCATGTTTTTTATACATCGTATGTGTTCCTGTAGTCTAGTTGTGATGCTGCGACGAGTCTCTCCTACATAACTCAAACCACAGTCACAAGGGATCGAGTATACACCGGGGGCCCCCAGTGGATCAACATCCTTTGGGGAGCGCAGCAGTTCTCTAAGTTGTCCAGGTGGGCGGAAGATTGTTTTGATACCGTAGTTTCGGCTTAATGTTCGCCCAATCTTATCGGTTACCCCGCGTATGTATGGGAGAAACACGGGGTTTCGTTCTACACCGGGTATCCGTCGATTGACTACTGCGCCCGCAGCCCGGGTACATTCTCGCCACCGGTATCCATTACGCTCTAATGTGTGACGTAGATGTTTCATTTCGTTGTCCAGATATTGTGGATCGCAGATGTTGAGAGCTCGGTTTATTAAAGATCTAGGCACAGAAGATAGATGAGAAGGGTGATGGTGGGAGTCAGCTCGAAGGTACCTGTCCGTGTGTGTTGGTTTTCTATACACCGTGTGTGTTAGTCGCCCGTTTGAGCCTCGGATAACTAGTACGTCCAGGAACGGTAGTGCCCCATCTACTTCTTTTTCCACCGTGCACTGTATCTTTTTGTGTACCGTGTTCAGGTGCCCGCTTAACTCCTCTAGTGAGTTTCGGTCAACGATCGCAAAGATGTCGTCTACGTATCGCCACCAGTATCGCGGTTTCTTTGTCGCCGTGCTTAATCTAAATTAATAATAAGCTTTCTGGGAGTTATTGGGACCATAAACTCCCAGAAAAGTAATTATGTTAATTAATTTACACAACAATAATTATGTAAAACTTTTGTCCTCGGTAAAGTTTTTCTATGTCTTTATTGTGGGCCTTAGATTACAATAAAGATTTAGAAAAAGCCAGAATACACTAGCAGCAGAAGTAGGTGTCTTAATCAAGGTATTTTTTATCTCTGTCCTATTTGTTTAATAAACGTTAATAACTTAATTATTTTTTTTTACTTTCTACTTGCTTTTAGTAATGAATGAGTGATTCGTCATCGTTATCGCTAAGGAAAGTCACGACCTCCGGGTGGAAGTACTTTTTAATTATCTTCACAATATATTTAGAAATTGTCTAAAGCGGTGGAGTTTTTAAACAAATCTCATGATTTCAGCTTTTTTTCTTCGCGTGGAATCCCCCACAGGTCATCTCACCGACTAAAACCACACCTTGTTCCGTCACAAGTGAATCTATTGCAAGGGACTCGGGTATACCCTAGGAAGGAAGTCCCCGAGAACCCTGGCAGACTTTGGCCGCCTCAAACAGAAGGCAGCCACACCATTGCCTTGCCCCCCTTTCGGTTAAGGGAGACGCACGCGGAACACGTCGCGCCACCACCTCAGGCCTGCTTCTGCTAGGGTAACGGGCAGCCTCACCCGTTTCCCCCAGGCCAGCGCTCATGGAGGCCGGGGATCATTCAACGCTCTCCGGCGCCTGGTATGATTTTCTGCCTAGTAATTTGCAAGATGGTAAAAAAATCTAGTTAAAAGTGACTTTTAAGTTTTTGTCGTCTTTTCCTAAGTATGAACAATGTTTCGTTCTCGTACGTAAATTATAAAATGTGTCTATTTCTCTTACTTTATTAATTAACTCCCTGTAACATATTAGAGACAAATTTTAGTGTTTATTTGCGAAGAGACCAAAACTATAGTTTTTTGTTATCACTTTGATTTTTTTTCATCAATAATCATCAATCAAACATCAATAATTTCTATTGACGTCTCCAATCTCAAAATATGGGGTATGTAACTAGTTGATGGGCCTGAATGATCGCTATTATTTTTGTTAGTATGGTATGGTATTTATATTTTACTATAGGACGAATACTATAAATGTACTATAACTTGACACACCTCACACACGGCCGTCTGATCCCAAACTAGGCAGAGCCTGTACCTTGGTAACCAGACTGCTAATAAACATACTTATATATTACTAAATACATACATATTATAGACGAAGTACACCCAGACACAAAACAAATGATCATCATACAATTATTTACGCACAATCGAACCTCTAGCATAGCAGTCAGGACCACTAACCACTAGACCAACAGGCTCGTCAAGTGATAGTGTTAGTACATCTTCTCTTTAGGTGCTTTTTAGTCTAGTGCTCGCATAGAACTCGCAGCATCAGTAGTATTGCCAAAATGGGTCTTGGTCTTGTTCTTACACTTTCCCAACACCAAGACCAAAACTGCCTAATTGTAGGCTCTTGCAATACCAAAACCAAGACCAGGTGTATTGACGCAAGACAAATTCAAAGACAGGCCAAATCTGGTCTTGATCTTGCATGGGCAACACTAACCAACAGTAACAATACATAATTATCATCTGTCATTTTATACTGTATTAATATGTCATCTTCTACTGAAAACCTAAATTATAGAAGTTTCTTTATGTAAAATATTGAAGCAATTTGCCGTTCTTTTTCTTCTTTGTAAAGAGGAAATGGCAAAGTGATCACAAGAGTGTGGCGTCTTATTTATGGTTTGTTACTTAATAAAGTGTCATAATTATAAGAATAGGATTGTATACTTTTCAAATGATTGTAATCATAGTTTCATACGTATAAATTTATATTCTTAATATACATCTATAACAAACAGAGGTGCAACAGGTATATAGGATAGGCGAATGTAATAAAATACAATGTAAAATGATATTTTAGTGACTTGGACATTGAGATATAAAAATAATGATGTTAAAAAAAAAATATTACTGATGCATATTATTCGTATTATCTGAAATGCAGTTTACAGGATATCCGGGTATTGAATTTTGCGGATATCCGTATAAATTACATATCCTTATGGCATTCCCTACATACGACCAACCAAACACACAACTTGCTTTCAGTAAATAATATATACTTCATAGAATCCCACTAATATTATAAATGTGAAAGTTTGGATGGATGGAATGATGGATGCTTGTTACTCTTTCATGCAAAAACCACTAAACCGGTTTCGATGAAACTTGGTATGTAGATAGCTGCTTTTTATCCCGATTTCCCACGGAATCGGGACTTACGCGGGTGAAACCGCGGGGTGCTGCTAGTAATGCATATTAATAAGACTGTTCAAGAATGTGAACAACCATAAAGTGAAAAGTGTAAATCTGAAAGGGCATCTCATTAAAATCATAAATGTAAAAAAAAGAGAAAAGAATTAAAAAGTAGCATGTTTAAGGTACAATCACATATCGATTCTAATAGTGAGCAGTGGTCAAGTGTTGGACTTGACCGCTATCAAATATCCTAAAGATTGAGGTAGGAAACCCTAAATTGAAGTGAAGTTTTCTCATTAATTTGATTACGTCGATCCCAGGGCCCGACCCATGTCACAAGTTACTTCATTAGTTACGCAAGTTTGTGAAAGTAATCCGAGCGAATTAGGTTTTGTAAGACACAAATCATCACAATTATACCGAAGCTTAAAAACCTATGTACATATGAAAGAAACTTTTGCCCGCCGCTTCGGTCGCGGTAATATAGATTTTTCAATAAATACAGGTATCGCTGGAGTACATTACTTTTTTCTGGATGTAAGGTATTAGGATGCTTACATCCAGAAAAAAGTAATGTACGTACGTGTAGGAAGGTACAGAAGAGGACGTAGGCGTCCTCTTCTGTACCTCTGAAAACATGCATGCATTTTATAGTGATTAGTTGATTGGTTAACGCGTGAAAGTGTTACGCTTAAACAAACAAACTCGCATTCCCAATTATAATATTAAAATAATAATAATAATAAAGCCTCGATCAACACCTTAAGAGGCTCGCGTTAGACGGTTGGATCAAGGGACTGATGCAGAAGGCAGTTCTCCTCGACACGGCCCGTATAGTGAGGAGGTTCCTGTCTTTGGAGCCCTAACCACCGGTGTCTTGGTCCCTGTACCCGATGTCGGTGGTATACTATTTTTTATATTTTTAAACTAGCAATTCGCCCCGGCTTCGCACGGGTAGCAGAATTTTTTTACACCTTGGGTTACATTATTGGAGTTTTAGTAAGGATCCCTAATTTTTTTGAAAATATGATATAGCCTATGTCACCCGGAGATAGTGTAGCTTCTCAACAGTAAAATCATTTTTCAAAGCGGTTCAGTAGTTTTGGAGCCTATTCAATGCAAACAAACAATCAAATCTTCCCTCTTTATAATATTAGTATAGATTAGTTTAGATTATATTAAAGTGAGGATTACTACAGGTATCTCTTACTATTAAATATACAGTAAGACCTTGTACTTGTAAACATTATGGTGCAATAAATATTTTGAATTTGAATTTCCCGGAGGCCAGAATCCCCACGTACGACGGCCGGACCGAATGATTGTCGCGCGCGTAATTATTTTGGCGAGCGAACATTTTTAAATTGCGATATCTTCTAAGATATTCGTTTAAATATATGTAGAGTTAAGAGAACAAATATTCTATATTAAATTTCCGTTCTAACAAACATATTTATTTAGATATAAATTAATACCATATGGGTTAAATAAGCTTCGCAAAAAAACATTCTATTTGATCTAAAATTTTAATAGTAAAATCAGTTATTGTGAGTTATCCGTCGGAGATAGGCATATGCTATCACGTACTTTTTTATAGATATTGGTATGTTCTTTAATATTGTAGTACATTGTTTTGTTCAATCATCAATAGTTTTCGCAGCGCATGCGATGAGAGATATTTTATGACAAAAAATTTTATACCTTGGGTCACATTATTCAAGTTTTAGTAGGGATCCCTAATTATTTCTGTAAATAAATATAGCCTATGTTACTCGGTGAAGATGTAGCTTTCTAACGGTGAAAGAATTTTTAAAATCGGTCGATTAGTTTTTTAGTTAAATCGTAACAGACAAACAAATCTTTCCTCTTTATAATATTAGTTTAGAGATATATTTTGTTTTATAGGTATTTAAAAATGTAATTAATAAGTTTTACGATAAATAAAGAGAATAATAATAACTTGATACACCTCACACACGGCCGTCTGATTCCAAACTAGGCAGAGCCTGTACTATGGTAACCAGACTGCTGATAAACATACTTACATATTTCTAAATACATACATATTATAGATAAATTACACCCAGAACAAATGATCATGCTTATCACACAATTATTTGTCCTGGGTGGGAATCGAACCCACGACCTCTGGCTTAGCAAGGCGGCAGTCAAGGACACTAACCACTAGACCAACAGGCCAGTCATAGTCATTAGTCAGGATGTCATTTTTATGGACAACAAATATATTGATAAAGTTTTTTTGTTGTTGGAGTATGTCATAAATTGAACACAAAATACCAGACGAATACAATTCATTCATTCATTGTGCGATTCGGTTGTGATTATGGCTAGTCACACAACTGTCCAGTTTTATGTCTATATCAAACTTAATCTGGTGTTCCTCTACATACGGCAACGCATTTGTGACTCTTGAGTTACAAGTGTCCATGGGCGACGGTATTCACTTACTATCAGGTGACCCGTCTGCTCGTTTGCCCCCTATAACATAAAAAAAAACATGAATATTTGTATATTATGCCTGCAGCTTGGTGAGAGAGTACAAAGAGTAGAATAGAGTTAGTAAAGTGATCGCCATTTTATCTAATATATATAAAGTTCTCGTGTCGCGGTGTTTGTAGTTAAACTCCTCCGAAACGGCTTGACCGATTCTCATGAAATTTTGTGTGCATATTGGATAGTCTGAGACAACACCTACTTTTCATCCCCCTAAATGTTAAGGGTAGTCCACCCCTATTTTTTTTTTTTAATTTTTAGATAAATTTTTATTTTTTTATGATACAGCATTAAAAATACATACAACCCTGAATTTTCAACCCTCTACGATCAACCCCTATTTTTTAATCGCAATAGGGTTGCAAGATGGCAATCGAATATAATAATTGTAATACGATAAATTTTCATGAATAGTATTCTATATAATCCTTACTTCCTTACTTAATATTATAAATGCGAAAGTAACTCTGTCTGTGTAGAGCTAGAAGCTTGAAACTTATTTTTTAGGCAGTTGATTCGGTATAAATACACTATTCCACGCGGACGAAGTCGCGGGCACAGCTAGTTTTTCTATAAAGTCAAAGCTTGTCAGGAGGTGACTGTATTAGGCAAATTTCAGAAGTATATTAGAATCATTTACGTCGGTATTGTATTTACGCATTCTGAATTTTGAGGGAAATAGAAATGATTTTTTCTGTTTACAGAAGTTTTTTACGTGTGATTATGGTGCCCATATCTGCAAGATGTAAATTTATATAGTAATTATCGTGAGCACTTTTATAGCACTATGTAAAATTGATCATTCGACATTATTCAGCTCGTCAACGTTAGATTGCGTAAATACAACTGTACGCTTTACACCGTAATCTATCCATATCAATCTATACAAATAAATACCTAAAATTAAAGTGTTTGTTTGTAATGTCATAATAACAGCATTTTACTAAATGCATCTGAATGTTTACACGGCACATACCTTTACCAAAAAGTCTATTTTTTTAATGTTTGTCTGTCTGTTTGTTTCGGCTAACCTCCGGCACGGATAAACCAATTTCCACGGGACTTCTCTGGCAGATAGCTGGTGTTATAAGGAGTAACTTAGGCTACTTTTATTTTGAAAAAAGAATTAGGGTGCCACCTAAAATATATATATATGTACACGCGAGTGAAGCCGCACGGGGCACAGCTGGTATGTAATAAAAATGTAACTGGCCGATGTTTAAAAATTATAGATAATTGAGAAAACATAATAGGAGGAATCTTTATAAGAGCAATAGAAGCGAAAACATTTTTCTTAGATTTTTTGTTTGTCTATGTGTCTGCTTATTTGTATTAACATACACACATCACGCAAAAACTACTGCACGGCTTTGGTTGCAGTTTTCACTACGAAATACATTTTGATATTTTGCATATATCCGATAGTATTTTCTATTAAATACGACGACGGTGACGTTACTGTAAAGTGTTAACAGACTACGATTTGCCTACTGTTTTAAGGTTACGATATTCTATTACCTATTTTGTACAACGACTGCATTGGTTTAAACGAATTACGATTATTTAGTAATAATACCGTTCCCAAAACGGTCTAATATTTCTTCTGTTTCTGCTCAAGCCCAACGAGCATGATTGAGAAGATTCACAGAAAGTCAACAGGAGCGTGAAGAGTGTTTAGCATCGCAGCGTTTATTGACAGCTTTAGCTTAAATTTTTATACCAGGTTTTTCCACTGAGAATAAGCTTCTTCACGCTATGCTATGCTAAGCCTTTTTATAGCATGAAAAATCTTATTATATTGTAGTTAGGTGAACATATGCTATTTTTAACCAACGAAAAAAAAGGAAAAGGTTCTCAATTCGACCATATATATTTATATATATGGTCGAATTGAGAATAGCCCTCACTCCGTTATTTATGGACCGATGATGATTCTTTTTTTGTTAGATAGGGTATACCTCAAGGGTGGTCCCATGTCAAGGAAGTCAGGATCTGATGATGGGATCCTGATAAAATTAAGAGAAATCTTCGAAATTTATGGGCACGAATTGTGTTTTGTTTACTTTTCATAACTTAATCAGTATTTGCGTTTAGGAATCATCACATCACACATCTCAGTGCGGTAGCGTTTTAAAGTATATAGTCTCAAATGTAAAAAAAATAGTAATTGTCAGAGTTTTAAAAGATAGCGAGCCACAAAAAATCATAAAATAAAAAACTTTTTAACAAAAAATAAAACCGACGAAAAGGAACTAAGAAGCAAAAAAATAAATAAACCTTTTAAGCCTTGAGTATTGACTTTACTATATAAACTATTATGTCCTTTATATAAATTTATTTTGATAAATTTAATAAAAAGATTTTTTAAGCATTTATGTTCAATTAACTATCCTTATTAGATTCGTTACAAAGTTCTGTTGCACCAGCGTTACAAAGCCAAAATGTGTCCTCTAGGGAACTCAGCAATTTTCCTCACTCAACAAGTCTCTCAATTACGAGTACCTTTATAGTTTAGATTATACGAGTATACAATAACTATACACTATATGTGTAGTGGTGTAGATCTGCTTTTTCTTATATGCAATCTTATAAGAAATAGATAACTACTTCCACCTACTTCCAAATTTCACGGAGTCGCGGGCACAGGACTAGTCCTTAGATAAAAATAAAAAAGAAAAGCCTTGTAGTGTTCCTTATAAGATTTTGTGCCTGTATGAACGTTTCAAAGAAAAAACCAACGATTTTAACGTACCTATTACCTACCTATAACCATTTGGTGTCACTGTTTGTTATAAATTAGCTCCCATTAATCAGGGTAACGTTACATATTCGAGGCATTTTAACCGAAATGTGCTGTGATATGCAAACAAGACGATTCATAAAATTAGAATTTAAAATCAAAACTCCGTTACAGAGGTGTTTTTGTCTGTGAACAGCGCGACACAGCGCACATAAGTTACCACGAATATTTATGTTTGGCGATGCCACCTACAGACTCACGCTTATATTTACCGCCAAGATCTCGTTTACTGCACTCTCATATTTGCATTTTACATGTATTTTTTTTGTAATCGAATATATTACATTATGCTAAGTATGTGTAAAAATTCAAATGTTACTAAAGAAACTGTTTTAGGACTACAGCGTTTAGAATCACAGAGAAATGAAGTCTGTTCTGATCTCTGTGATCAATCACTTTCCACTATTTATCTATTATTTTATATTTTACTAGTAGGTAACTTTACTAATGTAAGTTATATAAATATATTTAGTGTTATTTTGGAAACTATTTTTGTATTGAAAAAAAAAATATTTTGAAGGTCGTGAAGCCGATCACCAACCCGATGGAAAGATCAGTCTCGTCTGCTACCAAGCTCCACAAGATCATCAGCGATGCGATGGACAGAAGCGAATGGTGGCAAATAAGAGTCAAGAGAGACCGACTACAGAGAGAAAACTTATTTCGTTTTTACAATATATTACAGCGTACCGATCTAATTAACTTGAATTAATTTTCAACATCCAACGGTTCAATCAAAAAGACAAGGACAAGATAACGGAGGGACATGACTAAATTTTGATGATATAGAAGAAATAATTATTTATAAACATGTAATGTAATTTAAATCGTGTTTTTTTACACTATATTTTAAATAACTTAACTTAAAAAGTCTGCCTATGACGAAGATGACAAAAATAAACCTTTATCTTTCATTATGTTTCTCGGTTACAACAATTTCACTCGGAGACGATTGACCTATTTATGTTTCAAATTGGGAAGGTAAGTGTTTTTGTCGAATCGCTATACAATAACAGAGTAAAATTCTTAAAACAAAATGAATCAAATCAATCAAAGAATAATCCGATGTCCGTACAAATTATACGTAAAAATTCAATGAATAGGTGTCATAGTACCTTTGCCATTAATACTTGGTTGGATAATGTGCTTTTAAAGACGTAATAAATGAGTGCAATCGTTTATCTTTTTAACTAATGAGCGGTAAATTCTGATGAAAATAAACGAAAATGAACTTTAAAAACATTTCATCGTATTTTTGCGAAGTATTTGAGCTCACTTTATGTCTGTACGGTACACTTATAATATCCAATTTCGTACAAACATATACCTACATATGTACGTAGACCGCGATGAAGATTGCGTTAGATGTCTTATCCTCGTGTAAGGAACATTACGTGGCGGACCAAGCTCGGGTTTAATTGATCTAGGCAGGATGATGGATTGTAGCGAGTAGACGCGGTGGGGCTAGGGCGGTTTGTGGTGGATAAAGACGAATCTAAGTGCCCCTTCCGCAAGACGTTTTGTACACAGAGTGCCCTTCGTGCCACAAGAATATAATGTACTAAATATATATTGATGCGGTTTTAGTGTTTTATGATGCGAGAGTTAAGTTTAAAAAAGCATAGCACTTTTCTTCGGTTGTAAAGAATTGGCCTACGTTTATAATTGTCAAATCATTGTTTGTGTATTTTGTATGATTGTTGATTTGTGCTTCCGTTTTTGAACAGCTTTTGCTGGTAAATAAACACGTCTAAAACATTTGCAGTGTATGCTGGCAGAAACTAAAACAAAAATAACTGGACATCATTTTTTTAAGTTTTTTTTAATAACGTGGTAAACGAGCAAACTGCCCGCCTGTATGTGAAAACGCTGGCAGCATCGGAGCCATCCTTATTTTTTGTGAAGAAATTACTCTACTAACATCACAGCAAGGCTCGACATTCATCAGTTCATCTGCTGGCAGCCTATAAAAAACCTGAAAAGCCGGACATGTTTATATTTGGCCGGACACAAACTTAAAAAAACAAACACAAAGCAAGGAAACGTGGAATCTTAATTGCAACACCAGTGGTGTAATTCGCGCGTGACCAACTTTACCTATTCAAAATAAAATATTTTTTAGACGAACATTATGTGTAAAATACACATGTTAATTAAATGATAAGTTGAAGGGGGGAAGAGTAGGAAGAGGGGAGGGGGAAGAGTGGGAAGAGGGGAGAGGGGTGAGAGGGGAAGGACGGGAATAAGGGAGGGGGAAGGGTTAGGGCCTCCGGTAACCTCACTCACGCGGCGAAATGCAAGCATTGCTTCACTGCCGGTTTTCTGTGAGGCCGTGGTATCGAGCGGAGTCAAGCCGGCCCATACGTGCCGAAGCATTGCTCTCCCACCTAATATAGACTGAAAAGTAAACGTAACGGAGTAGGAATAAAACTTAGTAAAAACCCTTATTTACTGTAACTGAAACTCTATACAAGTCATGTTTTTAAAAACTCTATCTTATTATAAGTTCATTAAAATAAAACCCACCTTACGTATACAAGATATGGTCTTTCATTTGCAAGTCTTTCCATAACTATATATTGTGTCTAAAATTAATTAATGTTAATAACTGGTGCCGGGTTTTTACTGAATCGCCATTAATTAAATTTGAAGTAAGCTCTCTAAAAGAGCTCGTTAAGAGGATATAATACTGTATAGTGTTGTAGTTTGCGTTTTAAGAGCTTAAAGTATTAAGCACCGAGCTGCGTTGCTGGTGACAAGGGACTTAATTAAGTGAGTATAAACATAATAAAATAGTGTCAAAAAGTTTAGCTTTGTGCCTGTGTAGGTACATGAGCGACATGCTGAATATATACCGTAGCTTACTACAGTTAATTACAGATGAACGAAAGCATTGTTCTAATTACTACGTACCTCGCACATTGCACTGTACCAAAAAAAGGACTTGGAAATCCTGTAAGCAGTTTTTTCTTTTATTAAAGGTAGCAATGCAAATGAATGCGCCATTTGAATTTCAGTCGATTTACAATGATAGTTAGACGTAAATTAAAACGATAAAATAAAGAAATTAAGAATATGATTGACGGATTTTATTGTTAATTTAAAAAGTTCTTCGCTTCGACTTATTTCACTTCCTCTTGATCGCGACAGACATTGCATTAGATCTAAGATCTACGGCAGTCATACTTTATAACTGTGCCACTCTGCAGTAAGTTTTTGAGCGCAGGGGTTTTCCGAGACGGATGGCACCCATTTGAGCACTGCTGGGCTAGAGCCGAGGTCGAGTCGAGGTAGACCCCCTCCAGCTGTTTAGCTGTAAATTTATTTAAGGTTTTAGGTACTTTCCTAATCGGTAGTTCTATTTTTAGCTTGTATAATTATAACTAATATAATTATAGAGGCTTCAAAAACAGCCGCTCATTAAATAATCAAATATATAATCAAAAGGGACATTCTGGGTAGGGAATATTCTGGGAAAGAGACATTTTGAGCTAAATGGGATAAAAATCACTACATATTATAAAACAAAGCCCCCCACCGCGTCTGTCTGTTCGCGAAAACTGAAAAATTACTGAACGGATTTTCATGCGGTTTTCACCAATAGACAGTGTGGTTCATGACGAAGGTTTTGGTGTATAATTTGTTAACGTTTTGTGTAAATTGGTTAAAATATGATGATGATTGTTGAAGATGTCTCTACTACCCGTGCGAAGCCGGGGCGGGTTGCTAGTAATTGTATAAGTCGAAATCGTAATCTTATTTCCGAATTCAACGAACATGAGCTAAATTCAATTAAGCGTTGATGAAAAAAGGAGAATAAAATATTAGATATTTTATTTTCCTAAAAAACCTTGTGGTATTTTCATACAACACATTCCCAGTATTATTAAGATCCAAATAGGAAAATGCAAATCTCAAGAAAATTATGATTTAAAAATGTATGTACGTAATGTGGTTAGCGGCGTTACAAGATTACAATTCCTTACAATTCCAATAAAAAGAATTACGTAAAATATTACTGTCTACCTTATTAATCTACTCACTCGTATGATTATACGTAAGCCAGATATCATAATATTGTGACTCAAAGTAACCCTAAGTAAAATAAAAAAAGAATAAATTTCGAAGCAAATAATCGTGTTCGATATTAAATTAATTTTTTAAATGAAAATCGCCGGCTTTTCTCGTTGTGACATTATTTTGTATAAATTTAAGCGTGGTTTCTAAACAAAAATGTTTCAAGGAAATGAGTAGAGCACTGAGGGAAACTTGTCCATCTCTAAGGACCATAACGGTGGTTTATTCAGTTCAATCGATTCAATTTTAACTTGGATGAAACCTAGCTGTAACATTTCGTCGGTCCTACTAAGTCCCAGAGTAAAGTGCGGGTGTTTGAAGATGAACAACGGCCGAACATGCCGGTCTGTGAATACCCTATCCTTAGAAAAGAATGGTTGCTGTATTTTTTACTAAGAGAGGAATATTGGCTACGGTTGTACTCGATAAAGGGAAGATCGTTACTAATGCATGGTATACAGATGAGTATTTACCTCAAGTATTAGAAGCCTCAAAAAATTTACGACCAAACTCAAGACTCGATAGTTGGCTTTTGCATCAAGATAACGCCGCCTGCACATGGAGCTTGCAAAACTACGGACTCCTTGCATCAAGCTGGAATCAAATTATTGGGGCGCTATCCTTAGAGTCCGGATTTAGCACCATGCGATTATGCACTTTTCCCGTGGGTAAAAAACAACTGAAGGTCTGCAAGTTTTCGACCGATAAGGAGCTTTTGAGTAGATACGGGGCTGTATTCCAGAGGGAAACTGGAGCCATGTGTTCAGCACCTTGTTTACACGAATGAATACGTGTATTACAACCAGAGGAGACAGCTTTAAAAAAAATCATAAAGTACGAAAAATCTTTTGTAGGTACACTACTAGGTATACAAATGTATAATAAAAAAAAAGGTCGTCTCGACGCTCCTTATTTAAGTTTATATTGTAAACTCCAGTCGTGCGTCGGAACTGACACACACCTTTTTTTTTATTATACATGCGTCATTGTTACATGCGTCTTTCTTTAAGGAGTAAACTCCAATAAAGCACAAAAAGCACAACAAAGCGTTAAAGCGTTACGCTGCCCTACGACCACTAAATTTTACTCTTCATATTTTTTTCATACCGGGCGCCTTATATGAAAATCGATTCTTAAGGAGTAAACTCCAATAAAATACAACGTGATTGTTCACTTACAGAAACCTATGCATGTGGGCGTCGTATGTAGCAGGTAGATTTATTTCTATTTTTAATGTATAAAAGTTTCTTTTCTTCTTTTTTTTTTAAAAGACAACTCCCGCATTAGGAATTACTCCTGTGTCGCGGGGGACTTTACAAACATAGAAACAACGGACACAAAGAACACCCAGACTCAGGTGGGAATCGAACCCACGACCTATAAGCATAGCGGTCAGGGTCACTAACCACTAGACCAACAGGCCAGTCAGTCATAAATAATAATAATTGTAATAAAAAATCGTAATCTTCATAATCAGAACTCTAGCCTAAAACAAGATTCATTATCATCTGTGTCCTGGCTACGGTTCCGTGACCTCTTCGGAGGAGCTGAAGGTTTTATCTGTCCAATTACAGATGAAGTTGTTATGGCGAACATTTATGGGAGACATATCCTGAAGGACGGCACAACATACACATTTGTCGGGCGTGCCATTGTCCCGGAGAAAACTTCAGGTATATAATTTCCGGTTGCTCCCGTCTAGCCAATGGCGAGTACTTGCATATACATAACCAAGTGGTCAGGATAGTCCATCAGCAACTTGTTGTTAATAACCTTGTGACTGTGGAGTTACCGTATTACAGGCATGTGCCCGATCCAATTCTTGAAAATGGTTGTGCCACATTGTATTGAGATTACTCTATTATCACTGACAGGACTATTGTTACCATATGATAATATGATATAGTGATCTCTTAAAGGGCGAAAAAGAAAAATAAATGAAGTATTTAGATTTGGCCCACGAGCTGGTCGATATATGCGATGTGGATTCGGCAATCATTATGCTGATATTCTGATCCCAAACTGAACTTCTTTCTTGAAAAATTCATTTTAGGCAAAAACATTTTTGCCTTTTTTCAACTACTTTTATCTCCAATGTTACTTGTCTCTGAAGGCTTCAAGCGCTAGTTGATAATAAAAGGTAGCCCTACAATTTGGTTTCATCGGGCGCTTTGCTGCAACGTCTAAGGAATTTAAATTTTTCCTGTGCGCTCCACCGAAGATAATCAAACAGCTGGCGGCCGCTCCATGTTTTGAATATTAATGAATTTAATCACGCCTCGAGTATTAATATTACGCCGTTCCAAACACTGAAAAATTAATTCTTATATAAAAAACAGTCTTAGTATGAAAATTGTTTGTATAATCTTTACTTATGTTAGGTTTACAAAAATAGATATATTAATTTGATATAAATTCGAAATATTGTATTCGTTTGTTCATGTTTGGGGAGTGGAAACGAATGTAACGGGCAACACCGAATGTTTACCCCGGGAGAACAGTAAATTTAGGCGGCCTATTTGCTCGTGGCCAGCATCGAGTTCGGACGTGTGTTTAAAAGTGTATTGAAATGGAAGAATATAATATCTACCCTACAGTATTCACGTGAGTTTTATTGTACTGTCAGTTTTACCTTTATTTGAGATATTCTACATTTTCAGAAGTGGAATAGGCCCACTTTCCTCATTTTATTTAGATTATAGTGGCTAATTGATTTAAATACGGATGATTTCATTTAAGAACTTCGTATCTCCAAATGTTAAAAAAAAATATTACAGAAGAAAAAAAAAATTATTAAGTACCTTACTAATTATAAAACATAGACAAATAGCATTATTTAAATATCTATTATTAATTGGGCTTATATTTGTTGTAATCATTATTTTTATATCTGATAAAATTATTAAATAAATGGACTTACGTATAATTCTTAAACATGTGTAATGGATTTACTAAGTATGTAGGTAGTTTTATTTTTGTAAATACAAAAAAAAAACAAAACTAAAAACAATTTGAAAATACGAGTGATTGCATGGTGTTTGTTACGGCATCATACACAGATGACATCAAAATTTCGAAATTTTTGGATTTGCGAGATTTGAGAATTGAGCCATCGCTTTAACATTTTTGTTAGTGTTATACCTTTGTACGAAATGGTATAAGTTTTTAAATATTACATTACACATCTCAACATCTAGTTGCTAAACGTAGCGGTGTTTATTTGGGTGTCTAAAAAAAAAATAAAAAAAAATTAAACGTTAATTTGAGCTAGGCAGCGTTGTTTCCGAGATACCCTATAATTTTGAAATAACATCACAAAGCGTAATTTAATTTCATATATGTAACCGTTGGTGTATATCATCTGTTTGTTAAATTATATTGCAATATTCTTCGTGGTCTCTCAATAGTTCAGTGTAAGCAATGAACCATGCAACTGCAAACATAATTGGTTTTCAAAGGATCGTTACCGAAATATCACGAATAATGTTCAAGTACCTTGCAGTAATTTTATTCTGAAAAAAAGGAGTTTTTAATTATTTTACATAGCTCCTTGTACACAGCTCCCATGTATAAGTTTCAGAGTAACGATGCTGTAAGAAGAGTAGTTACTTCAAAAGCAAAAGCAAAAACGGTTAAGCACGCCGCCATCTATCGAAATATTGAGCTCCTGTTCGAATAGAAAAAGTCGCAGACAAACACGGGTTCTGCATTCAAGATAACAAGGTGAAGATTTTCGAGACAGAAGCTTGCAACGTACACATAGCCCGTTGCTGCAACGCGAGCAAATGCCGCTTTATGCACCAGGTCGCTGCTCGTGGCTGCTGCGACGTCGATGTACAGCGGCTCCGGGGAGCATCAGATGTCGAAATCGGCGCATTGACTTCAAAGCTGAGTAAACGGTCAGACAGTCCAATTTTTACTTCGAAATATATTTTAAATCTAAGAGTCATTAAGTAGTCGAAATGTAAATTATGACATTTAACAGTAATGGTAAGATGAACCACAAACATTCGATCTGACTTTGACCCCTCGATTAAAAGCCAGCGCATAGATATTTCAATTAGAAAGTTAACCAATGTGCCATTGTATACAGTTGGGAAAGAAAAAAAAAAACTATCATTCTTCTTGTAATGCAGAAACTATGAGGATTAGCTAGGATGTGGCATGAGAGTCTAAACTCTATACTATTCGTTCGAGATGAATATATTTGATGAAATGTTGTTAAATGTTTCCATTTGAGCAAAATTATGAATAAACCTTGAAGGATTTGCTTAAGCGGAAAAGTTAGTTTGGTGAACCTCTGACTGAAATACTTGCTCAACTGAATGGATGTGATATTGATGGTAAACGTACAATTAAGTGTTTCATCCAGGTGTTGAGTGATAAACCCTGGATTAAACCTTTAGGTCTAACGCTAACGCAATGTGTTGTTCTCATCGCGAACAACTACTAAAAGTTTTAATTAAAATACACACAACGAACAGACATTTCGATGATAAAGTAAACATGTAAATAATGTATACGGAAACTATATTCGAGTATACGAATATATATATATTCAGGTGACATGCATATTATTGAAACTAATAATAATACGTTACAATACTCTTGCATTTGCATGAATATGAGTACAGAGTTAGACAATATATTCATTATATCTGCTTGTTGGGCTTGCTGAAGTGTTAAGAGTTCACAGTATGTTTATTAGAACCGAGTCACGACAGCTCTACTATACCTATGAAGGGTTTTGGGAAGTGCGTTTCACTCTCGAAAGGTAGTATTTCTGAAGACTTAAATATTTATAATGTAAAACTACTGTAACGTCACAAGAAATTGAGAACAGGTTTCGATAGATGCTGATAGGTCTTTCTTTTACGGAGCAACCGCATATCGTGGTATACAAAAATGCAGAAGAACTTTAATGCTTTTGATGTTGTGAATCAGCTCTGCCCCAACTGAATGAGGACGAGGTTATGGCGGTCACCGTATTAGTTATCGCTGATAATGACGTTTACGGTCCAGCCGTAGTTAAAGCTTGTGTCGAGACTCTAGTGAACGGAGTCATTACGTTTTGAGTAGGAAAATTATTGGTAAACCGGAGTCGAGTGAAATTTGTTAGCGGAGGAACGTACCGTGTCAGGAATAGTCATGTTTATGTTTACGTGCACCCTTCATCAAAACTTTATAAACTACGAATGGGAGAAATTTTATCGAAAGGCACGAAGGTGCGAGTCGTTAGGCATGTAATTTCCAGAAGTGCTCCGTAGGTATAGGTATTGAAATGAGCCAATGTGATTCTATCAACGAGTCGTAGCAAGAACAATGATCTTGTTAGAGATGCACAAGCACTTCGCAACTTCCTTGAAGGAACTAGGATGTGCGGGCTTCACTGAGATGAGTATCGAATGAAATACTAAATGCCCTGTTGTATACAAACCTTGCAGGTTAGCTTGTAAATATATAAAATATATAATAGCAAGAACGGGAAATGGTTGCAGAAATGATGGAAGTTGGCATCATCCACGAATCGGTTTCAGAATACGCTAGTCCTAATTCTGGTTTGCAAACAGGATTTTAAATAAGTGTCGATTTTAGACTGCGAAATTCGATTACGATCAGCGGTATCCAATTATTTCATTTTTTCCATAACCTTGCATGTCGTCTGGTCACTATCAAGTACCTAGATCTGAAGTCAACCGATTGAGATCGTTTTGTTACACCGGAAAGTCAATACGAAATTAATCGCATGCCGTTCAGATTAGCAAATACACTTGGGTCTTAGGATCAGTTCGATTTACCAAGGCAATAGTGATGTCATCTTTGTTTATGAAAAGTCTATCCCTGAATGTTTAGATAGATTCGATCGATCGTATCTGAAACTAACCTTATCCAAATGTTAGATACTATTTACAAAATAAGGTTTAGCGATCCAACCGCACCACTCTTAGCTCTTTAACAGCTCGAAGTTTCAATTTTGATAAAAAGATTGGGAAGACAAAGTGGGTCATCCCATACAAATCCAATGGGGCATAAATAATATTAACCACAAAAAGATAGGACTCCTTCCGAGGTTATGTTTGGATTGAATATGAATGCGGAGATTGACCCACGGTTGAATGAGGTAAGACGCAAAAGTAACTAAAATTTGAATTTAGAAATATTGCTTAAATCCGTCAAAAACATAATATATATGTACAGCAAGGAAAATAAAAACGTGCATGTGACAGCAGCCGATCGTATGTTACCATGCCTTCATGTAGCTACCATAAACATAGACGATGATGATGACGATGATGATGATGATACAGAACAGGTAAAAGAACAGAAAAGTTAAAATATTCCGTTAACATTAGTATATGTGTGTGTAGTATGTGTGTATTTTGCATAGGCATAAGGTACCGAATAAATAATTATTTACCTATTGCACAGAATTCATAATAGTTCAAGTACAGAAGTCACACTTTACCAAATAATTTAATTAAACAAGCGACTCCTGTTCCGACATAATAAAGTCTCAACTCGGGTCACACAGCGCTAATTATCTACAGGTATATTCAACTAGCAGTTGCCTCTTTCTATCGCGTAACTCTTATCTGTTTCGACAGCACCGCGATATTAGGGTTGTCTTTTTATTTAAATTAATTAATGTGAATATTTAGTTACTGCCTTATTTTTGTGAACAAATAAACCTAGACCAGGTACCAATAACTCGATAGTCTACATATGAAAGAATGACGCGACGCATATTGTGTGCTAAAGCATCAAACAAATGGCGCGCCGCATCCCACTGAATTTTGGCACGATTGGTCGAACCCGAAGTGTAATTGTAGCTTTATACCTACACTGCCAAGTAAACCTGGCATGCTTATTGTGACTGCCTTATACATTCAGCTGAATGCAATAATTATTGTCTATCGGTACAAACTGTAAATATGATACGGAATAATTGTATGAGAAAATATAGACTATTAGTATAAAATTAAATGATTTATCATAATAAGCTAGTTATATATTAATTAATAAGATGTGACATAACTATGCACTTACATGGATAATATAATATAAACAAAAAAAAAGGCGAGACAGCAAAAAGAAATGATTTATGATGAGATATCACTACATAATAATGGAGCGGGGTCCCCCGCCGCGTCTGTATGTTCGCGATAGACTGAGGAACTGCTGGGCGGATTTTTCGTGCGGTTTTCACTAATAGACAGAGTGATTCAGGAGGAAGGTTTAGGTGTATAATTTGTTAAGATTTTGTGTAAATTGATTGAAATATGTTGATGTTTGTTGAAGATGTCTCTGCTACCCGTACGAGGCCGAAGTGATGAATTACTAATTGTTGTCATCCGCCGCGCTGGTGTGTAAGAAGGAAGGTTCACAGCCAGTATGTCGCTTGTGGGAAAGAAGTACCATTAGTGACGTCTGCTGGTTTCTGAAAAGGAAGGTTCACAGCTATTATGAGATGTATGCCGCTTGTGGGAAGGAAGTACCACTAGTGACGTCCGCTGGTTGGTGAGAAGGAAGGTTCACAGCCATTATTAGATATATGTATGTCGCTTGTGGGAAGGAAGTACCGCAAGTGACGCCCTCTGGGTTGTGAGAAGGAAGTATCACAGCCTTTATGATTATAATTGTTATATATTTATGTATGTACCTGTTGCTTGTGAGAAGGAAGTACCACTTGTGACGTCCCCTGATTTGTAAGAAAGAAGTATCACAGCCTTTATGACACATGTCACTTGTGGGAAGGAAGTACCGCAAGTGACGTCAACTGGTTTGTGCGAAAGAAGTATCACAGCCTTTATGACACATGTCACTTGTGGGAAGGAAGTACCGCAAGTGACGTCAACTGGTTTGTGCGAAAGAAGTATCACAGCCTTTATGACACATGTCACTTGTGGGAAGGAAGTACCGCAAGTGACGTCAACTGGTTTGTGCGAAAGAAGTATCACAGCCTTTATGACACATGTCACTTGTGGGAAGGAAGTACCGCAAGTGACGTCAACTGGTTTGTGCGAAAGAAGTATCACAGCCTTTATGACACATGTCACTTGTGGGAAGGAAGTACCGCAAGTGACGTCAACTGGTTTGTGCGAAAGAAGTATCACAGCCTTTATGATTATAGTTGTTATAGATTTATGTATGTACCTGTTGCTTGTGGGAAGGAAGTACCACTTGTGACGTCCCCTGGTTTGTGAGAAGGAAGGTTCACAGCCGTTATGAGATATGTCACTTGTGGAAAGGAAGTACCGCAAATGACGTCCCCTGGTTTGTGAGAAGGAAGGTTCACAGCCGTTATGAGATATGTCACTTGTGGGAAGGAAGTACCGCAAGTGACGTCCCCCGATTTGTGAGAAAAAAATTCACAGCCTTTATGATTATAATTATTATATATTTATGTATGTACCTGTTGCTTGTGGGAAGGAAGTACCACTTGTGACGTCCTCTTGTATTTAAGGAAGTATCATAATCATGTTTCTGACGCAAGGCACATACGTCCGTAAAATTGTAAGTCTGAATTCGATGCTATGGAAGATTACTATTGGCCGAGTGTTAGGTTAATACGGCTGTTTTTGCGTGCGTGCATGAGGACATGCACGACGTCAGGATGGTCGAGTGTTAGGTTTACAAAAATAGATATATTAATTTGATATAAATTCGAAATATTGTATTCGTTTGTTCATGTTTGGGGAGTGGAAACGAATGTAACGGGCAACACCGAATGTTTACCCCGGGAGAACAGTAAATTTAGGCGGCCTATTTGCTCGTGGCCAGCATCGAGTTTGGACGTGTGTTTAAAAGTGTATTGAAATGGAAGAATATAATATCTACCCTACAGTATTCACGTGAGTTTTATTGTACTGTCAGTTTTACCTTTATTTGAGATATTCTACACTTAGCACACCAATGAGGTAGGTGACTAGTCTCATAATTGGTAATCCATTTCTGAACATACGCCTTTCCCAAGACTTCTACAAAGAGCAGTTGCGTCGCCTTTATCCAACAACTCCCTTTCATTTGGATTAGGTCGTTAGTTTACTTTAGTGGACAGACCGTTCTTCGTTTACCTTTCCAGTACATAGTTACCGCACTCACGAACGTTTCTTATCCATTGGTTATTGGTTCTTCTTATTATATTGCCTGTGCATTGCCACTTACCTATTTATAGTATACTAACTGTTGCCCGCGACTTGGTTCGCGTGGAAATTTTGGTAAAATTTGTCTCACGGGAACAGTACATTTTTCCGGGATAAAAAGCGAGCCAGCAAATTAAGGAAAAATCCTTTTTTGTCTTTGTACAAAAAATATGAAACGTTAGAACACATTCTAGTATTTTTGTTAGCCCCTCCAGCTGAAATAAATATTATTATTTGTACTTTTTTTATTGAATCCATGTTGAGGGTACACTTAACATTAACAACACTTTGTATTCAGAGCGAAATAGCGAAGTTGAGCAACTAATATTCAACTAACTACCTCTATAATAAATTAGTTGTTTTAGCGGAAATGGCATCGTCTTAGCCGGGCCATAAAGAAAGACATTTAGGATTGAGTTCCAGTGTGGCTGCGAGCGCGGCCCGTAGGTACATAAACCGTTATAATAATGCGCATAAAATTCTCCGCCGAGAGCAGTGAGTGAGCGAAGTTGCTAGTATTACGGCTGTGAGTTATTCAACGTCACGTAGCTCGAGACTGGTCGCAGTTGCGCCCTCGTCGTCGCTGCGTACTCTGTAAAGTCACCCGTTACACAAAACCGTTACAACTTTCAACTTTACCATTCCAAAACTTATGACAGAAACAATCGAATGTCGCCAACAGTTTTCGCGTCTTGTTTTCCGACTGGCCTACAATAAGGGTTGCCAACTGTCCCGATTTAATCGAAATGCCCGATTTCTCTTCGCTGGCATTCTTATTTCAAATTAGCTTTCGCCAACAATTTATGAACATACTTTCTATTAATACATATTGTTGTTTGAGTTTACAAGTATTGCACTGTTCACTCAGTATATAAATCAAATGTAATGTGTGTTAGCATGTCTTAAATTTGTGGTATTTGACCTTTTTGTACTAAGTGTACAGAGTCGGCTTAAAGAAAAATGCTGGTTTAGTAAAATGCTGAACGCAAATTATAAAATAGCCCTAGTTTTATTTGATCTTCTGTCACAAGCATCACCAATTTCCGTACAGCATTTTACAAAACGGCGAGCGTCTGAAGAAACGACGTAATTTAAAAAATTTCCAATACATTTAACGAAAATCCATTAAAACAACATGTAAGTACAGTTTACATCATTGTTAAAATGTGCGACGCTCTCTAAAACTACTTTATATAAGGATTTTGTTCTATTCAGTAAGTTCGCTGATTTCTATTCACATTTAGTAATTTAAAGATAAATTACTGGTAGATATTGCGTATTTCTTCTTACGTTGTTGTCGCAAAAGCGAGACAGCGGCCAATATTTCAATCGAGCTCTAGATATGCGTAGGCACGTATGTACACATTGTTCTCGTTGCAGTTGGAACCCAGTTGACACTGAGGATTTGTTAAGATACTTTTCTTTAATTTTCTGCTTTGCAAATATTATTTTAATTTTGTATTACCTTAATATTTTGCTTACATTTGACGGTATATTGGTGCAACATGAGTCCTTGCATAAAATTACTCATGTGAAATTCATATTAGGTAGGTACATACTATTTGTATTTAGGTGCACACTGTAGTACTTCTTGACTATCATTTTATAGGGCGATAGTTGACTTCGATGTCACCTTTAAGTCCGCAATCGTGAAAATGGGATGGTTTAGCTCTTTTCGGAGACACTTGTGTCCTATGAAATTTGCGCCAGGTGTCAAGCGATGTCTTTTTAGCAAATCCTTTAACACAGCCATTATCGCCACAATTGTGTCGTTGTTTTTAATTTTTACCTATTTAAAAATGAGAAAAGTACCTATTCCGTTTGTTAGTAACGCGTCCTGCAAGAGGAAAATTAATCATTCCATACTGTGTCATACTTAAAATTATGTAAAAGAAGAGGAAAAAAAAATTTAAAAAGATCGAGGCCAAAGTAATTTTGTGTTGCACCTTTGCGGCAAGAAGTAAATCGTCTAGAAATCAAGTAAACTTTTACATGACGGATTTGGGCGCATTTTTTTTCAGTGCCTGTGAAAAAGGTTGTTTGTTGCCAAATAGATATTTTATCAACGCAAAGTTTAATCACATGAACATAATTATCATGTTCCACTAATGAAAAATAAATAAAGGAATCTGTAATTAAAAATTAAAGGCTCTTCCTTTGTTTTAGTCATTAGTAGTAGCTCGTTCGTAGCTTCACTCGTCCGGAACAGTGCGTTGGTTACTCTCTGTTTATAGTTACTAATGATAGTTACGGTTACAATAATAGCTATAGTTATAGAATAGTTCTGTACTACGATACGAATATATAAAATTTTGACCTTCCCAATGTTCAATGATGGCATTGCATTTATTGTAGTGACCAAAAATATCCTTTTATAGCAAACTTCTATCGATTCTTCAAATATGGATTTTAATAAAATACAGTTTATCGATATATGCCGATAAATTAACTTAAAATAATTGATTAATGGATTTTTTGTGAAGGTGTACTGTATTCTACATGTCATGTCATGCCATTTCATTTGATATCCATATTGAGGGGATTGTAATTAGTATTTTGTGTAGGTGGACATTTGGATTTACAATGAATACACATAATTGTATTGTCATCAAAACTAAAGGTGTGTACCAAATTCCAGATCAATCAGTCAACAGGAAGTAACTTCAATGACTAAATTTCACCCAAAAAAACAAATATGGCAAGCTAAATAAAACCGTTTAAAAATACAACCAAATTGAGAACCACCTTCTTTCTTTTGGAGTCGGTTAAAAAGTAAACTAAAAACACGCATTACCTAGTTTTTTTACAAAAGTTAGATACGAGTAATAGTAGATAGTAGAGTTAATGAGAGCGAAATTTACATTCGTATCCTAGTTCCCAACTTTTTGTACTGTTACTTGAAATACGAGTATCCACCAAATTAATATTAGAAACTTTAGGAAGCCACAATGATACTAGGCGAGGTAGCAAATACTAGACAGTACACATTTACACAGTACAATACAATGCGGTATAGTAGGTACACATTTACAGTAGCAACTATCAATACAAATAAATGAAATTGATGTCTCTGCTTGTAATGTCAAAATAATAGTTTTGTTTAAGCTCATACAGTTATTTGCTCGATACCTATGCCTAAAAATCAGTTTTTAATTTTTTTGTCTGTCTGTCTGTTTGTTCCGGCTAATCTCCGAAACGGGTGTTCCCGATTTCCACTGGACTTTCACCAGCACATAGTTGGTGTTATAAAGCGTAACTTAGGCTACTTTTATCATAAAGGGTTCCGCGCAAAATATATAAATATGTACACGCGAGTGAAGCGGGAACTGTTAGACTAAAATAAATGTATAACAGCAGAAACATTCTTGGCGATTCTACAATATCATTTGAATAAGTTATTTTTTATTGTATCAGGAAAGTTTAAATGTACTGCGTCTCCTAATTACGTCCGATTATTTCTCAACCCGACTAAGCTTAGGTAAGCATGAGGCTTTACTTTCTTGTTTATTAATGCTCGTTTAAGCGCAGAATGTGTTCTACAGATGTCAGGTAAAGACGCGGATGTGAGCTAGTGGATATGAGCTCAGGATGTTATCCAAGAATGTGCGAGTGGTTTGACGATGATGAGGAAATGCCTATTTTGATGAATGTTGGGAAATTGACAGGCCGCACTTGCCCCCCTTTTTTTCTTAACGCCCAAACAGCAAAGCAACGTAAATTAAATTTTCCCCGTTTTTCTTCTCTCACAGCATCTTGCAGAAATTCTAAAAGTGCAGCGTAGTACTCTCAAGTGACATAGTGACACCTTTTTCTTTGTAGTCAAGAAGAAGGATTCCATCTTCATCCCAGAAAACAGTAGCCTTAACATTTCCAGCCAACGGGGACTCTTTAAATTTCGTTAGGTTAATGTGCCCTTTCTCACTACATCGTTTATTTTTAATTTTCTTTATTGGGACAAAAACTAGTTAAACACGCTCTGTCTTACCATAATAAAAGACAATGTTTCAATATAAGAGGTAAACTTATAACTCACACCAATGTCCACAGACATAGTAACACAGACTGTGAACATTTAATATACATGCAAAATGTGCATGTAATTAATTTTACCAAAAAATCTTAGTGGATAAATTAATTTAATAATCATCTACTAGCCAAAATATCGCGTGCTAATCTTTAAACTTATTTTGAGGAACAGAGGACATTTCAAGTTATGTAAAATGTGTAACGTTTCCAAAGTACGGCGCACAGGCGCGCGCACTCCAGCATTCGTTTTGCACCTTGTGGTGTAAAACAGCCGGCACGTGCGAACCCTGCGATGCACCGTTCTAGGCACAACATAACATATTAGTTTGTTATATCAGGGCAGTCGAACTTGTTGTTACAAAAGCCGCGCAAGTCATAGCCATCAAATGGACACGCCTGAACTCTAAGCTTAATACGTTATACTTATATGACAGTTCTGTGTATGGTAATTTAGGCTGGTGACATCAATAATTCATGGTCCTCAAAAGTCATCTTATAAGCTTTGTAAATTACACGGAGTCCTTTTAGACTCAGGCTCATACTAATGCGCTGACATTTATAAAATGTTGTATTTATTTATATCCTTAATGATTGTCACAACTAGTACAGGTACAAAAAGTCCACCCCCATTCCCTCTGTTCCGCGAACTTTTTGACCTATCCTCGTATGTATTAGGATGCACCGCCTATGTTAAAACCCATGGACGAAATCTACTTTGTTACCTCTTAATTCATTGTTATTTATTATTTAATTCTATGTTACAGACTGAAATGAAAATTATGCACAAAATATACATAGAACCGTTTTGGCGCCCTCCTTTGAGCTGAATTAAATAGTAATTACTTGAATAGAGTGCAATATTATTTAACACTATTATTTTAGTCTGAATTTGAAACAGATGTTACAACTGGATACAGATACGCTAGGTAATACTGCTCATTAATTAGAATAACACTTGCTAAGCTAATAAAAAGGTTTTGATATCAATCCCATTTCAATCTCGTTTTTCAACGTCGTTAGTTGAATTTCAATTTGTAGCTATACCTTTCTTCGTTTGAAACCTCAGAGTATATCTTTCAATTTGTATTATAACTACACGAGCAACTTTCGTTAAAATCTAAAGATATAAAATAACTTCAAAACATCTATCAGGTATTTCTTCGTGATCAACATCACATTGTGTCAAGCTTCCGACTACTATCTACTCAAATCGAACTTAACTATAGAACCAACTAAGAAGATCGACTAAAAAAGCTTTTATGTAACTAGTCCGTTGTGTTGAATACCTTTCTTGACATATTGTTGAAATGAGGCTTAGTCTAAGTTTAGCCTAGCATAGTCTAGTTTTCTATTCAAATCAACAATTCCCGCACTAGGAATGATCCTGTGTCGCGGGGGACTTTTGAACAACGGACACAAAGAACACCCTGATTCTGACAACTATAGTCGATTATTTGACCTATCCTGTGTGGGAATCGAACTCACAGCAATCGGTACGGCAACTATGCCGTACCGATAAACTAATCACCTAGCCACTAGGCTAGGTGATTACTTTAACCATAGCGAAATCCGTGCTGTCATTCTATTCTATACTTGTCGTGCCTATACGTCATGTTATTTCAAGTCCCTGAAAAGTTACTATCATTGAATTCTCCGGTGTAGCGAGAGCTCACATGGCTGAGTTTTGACACGTATTAAGAAATGCTTATTTGAATGTAAGAAACCAGGTGTGTGATTGAGTCTAAAGTTGAAAGTGATTTCTTGAAACCAACTGAGAGAGAGAAATGTTTTGTGCTCCACACACCACTCTAATCGCTTAAAAATCAGGAGATGGAATATTTTACAAAGACAAGAAATAATTGCGAATGCGAAGTTAAGAAACTTATCACGGTATTCGATTTTCTAATTTTAAATCTTACCGTGTCAAAAGTCAGCCATGTGTGTTCTCTCTACATCCAGTGTCAAAATTATGTATTTGTGATTGTTTCTTAATGAAAGACATATTAAAATAAATAAACTCATGACGAAGGTCTTTGTAGGATGGCAACAGAAAGCTCGTTTTTGAAACCACCTTGGGCCGTCACCCCATCGGTTTTCGGTGGGGCGCCGGTATGTTGGAATCGAACCGAGTAAAACCACACGGTGTGCCGTACTGCGCCTAAAATAGGAGGGATCCGGGAACAGTTTTTATTAAGACATCCGGACCCCCGTAGCGCAACAGAGAGCTAGGCCAAGGTGGTCCGCTATCACCTTTACCTTTTAATTTATTTACACTCAAAATATATAATCAAAACATTCGTAATGTTTCAGTGTCGCAATACGCAGACGACTTTGTACAGAAGGTTGGACAGAAGTTTATTTTGAAAAAAGTATATTATTGAAGTAGCTAGTTTAAATGTTCTAAATATCTAAATTTACTCAAAATCTTGGCTGGTAGCTTTTAGGAGATCTATAATCAACATATACCTATGTATATTATACATATCACAATGCGGATGATGAATTGACTATTGATTTTTTTTGTGTGATAATAGTGCAAAACACGTCTCGCTAAGTGACGTGATCTTTTTGCTTACGGCGAGAGCACGTTCTTCATCCGCATTAATTTATTGTGAAGTATAATGATGCGTTAGTTTGTCGGCAGTCGTCATGGAACTACGTAGATTGAGGTATACTCACTACTTACGGAAGAAATTCCCTTATTCATTTAGGAACGTAAAGTAAATTTTTAGTAAAAATCAAAATCCGACTTCAAGACATGTACAACCTTAAACTAAAAACCAAAATGTCTTCTGTGTACATACTTTTTTGTTTTTGTTGATTTTGTCAAAAAGTGCTGAATCAGTTTCGTTACAATTTATATCAAAAAAATCTTTGAAGTATGACCCACCAAACAAAAAAGAATAATTAAAATCGATTAATAATTGGCGGAATAATCGCGTAACAAACATACCAAAAAAATATACAATCGAATTGAGAACCTCCTGCCTTTTGAAGCCGGTTAAAAAGAATGCATAGCCATCTACGATTAACATTCCAAAAATTGCTACGAACCTAAGTAATGTGGGATCAAAATGAACTAAACATTTGATGACTGGTGTAAAAAATTTAAGGATGTCTCAATAAATGGATAAAGTTTGGGGGGCAGGATTCTATCACCTAAATTTTGATTGTAAGGCTTATTATAACATAAATGTTAATCTAAAGTTATCTAGAATGAGCTTGGGACTCATTGAAATTTATCAAGCGCTTTCTTGTGCTTTCAACAATAACGATAATGAAATAATAATTTTCACTGATAGCAAAAGTGCTCTTCAACACGTGGCTCGATGCGCGATGGTTTCAGAGGTGCATCGATAGTGTACAACATTCTTAACGTAATTACCTGTCTTCATAGGAATATTGTTAGCATTGTGTAGCAATGGGTTGCATGTATAAAGAGCAACGAGAAGGCCAACCGTATCGCGAAACTTGCAGCTGAAGTAGATACGGAAATTTCATATATGTACCAGGTGTCTGGGATATTTCTGTTTCTAAATTTAAATTAACATGTTTCAGACGATGGAAAGATTACTTTAACGAGACCTATAAAGAAAAAGGCATAAGGTACAAAGATATACAAATTGAGCCTCTACGTACGCTCTAGTTTAGTAATATTAATTTTAGTAGGAGATATATGAAGTTAGCCTTAAGATTCCGTTATCCATCCGTGGACATAATCCATCTGCAAACTTTGCATTGATACAAAAGGCAGAATCACTAAACTGTGATACATGCAACAAAATAATGGATATCCAACATTTGCTGATAGATTGTGTAAATAACAAAAATGAAAGAGAGTTTTCTAAGAAGGAATTTAATCTAAACTTGTTTGACGTTGGACTCGTTATCACAATATTATTAAATCCTAAAAAAACAAACCCTTCAGTTTGATACAAAGTTAAGATAAATTCCATAAAACATTTTAAAAAAGATTGTTTTACAAATAACTAAAATGTACTATTTCAAATATATACGGTACATTGGAGTTGGCGTGCCTTTATTGACAAAAAATCATAAACAAATAAGGATTAAAAAAAATCTCTTCAAGCCCCCGGTCAATCTGTAGAATGGTTCTTCGACAGAAGGCCACGATACTAGATGCCTAAGCCGCTAAGCTTCGCCTTAACTCTCAATGGCTGAAGCCCACACTAGTCGAGCCACCTCAGCTAAAACCATTCTGATGGTCACTGATCAAGTCGTGGTCTCCATCTTGGAGAGAAGGCAAGTGATAGCGACATGTAATTCGATGGGTCTGATATGTCACCCTTTTTGTGGGTGCGGTGGACGGAAGGGCCCCGGTTCCTCTCTGTTGTAGCAGCCGAGTCCACTCCGGCAATATTTATCGTGTTGCTTTTGATAGTTTTTTTTTAAATGGCGGGGTCTATGGAGATACTGTAGAACCGTTAGTTAAAAAGAACACAAATAAATTGTGTTCTTTTAAAATAAAATAATAAATTAAAATCCTAGATAAAGTATAATCTTATTTCAGTAACGAATATTTTTGTTTTTTTTTTCCATTTATCACAAGTTCGCGACACATATTAAAACATACCATTGAAGGACACAAAGTATTATCAGATTTAGAACAGCAACCTGTAACTCACACAAGTAGTTGTCTTTTATGGAGATCAAACTCAACAACATCTATGAGTGATATCATCGAAGTATGATATACTTACGAGTACAAGCGAAATCAAGTCCAATGTGCTTGCATTAGCTGTGGCGATTTTAATTATGTATGTACATATTACGTTTGGTTAGTAGTTAATTATTCAAATAATATGAAATCGAATGAATAATTATGTATGCGTAGCATAAATTTATAGCAGGAAAATCCTGCACCCAAACAGCCCGACTAGTTAAGAAACTTCATTCCACAGAAGTTATTTATTTCTGCTGGTAAGTAGAGGGATACGTGAGGCTGGCTGAGGCTAATATGTAATACACAGGTGACCAGCACCGGTGTCATTAGTGTTTGGTAGGTAGCTCAAACCGGTAAGTAACTATTAGGCTGTTCGTATGTTTGTTTATGGATGCATAAAAATGTGATAGGCTTATTAAATAAATTATGAATCTATTTAATACTTAAGAATATTGAAATACTAAGGAAAACGTTTATCTAAAACTACAAAATTAGTAGAAGCTGCAAAGGCTAGCCAATTAGAAACGCTCCTTGTGTTTTGTACAAGTAAGTTTTTGGAACGAAGTCTCTTATCACACGTTACACTTCAGATGTCGACGAAAAAAGTGTTAGCGCAACGAAAAATGCTGACCGCTAGTAGATTTATTTTATTTACGCCATCTGTGGATTCTGTTTGATACTACTGTATTTTGATGTTATGTGTTACCTACTCATTAACCCACTCCTAACACAAGCATTTAGCTTAGCTTGAGGGGGTAACGAGGATACTAGTAATGTGTGATCCACGCTGCTAATATTATTAAAAAAAATAAAAATAAAAAAAATTACCATATATTAGTTCGGGCAACTTCCACAGATGGCGCAATTTTAATTTAATGTTTTTACAATATTTACAATTTCTTGACATAATTTATTCAATCTAAGGAACGACGAAAACGGAAGGAACTTCGTTCCAACCGAGTGTACTAAAGACACCGCGTTTTTTTATACATTAATGCCCGGTTCCTATAATCAAGAAACGATTCGTTTTGCTTACGGACGGTACAATTTCGTTGAATTTTCAACGAAATTTTTATAGGAACCTGGCATTGGACAAATAACCACACAGCCTACGCCTGATTGTATAAACACTGACGTTCCTTAAGCGTTGCCACTATACCCTTTTACCATACAGTTTTGACTTGATTCACTAATACAAATAAAACAGCAATATGCTAGTAGGGCTGTATAATTTTAGACTCCAGATTTTCCACAGTCGGGCATGTGAGCGGCATGAGCGGTAGCTGAGTTATACAATTACCCATCTATTGTAATTCTGTAGACATTGAGGCCTAAAAGTCGTTTGTTGGCGTACAAAATTGAATCGAAGTGTTCAAATTAAAATGCGACGGACGAGTTAAAGTTGATGAAGCGGTCACGTCCGCTAATTCTTCGAAATATTAATGTAGTTCACGTGGATGTAGTCTGGAGTCGCGTCACGTTGCGGGCATTTCGCCTTTGAAATCACTTCCCGGCCCCACTCTCCAGTCCTGACAGTGACGTATTGTTGCTCTTCTTTAACATTAATGTAATGGATTTTGTTTCATGTTGCGGAAGTTATCGCATATTTTACGATCTGCTTAATTTATCCATTAAAGTATTTTGTTGTTTTCTTCTTCAGTTTATTGATGGTACAATATCATCAATAAAGTGAAGTTCAAGTTTAAAAACGGAAATGCTTAATATAAAGTTTACTTTATGCAGTGTATGTAAGGATGAGAGCAATTATCTAAATATCAAATGGCTCAAAAAGACATGCAAACGAACAGAGCTGCCCAAAATGTGAACCCTATTAGATAAAGTCTCAACGAAAAAATTTCAGCCAATTTGTGCTGACTTTTTCTTTTAATACAAATTCCTGTATGTGCAATTGGGTCGATAGGTAGCAATTTTGGTAGCAATATAAAAGATATAACCCGCAAAGGTATAAGGTACAGATGGTAAAAAAACATAAGCGGAACCTTTCAATTGGTAAAACATTTTAGTTTATGGAAATGGTCATTAGAAATTCACCAAAAAAAAAATCATTAAAATTCATTTACTGTAGCTGAATACGTCATTTTTTATTTTATAACGCTGAATTGTTCACTACTATATGTTATGTTAAAAAAGTTGTTGGTCTCGCAATTATTTGTAATCATCTGTGTCACTGTGCTTTAAAAAAAAAGTAGTCTTAATCATCTTTGTCTGTTTCTTTGGTTTCATAAGTTTTAAGCGCAAATTTGTTTGCTTAGGCTTCGATTTCCATACCAGGAAAATTGGTAATAGCATTTTCTGTTAGAAAATTTTCAGTAGCAGCACAGAGTCTGAAAATCTGAGACGACAAAAAGTTCGGAATTGAGTTTCAAACATAAAGGTGTATGAAATAATACACCTACCATTTTAATAAATTGTATTGAATTGAAAAAGTGTATGAAAATATCTATTTGCAAAATAAAATCATTCATGTTTTATGGCCTTGATTGATTTAGAAATGAATATAAACCGTCCTTAGTCTAAACTACTTGTATAGTATAATAATTTTGCTACACTATAATCCGAATGGAATTAGTTTGTTAATACGAACTAATTCCATTCGGAATAATATCATTCAGAATAGAGAGATACTTCTCTAGTACGTTGACATCTGCAGAATAAATACAAACGCTTTATTTAGTATAAAACTTTAAATTCACATGTTTCCTGAAACATCTCAACATAATAGCTTGGGTGCTGGAACAGTAATTCCATTGTGAAGTTACACTGCAGGTGGACGTCAGAATGCTTCTTGCTTTGTGTTACACACTACCTGAAATTTTATACAGAGTGTTTCTGGGAGCTGCCTGGTGAATATACTGGTTAATACCTAATATGCATGCACGGGTTTTGCGTGTACTCAAAGGCTCATGCAAGACTTACGCAACATATTTTGTATATTTAGTACCTTATTACTGAATAACATATTTCCTAACTCTTGAATAAATATTACATTTAGCATTAAGAATAAAACTTTTTTAAAGTCTATTTGAAACATAACGAAACCGAAAAACAGAGACCCGAAGAGAGTACTTGTTACATAATATATTTTGAGTGGAGTAAATAGTATGGAGTATGCTAGCACACATTAGACTTGCCGGGGATCATTTCCTACTCCATAATATTGTTATATAAAGTTGTTTTTGTTTTCCTTTAGGTTCTAAAAATAACTGTTACACTAGAGAAGTATCCCCGTGGACGTAAAATTAAAGTACCCAAAATAGGTACTTCCTGACTCACAGCAAGTATTTGTAAATTTCACAAATATTTGTGTTATATGGGGATCGTACCAGATAATTATTGCAGCTTCAGTTGTTTGGGATCAATTTAACCGGTTCGGTATCTGTTCGGTACTGAAAAGAGCAAACTATACTTCGTTTTAAAAAGTAGATAGATAGTATTTGACTATGAAAAGAAACTTTGTATAACTTCTTCATTATTATAACCTTTCCTTTTCTTCTGTTAAATGTTACTTTTACCTTTCCTTTCTCTACGAAATTGTTTCTTCTTTCAAATTAATTTAGGTATTTATTGCAATAAATAAATTATTGGGCAATGCAAATTTCTGAATGCGGGTTTACCATAATGACTGAGCGTATAAACATATAAATGTATGTATGTTTTTTATGGGATTCGGGGAAAACGAGCAGACGGGCTACCTGATGGTAAACGACTACCGTCGCCCACACGTGTAGGCCCACGCCCACAACTCAAGGGTCATAAGTGCGTTTAATTTAGTTTAAAATATAAAATAAGCAACTTAACATAATCCACTATGCCCAAAAAGTGACAAAGACTTCGTAACAATACGCTTTAATAAACGAGTGAGCCGAATTACAGTTCTTGAACGTGTGTACAAATTGTGCGGAGGCGAAATGAGAGGTAAATCCGTTTTAAACCACAGTAGACGAGGCCCAGAACGCGTAGAGCTCTCGATCCGTCACGCGTCGCACAAACTTAATCCCTCATCAAATCCAGATTAATTAAACTGGAGCCGACCGCGATCCCAGCCAAGCCACTCACGCATATTGTAACATGTGTAAACCAAGACTTACATGACGACAACATTCTTACCCTACTAATTATGTAGTTCCTTCAAGTATTGTCTTGTTAACGCACTGTAGAATATAATTAAGTTCTCGCTCGTAAACATCATAGACAATAAATACAAATATTTAATATCTTCTCTTTGATTTACTATTATTAGAATGAAAAATAACTTAAACGAAAATGAAAATCTTTTAAGGATAAGGCAGTACTTTATACGCGGGTCTACTTAACGATTTAAATGAGCTCGAATCCACGATTTATTTAGGTTTCTGTCTATTTGAGTAAAGCTTAGTTACTTTTAGAATCGATAATACTGGATGGATTTAAGGCACTTGTGTCGAGATCGGTAGGAATACTTTACTAAAGTTTTAGGTATCATTCCACTGTAATTTTAGAATATTAAGATTTCGAAACACCTTTAGGAGTCTTGTAGTGTCCTCTTTCTATCCATGTTTCACTGCCGTACATGACGATAGGTTAAACTGTAGGTAGCACTACAGTATTTTCACTCGGAGCTTTAAATAAAGTTGTCGGCAACACATTTGTTTTGCTGTTTTTTTTTATATTATAGGAGGCAAACGAGCACATGGGTCACCTGATGGTAAGTGACGACCTTCGTCCATGGACACCTGCAACTCAAGGTGAGGTGGGAGTACGCTCTTTTGAGTGCGAGGCAAAAAAACCTGGAGAACTGCACAGTGGTGGAAAGTTTTGTCGCGTTGAACGATGGCCAAACGCTGCGGCCGGTATAAGTCCGAACAATTCCTCGGAGCACACCCCATGATACATGCGATAGAGAATACAGAGTGAAACTACATCTCTATGCAACGCCAAGGGGTCAAGCTGATCTGAAATATCCTGGCAATCGACGGTTCGAGTCGCTCTCCGTTGAATGCGGTCAAGAGGGAGAAGCTGGTACTGGGGTGCTCCTGCCTAGATATGAGAACAGTATTGTATATGCGGCCGAACCTGCGTCTTATAAAGTTGTAGGCGGTGGGCCGGGGTGAAATACTGTCTCGATCTGTTCAGTATACCAAGCTTCTTCGAGGCTAATTTGGCCTTACCCTCCAAGTGACCGCGAACTGGACTTCGCTCGATATATCGTCGCCAAGGATTCCGATGCTGGCTGTGGCAGTTAGGGAAGTGCTCTCAAAGTGAGGTGATACGACAAACGGTATCTTTTTGGTGGTGAACTATTTGTGGATCACACAAATTTTTGTCCCGTGTGGGGTTTGATCCCACAACACTAGTAGCGCGTAATACGCGGCGTAGTGGCGAGGTGACCACTTAAACCATTGCGCCATCCGTGCCGCCGTATGTTTTAAAGAGCTGTGCCAATACATCAAGAACATTCTCGATCAAGTTACCTTTCGCACTCAAATCGGGTTATCCGTTTGGGCGCTATAATGTCACAGACAGACACACATATACACAGACACATGTTAAACCTATAACACCCCTCGTTTTTAAGTCGGGGATTAAAATATATTGCGGTTAAGAAACACTTTTAATATCACTTTACGTAATAAGTAATTTGCTTGTTTGTATGTTTGGTGCCGACTCATAATTATTTAAGTATTAACATTAGTGTAGGAGTTCAGTAAGGCTAACAAGTTTATTTTTCGATAGTTTATTTATCTACAGGGTGCATTTGGAAAGGAACACTTACTTAAATCACTGAAAAGACATGACCCTAGCATGCAGTTACAACAAGAATTTTTGAAACAAAAAAATCCGTTTACAAGTTATGACCGTTTGAATTTCTACGCATTAGCTATTTTTATAGCTTTTTAGAAGAGAGAGGATCGGGTATGTGTCGCACATGTGACATCACTGGCATTGCTTCACCATCGAGCAGATTTCGTGCTGGTTGGCTAAAGTAGTTGTTAAAATTAAAGTAGGGGTCATTGTCATTTTGTCATATCTACCGTCACAATTGTACATGAAAAATCTCCATCCATACAGGCAGTAGAGATTTTCTTCTTTTATAACTTTAAAAGTATTGAAAACCAGACTTTGAAGATATTTCTAAAACTTCTTTAATTTTTTTTCACAACTTTGTTGAATTTTATTAAAAAAAGTGTCGCATCTGAAGTCTGAAAAAAATATACAGGGAGTATACAGCGCAGCCAAAAGATTAACAAGCATTTGGAGCGGAGTGTACGTAATACAATCAAAACTTTTGATGAATTTCTCCAAAACTGTCTTTGTTTCCCCTTTCTGTCCAAGTTGAATAATAAAATCTACTGCAGACTCCTCATTCTAGTCCAGTAACAACTTAATCTATAAAAAAGTAAGAGAACTAAAACCTGCATACTTTTTACCACCACCAAATTAGGTACGAACGATGTGTACGATCTCAACATCGAATTCTACTTGGACAATACCAAAGTTATCTATACTGTCAAGAGTCTTTTGAGCAAAAGTATTTCATATACTCACTTATTTGTAGGTAGTATAGGATTCTAATATAGATGTAAAATATCTTGTTTCAAACAGATATATCCATGAATAAAATCCAATATTCAAATGCTATGATCTGAAATTTGATACGAATTTGTTATAAAATTCCAGTTAGATCAATAAAATTCAACGTGCGTCTAAATCAAAGATGGATGACAGCAAAACCCTTGAAAGACGACATAGACAGGTTGAATTTGAGATGTTCAATAATGTTATGGATTGATTACATTATTTAAGTAATTTTATATTTCATTTCAAGAGAACAAAGCAAGTATCTAAATTTAAAGTTGTTTAATTTTGGATTTATGTAGGATATTTTTTAAGATTGCTAAAGCAGTTCATGTCTGGTAATTTATTCGTTGGCAGTGAGTGATGCTGGGCTGCCGCGGGCGTTGTCCGCGTCGACGGGTACAAGTTACATCGAATACATAGAACCTTCCCGCCTCGCGGCCGCATCGAGACGCCACGTACTCAAAACCCTCTATTTTCATACGTCGCAAGGGTTCATCCTTGGATCAACGTGAAGAATTTATTGAGACTGTTTACAAGAGGGGAAATAAACGAATGTGGACTACTATATTTTATTTTCAATTTATTTTGTGATTGCATTGGCCATATTTATTCATAATAAAATATTTCACAACGACTTTAACTGTTATTAATACGAATTTTGAGAGCATTTTTTTTAAATGGCTAGTGTTATTAGCCGTATTCCTAATAAAAAATTATAAATGCAGTTATTATATAAAATATACTGTAGAATAAGTTCTAAAAATATGTATATATACATTGATTTTTCCGACATTTTCAACAATCATTGTCATATTGCAGCCGTTTAACACAAAGCCTTAATTAATTATACACCTAAACCTTCCGCATGAATCACTCCGTTTATTGGTGAAAACGGTATGAAAATCCGGTTGGTAGTTATGGAGTTTATCGCGAACAAACAGACAGACAGACGCGGCGGGGGACTTTGTTTTCAAATGTGTAGTGATTCCGGGCCCTAAGACTCGCGTGAATAGTAATACAATCGTTACGAATACGGCGAATACTCAAACTGATATACTTATAAACATACAGTAGGAAAGTTATTACAATAACTAATTTTAATTTACATATACATACTACATATCTACCTCACTGATCGTGCAATCAAAGCTTATGGAAGATTCCTCATAAAATTTTACGAGGAGCATTATAGAGCTGGAATAAGCTGAATGGGATGTACAGTTACAAACCATAATATCTGTAACTCGTGCCATGTAATGTGTGCTCGTAATGCGTACGTACTTATATAGATTTGAATAATAATATATGTACTTAGTACTACGTAACGTCTACATCGTAATCGTATAAGACGTTAGTAGGTCTTTATTTGCGAAGAGCATTTATGGCTCATATAAATGATCAACCTTATACAAAATGCTATATTTAATATGTAGATGTCAACTTTGTTTACTATTTCGAACTAGTTCAAGAAGCGCACTGCTAAGAGTTGTGGTTATCATTGATTGCAATTGCTTGTTTTCACAATTAAGCTTGTTTTGGTACAATGTGCTAATAGGTTACTGGTTGAAAATTATTTCAACCATCCTTCGTCCGTTCAAAAGAGCAAAGTCTCTCCGGACATTTGTAGGCCTTACGGACAATTTTCGGGGGTACCCGTAATATAATTTGCGCTTGATGATGCTCCATTTGTGACTTCATTGGTGCAGTAAGTGTTTAAACGTACTGGGAATCGTTTACTATCTGGTGCAATGTATGCTGGTTTTGTCAATTTGATAATTTAGTTACGAGTATGTAACAACAAACCACTACATTAAGCACTGTTGGTGATTCTAGCTTGCGCGTATTGAAATGGGAGTCCTCATTTCCAGTCAATATCAACTATGCAACTTAGATTACTTGTAAGGCTCAGGACTAAATATATTTCTTACTTATTTTTTAAGTGAAAACTTCTTTAGGCACGTTTGTGCACTTTTTCCACGGGGAAAAAGCACTGAACTCGTGACCGTCACGCTAATAACACATATATAGATCCACTAGAGGGCGCTAATCTAAACATTGAGTTCTGTCAGCTTAGTAATTAATGTCACCAACCTGCTAATGTGACGTTTTAAGTTCGTCGTTTCGTTTAAGTTTTGACTTCTGTCGGCAGTCCCATGACAGCCTATTTTTTTTAAAATTAAATTTGTTCTAGTAATACAATTTTCTTTTTGTCTAGAAAAATACCATCTGAAAAAGAAAGCGTTTCAGAAGTCACAGTTTGTTGTTATCTTTGTATTGAATTGTTTTTTCCACCGACAATACAAAATACACAGTATTTGTTATAACGTAGAAAATACCGAATCTTACCAATTTAGGCATATTTTTTAAGAGCTAGGTGTCCCATAGGAATTAGGTACTACATAATGGATCGCAGAAGAAGTTTTATGTATGGCATCTTAGTTTAAAATTTGAACGAAAGCATGCGTAAGCAAGAATTCTACTTCAAATTTTTAAGCTTTGTCCCAGACAAAGCTTAAAACGTTAACTGTTAACTATTTATTAGATCAACTATCAAGGTAAATCAGTTTCTCTGTATTAAATATAAAAACGAGAGCTTCTGTTAAAGCTTATAATAATGTGGAATAATTATTTTTATGTCACAGTGTTGTCTATTGCTAAATCAACTTTTATAGTTTTTTGGTTCGTAACGTTTCAGGACCTTTTATGAATACGATAATTCATAAAATTTCTTAAATAGATTTATGATATTCGGTGCGTTTCATCAAGGCAAGTAAAGATAACTGATATAAGTTCTGATGGATACAAACTTCGACTAACATAAACCAAGAACTTGTAAGGAGTGTTTCTACGAAAATGTAGTATCAGCTGAAAAGCGGTCAGCGGGATCCTTCTAGTGAACAAATTAAACCCCATTCACTCGCTTGCTCTTAGTTAAAGGTAGTGATTATAGAAAGGTCGAAGCAAAAGTACTTATATATTTAGCGTGTAGAATGAGCGACCTGTGGTTAGAATTTATTTAAAATGTTATTTTATAACCTTTACGCTATAACGTACAACTTATTTTATAATATATTGAGAACTGTGTGTGTAAATATTACGGTTCTACGCTAATAATAAACCACCCGATATTGTTGTACCACCTCTTACTTTTTAAATACTTTAGCTTACAATAAAGAGGTACATTATATTATATTATATTATTATAATTCGTTTCACTCGGCGAAACACAACGAAGGATTGCTTCACTGCCGTTTTTCTGTGAGGCCGTGGTATCACTCCAAACGAGCCAGCCCATAACTTGCCAAAGCATGGCTCTCATACTTGCGAGATGATTTTTACTCCAAGCGCCTCAGGTTTCGAGTATTTTATAGACACTCACGCTTGGCATTACTCACTTACTTCTTTCAAAACCTGTCCAACCAATACTCTATACTATGCTTCATGAATAAAAGTATTGAAAATTATACATTATATATTTATTTATGTGCCAGCAATATAAGCTTACAGATTGCACCAAGATGCTTAAATACTGCGAAGTTACAATACATTATAATATGATTTATGATTTCAATAAAATACAATAGATTGATAACAATGGTAGTAAAATTATAATACGCTTAATAACATTATGAATTTCCAATAATAATAAAATAAAAAATTACCAACCATTATAACATTATGATGAATTACAAATTGTTTGAATATAAATTAACTAAAATTTGTGAAAGTTTTAAATAGATTTTGTTACTACATAAATATAGTCAGAGTCAAGTGTGAATAGAACAAAGAAAAACCCGTTCGGTATATTAGATGTATTAACAGGACTGTGAGAATTGAGTTAGCTTGTAGATTCCCACCACGTTCGTTCGCCTTCATTCACGCGACTCTAACGGCGTAGATAATAGAGACTTACTGCGCACTTTACTTCGCCATACCTAAAGCAATAACTCTCCCGAGTAGTTTTCACGCGAAAAGTAAAAGACGAGATCGGGGGAATCGACCTGTGGACGATACGAAAAAAGTTTTGACGGGGCTTTTTATGAACTTTCATAACAGAACATTTAACGAGGGCCGGTGCGATGATGGCGGGGCTCCTTTGCCCTGTCGTCCCTAAAGACGTAAAAAGTTAAACTTTGCGATTATTGTTTAAGTTGGGCGCACTGTCCATTGAGCCGTGTCCTTATAGGTCGGTCACGGTTTTCTTTTACACACTTTTATTTGGATAATTTGTCAAATTAATGTACACAGCATTAATAATGCGTCTATGAAACTCATATTCGAGGGTTCTGCAATGTATCAAATGTTTGTTGGAATAATGTTTATGAAATGGCTTTCTAACAAGCACAAGCAACTTTAATCTATTTCTATACTATCATATATTCCTAAGGTAAACGAAGGGTGACTGACGAGTAGGGCTCGGCTAAAAGCTAAGCGAAAGAGAAGCGCAGGAACATTTTATACCTACATTATATTGGACATAAACATTGTCAAGCGGACCGTATGTTTGTTTTCCATCATAATAGTGTAATAAAACCTTGTTGATTGATTTGAATCAGTCGACTGATATCTGACTTCTTTATTTATAATTAGATCTTTCCACCTTAGATAAAGTTAGATATCAGGCAAAAGAAATTGTATCACTTTCTACAAAATTAACGCACTGAAAGTGAATTCTGTAGAAAGGGCTGTGTCACTTTCTGTAGAATTCACTTAAATGTAAACACGTTACGTTAAGCAAAAGGAGCCTACGTGTTGTTTAAGTAAAATATAAATATATATTTTCTTTTCTATTTTTATTCTTTATAAAGCTACATGCTCCTTTCTATATAAGTAACTAAGGACTAATTTATCTTACTAAAAAATCAATCTTATTTTCAGTACCGAGACTGTCAAGAAGTCCCTTTTTACCTCCTTCAAGATATTTTTAGACCTACACACTAAATCAAAATGGAGGCAAGTTTGAGAAATGATCGCGAACGTCTATTTCTGGAAAAGGTCTTTATAATATTGTAAACATTAGGTATGCTTCTGTAGGAAGAGGCTGAAGGGTAGTTCTATCGTCATGAATACACCGAGATCCATCACCGAAACCGCCGCTCAGATTGGGCTGTCAATTACGTCACTGCTTTCCCACTCTTAATCTGTCATCTAGACACCAATTAAGAGGAAATGTGCCAGGCGAGCAGCTGTTATAATTTATCTTACACAAGATTCACCTCAATGACAAAAATAGAAGAAGAAATTATGTACAGCGATAACGCTTTAATGGTGTTTTTCATTTGAACTAAATAAATTTAGTCGTATGTAAAATAAATTGAATCGTATGTATATTCATAATTATTGTTTAGTTGGTACATGTAACATTTAACTACAATGGCTAGAGAACAAAACAAAATGACTGAGAAGCGAGGGTTACAAAATCTTGTCCCACGATTCAGTTAAGATATTTATTAGAGATTCCAAGCCTCTCTGTATAAGCTATTGCCACTTTTTACATTCCATATTAATTTCACACTTGTATCGTTTTACGGGTGCACCAAAAGCCATACAAAAATAAGAAGGATTTCGTAAAAAAAAAACCTGGGGATTCGTTCTAGTTAGTAAATACAGGGCTTTGCGTATAAATAAATGTTGTTACTCTTTTATACTTTTATCCAGTAATTAAACCGTAGAAGTTTAAGTTACTTTAAAGACAACTTCTGCAATATATTCTAGCGAGGACACACAGAGACATAACTTTTTGAACTGCCGAATATTTTGCTATTGTGTACTCGTATGGACAGAACAAATGTCAGTACAATAATCAAAAGAAGTACTTATGTATTTTACATAGTGAAATCTATACTAATTTATTATACAGTTGAGGAGTTTGTTTGTTTGGTTGAACGCGCTAATCTCAGGAACTACTGGTTCGAATTGAAAAATATTTTAGTGTTGGAAAGCCCCTTTATCGAGGAAGGCTATAGATTATATAACATCAATGAAAAATGTTGCAAAAACGGGGAAATTTTTCTAACGCGGACGAAGTTGCGCGGGTCACCTAGTTATTAATAAATAATTGCCTATTAAATACAGCCATTCAAGACTACAGTTTCTGAATTTTTGTTGTGTATGTGGATATGTTTTTAAGTTGAATACAATTTTTTGACTGAGAATCATATCAGATAGAGAAAAAACGAAACGGATGAAGGGATTTTAATGAAAGGCACACAGATAGTTTATGACCTGGATTAACACACAGGATACTTTTTATCGTGGCAAACGAGACCCAAAAGTACTTTTAACTAACAAAATCAGTCCAATGTACTCTCGACCGCAGACTCGACAATAGTATTTTAGACTGAAATTAGAGTCAAAACAAGTTTTGCCCAATGAAGCTAGTTAAAAGTAGTTATGACTAACTGCTTTCGTCAAAAGTAGTTTTGACTGATTATACTAGTCTAGCCTTTTTTTTTGTGCGTGTGGAAACCCCTTGGGCCGTGACCCCAACGGGGTTTTCGGTGGGGCGGTGTGTCGGAATCGAACCGACTAAAACCACACGGTGCGCCTTAAATAGGAGGGATCCGAGAACAGCTTTTATTAAGTCATGCGGACCCATATCAGTCTAGCCTAACCTAACCTGACTGATTGATGGTTTAGCGGTTTTTTTTAAAGACAACTCCCGCATTAGGAATTACTCCTGTGCCGCGAGAGACTTTAAAAACATACAAACAACGGACACAAAGAACACCCAGACTCGGGTGGGAATCGAACCCACGACCTATGGCATAGCAGTCAGGGTCACTAACCACTAGACCAACAGGCCAGTCAAGTATAGTCAGTTATAAGTAGTTTTGACTAAGAGCGTCAGTCAAAATCACATTTGACCACAAATTTGCAATCAAAATCACTATTAGATTTTATGTTTATCAGCAGTCTGGTTTTCATAGCAGCCCGTGTGTGAGATGTGTGAAGTTATTATTATTATTATTTTTAGACAAAACTACTTTTGACCAACCTGTTCAGTCAAAACTACATTTATCTGTTTTTTTCAGTTAAAAGTTCCTTTAACCGATTAAGAGTTTTGACTGTAACATGTCATGTATACAGTGTGTAGGGGACACCGTACCGAATCCTGAAATAGTGCATTCAGACCATCATTCTGAGTCGAAAATCATTGGAATTTTCTGCCGGAAAATTCGTAATTTTTATTTTATTTTATATTTTTATACTTAAAAGTGATATCACAATGAGTCAACAGGCCCCGCACGTATAAGGTCATTCACCGTACCGCACAAAAAGAATACCTACGCATGTTGCATGTACATTCCATAGCACCGAATGAAACTAATAACTATAAATCTTTAATCTCGCATTTTTATGATGAACTGACTTTTGTATTGCGTTAAGTATAAAGAGAAATAGGTTGTTGTAAGTTTTTCGCGTAGCTCAAACTTACACGCTGTATACTGCACTCATTTTGAACCAGTTTTTTATACCCTCTGAGGTTAGGCCTTAACGAACCTATACCGTAGTAACGTTTTACACAACGAAATATGTAGTGGCAACGAAATGTAGAACTTATAATTATATTTGTATCTATTACTACTAGAACTTGTCTATTATTTTTGTTATTTTTCTGATTTTCATTGTTACACGAGAAACGAGCATGAAGCGGCGTGTATTATGTTTGGGACATTAGTTACTGTCATAGTAAATACAACGTAAATAAAGAGATATTTTACCTTTCTTCAGTCGTTTGGGATTAAGCCAAGTCGAGTTGACAAAGACGCGACGTAGTGTTGTCCCGCAGCAATCCGCATACGCAGATAACCGAACCTATTGGTAGGAGTAGAAGCGTGAAATTCTGGAATGGAATGTGCCTCTCAGTGTCGCTGCGTTGAGCGTCGATTTCGCACAATCTTAATGTCTCTTATGCGATTGCACTTCCTCAGCACAGCATATATTGTGACGTCACGGGGCTTATGCAGAGTTCGATATAATACATTTTGAACCCTGCGTGACATTGTAAAGCATTTAAATTAGATTTTATATTGTGGGTGGCGCCTTGCTACTACAACATATATTCTAACGTCACGTCTGGGTTTATGCTGTGTTCGACATAATGTGGTTTTAAAGCCTTGGCGACATTATGATGCATTTATACGAGATGCATGGGAACTATGGTGCTAGTGGCGCCTTGCCAATCTCGCTCATGTACATCGTCTCTAGCCATTTACTATGATAAATTTGTTCGTGTAATTTACAGTGGCTATCACGAGAAGTGAACAAAATGCGATACTTAGTATGAAGGTAGAGAATAGGTTAGGAAGACCACTACAGATTCCTTTTCGAATTATGGCTGGAGAGTTAACCAGCACAACTAGCGTAGTTAAGTGTCTTTGCTAGCGACTAGTATCATGATACTCATGGGAGCTGGATTTTTTGGCAGAGATCGCGCGGTGGTCGAATTTCGACCATGGTTTATTTCGTTGGCCAATATTACTTGACCTGTCATTGTATAGACTTTTGTACAATGACAGGTCAAAATATATACTGGACACTCATAGCTGTATGTACCCGTTTTTGCATTTATTTTAACTTTGTAGCAAATATTGTTCAAAATTGTAGCGTTCGTCACTTCTTCTCTGTATAAAATATAAGTGTGCGAAATTTTATACTCCTCCGTCCTCCCAATTTTCGTAAAAAGGGATCCAAAGTTTTCGCTTCACGTATTAATATATAGATATATAAATTATTAAATTATATATTAAGTTAACAGATTGGCTAGATAGACGTATACTTATGTAAAAAATATTGTAACTATGCGATACTCATTGCCTGTGTAACATTCCACAAACTTTAGTGGTTTACAGTGTTATGTTTAAATTATTCTCATATATTTTTTTGTTTTATATCCTACTAATATTATAAACGTGAAAATTTGTGAGGGTATATGGATGTTTGTTACTCTTTTACGCAAAAACTACTAAAACGATTGCGATGAAACTTGGTGTGCTGGAGACCTGGATTAACACGTAGGTTACTTTTTATCCCGATATTTCCATGGCATCGGGACTTACGCGAGTAAAACCGCGGGATAAATAAATTGAAAACAAAAAAACCATAGAAACGTATTATTCAAACAGCAAGAAAAGCTTTTGAATATACCGATACTTTGAATTATTTTACGTTTAAATTTGGAACGTAAATGTTCCAAATTGAAATGTAAAAAAATATTATTTTTATGGACAGCTGTTCGTGTTGAGATTGAAAACAAATAAGTACTGTAAAAACAAGTCGGTTTTGATTAACAGCATGATTCTTTGTTGACGCAATTTTTTGTAGGATTTAATGGAATATAAAAATTCTTTTACACGTTTCTGTATCTATTCGATACGCCATTTTCATTTTTTAAAACATCTTGATAAAAATGTTTTGTTTATTATTTTACTGATAATTAGTAATTATGGTTTTGAGGAATTTTATTGAAGTTACAATATAGAATGTCTTTTAGGTAGGTACTTTGCTTAATATGCGTCTACAATTACTAGTGAAGTTTTCCATATAACTTTACTTGTCGTAATATCCATGGTACCTTAACTGTTTTTTTGTTTGTGGGTTAGGGGGCAAACGAGCAGACGGGTCAGCTGATGGTAAGTGACTATTACCGCCCATGGACACATGCAACTCAAGAGTCACAAATGCTGGTCTTTGAGGTGGGAGTAGGGGCATAGGGGGGTAGGGGTTAAGTCCTCCGGTAACCTCATTCACTCGGCGAAACACAACACACGCATTGCTTCACACCGGTTTTCTGTAAGGCCGTGATATCACTCCGGTCAAGCAGCCCATACATGCCCAAGCGTGGCTCTCTCACGTACTACTCTGTCAAGAAAATACCGGGAAAGGGTCAATAAAACACAAAATGTTAACTATTCTTCCAAATTTATTGTATCGCCTTCAAAGTAGGCCCGTTCAGAAATAATACACTTACGTCAACGAATAATCCAGTTATCAAAACATTTTTTAAATGCATTTTCCGGAATCGACTTCAGTTCTCGCCGTGAATTCTCTTTGATATCTTCTATCGGCTGAAAACGGGTACCTCGCAGTGGTAATTTGAGTTTTGGAAAAAGAAAAAAGTTACCCGGAGCCATTTCCAGTGAATACGGGGGTTGTTCGATGGTATTTGTTGAGTTTTTGGTCAAAAATTCGTTCACAATGATGACCTTGTGCGATGGCGCGTTGTCGTGGTGTAGTATCCAAGAATTTTCTTTCCACATATTTGGCCTTTTTCGACGAATTTGCTCTCTCAAACGCTGCATAACGCTCAAATAATATTCTTTATTTACAGTCTGACCTTCTGGCAAGAATTCCGAGTGCACAACATCTCTATAGTCAAAGAAAACAGTCAACATGATCTGGTCTTTTGATTGACTTTGTCGTGTTTTTTTCCGTTTCGGCTCAGTTGGAAGTCACCATTCCGAAGCTTGTTGACTAGTTTGCATGTCAAGCTCGTAAACTAAGCACTAGTAACATTGCCTTTTACGAATGTAGGCTCGGAATTGACGCGTTCTAGCTTGTCTTCAGCGACTTTTACGCGATTGAGTTTTTGAAGAAAATCCAGATCTTTTAGGACTAGTAGAGCGGCAACGTGTTTCATGCCCAAGCGATTGTTTAAAATGGTACGAATCGATTCGTGAGACACAGATAGTTCAGTGGCTATCTCTCAAACTTGAATGAGGATTTCAGTCACAATTTCCTCCACTTTAGCGATGTTAACTTCAGTAGAAGACGTTGATCGCCGACCAGAGCGAGGCAAATCTTCCAACAAATCTCGACCGATTTTGAATGCACTGTACCACTCATATGCACGAGTTTTTATTAAAGTCGATTCACTGTATGCTTTCTGTAACATTTTCAGTGAATTTTAACATGAACATCCATTTGCAATGCAAAATTTGAGATAAACTCTTTGTTCGATGTTTTTATCCATATTAAAAATTGTAAAACACTCTTGAGATGAGCTTACAAAATCGAGCACTGATAACAAACTAAATGACAGATATTGCTCAAACTTCGCGCCACTATAGAAAACAGTTGTGCCAACTTAACCACAAAAAGAATTATTTGAATTTGATTTGGAATTAGAATCAATTATCAATTCCCTATACTTTTTTCACAGAATGTATACATCGGATATCACGCAATATACTTCTGAATCCTTTTTTGCATAGTTTATTTTATTTACTTGGTACTATGTCGTATACATACGAGAACTAGGGTAAAGTAGTATTAATAAGTCAAATAGCAGTGCAAATAATGTTCAAAAAATGCAGTTATACCTACTTGGTGTATAATGCACCGGTACACGATGATTGGAAATGGAACAAAAGTTCTCCAGCTTCGTATTGTTTACTTTTTAACTTAATTAATTTGCTAGCATCAGGAACGTGCCAGCAATATTATTTTATTATAATGACATTAAAACATCAAGTATTTAACACATTAACGAGGTTTAATCAAGCCTTTGTCTATAATAAAACCCAAATTTAATTTAAACCGTCAAATTAATTCCATTTGCATAATTGTATTTACCTGTCAATATGAGCAAACAACGAGCATTATTTTTTTTAGGAACGGCTCTGTATATCGGCTATATAAATTTAGTAGTAACCACAGATTCACTTTTTTAGTGGCTAATAAATTTGGACAACATTTACAAAGACAATATCATAAAATTTGGCATAAAATCACGGCGCCGATCATTTTATATCAAAAACTATTGTGTTGATATTGTACATAAAACGTGTTAGAGGAATGATTGGAGGGAATGCTGCTAATTTTATGACCCATTTTTCTTCTCCGCCGTTGCTTATTACTATAAATTTAACAATAATGCTATTGTTGAGCGGTAATTCATTTATTGTCAGGTATTAAAGTAATGCGAGATTTGCTGTAAATATTTCAAATACAGTTAGAAATTAGCTATGTACTTTCCATATAACTAAGAGCAAAGGAGGAAGCCTAATTTAGTGTGCACTGTAATTACAAACCAGGTTTTGAAAACATCAAGGTGTTGTCGTAGCTTGAATACGCCGGTGCAGCAACGAGTAGCTCTTTACATTGAATTGAGTAGAGAATTAAGAATTGAGTAGAGAATAACCTGGGATATTACACGCCGCTATCTAGATCAAAACTATAGCACACGGATAAACATAACGAAATAATATAATAATAAAAAAAATGTGATTTAATTTTTAGGGTTCCGTACCTCGAAAGGAAAAAACGGAACCCTTATAGGATCACTTTGTTGTCTGTCCGTCCGAACGTCTGTCTGTCTGTCAAGACCCTTTTTCTCGGGAATGTGTGAAGGCATCAAGCTGAAATTTATATCAAATACTTAAGTCTACTGTCCCTTGAAGCTATGAAAAAATCAAACTTTTAAGCCAACGCAATCAAAAGATACAGATACACTCGCAAGGGAATCAAAACCTACAGGGTACTTCCAGTGAACTCAGAATCTTGAAATTTGGTACGAAGCAACGTATTATAGCACAGATAAAGGAAAAATTGCGAAAACTGTAAATTTTTAGTTACATCATATAATAAAAATATTTTACGGAAATCTCGGTGCGCGAGTCCGACTCGCACTTGGCCGGTTTTTCTTACCTCATTACAGTTATCCTTGGCACACGGCACAACACAGCAAATAAACCCAATTAGTCACTGATTTTATACAGAAATATAATATTTTCGTGTAGGTAATATAATAGTTCCGTCAGTATTATGTTATCTGTGGTTCCGTGCAATATCAAAAGTTTATGTTATGGTTGATACTTCAAAGCCAGCCGGTGGCCACGTGCGAATCTCACCGCAGTGAACTATTACTATCTCACTTTAACATGCGCAATGCATTCCTCCCGTGATCTCCAGAACCAACTGTGCAGCGACTTTAATGTCGAAGCAATTTGAAATAATCCGGACTATCTTCGGTACCGACCAAGGCGCGGCCTAACAATGTAGAATAAGTTGAAGACATAGAGGTTTATAGTGATATAACGTATAGTATATGTAATCATTTGATTACATATTGCTGTTATTATTACAGCTAGAACGTCTCATGATTGCATTCAACTTTACATTATATATTAGAGAACAACACCATTTAATAGCATAAAGGTATATCAGATATTCTATGTGTAAATTCAGTTCCAAACTTTAGCAGCATAAAGGTGTATCTGTCACACCCAATGTGAAAATAAATGAAGAAATAAAACAGATTAAATGCATAAAGGCTTATGTTAAAATACGTCTTTTATAGATATGAGTAATTAATGAAATAAAGGTATTAACTGAAATAATGTTACATGCCTTTCGAATATTTCGGAAAGTCGTCAGATACGACCTTATGCATGAATTTATCTCAGCAATAAAGAAGGATTGAAATACAAGAGTCAGTGTACCAGAAAAAATTGATTATTGTGATGTGAAAAGTCATTTTGGGTGGATCTTCAGATCCGACCTTATACTTTTCATGTCTTTATTGACTTCGTCTGTGAATTTTACCAATGTGTACTACATTGTGCTTTTGTGAAGTATAAAATCGTGTTGAACATCATTTAAAATATTATTATTTTCTAGAAAAGTAGTAAGCTGTTTAACTTTTTCTTTTTCGACTATTTTGTTAACTGTATTTAGAATTGATACAAGTCTATAATTGCTATAATCCTGATTAGAGTCTTGTTTATATATTGGCCAAACTATTGATTTCCTCTCTGGATATTTACATGTTTTTATATAATTATTAATGAAATGAGCTATTGGGCTAATTTGTTTTTTGATTTGTTTTAAAGCTTTAATTCTTATACCATCCGACCCCGGCGACTTGTTGCAGTCCAATTTATCTATTACTGACATCACGTCTTTTGGTAGTACCTTTTTAAATTGGTAGCTTACATTACAATAATTTACATAATTCCTTCTATCTAAAAAAATATGTTGACCATTGTGTTTAATTGAATCAATTTCTTTCGTAAAGGTTTCACCGAATTTATTACAAATGGTTTGATTCATTTTTAACATATGTTTTTCTATTACAGAATCTACTCCCGTTACAGTCCTGCCTTGCTTTTATTTTTGGCCATATTTATAAGTTTCTGAGTTTTATTTCTGCATCAAGTACATTGTAATCGCTTGTTATTGTTGTTAGGATAATTTTTCGACTGTCTAAATAAATTATCTTTATGTACTAGAAGGATACATAACTTATTAAAACCCACAACTGTGTTTCGGGTTTACAGCAGTTTGAGTTTTCTATTATCGAACTTTTATAAATATCGCCATGAATTGCGGACATTTTTGTATAAAATAAGTTTGTGTCTTGTATCTGTAATAACAATAACCAATCCGTGTTAATAAGTTTTTCTTGTATAGTTCTGTTGTCGTACCTTTGTTTCCGTTTACGCGTACACGTAGTGTTATTTTCTTTATCAATAACTGGTGAGATCCCCGTTAGATAATGTTTAGATAATGGTCGGCTACTTGGGTAGTAGGCGTGTATACGAGAACGTCGCACGCCCCTCCACTGGCATTACCCATGAAGATGTGATCGATGTACGATGCCACTGCCCGACCACACTGCTTCGCGAGTCATATCTTGACTGCCACAATATAATCCTAAATCCGCTAATGTATTTAAATAACTGTTTGCCGAAAATTACAGTGTGTTTTCTATTAAATTAATGTTGCAATCTTCTACCAATATAATGTCAGTGTTCACGGGTATACCGCGAATAACGTTTTCTAAGTCTTTTATAAAAGTGCGTTTGTTCGTGTGCGGCGGCCTGTAGATTACAAACAAATATGTACTATAATCGTTCTTTACAAGGTGACCATGCATCAACTCATTTGTCGAGGTAGTATCACATTGTTGTGGGTAATACTGGAGACTACTTTTCACATAAATAAGGAGGGGGTACCGTCCTTGCTTGTTTTCTCTGGTCTGTGAGAACATATTGTAACCATCAATTGTGTACATGTGGATTTCATCCTGCCTGATATTAATTTCTGTGAGACACAGTACATCCAGATGATTCAAAACACTTTGCAAAAGGACTGTTAATTGATTAAAATGTTTTCTAAGAGAACGAATACTTATTAATATGTACAATTTGTAGTTTAGTTTCGGTTGTGATTATATAGTTAGACCAATCCTTAATTTGCGTGTATTTTCTATATTCAATATCCTGTAGTTGTGATTGTGTGATAAAGTTGTCCGCCATAATCGGATCCAAATAAATGCATTCCCTTACGTAACAAGGTGTTTCAATGTCACTTTCATGGCGTATGTGGTATATTTTCTTTTCGTGATCTTTTTTTTTGTTAATATTTTGGCGTTCTGAATCCATATATATTTATAAGTATTTTTGAGCTTTGTTTTTGTGTCCAAAAACAATAGACTAATTTGACGAGTAATATGTTCGTTTATGAAGATACGCGACGTGTCGTTGTTATTATATACCATGTTGTGTGTGAGCTGGGATTTTCGACATTTAAGCCATTCCGCTCGCGCGAATTTTGTACGCAGCATCACAATCACAGGTGGGGATTCCTTTTTTTTGGAACCTACCCTCCATGCATTTTTAATTTCTGATTCATCCAGTTTTACCTATTAGACCTTTAGTATTTAGACTTTTAGTATTTAGACCTCAGCGTATTTTTTACCACTATTTTTTCACCTCACTTCTACGTTAAATTTATCAATTCAATGTTCTTATCCAGTTATTTTTGTTCTAAGTACCCGATTTGTTCTTCTAGAGCTTTGTTGCATTTGTTTAAATTGATATTCCGCTGTATTAAATCTTTGTATCATTTTTTTGTTGATTTCCATAGTCTCTTTTTTGAATAAATTAATATCATCGTATTGGGCTCCAAGATAGGTCAGGATTTTCTCAAACTCCGTGTTGGCTTTTTTTAATTCCCCTACTTTTGATTTAATATCCGAGACATCCTTTTGCAACAGTAAAAAGCGTGAGTCTTGCTCCTCCTTCATTGAATTCAGGAGAGAATTTATAGCTTTGACTTCCTTTTAAATAGCTCTGAGTGTTACAAGCAGATTATCAGAAAACAGCACGCTGTTTTGTGGCGTCTTGGTTCTTGAGAGATTGAAGAATCGCTGTCGGATTCCTCATTGCGTTTCTTTTTGCCCTATCGTGTACCAACCCAGTTCCTTATAGGTGTTTGTGTTCTTCTAGCCTCCAAAGCAGACCTGTCCGAAAAATAGACTTGTTCTATTTCCACAGGTTTAGTTGGAGTTCGTGGCGTCTTAGGCATTGTTGCTCCGTAATTGTACCACTACAGTACAACAATTGTAGCACATTATTAGGTATAGCACAAAGTTTCACGTAAATTATATATATATAAGTAGATATAAGTAAAATATTGTAACTTATCGCTTTGTGTACAATAAAGAGTATATCTATCTATCTCGCAATAACCTGTATTAGGTAAGTAGATATACAGTGATGTATCTAAAGAAAAACAGTTGAACATTGTCAACACCTTTCTCTCTCTAAGGGGCGAGGGTTTAGATATTTAGTAACCTAAATAATAACTACCCTATTTAAATTAATCCTTCCTAGGTATCGCTTTGACCTCTATCGTCGTCTAGGTATCGACTTTTGACTGAACCAGTTATAGACTATATTTTTGCTTTTTTTTAGTATGCTTCGAATATGAAGATTTTATCGTGAAGCTAGCGTACGTGCGTGCGTGTTCTCGAGGTCATTATGTCATGTGCCACTTTCACATATACATAAATACCAAATAGATCAAATATTGCACAGTGCTATAAAAAAAAAAAGGCGAATAAGTGGTGAATTATTGAGACCTGGGCAATTAATTGATTTAGCGTCCGATGAAGCGATGTTCAGTGAAAGATCCACGCAAATATGTGACATGCCTTAAGTAACTGAACGAAAAAGGGAATCATTTCAATTATGAATTTATAAAATTCTATATGAAAGCTGTGTTATATAGTCTGTCCTAATGTGTCCACGACTGGACTAAAACCACTCTAATTGTTCCTGGAACTATGAGCCCTTGGGTGAGGCTGGACTCCTGTTAATGCTACTGAGTATATTTAACCTCTTACTGTTGTTATACAATTAACTTATTATTATAACCTTATGAATGAAATATGTCGCCACAGATTATATCGGGTGATTAAACATTGACTTCAACTGAATACTTTCTTATATTTCGCTTCGTAAGATATAAATAGAAATGACAGCGTACGTCACAATATATCAGCATAAAATATCATTATTCCCTGCATAGACTTGTAATTCCGGGGCATTTGAATTCTTCATAAAAAGAACGGTTGTATTAAATTTTTTTTTTCAAAATACTGCTTGTCCTTCTGCGGTACCAAAACAATACTACCGATACCCTTCTTTTTGGTACTAATGGTAGAAATGACATTTAGTATACCCGGCTGCTATATCCCTAAGTGATCGATGTTGAACCCAGTTCATAAAAAAAGATAAACCGGATCCCCTTTACCAAACACACCCATTTACAAAAGTCTATTTAGGTACATTAGAATAGCTAAACAATATCCAAAAGTCCAGATTCAAAAGATACTTGATTTGTCCGGTAAAAGAAACTGCCACACAAGACATACATATTTATAAGCGCTTTAGACTCTAAAGTTTAGAGTGATTAATTAAAAATATTACTATGGGGAAGATAGGTATTACCACGTTTCCCATCTTTAATTTATTACGGGGGTCACACTAAACGTTTCTAGAAAATAAAAAACGAAATGAAATAGAAGCCTGTTGATATTTTTATTACTTTTCGAAGTAGTCTCCGTTCCTTTCTAAGCACCGTCGCATGCGATTGACCCACTCTTCTTTAGGGATCTCTTCCACGCCTTTTCCAAACGCAGCCACGGCATTTTCAGGGTTCATAAAACGACGTTTATTTATATATCATATAGACTGCAACGAAAGTCGTAATAAATCATTGAGCAAAAATTTTCCCTAGTCAAATCCATTTCGATGCAAGAAAGACACTTTTTAAATTGCCGCCAATTTGTTAAAACAAGTGACATACCTACGAAGTTATTAAATATCTATAGATTCGCAAAGAGTTCCTAATTAGAGATTTTAAATAAATTTTTCATCGGTTGCTTTTCTTACTGGCCTATTACAATTTCAGTGTGACCTATGTATTGTTGGCAAAATGTGGGTGTTTTAATACACCTCTGCCTACTTCTTCGGGGATATAGGCGTGAATCGTTAGTATTTCTACTGACCCATTTAACTGACAAGGTCAATATAGTGCAAACTCTTGTTTAAGTTGCGATGAAAATAGGTAAAATTCGAGAGTCCATCGTGTTTCTCTTATATGTAATACGCATTGAGACACCGAAACATAAAATACTATATTCACAGTAACACCATATACGCTTGAAAGTTGTCGTTCGTTCGAAAAACATATCCATAAATCATATGTTTATTTGAACATGAAATGTGGGTGGTACCTGGTAATACCGGGGCCCGGTGGTTTTATTGAAAACTCCGGACAATTCTGTGACACAAAGACCTTAATTTATTCTTGAATCGGATTTATTCTTCCCATGTGTTGGGAACTGGTGACAGAGGGCCCTTAAGGTTAATGTAGGTCTTGTCATCGGAAATTGGAGCGGCCAAAACCGTGTGATTTGTCAGCTGTCACGTGGAATTGAATCCCGAAGGTGTAGATACGAATGAGAAGTGGGAAGAAGGAAGCGTAATTATTTTTAAGTATTAAGGGATTTTATTTATAACTCCATGGAAATTCATTTATCCATATTTTAAAAATATATCATCATTTTACAGAAAAAAAAGGTTTGGACGGTTTTAAAAGTTTAGCAAGTACACAGTTATAGTTTCTTCATACTTATATTTTAGTTTTTTCCGCCTTTCGTTATATTTATAATCGTTTCTAATGATATGGTTTTTAAAGATCATTATAGAATACCATTGAAAATGAATTTAACTATTAGTCCTCGAGCCAATTGAGATTTTTTTAATATTTATCTTTTTGAAGGTTTAATATTTTAAACCTCCTAGAGGACAAAAATTGTTAAAACTTTTTCATATACAACTTGCTACACAGTTTCATACCATATGATATATGCAATAATACCTATAATAAACAATTACTATTCCTTGCACTGTGAATAACAGTGTAAACATCAGTGAATACATCTGTATTTCGAAATTAGTACGACCGATAAAACCTCACAGTGATATTGTCTTTCTGGTCACTGGAGTCACTACATGTCAAACTATGCTGAGAGGCAGCTTCCCATGGTAATCAGTACCCCCTAAAATTCTTATTATGTGAAATGGATAGAGATTTTAACAATCTTCCATTCCTCAGTTGTGGAAATTCAATTTGAACTTAGTCTTGGTCTTTAAACTGTATTATGTTAGACAAATGTTTGAAAGGGCTGAACGCAATGAATAGCGGGTACGAGATTATTTTATTCCATAAAAGACGTAGGCAATATCAAAGATAGCTATATGACACTTTATCTTAAACGAGCCCTTTGATGCTAAGACTTCCTCAACAATTTTCATTTCCTTAGTTCAAATCCTCTGCTCGAGTAAAGTTCTCAGCATGCCAATTTTAACTCGAAATCTGTTTCTAAGTCTGTTTCAAATGACTTCACATCATACAATTTCATTGTATTTTGTTATGGATAACCCTTTGTCTCAAACTGAATACTATATTTATTCTTGTCAAATATTTCTCGATATTTTTATTTTAAATGTTATAATTTTATTTAAATCACTTTGGTTTCCGTCACAGTCAATTTGTTTTGAGTTAGAAAGAGTTGTAAATTTAATTTGTAAGTTGTAATATTGTGTTCAAAGAAGTGCAACCAAACAAAACAGACAGAAAATTGGCTATATTTGTAGCAACTAAATATATTTCACGGCTCAATGATTCGTTCTTTGTAAAACATTTACGACGCGCCAGTTCACTAGCGAAATAACAACGTCCATTTGTAACAAAAAGTCCATTCATCAAACGAGATAACAATGTCACGGCGTTATCAAAACATGACCCGTGAAGCGATCACAATGTTTTGCTACGCGAATTCCGGCCCGCAGCAAAAAGTTAACACAATGGTAAAGTTCCCGCTTCACAAATAAATCGTTTCATTTATTTATTATTACCCCCGTTTTGTGCCTACTTACCGTCAGTGAGCTCATTTGAAATAAATACTTTTTGTAATGGACTTAACTTGACTTAACTATTAAAAAACGATAGCCAATTGCTTGAAGCATGAGAAAAATATTGTGATTTATTTGTGATATTTGACTAAAACTTTTTAATGACTGGAGTAAGTATATAAAACATCTAATAACGTAATGATATGTTAAGTACAAGAGATATATGGGATTACTCTCTCAGTTAGAAATTATTGAGAGATGGAGGCGTCTGTCGTGGTTCCACGTAGCAATAAGATGGTGCGAGGTCGTGTGTGTACTCCATAAATCCGTCTGAAGTTTAGCAGTGCAGCAGATCGTGTGGTGTCGGGTGGAGCCTGTAACAAGTGCAATACAAAACAATATTCCGAAGTAATTTCCTTAGAGGAGACGAAACACGGCGCGCGACCACCCGCCCGCCGCTCGGCGCTCGACGCCCGACGCCACCCGCTTGTTGGTGCACTCTTAGACAACGCTTTGTCATTTTCTTTACTTCAACCTTTTTGAGGTCATTAATCCTTGGAAATGTATTACCCGTTTTAAGGATTCATGAACATTTTAAAAGGTTGCGGAGACAATTACTTTATCAATCTTTGTAGTTACAGAACAAAAGATAAAAACGAAATCGTTGTAATTCTGTGTACGGGATTAATGAAAATTTTATAATTGACTATGTTTTGACCAATGCCAAAGTAAAATTATTTACTCATTGCAGACTCGATCATAAATCATACACACATCCATAAACACTGATGCTCCGCCCATTAATATTCCGGTAATGCGGCGCGGGCGCAATCTCATTATCTATCGATAAAAGAGACGTTAAAGAGGTCGATGACGATGAATCTGCGGTAGAGTTATTTAATTTAAATTGTATATTTTGCTTATTATTGTTATGATTTATTAAACAATTGTGATTTTTTAATTTCCATTCTTTATGTCATTGTGACTATAAAATTTAACGTCATCTATATCGATAGCAGACTATTTGTATATGTCTTGGCCAGATCTTAAAACTGATCACTTAATTATACTAGCCAGCTAAAACCGACCGTATCATTAAACGTCAACGTTTGATCATACGTCAATCCACGTTTAGCCATGTCATTAATCGAGTACATTAATGACATGGCTAAACTATCATGTATAATGTATCCATGATTCATATAAAAGGTTAATGGAAATGCTTAATAAGCGCAAGTTGTCGTAACGACGTTTCACTGCACTTTTATTATTTGTTTTTTAAACAGAACAATTGTCCGCTGCCATGTCAAAAATAAAACTATATAATAGCGCCTCTAACTGTGGATAATGTAACTGTTTTAGGATATGATCACAAATAATTGACCATATCTTGAATCCAGGCGTAAATTACTTAAGGCGATGATGTTGCATGGAATATACAACAATAGATATGACTGTATTAATCTCACGAATAAACTTTGTTACGTAGTGCCTAGAACAGTGGTCATGCGAGGGGTGCGCGAGCCTCGGTTGTTCCATACTACAAAGTGTAGAACGAACGCCGGAGAGCGAGCACCACTCCGTCGTCTTCTGGATAATTTTAACACACATTTTGCCATAATTGATATTTTTGCTGAATCTTACCTGAAATTCAGAAACAATGCTATTGCTTTGCTTGAAAACCATTGTCATCGAAGTTGATTTTGAAAGCTTAACTATATATTATATGTATTTAAGTGTGCTGAAAGTTGTATATATATATGTATGTATATATATATATATATATATATATATATATATATATATATATATATATATATATATTTCTTATTATGTATGCCGAGATAATGTCCGCATCTCGCTCCTATTTAGTTTAATTGAATCCAATGTTAACTCGTGGACACTGATGTGGGTTATATGTTGAACAAACCAAACCTATGTATATTTCTTTTTTTTGTAACATATACCATGGAACTGTTTTTTGCCCCCAAATAAATAAAATAAAATAAAAATATCATGAAGTAGTTGTACGTTCAGCTATTCTTATTGTAAAATACTGTTTTTTTATTAATCTAGCGATACCATTTCAAGATGTGGGCCACAGATATTTTCCATATTTTGAAATACAGTCATTTTATAAAATGGTCGGATAAATCATGAAGTGATAAATTCTAAGATCTGGCCACTTCTGCCGCCGCTAACACAAAAGAGCCACAACCTGCCTATATGAGTGGGAGAGAGAGCGCAATATTATTATCCCGCTTCAATGATTTATGACCAAGTCTGTAGCGAGTAAATAATTTTAATATAGTAATAGTTCGCATCAAATTAATCTAATGGCAGAGGCCTGTTGCTTATGAAGGAGCCTATTGATAATGTAATGAAAGTTCGTTTCCCAGTAAATAAAACCCAGTCTAAATTATATTATAAATACTAAGGTGCTTGGATGACTTTTGTTTTAGTTCCTATTTAACACAGCAACGGAGCAACGAATCAAGGTGTTTTTAGCAAAGGGATGATTAAATTAGGTATAATTAAAACATTTAGGTTGCTTTAATAAGACATTATCTTGTTTTCCACTGTGAAATTCTATACAAAATCATTCACTTGGATAGGGCATCGCAAAAGGCTGCTCTGAGATTTCAGCAGTCGGCTGAGCAGCAACGTCTTGTAATACTGATAACCTTGGACTAAAATTCATTTATGAAGGAGGAGTTTAAACCACTTTATACATTATAAATTCAGAATAGTTCTTCATTCGAACTGTCACAATCGAAGTCGAATTGATACTGAAATTTTTTTATAAATATTTTACGAGGCCGTGGGAAATAGATGAAGTGTCAAGATTACGATTCTATTTGTGTTTTTTGTGATTCAATTTATATTTGTATTGACATTTATAAGGGGAACATTTTTAGAGATGTTTAAATGATAAACGCTTTGGTTTAAGAGTGTTAAATATCACATTTATGTACCATTGTTACAAATAATAATTAATTATTAATTATATTATAAACTAGCAATTCGCGCGCTGCTTCGCTCGCGTGTACATATTTATGTATTTTGCGCGGAACCCTAATTTTTTTTCCAAAATAAATGTAGCCTAAGCTACTCCTTATAACACCAGCTATCTACCAGTGAAAGTCCCGTGGAAATCGGTCCACCCGTTCTGGAGATTAGCTGGAACAAACAGACAGACGGACAAAAAAAAAAAAAAATGATTTTTAGGCATAGGTATCTTGTAAATAACTGTTTGAGCTTAAAAAGAAACTATTATTTTGACACTACAACAGACACTTCAATTTTATTTATTTGTATTGATAGTATTCCATTAGAGCATATTTTCATTTATATGTTAATTCGACTACGTTGTGTCAAGTTCTAACGTATGAAGAACCATAAGACGTTAGAGTATTGTTAAATTGGGATAAGGGGTGGCACGTTGCTTTGCCAAATGGAGCCAATGTACCAAAGCAAAAAAATGCATGATTTTTTTACATAGCTTTCAAGCGACATGCATTATTTCAGCTTCACCAAAAATTAAAGTTTTTTGGGTTCCGTACTGTAATGAATTAAGATATTTTAATAAATCCAATAAAGGCAGCGTGGAATACAAAGCTGGATAGTGAAATAGATAATAAAAGGTGAAATATCAGCGTTGTTCATGATATAACAAGTGTTAATTACAGATAAGTAGTTTATTACTCTTTATAGGTCTGCGATGGGAATGCTTGACTTAGTGCTTTAAGTAAGTTTTAAATGAGAACATAGGTGAAATTATCCGTAAATATTTGTATTTAACGTATAGTACGAAACCATACATTTAATATCAAGTTGACGTTAAATCTTAGTAATACGTGTACGTATATATACATATACATTATATAAGCACTTCTTGGGCGAACTGTTGTTAATTTATCAGCACAATAACAAAGACTAGCAGATGCAGACAATACTGATGTCAAGTTAATACTAAATGATGTGAAAGTGTAATTTAATTAATGCTTTGTGACCAACTTTGATTAAAACTAAATTATTGAATGTGATTTTTTTTATGTTATTGGTGGCAAACGAGCAGACGGGTCACCTGATGGTAAATGACTACCGCCGTCCGGAGGTTAAGAGTCACAAGTTCGTTGCTGACCTTTAAGGTGGGAGCAGGGGAAGGGTGGAAAAGGGGTAGAAGGGGGGAGGAGGGAAGGGTTAGGGCCTCCGGGAACCTTACTCATTCTTCCTTGAAAATCAGTTCAATCATTGCTTCACTGCCGGTTTTCTGTGACGCCGTGGTATCACTCCGGTCGAGCCGGCCCATACATGCCGAAGCATGGCTCTCCCACGATTATACCCACTATTGATATTTTTGTTTAAAAAAATATTCAAATTAATCAATCTCACTGACCGACTTTTTCCCCTAGTAATGTGTTTGGATTAGGTTTAAAGTTTAATCGAGCCTTGTTAAATGGCATCTTTGAAATTTTTAAATCATCGTCTACTATTTGTTTCGAGCAATCTAAAGGATGGACAAGATGAGTAGATGGACTGACGACATGAAGACGGTAGCTGGGATAGACAAGTTGCGAAAGGTAGAGGACCGAGTGCTACGGCGCATGTTGGGAGAGGGCTTTCTCCAGACTGATTAATTGATTGAATCCAACGGCATGATTTGTTCTTTTTTTAAGATTAATAGTAACGTAAGGTCACGTATTCTAAGGATTCTTATATATATTACTTAATGGAAAATCTCGTGTCAAAAGTGAGTGTACATCATTAGCGTACTAGGTAGGGCTCATTCCTGCTGTTTAGGCTAGAATAACTAAGAAATATTCAAAATAAATCAATTTATTGATATTTCATTTATATTAATATTTTATTTTGTTTTAACGGTGGAAGAGCCATGCTTTGGCACGTATGGGCCGGCTCGACCGGAGTAATACCACGGCCTCACAGAAAACCGGCACTGAAGCAATGTTGCATTGCTTTTCGCTGAGCGAGTGAGGTTACCGGAAGCCCTAACCCTTCCCTCTCCTCCCCTTCCCCCTCATCCCCTTTCTCGTGTACAGGTTACATTGATATTCTGTAACACTGTAACGAATAATAGTGTGACTCGATAAAAACTTGCGATCACTGGTTCACCTATTACTGGTTGGGGGAAAAACCTAAAATAATATTCTATCCTCATTATATTATAACCCTCTCTTTTAAATAATCAACTCCCTTTTTAAAATACAACTATAGTACTAGCACTGTGTCTCTGAGGACTTTACAAACATTCAAACAACAGGCACAAAGAATGCCCAGACACAGGAAAACTATTTGTGGGATATTCGTGGTGAAATGTTCCCGTCCGCGATCACTTTAACCATTCTGTTATCCGTGCAAGCGACTCTTTGGTACAGTATTTATTGTCCCATCATGTTACACATATATTTGAATATATGCGTAAATGCGTAATTCAAAATCAGTAGTGTTTATCTATTAAAAAAACTTATTTCCTTATGTTTTCAAGAAACAAGTTATTTCTCATTCCATTAGCTAAAAAGTTAATTTTCCTAATTCAATAAGTCGTACATGGAACGAGCATTAACAACAGTCTATCAGCCTAAGCCTCGCTGGTCATTGTATCTCGCGGTCGCCCCTCAGTCAGCCCTCAAACGATGCCTCAAATAATTATCACGTAATAATCTTGAAATAACCTATATAGTTGGCTGATTATGGCAATTGTCCCGAGGGCTTTTGATTGTAGGGACATTTAAGGGAAGGTTATGTTCTGCGATTAACATTTACGAGGTAATATAGAAGCATAATTAGATATATCTAGTTATGAATATTTTCTAGATTTTACTGGGTTAGATATTTTATAAAATATAGTTGAACTATTTTTTATAAAATGTCATTTGCAGAGAGAAAAAAAGGTCTTGCGAAAGGTGAAAATTGAAAATCTCATTCAGTTTACCTCCTGTCAACACACTCCTAACACGAGCAATTAGCTTATTCAAAGGGGAGCACAAAAATACTAGTAATATGTTATTCACGTTACTAGTAATCTTTTAAAGCGAATCCTACATTTTTTACAACAATTGTTGGTAACACATTAGTTATATGTCTAGTTCCACCATACTCCGCGCCTTTTCCCAACTAACTTGGGGTCGGCTTTCAGTCTAACTACGAAACGGCCCAAATTTTGATATTTTACGTGAAGCGACTGCCATCAGACCTCCACAACCACAAAAAGTACTAGGCAATATCGAAGTTCTGTAGTCAGACCAGATTGTCAGACTTTTTAGGACTCCAACTACCCGTAACGAATGCCACAGATGTTCGTATGGCACCCGGGACCGACGGCTTAACGTGCTCTCCGAGGCACAGAGGGGTCTCAATATGTTAAGAATGGTCACCCATCCTAGACTGACCTGGCTAGTTTTAATTAACTTTGTAATGTGCTAACCTACTCGGTTACCACTTAGCCACGAGCCCCTCATTAGTTATATGTCTAGTATTGGCATTAAAATATTGAACTCGACTTATTCAAGTGCGTATTAAACCTTAATCATAATTTGCACAAACAGTCAGGAAACTTGCAAATCTCAGTGTGTTCGTCATAACGTTTTCAATTCGCTATAGCTTGACCGTGGCCTCTTCCTCTTTCGGAAAGGTTGGGGCTCAGCAGTGTTACAATTTATATAAACAGCTGAAAATTTTTATCATATATTTTCGTTCAAAGTAGAATTCGATAAAAATAGCAATTGTACACTATCAGATATGTAGCCAAAGCTCACTAACTAGGTCGGATAAACAATGCACGTTTTATTTTTCAAATTGTGTGTGAATTAAGGTACTTTTTCCTGTGACTTGTTGGCACAGCGCCGAGTGCACGACTGCAATTAGCTAAAATTATGCTCAAAAACAACTTCGGAAGCAATTAGCAGATGTAGAGTCAACGTAAGGACCACGCTAAACCGGTTTGCTAAAGTCCGAACACTGGATGGGATTTGTTTAACTAGTTTATTGATAAAATTACTTTTATTAAACCTTTTATATTCTTTGAAGAACATTTTAATCACAATAATATATTTGGTTGTAAAGAATTTTAATATCCTTATTGTGAATATTAATCAATTGTTTGTAAAGTGTTAATACTGAATCGTTAGGTAAATAATATGAATCGTTGAATACATAACTTATTGTATGGCTTTACAATATGTTGTTTAAAAACCTGTTGGCCTGCATCACCGGCATTATCATTACCGGGGTTTTCGATAGGGTGATGTGTCAGAATCGAACCGACAGTTTGGTTTTCTGTGTGCCATACTGCGCCTAAACACAATCCTCCTTTTAAAAATCAGACCTGCATGTAACCCAATTTATTAGATGGATCTCGTTTTAATTACAATGTATCTATTTAATCATGAACTATTCACATTGTGTTTTGATTTTATATTAGCTACATACATCTATTATTATTATTCTTTATTGTACACAAAGAAAATCACATAAGGAAAATAGTATGTACAAAGGCGAGCTTAACCCATAATTGAGTTCTCTTCCAGCAAACCTTCGGAGTTAAAAGCGGATATTGAGATAAATAAGAGGCAAAATCGTGTGTACGTAAAGATAATTGAGATAAAAAAAATATAGAACATATATAAGTAACGAAATATAAAGGTTTTGTTTTTTTTATCGTGTGGAAACTCCCACGGGTCATCACCACATGTGTACTACAACTATAATAATAATACATATACTTACACCTACACAATATAAACATAACATATATGTACATACATATAAACGTAATATCAGTCTGATAATTGCTGAGAAAGAAAATAATCCTTGATTCTGTTCATAGAAATGTTTAAAGAAGGGCTATTGTAGTATCGTATTGAATGGGGAAGGGAATTTTACAACCATACCGCAGAAACAGCAAAAGAGTTCTCATAGCAAGCTGGACTATGAGAAGGAGTTCGAAGGAGAAGAGAGGATGAAGAGCGAAATGTTTGCACCTTGGGATAAGGAAGTCGAAGCGCTCACGTAGATATATAGAAAAGGTAGGATTGTGAAGAACCGAATACACTATTAAAAGTATATGAATATCTCGACGCCGCCGAATAGGCAACCACTTAAGTTGTATTTGGAAATCGGAGACATGATCATATTTCCTTAGACCGAATATGAAGCGGATTAATAGGTTCTGCAACCGTTCTAGTTTATCCCAAAGTTGTTCAGTAGCGTCGAAAAAGGAGACATCAGCATAGTCAAATCAAAATCTGTCTTTCACAATCCCCCGAGAACAAAAAAGCTTTGGGCATATATGACGAAAAACGTACTGGAAACGAGATATCACACGAAATGTAAAAAAAGCTTTTTGATTATTACATATAGGTACTAACATAAACTGCAAGTATAGCTATTTCCCCAAATCATGATGCTGTACCTGACTGTGGCATAGTATATTGTTTTAAGTTGACCTGGGTCCAATTCATCATTCAATTTAGTGCATTACAAGCCGATGATATTAACGAATCTACGGCATCAAGGCCTTTATTTCAATTCAAGTGCGAATCTATTTGTAGGCCTAAAAATGTAGCCATATCCACTGGTACAATTTTGTTACTAGGTATACATTTCTAAATTAATATTTTCACAATTACATTCGTTTTGTTAGTGTTTAGTATAAGGTTATTAGCCATAAACCAATCACACAAATAAAAAAAAATGCTTTTGTTGCTAACTTATTTTTCCCCATTACTTAGGTTGATAATATTAAATTATATTAGTGTCGTCGTGCGTCGCAAAGATTACAAGATTTGCATCTAGGTGAGATCTTTGCAGGAAATTAATGAGATTGTTGATTGATGAGATTTGAGAGTTCGTGAATATTATGTATATACTACTAATAATAATTTCCTTTACTTTCCTCACATATCAAGCTCTTTACAGTTACATACATCTAAAACTAAGTTTTTAGTGCAGTCTAGTACATGTGACGAGCTGGTGTCTGAAATAGGTTGGATCCTGTGTTACAGATCATCACAGTGAAAGATTAACATTTTTAATACAAAAAATACAAAAAAAAGACAATTATCTGGTTGGAGGAGTTTATCGAGGTAAGTGTTTAAAGCTCGTGTCTCTGCGTGTGTGTGAGTGTGTGTGTGTGTGTGTGTGAGTGCGTGGGCGTGTGTATAAAGACTTATGTGCAATTTCACGTTTGCTCTTGATTTCATTTTTTATTTCGATGTGTGCACTACAATGTCCAAACAATTTACTGAAAGAACAATCATGTAAGCCAGCCTGAGTGGGACGCAAAGAGAGAGAAAGTATTTTCATTTTATACACATGTACAGGGTGTTACAGAAAGCTTTGGTAAAATTTTAGGAGCGTTATCTGTAGCCGACAGTTGATTTAGCTTGAAAAAAAACTGATATGGAATTAGTTTTTTATTTTTTTAGCAGACATTTCCAATTAAATCTGTACATTCCATCATCATCCTTGATATTAAATACCTATAGTTCTATTCATGTCAGCCCTCTCTCATACGAAATAGCTTTATTGATCAATTTTTAAGTTTCATTTTCGGTTTCAAAATAAGCTTTATTCGTGGGAGAGCCATGCTTCGGCACGTATGGGCCGGCTCGACCGGAGTGATACCACGGCCTCACAGAAAACCAGCAGTGAAGCATTGCTCGTATTGCTTTCCGCCGCGTGAGTGAGGTTACCGGAGGCACTAACCCTTCCCTCTCCCCTTCTTCCTGCTCTTCCCTCCTTAAAGGCCAGCAACGCACTTGTGACTCTTGAGTTGCAGGTGCCCATGCCCATTTACCATCAGGTGTCTCGTATGCTCGTTTGCTCCCTATACCATAAAAAAAAGATTTCTGTATTAAAAATCACAAATTTTCATAAAATTGTTAGCGCTTTACGTTATTCACAGGGTCCACTATGCGATCCTAAAATATGACCACACCTTTCTGTAACATCCTGTAAACATAATGTTATTTTTAGTCCGAAAATAATTATATATATTCTTAGGGGAATGTGTATGCAAGCCACCTTTTCTCGCCCGCTATCTTATCAAATTCTGGTACTTCGGTTTTAGTTTATAATAAGAAACATTAGCCGCATCGTTTTTTTAAACCCATTAAAAGCATTGTTGTGACATAAAAACCATAATAGCCATCGATACTTCTGATATGAGTGGTTTTAATGTACATTTTACGACTCGATATCTAAATGTGGAAGTAAACAGTGCAGTAAATATCTATTGTCTGCGCCATTAGTGCGTGTAAATAAATGAGGCGAGCCGGTCGAGCAGGCGACTTGATGCTCTAGCTGTCAAACACAAAATGTTATATTATTTTAAACTAGCGACCCGCCCCGTCTTCGCACGGATACACAATTTAGAGGTGTTTAATCGTGAAACAATCAATCAATCACTGAAGATTTTTGAAAATTGTGATTTCAAACAAAAACTATAAGGATAAGTCGTTGATATTTATTATTCTCACAACTGCAATGACAGCCGGAGGTGGGGGGGCAGAACTTTAATCCGAATCGCTTGTTACTAGTGATGACACTGGCCTATTAATAAATCCCATTTTCATATTGTCAACTTTGGAGCACATACGGCTTACACACATATATATATATATATATAAATAAATCCCTATTTCCCTTGGTCACGCCATAACTTGAGAACTACTAAACCGATTTCAGAAGATACTTACGAAAAGAAAAATTAAGAAAATTGTGCAGAACATCGGGAAAATTGAGATTTAAATTATTTAAATCTCAATTAAAGAAAAAATATTATTAAAATTACAAACTGCTATTCAATTGTTTCAAGTTTACAAAAAATGAAATGTGTAGGTTACTAACAGACTAAGCGTACGACTGTTTGCTCACACCGCGGTTTTTTCTTAGCTACTTTATGCATTTTTGTACAAGGCGTAACTTCTAAACAAAATGTCCGATTCGAGTAATTTAAAGGGGAATTTACACAATCAGCACTGATTACAAAACTCTTTATTTGGATAATAATTAATATCATGATACGAATGGTGGATATGATCTTTTGATTCTACCCATGTTTCAACTAAATTGAAGAAAAAGCGGTTGTTGTAACTTAACTATAATAATTAGACATATAGAGTCGCAGACCTTTTTGTGGGTGATGATGAGCACTTTCAATATGTAGTACATTATCTTATGTATCATCAATAGTTTTTGCAGCGCATGCCAAATAAATAGTTTAATTTTGAAACCTTGGGTTACATTATGTTAATTTTCGTAGGGATCTCTAACTTTTTCAAAATAACATATTCCTTATGTTATGTAAACATATATAAACTCAAATCATTTCTCTTTATAATATTATAGTTTATACAAAAGAAATGTATATATACCTACAAATAAACTGTTGCCCTAAGATAATGGTATTTTTAAGTAACTTGACACATGATATTGTCGAAAGTTTACGCGAATGTTACACATTGAAATAAAACTATTTTTAACGGAATCTATCGCGATTTATTTGGTGTTATTTTAATATTTACACTGATCCCGACGTTTCAGTCGCTTTTCAGCAACCATGGTCACGGGTAGACTAAGATGGTGGTCGTCTCATGTATCTAAGTGCAAAGTTATTTCATTTACATCTCACACACGGCCGTCTGATCCCAAACTAGACAGAGCCTGAACTATGGTAAATAAACTGCTGATAAACATACTTATATATTTATAAATACATACATATTATATACAAATTACACCCTGATCCAGAACAAAATGATCATGCTCACACAATTATTCGTCCTGGGTGGGAATTGAACCCACGACCTCTGGCTCAGCGGTCATGATCACTAACCACTAGACTAGCAGGCCAGTATTGTCAACCGGTTTTAGTTTTTACCGAAACAAGCTAGTTCTAGTAAACATAGAGAATCAACTATTTTGACATATCTGTTTCGAGATATACTTAAACAGTTTTGAGTTTACCCTCTTCTCCCACTTGATATAAAAATGCACCATGAAATTTAAGTCAGTTCATTAAAGATCTTTTGACATCAGCAGCGGTTCGATATCTATGTACGTATATCTAATAAAACATTCCGGTTGCAATAACTCCGAATATATGGAGAAGTAAAGTGTAGACTCCAGTACATGTAGTCCGCGAACAGTCAGGTTGGGTACACTTCGAAACTCAAACCAATTCGCAAATAGCCTAAAACCCAATAACGAAGAAACCGTCTGGTATGTACCAGACGCAGATTCTGTAAAATTTTAACTTTCGAAGTATTACTTTACAATATACTTTAAATATAACTTATTTACGAAGGAACGTTGAACTACTGTATCTTTCTACTCTATTCTAGTTCACAATCAGTGTAATCGCTGTAATCAGACATGCTTTCTGTATTTCTTCGCTTTGCAGTTTTATTGTCATAAATTTTAAATTTCTTTAGAAACTGTCAATTGTAATAATGATGTAAATGCTTTGGAGTTTCAATTGCTACTGACTATTCTATAGTTTTTTTACGACTGCGACATTTTGTTCAATCGGGGAAACCAGCAACAACAACAAATAAACAACTCACCGATACCAAACACACATAGGCTCGAGTAACCCTGAGTAAATAACACCAATATATATTTCATATACTGATATTTAGCAGATATTGTGATTAAAATTATTTATAATGTGTTAAAGCGGAAAAAAATGTTTTTTATCTCTGAAATGTTATCAGTTGGATTTGACAATTTCTTATTGCATTTGATAGTTCTGGATGAAGATTATAGACTATTTAAGATCACGCCACGACCATTACAAGCAATATGAAGTAGCCATAAACGTAGATGAAACTGCGGGGAACAGCGAGTGTATTATGGTATCAAAAATGTAAACAGGCACATGGCCTGCTTGACGGCAAGCGGTTTCCTGTGCCTTTAAACACTCGTAGCCACTGTGGTGATTGCAATTATCTAGTATCGGTGGCAACCCTTTTCAGTAGCACAAACAACAGTAGTGCTAGTAAGTAGTCTTCTGTAGAGTAGAAGGTCCTTCAACTAAGTTACGAGGGAATGCACTGTTGTTTACTTTGTGACTGTTTATTGTAATGTTTTTGTCAAAGAGATCACGACAGAAGTTTGAGATGCAGTCCCACCTAAAAGCACCTCATGTCTTCAATTCTAAAAACAACGTATACCCACCACGCTATTTGTCCTACAACCACCGCATGGATTAGGCATCAATACTGAAAATGGGGTCATTTGAAATGCCCTTGACCCTTCTCAAGAAGTGAGCCTCGAGCCGATATTATCTCTGACCGTTACGATGCGGGATTATCGCCGTTTTACGAGCATTTAATAATACCTGCAATAGAGTATGATCTCCCAGCAGTCATTTTAAAAGCCAAGATTACACGACACATGACATAAATTATTAATATCTACATGTCTAATTTTTAGAAAATTTGACAACAGTCAATAAGCGTCGATAGAATTTCAAATGCCAGAGTGAACACTTAACTAAGTGGCTAGGTATGTGTCTAGTGCTCATCCATCCACTATAAATAATACAATTGCATATTTTGAGTGTTAATTTATAAATTAAACTATTGATTTGTAATTGAAACGTCTGCGTAGGATGATATTATATACATGAATTTATAAAGAAATTATATTACGAGTACAAATATGGAAGAGTTGCAAATGCTGATGGACAAGCTCGTTAGCACACAACTAAGACGAAACTACAGGAGATACAAATAAAAACATGTCATCACACTTTGGTTAGCTTAATCTTTTTACAGGAGAAAAAATTCAAATTCGATGAGGCGGTGAAGAATGTTTTTGAAGAACCCATTCTCGTCGCCAGAATTAAAATTATTTAAAGCAGACCAATCAATTATATATATATATTAAATTAAAGAAAAACACAAGTAAATTTTGTGAATCGCCTGTAATGGTAATACGTCGACTCGAAAAAATCTCATACCTACTGAAGCATAATATGTATGAATATGTAAACATACAGGCTTTCGTATATGTACATCCATATTTGTTTTTATTTTTATTGTGTAATACAATTGTGTGCTTATTAATTAACAAGCTGATGTATCACAACTATCTTTGTAACATGAACATAATTCTTCTACAGGGTAGATTGGTACCTGCAATACTCAAGTAGGTGGTAGATGAGCACTCCGCTATTCATCCTGTCAAATAAAATAGCATGTGTTTAGTGAATAATAAATTTTAGATTCAAATTCATGGCCTGTGTCTATTAAATTGTTTTAATTAGTTTAAAATAATATAACTGACCTCTATCTAAAGTAAAGGGTAACATCATGCTTACTTTCATATTCAGTCTAGTGATCTTTTAAATGCACGTGTATTTAGATATCTCGATATTATAACCAAAAAATTATAAATAAAAAAATTATCGAAAAGAATTTAGTCCTTCTAATTATATGCAACATTTAGGAGTAATCGAGTAAAATAAATTTTGGTAGCGTGTTGTAGATAAAACAAATTAATCACGGTTAGATAAGTGTGTCTGGAGGAGGCATAATGCGAGGTCGGAGTGGTGTGCCTCCGGGGATACATCCTGTACCTTCAAGTAGCCTATAAAATTTTACGAGCACACCGTATGAGCCATTATAGCTCTTGTCGATGCCACTTATGAGTGTTTGAAGTAGTTTGTAAGTCGAATTTAGTTTTAAAATAAAATACTTTTAGAATCTGCATTATTTTATGTTTTGAAGATGTTTCGTTTGCAAGAGTATGTTTCACATTGATTAATATTTAATAATTTACTAGGGCGCTACATAAGTTTTATCGTACTTTGCGCAATATTTTCGTTTTGAAGTAGTCTCCACTTGCAGTTATACAAGTCCTCATACGTGTCAACCAGGTGCTGAACATATTGCTCCAGGATCCCGCTGAAATATAGCCACATATATCCTCAAAAGCTCCTATAAGCTTCTCATCACTCAAAAACTTGCGTCCCTTCAGTTGTTTTTTTACAAATGGGAATAGTGCAAAGTCACAGGGCACTAAATTCGGACTATAAGGAGGGTGTCCTCGCAATTTGATTCCGGCTTGGTGCAAATAGTTCATCACACACACTTTCAAACACGTTCTTCGTTCTGTCGATATCTCACACGTCGGTCTTCCTCTAATAATTGTCGTACAATCTCAGTGTTCTTATCGGTAGTCAGTTCTATCGGCCTGCCGGACGACCTTGCATCATTCTCCAAATTAAATTTGCCGTGGTTGAATAGAATATACCATCGTTCTATGGTCCTTATGTCAAGTTGGTCAAGTTTCCCTCAGTGCACTTTTGTTTGCACGACATTTTTGTTAAGTTAAGCCGGGCTTAATGTTATACAAAATAATTATAAGTCAATTAAACGATAGAAGACCGCCATTTTCATTTAGAAAATTTATTTAAAAATCATACAAAGGATTCCTCGCTTCTAATTTTTTTATTCAATATTACTTAGAGTTTATGGATGTAACTTCAAATCACAATATTATGATATCTAGTTTGCATGTGACAAAACTTATGTAGCGTTCTAATAAGATAAATCAAGATAGGATTCAATACTGACCAATATAAAATATTTTGGGTAATATATACATATCTATTTGGCCATAATATTTTTTTTTTAAATAAGCCATCTAAATTTCGCTAGGAACCAGTCTGCAGTCACAATATGCGTGTCTGAGGTCTTAGGTTAGCTGAATTGCGTTAAATACTTTTGTTTTAAAATATTATTATCCCTTCTTTTCTTGTGTTGGTAATAATTGTAGGAAAATACGTAGGTACAGAACGTCTTGACTTATATTAGGCTCCGTTTTCACTAGGAGACATTTATCCTGCGTCCTTATCGCCCGACATAAAAATATTTAATATACGTGCGATGTCTACCGACGACGCCCACGCCGTCACCGGATCGCGGGACATGTCGCTAATCGATCCTCACGCGCAAATTTCGTGTTCGTCTCGTGAATATAGTTCAACGAGATTGTAACTATCATCGAGTTGTACCAGAATTTTCAATTATTATGAGATACTTCCCATCGAGAGAAAAAAAAATTAAAAAGAATGATGCACGGATATCTATCCCGACTACTTTGAAAATACCTAGAAAAGAACTCGAGTCACAATTCACAACATAATGTTTCAGTTTCTCAGTGAAAGAAAAAAATACGGTTTGCATATGACTCGCTGCTATTTCTAATAAGATATCGGCGATATCTCTATCACAACTGAGTAGTGTGGACAAGGCAAATGGGATAATGTCCCACGAAGTCGCAGAGTCATACCACGTAAAAGTCGGACGATAATTATGTCTCCGCAACATGTTCCCTCGTGAATACTTGGCTTTAGACTTTCTGTGTTCGTTAGCAATTTTATTTGTACAACTGTAGAAAATGTTAAAGACTAAACAAATGAAAACAAAACATACCTTATATGGTGCTCTTTGCATGAAGAAAACTTCGCTAAAAATGAACAGATGGCCTAACCAGTAAGAAAACCACCAGGCTGATAGATATATAGAGAGATAGATAGAACACTTTATTTGTACATTAGCATTACAGTGGAAGATACATTTACATAATTACATAAAACAGAGAATGTACAAAGGGCGGCCTTATTACTAAATGCAATATCTTCCAGGCAAACTTAGGATGGATCAAAATGATTCGGAGAGACAGTGGTAGTTGGTGTTATATTTATTTGTAACTTCTAATAAATATGAAAACAAATTTACTTATACACACTTTAAAGCTTTCAAATGATGTTTTACGTAATATTTTGAAAATGGCTGTTTCTGTTAATGAAATCTGCAAATGTACTTTGTGCATGAGCTTTGAAAAATGTTTTGTTTTATGATAAAGTCTAATGTTTTCAGTGGGCTTATGTCAAAAACAAAAATGGTAAAAAAATTAAATCCGCCGTTTTTCTACGACTGCGGCGAAATTATAGTTGGCAAAAGGTTTCATACGCCCCTGCCTTCTTTGGAGATACAGGCCTGAGTGGATGTATGTATAGTAAAGGTTAAACTTTCGCGTTCTATGATATAATTAGTTACACGTTTCAACCAGGTTGCACCGTGTTCACAGGCTGACTGGTCGTCCTCTTTCGTGATCGCTTGTCAAAATGTAAAATCGTCGATCGTATGTCAAATTCACATTGTACTTTAAATATATGTACATAAAAATAAAGTATCAAAGATACAAGTTTTTAGCAATGGGTTGATTATAATGGTAGGGTAATTACATTCCAATTTCTTATTACAGAAATTCACGTGTTACGCATAAGTTGGTGCTTGAATCTCATCAACTAATAATTTAGTATAATTGAGTAATAATGTACAACATATTACCAGACGTGTAATAAACACGTAGACATACATTTTCACTTGAGAAACAGGTTTGCCTCAGGGTAATCATTGCGAGCAGAGTTAACGAACTCTGAATACAAATCGAATGTAGGTGACGGTATATATATGTAGGATACATATAAGGCTTGTGCAAACTGTCTTATTGAACCGTGGCTGTCTCGTATATTCCTCCTAGTGTACTGTTTATGGATATTCAATAAGGTTGCTCGACTTACGGTGATAATAAAATGTGTACAAGCATATGCATTAAGGGATTGATGTCACTTCTTAAAAAAAATGTATTATGTGACCAAAATTTTTTGGATACTAAATTGTGTCGAGTGTAATAAGGATATATAATTGATATTAAAGTTTATTTAGCACGATCTGTCCCGACACACGTTGACCTGTCAGAATTTTAATAAATTTCCAAATTTTTGGGCCAACTTTTAAAATTTTCCTTAATCAAAAAACATTATTCGGACTATTAATAACATATTATTATAAAAGAAAGAATTAAGTAGTCAAATCGATTCGGCGCTTACCGTGAATCGATTTGACAAATTTTATTTTTATTTAAGTAGATAGATTTTATTTCTCATTCTCACACTGTTTTATTCTTATACGATTTTACTCACATGTGTATTTTGGGGATACCCAACAAGTTTGTTAGTTGCAAGATTTAATAATAATATACACTCAGAGGTACTTTTAACCGTCCACTCCTCTAAAATTGCATACCGTTGGTTTACGGTAACGTATGTTAAGATTACTAGGTGTATGACATTGACTGTGTGTACAGTCAATGGTCATAATTCCATTACCATCTAAATATTCATATGCGCTTGCACGGTTCTACGTCTACATCTATGTGTCATCGCAAACAATAACACAACACACAGTATCACTATATTAGTCAGTGATCACAGTTAACTGTACGACTAAACTAGTTTTATTTGTATTAGCATTTTATCGGTGGCCGTATTAAACTAATTAAAAACCACTGCTACAATTAATTAAAGTGGTTAATGTAAGTGAAATCCGAATCACACGTATTGGTCGTGGTTGTTGTGTGGTTAGTTCATATCGTTGCGCATCTCCGTAGTCAGTGAGTTTTTGAAGTTATACTTCTTTTGGCACGTTATGGAAAAATGACGAGAGTAAATTTTTACGATGCGCGCACACCGTCACGAAAAACAGACACCCTGAAGTTAGCTAGTCAACATTTTATTTTTATCAAAAAAGGTTATCATCTTCACGATAGTGATAAAAATGGTTTTTAAATATTACTTTGAGTACGTTTGTAGAATTTGAGGTTAGTTGACGGTATGTATTATTTATGATAGTTTACTGTGATTATAAGTGATAAAAATGGTTTTTACACATTACTTTGAGTACGTTTATAGAATTTGAGGTTAGTTGACGGTACTTATTATTTATTATGATATTTAAATAAACTTTATTTAACTAGGGAAAAGTATAACTCCTTACGTGCGTAAATAAGTACACACACACATTTTTTTTCAAATTTATTAAAACTGCATGCTAGAGTCGTGCCCTTTCAGTGATTTAAGTAAGTGTTCCTTTTTCAAATACAACCTGTATAATTCAGTCTATATTCTAAAATAAAATAAACAACCCACTCATAATCCAGTTCCATTTGATTTGAACCAGCCACCAGATAGTTGTTAACGACAGTGTAACCATTCAGCCAAATCACAGGCCAAGTCAACGGTAACTGATTAAACTTTCACATTGGGTCATCATGAATGTATGTAGGTATGTGGAATACTTTACAACAGAAGGTTTTATGTGCGATGAGTGGGGATGGCTATAGGTTTCTGAGAAAGTTACTGCACTTTAACCGCAACTGTACTTATTGCCGGAGTGAACTATTTTCTATGCTCTTTTTACATACAACAAACAGTATGTAAAAAACAGCACAGACAATGACACCTAATGTCAGTTAGTTAATGTAAAGTCAAGACAGTCAGCGACTTAACCCCTTCATTTGCTCTTCTTCGGGTTGGAGTCGTTTCATGCATTTTACATTCACGTAATAGGTAAAATACGGTGAATTACATATCGTAAAAAATTTTTTTTAGTCAATCTGTATTTATCGTAACCTGTGAGATATTATTTCTTTTATATGGAAGACAAAAACTTTTAACATTGTTTTAATTTCTAATGCGAGATATTAAGTTTAGACCTGTGATATTTCACAAGTTAATTTATACTCTGTTTAGTTTCAGTATATTTCGGATATAATAAATTATCTAATAAAGGAAAATCTCCGTTTTGGGATGACTATTGTACAGTATGTCAAAAACGCAGAAAATTAGTGAGATTATTGTAAAACTAAAATACTTTTTTTTTGTTTTAATTAAGTTGCACAATTATTATATATATTTAAGTTAATTTAAAAATGCGATATTTTGCATGTTTTTCAATAGGACCACAAGATGGCGCCCTTTTAGCCAATGGGAATACACACTAGATATTATTGCTAGGCAAACTCAAAGAGTATAGTATACAAACACTACCTGGGCCAATGGTAGTGGTGCCACTTATCAAATAAAAACCGGACAAGTGCGAGTCTGACTCGCGCACCGAGGGTTCTGTAAGCAAATAAACTTGTATGTAGGTAGATAGTACGTCCATCTTGGGAATCAATTCTCGAAGACTTTTGTCCGTCTTTTTCAAAAGACAAAGTTAACATTGCGGTTGCGATGTGTGACAAAGTCAACAATCCAACCGCAAAATATAAGTTTCTAATCACAAAAACTATTTTTTTATGTGATAAAACAATAAATTAATAACTTTCGGGTTTTTTCCTTTCCTTATGCTATTAGATCTTGCTTCTTACCAAATTTCATGATTTTAGGTCAATGGGAAGTACCCTATAGGTTTTGATTTACCTGCGAAATGTTCAAATTTGTTAAAATCTAAGGCTTAATGGACGTAACTTTTGATTGCGTTGACTTAGAAGCTTGATTTTTTATAGCTTTAAGGGACCGCTGACATAAGTATTTGATATTAATTTCAACTTGATGCCTTTACGGATTCCTGAGGAAAAGGGCCTTGACAGACACACAGACAGATAGACAGATATAACAAAAAATTAACAACTTTCGGGTTTTTTCCTTCACTTTCACTTATGCTATTAGATCTTGCTTCTTACCAAATTTCATGATTCTAGGTCAATGGGAAGTACCCCATAGGTTTTGATTTTTCTGCGGCATGTTCAAATTTGGTGAAATATAAGGCTTATGTGGCCATATCTTATTATTGCGTTGACTTAGAAGCTTGATATTTTTCCGGCTTCAAGGGACTGCAAACTTATGTAAATGGTATTAATTTCAACTTGATGCGTCCACGGGTTCCTGAGGAAAAGGGCTTGACAGATAGACAGACAGATAGACGGACAACAAAGTTTGTACCGAGTAGTTTTTGTTAATTATTGTTGAGTACTTGATAGTTGAAAGGAAGAACGTCAAAAAATGACGTGCAAGCCGCCATTCGCAAACGCTGTGTAATGTTTCTGTTGTTAGTTATAAAATGTTTTGGTGCATAAAAATGAGTACTAAAATCGAGGGTTTGAATAATCGAATGTGATTTATATTCGTATTTTTAGTTATTTTGTGCACTGTACAGGGACTCATCTCGTGCTCCATTTAAATCTGGACCATGTCCTCTATATGCTTAAAGTTAAATGGATTTAAAACTAGAACGCCAAAGCACAAAATTATATTACACCGGTAAGTTTTACCATCAGAAAAACCGTCTGTTTGTTTATTGTAGTTGTATTATTTTCTTTTATTAAGATTGCTACTTCACTTCACTATTTTATTTTCATTTAACGGTTTTATTAAAAAATAAAATCCCTTATTTGTGTCATGTGTGGTTCAAGTCTAGTAATTGAAGTTTTAACCTCTTCCAGTTGACCGATTGATCTGAAATTTAGTACACACCTTTAGTTCTGATAAAAAATACAATTATGTGTCTGGCAAAATGGCCGCCGACACGAAACTGATTAAATATTTTTTTACACACTAATCAATATGGATGACAACAAGGAAACATAATAATGATGAAGATAATGTGTACTAAAAGCTAAATGTATGCTACACCACCCGAATTTATTAATTTATTTAAAAAAATAGTGGGGGGACGTATACATTACATATTTGGTCAGGTTACGCTACGCCCCACCATTAAAAAAAAATAATACTTATTTTAAATCGTATCTCATTGTGTAATTCTAACATTGTTCCATGGTTCCAAGTTATTAAACCGAGTTCCATTAAAATTCACAATATAAGACTGAATTGTATTAAAATAAAAAGCATCTGTTCATTTTAATTAACCATTTGCACTTGGTGCACGTTGTTTACGTAAAATACGTTGAGTAAATTATTTCCTCTGCATGAATAAAATGCTTTGCAAAGGAAGCCCCACTGGAAGTGCCGTTCAGTAGCAATTAAAACTTTGTTACTGATCAAACTTTTACAGTCACATCTTCAAGAGCACAAGTTGTCTGTGAGACTCTGAAGGAGCGTAAATGTGACTACAGTTACCTCGCTAAAGGTACCTATCACTAACATAACTCTACTTACGTTATGGAACAACATGAATGCGTATATTTACCGAGAATCCTACATTTATTTCGCATTTTATTTACCTCCAATTTCCTGTGATTTTGTTGCAAGAATTTAAAGTAAATCACGTCGGTATTTCGTTTTTTATGTACGAGTATGGTGAATAAAATGTTGGAGAGATAACAAAGCATAAAGCCTGGGCGTAAACCAAATAAAGTAGTTGTAAAGTTCAAATAAAGTAAAAGAATAGTTATTCTTTTTGAGTTGCAAGGGCTAAGATGCTTGTACCGCTAATATCTCGGTATCTGCTTAAGGAACTGTAGAACCATGATTCACGGAAGGATCTTAACATAAGGTTGTCATAGTGAATAACACCTTTATTGTCAAAGGAATAAAACTAGTCTGAACTTACAGTTTGTGTTTATATACATACATCATGGGCGAACATATTTGTAAAGTGTTCTGCTTTATTGTGTGCCATAAATAATCCTGTATATTAGGGGGCAATAAAAACAAATATTGATTTGACTATAAAAATGTAACGCTGTAATTGGTTTTCATATATAATTCAATCTCAAACTAATTCTCTATTCATATGCAGCAAAACATTGACCTATATGTTTACCGGAAAATGTATCTACCCGAATACAAAAAATATTTTCCTACGAACTAGTAAAACTAATGTAATTATGTTGACGGGAATAAATTAAATGACCTATTTGAAAGGTATTAGGTTTGATTCGCCTGACATTTCAACCAGGTTGCACTGGCCGTGCAGTCCCTGTCGGCATAATTTAAAAGTTAGTATAGTAAAACTCAGTCTAATGTTATTTTTTATTTCAAATCGAACATTTTGATCGGTCTTTAACCATAATAAAATCAACATTGACATATTTTTAATTGAATGTGTAACGTTGTCGTGGTGTCAGTTTTAAAAACTAAAGATTGATGATGAAGAAGTCTAGAACAAACTGAACTTTTAAACGCGTAGCGTAGTGCTCTGTGTCAGTACAGAACAGTAATCAGTGATGAGACTTCGGCAACCATATATTTGAGTTTGGTTGGTTTAATCCTACTAATAATATTATAAACGTGAAAGTTTGTGAGGATGTATGGATGTAAGGATGTTTGTTACTCTTTCAGGCAGAAACTACTGAACCGATTGCGATGAAACTTGGTATGTAGATAGCTGGAGACCTGGATTAACACGTAGGCACTTTTTATCCCAATGTTCAAACGGCACCGGGACTTACACGGGTGAAAGCGCGGGGCGCAGCTAGTAGTTTACATACCTACTTAGTCAAATCTGATCTTAGGATCATTACGAACCTTCTGTTCCAACATTTACAATGCGATGCGTGGATGCGTAGGTTCTTCCACCATTTATGATAACACAATTTTATGTGTGTGCCTACATTTATTGTGTTTGTAGATACATCAAGTGTTAAACCCATACATTGTTGGGATGACATACATTTGTGTGAGGAAAACTTAACAAACGTTAACTTTTTGGTACGGCGTATGCTAGAAATCTTATCACCTGAACATATTAAAGCAGTAATACGGACATTAGATATTAATTTGAATTTGGTTACTCACATTATTTATAACTTGCTGCGTTGTTCGTTTTTGGTAAGTACTAGGTGGTAATAACCGAGTAGTTGGTTAGACTGGCCTGTTGGTCTAGTGGTTAGTGACCCTGGCCGCTATGCTTATAGGTCGTGGGTTCGATTCCCACCTTAGTCTGGGTGTTCTTTGTGTCCGTTGTTTCTATGTTTGTAAAGTCCCCCGCGACACAGGAGTAATTCCTAATGCGGGAGATGTCTTTTTAAAAAACTAAAAAAAAAAAACTAATCTAAGTTGGTGAATAGTACAATGGTAAAGTTTGCTATATACCTTTCGTAACATTTGTATCTATGGGGTTTCTATACAGGGGGATACAGGCTCAAGGAAAATATATGGGAAAACCAACGTAGGAGATAATGAGAATCCTAACAAAAGTTGGCATTGGATTGAAATGCCAAAATAAAACCTTTAGTCTTGAATAACTGTAAGTAGGTACCTCAATCAAATATCAGTATCCTACCTTCACGTATAGGTAATATTTTTGGTTTACGTTTGTCTCCGATAGGTGTTCAGGTGAGGATATGACAACTGAGCTAACAAATTCAAAATATGATTGTGCAAAGGAAATTCTGTGTAAAAATTCTACCTTCTTTTCCGTTCTAAATAATAAATCTCAGAAGATTTGGCTTGATCCTGCGAAACTTACAATATTGTTCTTCTCATCACATATGCATTGAAATTGAATGAGTTTTTGTAATGTATGGTAAATCTTAGACGAAAATAATTAATAAATTCGTGTGGGAACTGCAAAGTACAATAGTTGGTACACATGTTTTTCATAGAATACGATATTAGCTCGTGTCAGTAGTCGTACGATCTCGTATATATAAATAAGCCCGAGAGATAGAACTATTTAACAAAACAAACACTCTAATGCTTTAAAGTCTAAAGATAAAAGATTTTGTGACATCTTTGCTCTAAAATCAGCTTTATTTAGTGAGACGTGAAGGTCGTTTTAACTTACAAATTAATGGTTTTAAACAGACAATTTCAACAAAAATGATACACAAAAGGTAGAACTGCTCTGAAGTTGTTCCCTTTAAAATTGAGATAGTCGTATATTTAATATCCATGATACCATTCATGCTATTTAAGATTAAACCTGTAAAGGACCCGGGTGCTGTGTTGCTGCAACAAATAGGAAGACCGACCAGGCTAGGTGATCATGCCTGATGGGCTGCGGTCCAACGGTTGATGACAATTTTTTTCTATATAGGAAAACTAGCAACGTGGGTTACATGTTACTAGTATTCTTGTTAACCGCTCCAGCTGAGCTAAACGTTTGTATTAGGAGTGGGTGGGGTTCGAACCCACTACCACTGGATCGCAAGTCGGACTGTCTAGTACTTAAATAGCAGTTACTACGTAGTTCAGCTCGTCTTCGCTAGGTGATGTTGAAGTATGTCTTTGTTGTATGTGGGAGTCGCTACAAACCTAAAAGTCATTTTACATTTTTTTTTGTAAATTCTAAACTATTTAAAAGTGCAAAGGGCTGAGATTACATAACAGTAAAGTTTAAGATTTAAACCCATTCATTCACGTCACTTTCTTCTACGGATATCACTAAATCACTACATATTATAAAACAATGTCCCCCGCCGCGTCTGTCTGTCGCGATAAACTTAAAAACTACTAAATGGATTTTCATGCGGTTTTCACTAATAGACAGAGTGATTCATGAGGAAGGTATAGGTGTATAATTTATTAAGATTGAAATATGTTGAAGATGTCTTTCCTACCCGTGTGATACCGGGGCGGGTTGCTAGTTAAATATAATTTTATAACTCCTAGTATTATTATAGATGCCACTTACTATTCAGGAAAGTTTCGGTTATAAGCAATGCATTAGCAACCTAATACACCTTTTCACTTTGAGATTAAGTTTCACAAAATTAGCGTTAACAAGAAAATATCTTCTACAAAAATCTTTCTAACCTTGAATACTTACTTCAAAGTAATACATGTTAATCGTCCAGTCACTAACTTAATTAAAGTGGGGAAGAAATATGGCCGAGGATTGCACATCAGTCAAGCGAGGAGACGGGTGCCCCCTCAAATCCCTGTAAACCCGACGTCGCAAGACGCGGCACCCACTGACAGATCACTTGTCAGTGTCTTGTGCGGTTGCAATAACAATCCCATCTTTTATGCAGTCGTTTCGTTACCAACTTTTTGTAACTCATTGTTGTTTCTGCATTGGTTAGTTTTGTAAGATGTTGTTTTGACAACTAGTACGGCATTGTTTTGATGAAATATGAAATATTCAGTTGCGAAACCCCTCTTAATCAACTCTGGTTTTAGAGCTACTTGCAAAAGACTAACAAACCTTTTTTGAAATCATGTGATATATAACAGTAACTACTAGGCTACAAAAAATAGTTATATATTAAAAGAAATAATAATAACAATCATGCCTCAATGTAATGCGATAAAGTTATCATTACTGACTGGACTATTGTCCTACAATATTTGCAGATGTCATAATCCCCAGTTAAAAAAAAAACTCGTAGGCGTACATGTTTACGACGCTGTCAGATTCAGATTCATTTATTTCACAGTTACACAGTTCACAGAAATTAGGGCCAAACGACCCCAAACTTGCATTAAAAAGTGCCAAGTACGTAACCGCGTTGCGCAGTTATTAAAAACTATTTATTTCGGCATTTTTTAAATTGTATTTTTAAATATATTCAATGTATGTAGGTACCATATTAATTTTGTCGTCGGGTCAGAATTTCAGACAAATGTATCTTTAAAAATATATCTACTTTATGTTTATTGCTATTTCATTCGAACTAAAATACCTTTGTTTACATTTTTTTAATAAAAATTCGAGGCAGTCTGGCTCGAATTTCAGACAAAGTAAAATGTCTGGCAGTTTTATTTTAAATAATATGTCTACATTATGTTTATTTAAGTTAGATTAAAACTAAAATACCTTTTTTGGACAGTTTTTTAATAAAAGTTTGAGGTCGTGTGGCTCGAATTTCAGACAAAGTTAAAATTCGGGCAGTTTTATTTTAATTTTAAATAATATGTCTACATTATGTTTATTTAAGTTAGATCAAGACTAACATCCCTTTTTTGGACAGTTTTTTTATAAAAGTTTGAGGTCGTCTGGTTCGAATTTCAGACAAAGTAAAATGTCTGGCATTTTTATTTTTATGTTAAATAATATATCTACTTTCTGTTTATTAAAGTTTCATTCGACTTAAAATACCTTTTTTTGGCACTTTTTTAATACAAGTTCAGGATAGTCTTTCTCTTATTTTAGACAAATGAATATGTGTGGCTCTTTTATTTTTATGTTAATTAATACGCCTACTTTTTATTTCTTTAAGTCGTATTTGACCTAAAATACCTTTTTTGGGCACTTTAGTACGTGTTCGAGGTCGTCTGGCACTAATTTAAGACAACTTAACATGTCTGGCATTTTTATTTTTATGTTAAATAATATATCTACTTTCTGTTTATTAAAGTTTCATTCGACCTAAAATACATTTTTTTTGGCACTTTTTTAATACAAGTTCAGGATAGAATGCCTCTTATTTTAGACAACTTAAAATGTCTGGCTCTTTTATTTTTATGTTAATTAATACGCCTACTTTTTATTTCTGTAAGTCGCATTCGACCTAAAATAACTTTTTTGGCTGAAATATTTTGTAGGATATGCACCATGCGCAGTAGGATTGAGTGCCGATCTGGTCAGCCAGACTTTCCTTTCCATACTTGAATGGCATTCAAGTTTTACTGTTCAAAATATCTAACGGCCTAAAGTACCTTCTCAAAATTCGTTATGAGCTCTTGGGCTGTTATTGAAGAATAAAGTCAGTCACTGACATCCGTCTTCGTTCAGTAACGTCCAAGCTTCATTTGGAATATCTTAGAAAACAATTGCTTTCCCATTTTTCATACTTCGTTTATAATTCTAATCTTCGTTTATAATTAATCTTATTCATTAATCCGATATTCACATCAATAGTAACTACTGTTTGTTAATAACATAATTTGTAGACATAGTCACCGAGGCGAGATGGTTTCTGCTATCGGTTGAGCTTATGCAGTATCTAGGCTGTTAATTAAGCAGTCTGCATGCAATTTGCATCTAGGCGGATTGGAGTCGCGAACTTCTGATTATTTGAATAAGATTTCGCAGAGCAATATTAAGGAAATTATTCGTGCCACGGAGCAGACTCCGAAGTGAATAAAGTACGACACCCGCTGGAGTACTATTTAACAAAGGCGTTAAGTGCAGTATTGTCGGAATTGTACCCGTGTTGTTTATATGAGATGAGAGCGATGTTCAATAAAAACAAATCTATAAGAAGTCCGTTTTGTGGAATTTCCATTCAAACGGAGTTCATCGTCAGGACCTGTTGACAGTATTTAGTTACGAAATGTAATTCGGTGAAAATATATTTTAAGATATAATTATTTCCAATACTATTTTCATACACTTTGACACAAACAATTATCGCACTTTATTGATGAAACAACTTTAATGTTTTTAATACTAACTATCGGTAGGTAAACATCAGTCATAAACAAGCGCGGATGGATTTATAAATTTGATTAAAGAATTTATAAAAGAAAACCTGTGATTTTCTAAAGTAAATGAATATGAATTAGTTGTTGAAAATTGAATTATAAAAGGCAAATTGGTCTATCGCGCAGTTCTAAAGCACTAGAGCAATGTTTGACAATATGCCAGATATGGTTTTGATTAGCTCCGTGCATGTATAGCAACGCACTTGATATATTACTACTGGTGTCGCTAGTGTTCATAGGCTATGATTACCACCAGTCAGGATCCACCAATGTAAAAGTTATTCTTGGATAAGTGTACTGAATAGTATTAGTAATACCACAGATTACTGAATGGTGGTCTTTTGACGCTGTTTTGCATTTATAATATGCAGTGGTAATAATAATATTAATATTCTAAGCACAGCTTGTACTAAGGATTCAGGGCACAGATAAGCATGGTTAATTTTTGTAAATACTCATATATTATATAGGGTGTTTTTGAAAAAGGAACACTTACTTAAATCACCGAAAGTGACATGACTCTAGTAGTCATGCCCTTTCGGTGAGTCACAATAAGAATTTTTGAAAAAAAATATCTGTCTCCAAGTTATGACCGTTTGAATTTCCAGGTATTTTTGCCTCCGTTTTATAATAAAGTAGGTGGAATGAGTAAAGTTAAAGATTTTAAAATCGTAGCCGTTTCTTTATTTTGGAACTATTCACCCAGCTATTGAGAAAATCTATTTATAAAATATTTTTTATTCTTAGTTTCAATTCTTGAATATGTACATTAGAATTTTGTGTGCTGTTCGAAATACGGCTAGCGCTTTGGGTTAGAGTGAGAGAGGAGATGCTTGCATACCGCAGCCGTATGCGTGAGAGAAATGGAAGCCAGACAGACTGGCGCCGTAACGCGTTACGTAACGTAGCGGTTTACCCTCCTATAAGGAATTATCACTTCAAAAATACGTACTATTTAAAATTTTTAAGTGTTCCGTTCTACGTCTACAACTATGTGTCATCGCAAACAATAACACAACACACAGTATCACTATATTAGTCAGTGATCACAGTTAACTGTAAGACTATACTAGTTTTATTTGTATTAGCATTTTATCGGTGGCCATATTAAACTAATTAAAAACCACTGCTACAATTAATTAAAGTGGTTAATGTAAGTGAAATCCGAATCACACGTATTGGTCGTGGTTGTTATGTGGTTAGTTCATATCGTTTCGCATTTCCGTGGTCAGTGAGTTTTTTTTTTGTTTACTGTGCTCTGACTATTTTTATTCTTTTTGTTTATTTATTTAGTAAACTACGAGTTTTTATTAGCTAATAAAATATGTACGATTTAAAATATTTAACTTTACACATTCCAAAAACGGAGGCAAAATACCTCTAAATTCAAACGGTCATAACTCGTAAACGAATAGTTTTTTTTCCAAAATTCTTACTGAAACTGCATACTAGAGTCATATTTCAGTGTATTGTTTCTTTTCAGATACACCCTGTATATTAAAGTTCCGTAAGCAAACAAACTTGTATGTAGATAATATGTACATCTCGGGAATCAACTCTCAAAGTTTTTCACAAACTTAACTTTGCGGTTCTAAAAATACTCTTCCATACATCGATGTACAACAAAGTCAAATTTCCAACCGCAAAATATAAGTTTGTAAACACCAAAACCATTTTAACGTAAACATTTAAACTTAAATTAACGACTTTCGGATTTTTTCCTTTAATTGTGCTGTAAGGCCTTGCTTCTTACCAAACTTCATGATTCTAGGTCAATGGGAAGTACCCTATATGTTTTGATTCACCTGCCAAATGTTCAAATTAGGTCAAATCCAAGGCTTAAATGGCCGTATCTTTTGATTGCGTTGACTTAGAAGCTTGACTTTTACAGCTACAAGGGACCACAGACATAAGTATTTGGTATTAATTTCAACTTGAGACGTCCACGGGTTCTTGAGAAAAAGGCTCTTGACAGACAGACGGACAACAAAGTGATCCTAAAAGAGTTATTTTTTTTCCTTTTGAGGAACTGAACACAAATAACACATGAATCTAATTCTTTAGCAGAAAACCAACATCTGTAGGCTATTAATGTTCAGGTAATCTAAGCACGTATACACGTACAGGCAGCAACAAATTTAGCGTCACAAAACTAAATTTATAAAGAACTATAAAACATTTTATCATATACTAGGCGGAATAAATAAATAAAGGCCAAAAGGTTCTTTCTTCTGAGTTTTATGGAAACTATTGAATAGAAATAATCTTTTAATGCATTTGTGTTTTTGTGATGTGAAAACGTCTTTAGGCACGTTTCTGCTATGGGGAAAAAGCACTGAACTCGTGACCGTCACACTAATAATACATATAGATCCACTAGAGGGCGCTAATCTAAACATTGACTTCTGTCAGCTCCTTATTAATCAATGTCACCAACCTGCTAATGTGACGTTTTAAGTTCGTCGATTCGATTAAGTTTTCACTTCTGTCGGCAGTCCCATGACTGCCTATTTTTTTACTGCGTGGCTTTAACATAAGCAACTTTTGAGTGTACATAAACTCGCTAATATTCAATTACTTTGTAACAAGAAGATAACTTGTTTTCGGTGACTTAAAAGTAATCAAAACGAATTACCAGGTTCCCGTGAGTATTTTGCGGTGAGTAACGATGAATGATACGATACGAACGTACGATTCGATACGAACGTACGATACGAACGATACGCTACGATACGAACGATGAATGAGAGGGTGTCAATTTTTTTTTTAATTATTATTTGGTGGCAAACTAGCAGACGGGTCACCTGATTGGAAGTGACTACCGCCGCCCATGGACATCTGTAACTCAAGAGTCACAAGTGCGTTATCGGCCTTGAGGTGGAAGTACACTCTTTTCACATAAAGCTTAAATAATAAGATACGATTATAACTTAAATATGAGTAGCAGCCATCTGCAATGAAAGCGCAGGGTCTATTCCTACAGTCTTACCTAAGTCAGGAACATTCGCTAATGATGTACCTAAATATCCGCTTTTAAAGGAAGTTCTATGCAAATATCTACTTAATCTATTTATAACAAGTTACATATTTCAATAATAGGTACCCGTAGGTAGCCGTTTCTACGTTCTAATGAATATAGTTGTTAAACAATAAACGTAAGTAAACATTTTATGCATCATTCGAAGTATAAAGTGGAATAGAAATGTAAATTAATATTTACACGAACATACATATATGATTAATGTTTCTGAGTCAGGAACCTCGCTTCTGTTTGTGCCTGACCAACTTCTCAATCTAGTAGTTCTGGAATGAACAAAGGTCTATTCAACAAAAGGGTTAACAATATAAATCATTAAATCTAGACCCCACTGGTCAATTTGTAATTTAGCTCAAAAGCCGGCATAGTATAACGGTTAACGATTTTGTACGGTTTTCAAAACTTTTAATTGAAGATCATATCTAACAGGACAGTTCATATTATGGTGATTTGCACAACAAAAGTGTTCAATTAAAACATTTGCCTCAAACCTTATTCAGTGTATTTATATAGAAATATAGTGATTATTACTTGCAGTTGTATCTATCGCAGACAAATCCTGCACAATTTCATGTAGTTTTATAATTTTTTATCGTTCACTAGACATTTGTATAACCTAAATAGTACATGTTTTTTATTTAATTTCTCATTATGTGAATATTAGTGTAACATAGATACATTGATACTTAGTAAATTGGTAATAAAAAGCCTCTGTTCATAAGTGGACTTCTCAACCATGATTAATATCACTCAGAGGCGCCTTATGGTGTTGAACTTGCAATCAAGAGGTTGCTATGTCACATCCCCATCCATTCTAACTAGAAATGTATGTACCTATGTATGTATGTAATACACATTCCTATTTAGAAATCGGTGGATATTTGTAGTAGTTCTAGCCATGTCTTTCTTAACGTCTTCATTTATAAAACATATACATTTAAAAAAACTTAGCTTCCGTGGCTCATATGGATCTCGCTTCTACGTTTGTTCAAGTATCTTTTTTCTCCCTTTCGAGAGTTATTGTGCTCTTTAGACATTCCATCGACAGCGGATAATTCTTTCTCATGCCTTCACTAAAATTGAAATAATTTTAAAATATAAAAAAACGGTCAGTCAGAAGTGAAAACATAACTTCACAATGTATTTGCATATACATTTACATACACACACATCTGTATATATATATAAATAATTAGGTTGAAAATAAAAAGTAGGTAATAACATATCTAAATGTATACATACATAGGGTACACTGGAAGTTCTGCGCTCCTGGCCGCTCATAAATGTTTAAATTTCGAATGTTATATTCTTTTAAATATAAGAAACTCGGCTCCGTCTTTAAAATTTTCGATCAGGTCACGTGTCCTGACGCGAGTTTAACATTTTTTACACATCCCAAAAAGTGCACAATGCCGCTAAAGAAGTTTTCACCTCAAAAAAATTTAAGATTGTCAAATTCATTTATTCAATATACTAATTTTTCTAATGTTTACATCATCATCATCGATTATAATTAAATGTTATTAATTCAAAATAAAATTTAATAATGTGCTGAAATTCATCTTAGTCCGTTCAGCGGTTTCAATGTGATTAAGTACCAAATACCTTAAAATATTTACACAATTTCATATTTAGGGCGTAAAATAATTCACATTTTAATCATGAAGACTTCAATGTATACGTGATTGTGTTGTAAATAGTTAAGTCTGGTTTGCGTATAATATGTATAATAACAATTCTTTATAAAAAGCGTAGGTATATCATAAATAAGACGAAATACAAATATTGAGGTCACAATCCAAAACCCGGAACATAATACATATTATCCCGGTCACAATCAAATGCTTATCTTTGTTTTATGAGTGGGCGCCGGCTCCTATGTTTCATGTGAGCTCTCGTCTCGTCATTTTGCTTAGGTCGACATTTTGAGTGCTCCTGACCACCCTCTTAGATATAAGTCGTCATAAATATAATCTTACTTAGGGTGACATTGTGTGTTCTTTTTTCACTTAATATTTTTCCTGGTAAAGGTCCCCAGCGGCGATTACATAAACAGGATTCAACCGCGACCTTAATGCGCCTAATAAAGTTTTACGAGAGACCCTTGGCAAAAACGTGAACGTTTCAAGGCGACAATGCTTTTATCTTTTCTGTTTTACTGATTGTTTTGTTCTTCACAATTAGGATTAGACTTTGTATATAATACTTGACATAATGTAGACATTGAAATTTATTTTTTGTAATGTTCCAAAAAATAAACGCCAAGCCTTTGAACTTTTATGTTAGCCGTTCTAGAATGTATTTGAATGTTCTTAAAAAAATAAGGATTTTTTTCATATTTAATTATAATTTTCAATCTAACACTAATATACACTATACTGCTAGGTATACGCCTCTCTGTAGCGCTAATCCCGCACAGCCCTTGTGCATCATCTCCATCATATTATAATGACTTTAATCGACCAATACTTGTGTAAATGTATATAAACTAGTTATCCTGCGATACGTGGTCGTGGTCAAAATTTGCCTATACCATAATCATTAATATTATTTAGAAAAAGTTCCAGCTTCGGAGTTAAAGCGTACGTTGTGGTCGAAATCGGCCGAGGATCATCATAATTATCACGAAAAACTAAAATAAGCTTTTCCATTTTGTGTTGTTTCTTCTACGCATATTGTCACTGATATCAACATTATTTTCTTCATTTCCAAGTGTATATGAATTAGTGTTATTGTTATTATGCCAAAAAGATAATATTATTCCTGTTTTATTGGCTTTCGGTTCGACAAGCGAACGAGTGTAGAGTGTACGACGCCGAGCCATATTCAATAACCATAACCGAATAACGTTCTGTTCCTGAAAAAAAGCCACCTTAATAATTATCAAATAAATTACAAATTAACTTCTTTTTTTATGGTATAGGGGGCAAACGAGCAGACGGGCCACCTGATGGTAAATGACTATCGCCGCCCATGAGCACCTGAAACTCAAGAGTCACAAGTGCGTTGCTGGCATTTAAGGTGTGAGTAGGGGAATGGGGGAAGAGGGGGAGAGGAGGAGAAGATGGGAGAGGGAAGAGTTAGGGCCTCCGGCCTCCTCACTCACTCCGCGAAAAGCAATGCTAGAATTGCTTCACTGCCGGTTTTCTGTGAGGCTGTAGTATCACTCTGGTCGAGCCGGCCCATTCGTGCCGAAGCATGGCTCTCCCACGAACATTACTTACTTTAAATTTAATGAAGAGTTCAAAACCCTAACACTTATGAACATAATTGACAAAACGATATTAATTCCAAGCACAATAACACGTCATGCGCTTATTATCACACTTTATATATTACTAGAGATCACCTGGTGGTCGAAACTCGACTAAAATTCATTTATTTTTGCCCATCCATTTCCAGCATAAGTTGAACTGTCATTGTTAGACTTTCCGTACCACGGCAGGTCAACCTATTATACATGGCAGGTGTAGTTTAATATTTAAAAAGAAATTGTAATGGAATAGGCGTTTGTTTTCCAACTCACCTGATGGAAAGTGACGAAGCTCTGCAGTCGTTTTCACGTAATTTAAAAAAAAGAAAAAATAGCTTTCTGGACTTCTTCTAAATATAAACTTTAAGTATTCCAAAATTTTGATTAATTTATATATATATATATGTCTTTTGTTTTCTTAGTGACATTTATTCTTGTGAAGGCGGGAAAATAAAAGATTTTTTATTTTATTTATAACACTAATGCTCGTCCATAGCTACTAAACAAAGACAAAGAAAATCGGTGGAAAAGAAAAAGAGGAGAAAACTGGACTGAACTGTTTTGTCTTTTATAATAAAAAAAATCCATTTTAACACTAAAGTTCATTAATATCTTTTAATCTTCGGCACGTATAGACCGGCTCGACCGGAGTGATACCACGGCCTCAAAGAAAACCGGCAGTGAAGCAATGATTGTATTGCTATTCGCCTTCCTTCCCCCCTCGCTCTCTTTCACCCTTCCCCTACTCCCACCTTAAAGGCCGGCAACGCACTTGTGACTCTTGAGTTGCAGGTGCCCATGAGCGGCGGTAGTCATTTACCATAAGGTGACCCGCCTGCTCGTTTGCCTTCTTATACCATAAAAAAAATGATATCTAGTGAACAAAAGAAATAAAAATAAAGATTTTTTTTTAAACAATCTTGTATTTACTATGAAGCAAAGTGAGTCCAAACTCGATGGGGTTGCGTCGTTTTCATTACAGAGTTCCTATGGCCACCTTCCAACTCCATCATCAGATCAGCTTCATGTCATCATAATATTGTATTGTCACGCGATATACATATGCGTGCAAAATTTCAGCTCAATCGGAAACCGGGAAGTGTGTCAAATTTTACTTGCAAGATTTGATTACATACAGACAACGGGACAAGTGAAACTAAATAAAAGCTTGTAAAAAGAAAAACAGTTTAGAAACAGAGGATAGAAAAGTACTGCGCTGTTTTGTCTTTACCTGTCTACATAATAAAATCTAACTCAAATTTTCTTATTGCTACCACTAACGTCTGTCAATATCTACAACACAAGAAAAACATAGAAAATCATTTGATAAACAGAGGAGAAAATGGTTCTTAATTGTTTTGTTGTTCTAACTTTTAACTTGTCGCGTTCCATTATCTACTTAACGCTTTGTTACGTTTTGTTGTTGCCTATATAAATATATAGTACCTGGGAGACCGAGCTTTGCTTGGTAGCTTTTTGTAAAATCGTAATTTTCTTTTTGTAAAAATTCAAAATGCAAAATTTCATCAAAATCGTTGGAGCCGTTTCCTAGATTCAGATTATATATACATATATACAAGAATTGCTCGTTTAAAGGATTATTTTTGATGTAGACATTTTTCGTGTATCTCGGAAACAGTTCTAACGATTTGAATCAGATTTTGTATTTAAATAACGTATTGGCTTTTTAAGTTTATCTATAGCAGTACACCAAAAAAACAAGGCTGAGTGAAACTCGGTCGTTCAGGTACTTACGGAATGGGTTTTCTGTGTACGTGACTTTTTTACTATGATACAAATTATGCAACTTTCATATAGTAAATAAAGAAGGTATTTTTAAAATCTTCAGACTGTTTTACAATATCTGTAGATTTTATTTAGTAAGAAATATTGCCTCGATTTACAGAAAAGACGGTACTTTAAAAATAGTTGAAATATTTGCACGCTTCGCGACAGTAATTAGTTGAAACACCTCTTCGATGCGAGCACGAAGTCTTTCCCTGCGAATCGTTTAACATTCCTGAACGTCGAGGTTCATTTGGGAATCACTTCTTAGCCTCAGTACAACTCTGACATTGATGTATTGCCAAATCTATCTACAGAGTTAATGTTATCGATTCATTTATTATAACTTTTTGTTTATATTTTAACTAAGCGTATAATGTTGTATGAATATATATAAATATGGTTAAAGTGAACATTTGTGGGGCGTATTTTTTTTAAAGAATGGCTAAGCTATTTATGTCTTTGTCTGTAACGTCCAGTTTTTGAGAAATTGTTTTGATTTTAGTGAATCTTAGGGTTAATATTTAATACATTTTTATTAAGACGAGACCGCCTGGTGGTCGTTGTAATGTTTGGTTTTATATAATTGACCAGTATAACTTGAGCCGTCATTTTCAACATACATATAGGTACGGGGTGCTTGTAGCTTCTTGTACCATTTTTCGCATAATTTTTAAACTTATAATAAAACATATTTAGGTATATTGATTAAAAATGATAGCTTCCTGCACTTCTTCAACATGTTATATGTTAATTAATATTCCTTTCACATTTCTATTTCAGTTTTGATTACATAAAAAAATAGAATCCATTTCTTGGTTGGATTATAATCACGTGTCATCATGTCTTGGTATTCTATGGGCCCGGAGCACAAAATCGATTAACAGAAGCTGTGCTCTAATCGGAACAAACTGACGAAGTACATTATAAAGGATTTTTGATTTGTTTTTTAAGATTTAATAATTTTACTACCTATTGTTTTAGTCATAATGATATATTTTTCCATTTGTGAAGAGCAAAATAGATGCAACATACATTATTATTATATTCTATAGTCTGTCTATAATTTGACTGGTGTTAGAGACACAATGGTCTGTAAAATAGACTACGTAAAGCTACTTCCTGCTGTTTAATAGCATTGCATAGTTAATTACTATTTTAGTTCGTTATTTCCTTTACGTCACTAGCGGACATTAAATTTCCGCTAGTGACGTCGGTTTTCTTCAATTTGATGTTGCCATAGTTTCACAGAGGAAGGTATGAACTAGCATGACAAAGGAGTTCAGAAATCGAAAAATACCGAATAGTTATTGCAGTGACAATGGCATGTATGAGAAAACCATATAAGTCTTTTATGGAATAGTTTTATTTTTGAAGTCGGTTTTTTTTTTAAGAATTATAAATAAGTAGGGTTAAGTACTTATTTTTCATTTAAATTCAGTAGTTATAATTGTTTGACGTAGTTTTTAGTTTGTTAAGTTTAATAAATCAAAGAGTCTGTTGTTTTAAGGCAGCAGTGTTTAGTATACGATCGTATTCGACATGCAGCATCACAAAGTCCTCAAGAAACAAAGAACTCAAGACACGGACGAGAGCAGAGGTCTAGAGACCAGCCATTTTGTTATAAAGAAAAATATGGGGATTACATTTGTAGTGTGATTTAAATAAATTACCTAAATTTACTATCCAGTATCCGGCCGCATAGTAAATTTAGGCCGGACAGGTCGGATACCGCTTAGTAGCCGGATATCCGCTTCATCTCTATTCTAAATAGTTCTATAAAAAAACTTTTAGTCTTTGCTCTGAGGTTATATGAATGGAGTAAAATGAATTAAAATACTTTGTGGTCGCCAAAGGATATATTGGAGTGGAGGAAGGAAATATTGCTGACAAATAAATGAATTTTATTTATTTACCTACCTGATGGACAAATAAATATAATTTTAGATTATGTAGATTAATTAATGTGTTATATGTGTAGTATTCTGTGGAGTGTGTGTCACGGCAAAAACCATTTATCACTACATATTATAAAACAAAGTCCCCCGCCGCGTCTGTCTGTCTGTTCGCAATAAACTGAAAAACTACTGAACGGATTTTCATGCGGTTTTCACTAATATACAGACGAATTCATAAGGAAGGTTTAGGTGTACAATTTGTACCCGTGCGAAGCCGGGGCGGGTTGCTAGTTTTATATATATTAGATATCCGACCACTAGTAGATTTGAACAATGCTATGCTGTTTTACAATTTTAATGGTATAATACTTTTTTACCATTTAATATTATTTCGTTATTAAATATTTACACGTATAATAAATTATATGTGCTAGAAATTGTGCGGTGGTCGAATTTCGACCATGGGTTATTTCATTGGCCAATATTACTTGGCCTGTCATTGTATAGACTTACTTACCATGACAGATCAACGCATTTACTGGACGCGTGTAATTTCATTAAGCCGTTTTCACGTAATTTTTAAAGTTGTAAGACATATTGTTTAAAAAGTTTAGCTTTCTGCACTTCTTCTATATATAAACTGTAAATATTCCAAAATTCACGTTACTACGTTCGCGAAATTTTCTTAAAAAGGGTTACAAAGAATTCTCTTCACGTATTAAAATAATGATGTCAGTAATTGTGTTTATTTAATGAAATTTATATCTAGTTTGCGTCTTTATTATAAAATATTATTCTATTTCTGCACCACTTCAGGCTTTAACTGAAAGAAGAAGAAAACTACAGCACGTGCATAAAGTTTTATTAAAATAATAACGAGAACGTAGTGCACATCAGATATCTATAAATGCAGCACTATTTCAGATCATGTTCGCTGCTCCGAAAGGATCCTTATACAGAATATGGGGAAAAACAGCTACTCAAAAATTTGGACCTGTCCCTCTTTGCAAAACATTATTCGAAAGTAGCAACGTCTTTTCACTGCAAAGAGGTTCTCCAAGCAAACCAAGCATCTCATTTTAGCTTTATCTATACTTACGAGTACATTATCTAAAAATTGATTAATTAGCCAATAAATTCTCACTCATCAAAATCAGTCAATATTGTTGCAAGTGGTTGTGAGCGAGTAGCGGTATAAAAAAATATTATTGTTATCAATCGGCTTATATGAATATGATACAACTGATTTAAGTTTAAGGAGTGTATGCCAGATTTAATTAGTATTTAAAGTTTTTTTTTGGGGAACCCACGGGTCGTCACCTCATCGGGGCTAAACGATAAGGTGGTTTATCAGTCTCGAACCGACTAAAACAGCACAGTGTTCCATTACCGGGTCTTGTGGCCGGGGTCTCAGGTATATCCTAGAAAATAAATCCTTGGGAACCTTGGCAGTCCTGTGGCCGCCAGTTGAGCAAGGCAACTTCATAGTGAGGTCACTATGATGTGCACAGGGTCTTATCGCATCGCCGTCTCGGGCCTGCTTCTGCTAGGGCTAAGGTTGTCTATCGTCCTCAGGCAAGCGCTCGTTGAGTTCGTCGATCGTTTTATACTGTCCGGTGCCTGGTGCGATCTGCGGGATGGCAGAATACTAGTTTTCTGTCGCTTCCTTCTTTGGCCTGCATCACTACCACTATCTTGCAGAACGAGGCGGCGGAATCTCACGCACTGTTGCTCTGGACCATACACATAATCATGGTTTGCAGTGAGAGGCTACCCTCTCTCCTCAATAGCCGCCACGAGGAAAGCATGCTGCTGCACTCAGCAATCAACAGTATCCTCGCGGCAATCCTCGCAGTGGTGGCATAAAGACGTTGGAGCTGGGACCGATGAGCCTCTAGTTCACTGCGCCAATGGTATAGTGTTGCGAGGGATTTTGCCTCCAGGTCCCATGACGGAATTCAGGCTAGGAGACTCGTCGCTTCAAAGGAGACTGTGTGGTATCTTCTTATGACCCTGACGGCCATAACCCGTTGTGGGCTTCATTTATCGTAACATTTGTTGAGTAAAACGGAAGGTGTTACTACTGGCTGTTTATAATAAAACTATTGAACAATTATATTGCTGATTATCCTTAGAACGGACAAACACATACAACAAAATGCACATAAAAGAACGGAAGTGACGCATTTGAGTATTAAACATTGTGCGATGAAGTGATTGAAAGCTACTCACTTTAACTAGAAAGTTAATAAGTGGAGGGAATACAACAACTTAAACTATAAATTTAAAATTTAAAACACCCCCGACTCGAAAATCCCTTCAACGATTACAAAATGCCTTACATCATTTTGGAAAAGAGCTGATACTCTTATATTGCTGGACCGATATTAACCAAACATAGCTAAGAACCACCGCAAGGAAACTGGCTTTCAAATGAAAAAAACCGCATCGAAATCGGTCCATCCATTTGAGAGCTACGATGCCACAGACAGACACACACACACAGACATCGATGTCAAACTTATAACACCCCGTCGTTTTTGCGTCGGGGGTTAAAAATAAGTTTGTATTGTAATATTCATAAAATTTATCCTATTTAAGCAAGGATCGGCTAGTCAAGTTAAATTTGACTGATTATATAATATAGTGTGCCTGACCTCTACAGCTTAAAAAATATATATTCGAGAGCGCTAAATACTCTTCTGTAAACAGTCACCCCTCTGTGGATGAAGAGATTAACAGAAGCGCCTCGAAAATTAAGAAAACCGTGTCGTAGATCGAAATTTATTTAAGAACAATGTACAGCCAGGTTTAACAAACTTTTATACTAATATACAAAAAAAAATTAAGATGTAGAATACAGACTACGAAGTGGGAATAAATGTCATACATATGTACAACGTGTCTACGTATTTTACAAACATTAGTCACAATTTGTACCTTGTTTATACAATGTACAAGAGTGGTAAACAATTTTATTTACTTAAGAGATTTATGTAAATTCTTGTTTCTAAATGATTATGGCCTGGAGTCTGGAATTAATGCAATAAATCAATGTCAGGACATGTTTACGAGCTAACAGAGTTAATTCTAGGCCGACATGACGTTTATATTCGTGAATAATTGTTGATTGCTTGTACCGTGATGCCATCTAACGCAATAAGCTTGGTGTAATCGTCATAATTATGTTTATCAGCGGTGTTCAGGGAATGCCACTTATACGGTTACAGTTACTTCACTAAAAGATATTTGCTTATAAATGTGAGGTTCGTTTTTTATAACCGCAGTTCGCGTCGTGACGCAGCTGTCACGAGTCATCACATTTTATATTTCACTTCGAATCGTGAATACGTAGTGATGCCATCTCGAAATTTTTGATTTAGATACTTTTCTTTTTCGTAATGTTTATTGGTAAACGGAGAGCAAGAATCGATTTTTTTGTATTTTTACAAGGATTTACAGTTAGATACAAGTTATATCGTGCGAAGTAGTGCCCATATTGATGTGAGCTAGAAAACTTACAGTCCATTTGCCTCTTAAAGAAACCAATGGAAAGAAAGAAAGAAGTAAATCAAACAAACACCTACGTATTACCTACGAACTAGAGATCGCGTGGTGGTCGAATTTCGACCATGATTTATTTCATTGGCCAATATTAGTTGACCTGTCATTGTATAGACTTTTGTACCATGACAGGTCAAAATATATACTGGACACTCATAGCTGTATGTCCCCATTTTTGCATTTTTTTTAACTTTGTAGCAAATATTGTTCAAAAATGTTAGCATTCATCACTTCTTCTCTGTACAAACTATAAGTGTGCGAAATTTCATAAAGGGATCCAAAGTTTTCGCTTCACGTATTAATATATAGATATTGATTGTGTATGAAATACGCGATGCCTAGTGATTTTAGGTAAATTGACCACCAAACATTTTCTTTTCAGCCTTTGGCAAGTTTATTATCAAGGAAAATACTTAAAAATTGTTAAAGTATATTTTGTTGAGACAGGATACGTCCAATGATTTCGGTATATTATGTGTAGCTTCACGGCATTGTAAAAATTAAGTGTGATTATTATAGAGTATCAAACTTTTTACACAAATGTTTGAAGTTAAAAATGTCAGTGTCAAAAATAATATCAAACGTATTTGCCGATATTGCAGATTGACCAAAAAAAGTGCATAATTAATGATATTATTTAGAAAAAGAGAATAGAACCTACATTCGTAGAAAAACAAATAGTTTATGAATAGGTAAGATTTTACAAGGGAACAAATTTTTGTTGCATGAAATATTATGACTGATATTATACATTTCCAGGGTGCTGATTTCAGACATGAAGTCAGGCTCATAAAAAAGCCTTTCATATGATTTTCTTGCTTGACTTTGTTTACAAAGGCTATTTTGAATACTCTAATCGTCCCTGGTACCGCTCCTCCATAGCATAAATACCTTGATAAAATCGCTCCCTTGTATTACAAATAAGCTGCTGGAAGTATGACAACACGTCTTTAAAGTGGTGGGATAGCTTTAATCCTTTTGTTTCCCAGAAAATATTGAGTTACTCAAACAAACTCTTTCCAGAAATTTAATTCAAAGACCAAGGTCTCTGACCAATGCACTCAGCACTTTCTGATTAAAAGGCTGGTTATGAAGAAATATTGAGATTAAAATCATTTGTTTCACTTTCATCACTCGAAGAAGTATTTTGTTCTAAGTTATGATAATTTTATGTAGGCGAAGGTGCTGAAGCATCGCTGGAGTACCGGACTCGTCGAATTACAGATAACGAGTTAGGGTAAAACCATTTGAGCCGGTTTGTTTAGTTAATCTCTATAATACCGGCCACGCAATAATAACAATCATCACCATTATTTGAAGGTTCCCGCCAGATCACTGGTGTTTGATACTTGAAATGGGGCATTTTCTTGTTTGTTAATAATCCTGAAGACTTCACGTAAGTTTTACACACAATACATATTAAGTAATCAGTACCTGTGGCGGGTCTTCAAACCAAACTCAAAGTAGACAAAATACGCTCCTTTTACAAACTCCGACACACATGCTCAATTTTTTTTAATGATACATTCATCAAAAAAATAATTGTTTACAGATGTTCCAGAAACATGGTTATGTATGGTATGGTTCTTGGTAAAAAAAAAACCCGTTTTAAGTCAAATAAATCGGGGTAGGTGCCACTCACATTGCTAGTGTAAACTTTTGTTACAGATAACTTAGTTAGAATGAAAACGTTGGAATTTTACAAAATATGCCTTAGGAGAGGAATAAACGAGAAAAAAATGTTTTACTCTTGGCATTGATTGATTGTTAAATACGTGTCCTAAAACGCGATGAAAGGATAAAATCAAAGAAAACGGCAGAAGCCATGATAGTGACATCATTTCCTTGCTGTCACTTGTCATCTCTCGTTCTAATTAGTGGAAGGTAGTGGGTAACTGTGGGTACAAGATTATTATAGTTTCATCAATGACCTGCTCTATTAAATTTACTACTTATTTGTAACTAGCAACCCGCCCCAGCTTCGCACGGGTACAAATTATGTACCAAAACCTTCCTCATGAATCACTCTGTCTATTAGTGAAAACCGCATGAAAACCCGTTCAGTAGTTTTTCAGTTTATCGCGAACAGACAGACAGACAGATGCGGCGGGGGACTTTGGTTTTATAATATGTAGTGATGTAGTGATAGTAGTTGAAAGTAAATATAATACACACATACACAGATAAACTGAATTACATCAATTACATAAATAAAACAGCTTACTTATTTTTTTCAGTTTTTTTCACAATTGATATCTTTGTTATTGTTAACTAAAATTGCACCCTGTAAGTGTAAGAATATATAGAAGGCTCAATCAATCAGATAAATTGTTATTGTGTTTTTATTGTGGGAAGCACAGAACATTGTGTCAACTAATAACAAGGAAACAAAACTTTCGTCGCTATTACATTGATAGTAGCTTTGCTTAAAGTAGTAACGAATAGATAGCTCCATTCATTTTGTTTTCTTAACAATAAAACTGATCTGTGTATTTCTTTCTTTTCTTACTTGATTTTATTTCTATCGAGTCTGAGATGCATACTTACTTCATAAGGGTGAATCTTGGTTTATTATTATGTATTATTGGATTTCTTTTTGGTTTCAGTTATAGTTTTAATTTTAAGTATGCTTTGTGTGGTGCACTAAATTAGATCTTAAAAAACAATCAGCGCATATGAATTGCAATTTGTGTGACAAAATTTGTCAAACCGAATACTAAGAGCGACTGTATTCTCGCGCTGCTAAAGGTAAACCTAGCAGTAATTGGTTACAGGACAATAAGAGAAAAAGCAAACCTTGTTCTATTACGTCCTGGAGTTCTTTTTGTTAATTTTCCAAAAATAATTCGTCGTAGGTACATTGGTTCATCAATTTTTGTAATTAAAATTTGTTGGAAAAAACGACTCCTTATTTTATCAATTAATTATTTTTTTCCTTTTTTTTGGTTATTTTATTTTTACTTAATAGGTACAGTCACAGACAACAGGTTATTTCTCACACAATAACAAGTAATGGCGTACAATTTCAAAACTGAAGTCCAATTAAAACTATACACATCATTCACAATTGTGGTAATAGCGCTTCAGTTAGGTGTTAAACAGAAGCAAAAAAAATTAAAACGGATACTGAGATTTAAATTAATTTATTATTTTTTTAAATCAGTTATTTTGATTACGAGATAAGTACCTACTTAATTCTAATACTACATCATATATTATACTAGCAACCGGCTTCCCACGGGTACAAATTATATACCAAAACCTTCCTCATGAATCACTCTGTCTATTACTGAAAACCGCCTGAAAATCCGTTCAGTAGTTAGTTTCAGTTTATCGCGAACAGACAGACAGACGCGGCGGGGGACTTTGTTTTATAATATGTAGTGATATAACATCTATCTTGTTCATATTATAATCATTATATCATATCATAATCTAACAAAGCTAGTTATCGTTATACATAATGTTAAAGTGATACCCACGAACTACGGTTTAGCCAGTAAAACCTAAGATTTACCAACTCTTAATGGTAAAAGTTCGAAATGATTGGGGATCATTGTTCATTTCGAACTTTCACCACCATCCCCTCGGTAAATATTAGGTTTTACCAAAGAGATACGGTAAACATTGAAAAATAGATATAACTTAATAATTTATTCTAAAAGTTAGTTTAAGTAACGTTTTTAAACAACACAGAAATACCTTTTAATAACAACAAAGTGATCTTATAAGGGTTCTTTTTTTTCTTTTTGAGAAAATATTTAGTTCTAGTAGTCTATTAGTAGCTCCCCATGTTATTACAAGTAAAGTTGCTTATAATCGTAATCCTGGGTAATATAATAAATGCAAATGTGAGTTTTTTTGAAGCTGCGAGCACCCTGGTAACAAATAACAAAAAAAATACTGATTTCATTACCTTAATCAGCCTAAACGTTATATATTTGTAAATAAAATATTTTTCATAGGTTATTTATTTTTAGGGTTCCGTTCCTCAAAAGGAAAAAAAGGAACCCTTATAAGATCACTTTGTTGTTTTTAAAAACTATTTCGGTGTTATTTAAAAAACCTTACCTAAACTAACTTCTACAATAAATTACTAACTTCTGATGTCTATTTTTCAATATTTACCGTATCTCTTTGGTAAAACCTAAGATTTACCGAATGGAAGGTGGTAAACGTTCGAAATGAATGATTAAAAAACAAAAAAAAAATCGGACTTTAACCTATAAAAGCTTGTAAATTTTGGGTTTTACTGGATAATCTTAAGATTTGCCTTAGTTTTACAGTAAAATATACCGGGTATTACTAACATTAAAACCCAGAATTAACAAAGAAATACGTTCAGAAATGGTTTAGTTTATTTTAAGAATGCTAATACAAAATCTTTACAGATTATTATAAAAATTGACAAACAAGGAGGCGTCTCTAAAAAAAGGCAACGTAAATTGACAATAGAGAAAAAGCTTGTGATGAATATTATATTATAATTAACTATCGAACAAGTAACATTGTTCGGTAACACTCATCGGTTGTCACCTCGCTCAAATCGACTAAAATTTACAGTGGGTTGAAAATAAGAAGACTCATTGGCGAAAACTCACTCTTAAATATTCAATAAATTTCACAAACAAATCACTAACTCTATAAAATAGAGTGGTAATAACAATGCCGTTTAGCTAACAGTATAATCATTGCCAGGCTTGTCAGGCAAATTGGTCACCTCAATTAGTCCTAAGTTACTAAACGGGTGTCGGTGCCTATTCAGCTGTAATAATTTTGTCGCCTCTCACGACGCCCAAGGGATATGTTGGACATATTTTATGTTTTACTAGGGTTAAGTTAAAAAAGAACATAAAACGAGTTTGTTGGCGTATTAAAATATATGTACATTTAAACACCAGAATTTTCAGATTAAGTGAGATTATGAAAGTAATTATTTTTAAGTTGCTTAATGAGTTTTGCATATTGTAAAATACTCTCAAGCTTTGTATACTTTTGTACTATGATTGCAAAGTTCCCTCGATAGGGAATAATTTCTCTATAGCTTTAGTTTGTAGCTGATTAATGGTAACAGTTTTACCCGGACCGAACCTTGCTACTTTACAATTACTGGTAAAAAAAATTCTTGTTTCCGTCTCCTTCTCGCTAATGTTATGAATTTCTTGAGCACTAGCTATTGCCCGCGACTTCGTTCGCGTGGAAATTTTGGTGAAATCTATCCAAAAATTATTAACTTTTCTTTCCGTTTCGTTCTACAAAACATTAGAAAACATAAAAAAAAGATGAATGAAAACGGTTAAGTCGTTCTCCAGTTATGGCGTGACTAAGCTTGTCCTTCACCAACCTTCTTGTAGAGCAATTCTCATGGAATTCTCAGTCAGTTGCGATTCTCTATTGAAACATAATGAAACCAAACCATTTTTGAAAAGATTGATCACTGGTGATGAAACGTGGATCACCTACGTCAAGAACGTGCGAAAAAGATCATGGTCAAAGGGTAGTCAAGCTCCACAGACTGTAGGTAGCGAAACTTGGATTAACACGCAATAAGGTGATGCTGTGTGTATGGTGGGATTGGAAGGGAACCGTTCATTATTAGCTTATATCGCCTGGCAAAACCATCGATTCGGATCTCTACTGCCAACAACTAATGAGACTCAAGAAAGAAGTTAAGAAAAAACAGCCGGAATTGATCAACAGAAAAGGAGTGGTCTTTCATTATGATAACGCCAGACCACACACATCCATGGTCACTCACGAGAGCTTGGTTGGGAAGTGTAAATGCATCCACCATATAGTCCTGACCTTGCACCCTCAGATTTCACCTGTTTCGGTCTCTTCAGAATTCTTTGCGTAGTGTTAGGTTAACATCAAGAGAGGACGATCAAAACTACTTGTCGCAGTTTTTGAACAAAAATCCCAAGATTTCTACCGAAACGGGATTATGTCACTACCTACAAGATGACAACAAGTTATCGAACAAAATGGCGCATATATATTATAATTAAATGTAATTTAACTTTGAAAAGAAAATGTCTTGAATTGTATATAAAATATGAAGAAACTTTTCCCCGGGCCGTATATGTAGCAATTATTTACATTAAGTAACAAATACATATATGTAGAAACTTTTTAATATCTCACTAATTTCGTGTTTTAAGAACACATATCAATTAATTTTGGAATATTTTAGACTTATAGTGTAATAGCATTGTATAATTAATTTTATTACAAAACTACGTTACACATTTAAGTTTGAAAGAGGCATTGGGACGTCTCTTTCTGTTTGTAGATACAAACGAGATTTCACTGATGTTAGAAGGTACCTTTTAATTAATTTAATAAACGTTGTGCCTAACGGCTCCGTTGTGAATTCAATTAAGTTTTAAACTTAAATACTTAAATTAAATTAATGAAATCTAATTTTACGATCTAAAGGTTGAAACACATTCGTCAAATAAGTCTCTAGATATTATAAACCATTAGAAATTATTCATAATATATGCTGAAACACATCGCTACAATAATATGTAGATTATATTATCTTGGTTAGATGTTAAATGCAGACAAACTCAAGTAATATAAAATAAAAGTAATTGCTAACAGTTAATGCCCGGGTCCTATAATCAAGAAACGATTCGTTTTGTTTACGGATGGTAAAATTCCGTTGAATTTTCAAAGAAAATTTTACCGTCCGTAAGCAAAACGAATCGTTTCTTGATTATAGGAACCGAGCCTAACGTAAGCTTTTCACTCGCGTAAAATTTATTTTGCTACCCCTCGAGGACAGTAAATTTTTCTAGATGAAAGGTATGAGATATACCCAACTACTGTTCAGTATCCCTGACAACGTGTATGCAAAAGTTAATGATTAATTGGTTCAGTAGAAAAGGCGTGAAAACGTAACAGACAGATAGAGTTACTGTCGCATGCATATCAATACAATTAAATAAAATTGAAGTGTTTGTTTCTTATGTTAAAATATTAGTGTTTTTTGCCTAAACAACAGTTTTTTTAATTTTTGTCTGTCTGTATGTCTGTCTGTTAGTTTCGGCTAATCTCTGGATTGGGTGGACCGATTTCCACGGGACTTTCACTAGTAGATAACTGGTGTTATAAGGAGTAACTTAAGCTACTTTTATTTTGGGAAATTTTATTATTAAAGTTCCGCGCAAAATATATAAATATGTACACGCGAGGGAAGCCGCGCGGGAACTGCTAGTTATAAGTATTAATAGTGTGGAGTTTCCTATACTGCGCGTGGTCATCTCCAATTTTTGTATTTACACATATATACACAGCGCTTGCGGTTTCACCCGCGTAAGTCCCGATCCCGTGGGAATATTAGGAAAAAAAGTAGCCTATGCGTTAATCCAGGTCTCCAGCTATTTACACAACAAGTTTCATCGCAATCGGTTCAGTGGTTTTTGCGTGAAAGAGTAACAAACATCCATCCATCCATCCATCCATCCATCCAAACTTTCACATTTATAATATTAGTGGGATTAGTGGGATGAACTCAATGTCCTTAACCAGGATATAATCTAAATCCTTGCCAAATTTCATTACGATCCGTTTAGCCGTTTAGTCTTGAAAAGGTAATAAACAAACAAACAGAGTTACTTTCGCATTTATAATATTCGTATAAATTAATTTAATTTTGTGCCCTAAATATACACTTTTGTACAGACTATTGTTTTCTTTTTTGTCAAATTTCTCTCGTAAAATTCTCCAATCTTGTAATGTAATTCCATTACAAGATTGGAGAATTTTACGAGATAATAGTAACTTTGTAATTACCAGACAATACATTGCCAAGGTGAGGCACAAATCGAAAAAAACTTTTATCAGAGGGAGTCGAATTAGCTCTAAATAGTTATTTACAAGATGGGAAGACCGATAAAGCTAACAAGCACTTACATACTTGCTATCTTCAAAGCCAACCGATGTTATATAACCAGTAGGTATACCTTGATAGCTATCTACAAAAACCTACCTAAACATTTTATCTAACGCTGTCTATACAAAGTCTTGCGTATGAACTAAATATTACCTTAGCAGAAAACTTGTTTAAGTTCTGAGGTAAAATCTTTTCATAACAAGGTTTTCTCAGACTATAATTACAAATAGAACTATCTTCTGAAGAAAAAAATACAAAATTCTTAATTCGAATTAGACCTCCATGAAGAACTAAACGTATTCTTTCTCGGCGTTTCAGTTTAATAGACAATGACAAGCAACGGGGTACAGCATAGTACAGTTTTGAGATATGATATGAGATAAAACAGTCGATATGTAAGGTGGATTTATAATGAATTTTAATTGAATGACTGTTGTTCAATCTTTGCTCATTTATTGGTGGGTAAGCATAAATTTATGTGACACTTGTATTAATTAATGTAAGAATAAGTACGGAGTCACAGAATTGTACTATTCATATTTTACAAAATTTACTCTGAACAACGTTGTACCGGCCTTCTTTGTATGCAGTTTAACATGCATATGGTGTCATATTTCCTCCGGTGATATATCCGCCCTTTGTACATTTTCAATGCTATACTTATTATGTATCATATTTACGCTCCCCGCACAGCGATTTTATACAGACCCCCTTTTCGTATTTGAAAACAAAGTCTAATGTTCTAACGGCGCTGATTCACCCTCCAATAAATTTATAAAACAAGTAGATGTAATTTTGAAGTGAATACTTCTTTAGCGGCGTTGTGCACTTTTTGGGATGGGTAAAAAATGTTAAACTCGCGTCAGGACACGTGACCTGATCGAAAATTCATAAAACGGTAAAAGCCGAGTTTCTTATCTTTAAAAAAATATAACATTCGAAATTCAAACATTTATGAGCGACCTGGAGCGCATAACTTCCAGTGTACCCTATGCTACATTTAGATATGTTATTACCTACTTTTTTTAACCTAATTATATATATACAGATGTGTGTGTGTGTGTGTGTATGTATATGCAAATACATTGTGAAGTTATGTTTTCACTTCTGATGTGCAGTCCTACGACTGACTGTTTTTTTAATCTATATTATGTCCTACTCCTTTGTCTCTAAAAATCATAAGATATTTTTATACAGCTATTAAAACAAAGCAAATGTTAAGTTTGTTATACAACTGACTACGATACAAACTGATTTGTTAAACATGCTGACAACAAAGAAAAACTTCAAAGAAACATAAAAAAAAAGTAAGTTAAAAAGATGTTCAGCAAAATGTCTTGATATTAAGCTCACTATATTTCATCACTGTTTCAGTTTTCATCTTCTGAACCATTTTCGTGTTTGGCAAAGCTCCTGACATTATTATGGTTCATTAACAATGTAGTGTAGTCCATACCTTAAATGTTACAAACAGGGGAGTACGGCGCGAACCTATTATCGTAGGATAAAATAGTTAGTGGATAATCCCGTTTTCTAGGCGCTCCGTCTAATTCGTTTGTAGAAGTTTACGTAGTGCCGCCCCGAGGCATCGTAGGGATCAGGTGCTTCTTAAGGCCCAGTCTTGATCCCCCGGAGGCGGTCTCTGTCACGATTACCAGATTCGTTACTGCTCAGCACTTAAACCGATGGCTGAATAATTATTGGTTTTATAAAAAGTAATACTATCTTAGATACTGAGATACTGATAGTTTGTTTCAATAGGTATGTATAATGCGATACTAGTTGAATTACAATATTTTTGTCTTCAAATTTGCCAATATGTTATCATCGCACAAGTACACCGATCATCAGATTGTAAGCTACAAATTGTTAATAAGGTACATGTATCAAACGCATAAAACCTTGCGCCTGTACTACTCTTGCTCTGGAGAACAGGCTCACAAAGATCAGTCACAAGTGTGTCTGATCTCTGTTGTTTATCAGTACTGATACTGCTGTTGAACTGCTTCATTTTTGCTTATTCATCTAATTATTAAAGTCTTTGACAATTTGACTTAACATTCAAATATTTGATAATTATGACCTTCACCAATATATTCAGTTTATATTCGTGTTTTTGTTTCATTTCAAAACTTCTAAATTCATAATTTGAATATTGTACGTTGGTCTAATATTTGTGACGTACATTAATGAATAAATATCACTTTACAGTTGCTAAACTGTAATACTTAAACACTTCAAGATATATTGCGACGGACATTTAATGTTAAATGTGGAAGTTTTAATAGTTATTGTAAAAGCTATTCATTTTAAAGGGCTGACGGATTTATTAACCAAAACTTATTGAGTATTTACTGAATTAATGACATTTAAAATGTTGTTCCTTTACAATAAACATAATGTTATATTATAATAATTTACAGTTATAGTTCATTATGATGTCATGCTAATCATAGATTTTAACGGGTTTCATTATCGTACTATTTTATTCAACGCAAAAAGCTTAATAATATGTGTTTAACACTATCTCTTGAACTGACAAAGTATGAATTTCGTTTTCATTAATTGGTTCTTGAATTTTATCATTCTAATTAAAAGCCTTCTTCGCTAGCTCTTAAATCTCTTTTGAGATTGATTACATTCCTTTTCCAATTTCAGTTAATTTGTGCTTATAAAGCATAACATTTTGTAATAAAAAGTACATATTTCATTTATTATCTTGGCGATATTTTCGATGCACTTTTGCCATTTTAAATGAAAGTTCTTTGTTGCCTTTGCTATAGAAATCCTAGGAACGGTATTCGATGAACTTTTTAAACACTATTTTTACCAACCGACCACCAACAAAACTGCCACTGAATGTAGAACATGAATCAATAACATTATTTTTAACAATTGTAAATATTGTAATGCCGTAACTTTTAAATATTTCTTTAACATTAATTTATATGCCACCTAGAGGTGTTTGGTATGCATATACTTGTATAAAAAGATTCAGTTCTGCCCGTGTATGTTGCAAGTAAAGATAAGGGCAAATTCACATTCAAGTTACTGATTTGACTACCAAATTTCGCTTTAATTGATTTTAATGTAGTAATACCTCAATCACGACTGCTTGTGGGTTCTGTGGAATAAGTTTGCGTATATGTATGCCTTCTGTACCGGCCATGTTTAGGTGGAAATTCAATTAGGGAACGCTCTAAGGCCTCTGGTCATTTAACCTGTGTATGTAGATAATCATAGATGCTACTATGTTAACATGCGTAGAAAAGTTGCAGTTCTATGTAAATTTAAGTTCTTTTTATATCCACTGTAGTAAGGAGGGTAAACAAAGGCACCACGTGTAATAAACATGTTTTTTATATTCTTCACCAAGTTTAGCGAAAATAATCTTAACTAGTTCGTACTTAAATTAATGTTAGAAACATTCTCACAACCACTGATATAAAATATGAAAATCACTAACTACAGTAACTGCCAAGTTGTTCGTACCACTCTTTCCACTCAAGACAATGTTCTGAACTTATTACTACCCTTTTTATAACCCCACTATTCATTAATATTTATCAATCGACCAATACCATTGCGTTACCGGTATAACCAGTCAAAATAATGTCTATTAACTTATTCTTATTAAATAGTAAACTGTGTTATCATCTATTATAGTTTGTTCCTAATTTTAATAAAATAAAAAGAGTTTTTGATGTGGAGACGACATGAAGAATTATAGTTAAATTCGCTTCGAATAAAATCACACCCATAACATTCCGAGATAAACCGCGGGCTTAGCTGAGCAGGCATGGTCACTTAACAGGTTGATTCGTGCTTTGGGTTGAGGAACATCACATCATACTCTTCAACCTCCTTAAATTCTTCTCAGACATCTATCTCTCTCTCTCTAAGTGCATAACAAATCGTGTTTTTGTGTTTGTGTTGACGCGTAACAGACTTCATAATAATTAATGCAAAAAAAAAATCTTTGCCTGTAAAACTTTTTTTCTTGGAATCACAATAATGGAACAATCGATAAATATGTTCTTTACAGAGGGAGTTTATATTGCTCATTTAGCCTGCGTTGATTTCATTTGCAGTAGTCAGAGTAGAATAACAATTTCTCTTATAATATCTGTAGTCAGTGTCTTGGAGAGTTGGGTATGTTCCAAGACATGTAGATTTCGACGATGAGACCCACGTGAACATGCTAAACAGTGTATAGAGCAATTGAAAGAGGAAGAAATATAATATTGTATATAGCATAGCGTAGTGTATGTACGCAAAGTGTCCTTATTATGTTATGTTCTGAAATTTCTACCTTCGTCCTTTAGATACACACGGGGGTGAAAGTCAGCTCAGGCAAATTTTCAATAAAAAGTGTCAATTACATAATAAAGACAAGTTTTTTTTCTGAAACTCAAAGCAAAGCACTTTAGCAAAGTGGCTTAAAATTGTAGTGTTCTAGTTGACTAACTGGTAAGTAAAACCCTTAACGGTGGACCACTATTTACGCCACATCCTGTATACTATACAGTTTATCTTGTCTTCATTACAATCAATATAGTATAACAGGTTTACAAGTAAAGCTGGAGATCGCTTGGTGGTTGAATTTTGACCGTAATTCATTTTCGGTTTATTTCATATGCCATACCATGACAGTCCAACATACAACCGTTTTCACTTGTTTTTTAAATTTGTAACACTTTGTTTAAAACTTTTGGCTTTCTGCACTTCTTTTATATATTCTAAATTTTAGGCACCTGCCTTGGCTATTTAAAAAAAATGCGCACTAGGACTTTGTCTATAGAATTAGCAACTAAGACTGCGCCTGTGATAATACTTTCTTATAAAGACTATTCGAAACTCCAACATGCTAAAATAGTTATGGAGCTCCCATTTGAGTTTTAAAAAAACTTTTTTATTTCTCTTACACTATATCTGTTCAACTTGAGTTGGAGCCTGTATGCGAGCATTTTCTCAATTTCAGTTTGCAACAAAATCAGTTTATTTTCCAACTGACAAATTGCATTGAAGTAACAAAGTACAATTTTCCTTTGAGAATAACCTGACAAAGTTTGGGAGTACACAATAAATAATATAGTAAGTATATCCTATATGTGTTAGGAGACCGTTCTCCGTTCTCTGGAGGTGTAGTCGAAAATCATTTGAGAGTTAAATATTTAAGTAAATTTCCTGTGAGCGTAATCGTTTTCCGTGCAGTAATTTAGTTGTGCTTGGCGGGCCGCGGTGTTTCAATTGCGGAGGCGGCTCGCCGGACGTCATTATTTCCTGCACATTTTGAGCATCGTGTCGGACCCCTACCATACATAGGCATGTGTTCTATATACAAATATTCCAGATTAATTCTAAAGAATCAGGGAATTTTGAAATCCTGTATTTGCTAAATTTTACTTTGTTACCGTGACACGGAAAAGCGACTTGACGACATTTCTTTAAAATTGACTTGGTAACTTCTACTCTGTAGGAAATAGTTCTCTACTGTATTTTTCTATCTGGCGAATAGGAGAAGTGCGAATATGTTGCCGCAGTCTAAAACTAACATAGATAGCTGAGAACAACTTTTGACGGGTTGTGACTGTGAGTGTTGCAAGCACCCATAAGTATGTTCTGGGACAGCGGTTCCCATAAGTAAGGTCCCAGGACATTATGATTAGTATTATTGTGTGTGTATTATATTTAATACTATTTAGGTTAAAATATGGAATAACGTAAATAAATAATAGCACCGGCAAAAAATATATATTAGGTGAATTTATGTATGTATGTAGGTTATAAAATACTATCAGTATTTTATAGTTTGGTAATAAAGTAATATGACCGCTAGCTGCAAGTCCGCTTTGTAATATTTTAGGCTTTGGTATGTATATGGTGTGGTCTATGTATAAAAATATTGTGACTAGGTACAAATTTGTTGAGGATATAGGTGTTATAGTAGTAGATATATTTTATAATCATCACTTTTTTTAATGGTGAAGGAAACACTTTGTTTGACGGGTCTGTTGGTATAGTGGTTAGTGATTGCTGAGCCAGAGGTCGTTCGTTCCATTCCCACCCAGGACAAATAATTGTGTGTTGAGCTAGATGATTTGTTCTCTGGGTCTGGGTATAATTTATTTATTCCAGGCTCTGCTTAGTTTGGGATCAGACGGCCGTGTCTGTGTTTGTTATTATTATTATTCTACAATGTTAGAGTTCTACATTTAAAGGTTTGTGATAGGACAAAGACCGTGTCAAGCAGCCTAGATCAATTTCTATACAGGATTAATATTATTATTAATACAACATTATTTTTCACTCATACAAATTAAAAAACCTTATCATCTTTAATCATAAAACAACTCATTAAGGAAGCCCATTGTACATATTGTTTTTGCGATTTTCTTATTATTTATTTGTAATTGGTGTACAATAAAGTTTATTTCTATTCTATTCTATTCTCATTATCTTTTACCTAGCTCTCGTCTCTTGTCCTTTTCGTCATGGCATTTTGTGTGAAGTTCACAAGGACCATTCCGCCCGCGGCCGTACCGCCGGAGATTTAAGTTTTGACAAACTTTGTTTGGACCTTTGAGAAATAATTTTGTTATAAAACGGTGTACGTTTCTTATAATAACCCTATTATTTATCATTTCATTTTCACATTTTCTGTCAACTTGACGGACGCTAACATTTAGACTACGAAGTTACGTCTGACTTTAATGAAGGTGCGTCATATGTTCACTTGTTTACAAACCACAAAGAGGTGCCGAATACCTTTTTGAGTCTTACTTCAGAATGCAAAACTATGAGAGCATCTCAAATTACATAGGTACTTTTTATTTTACCACCTTAGATTAAAATAGAGCTTCGTTTGAAAACTGTGTGTTGAATTTAGTATGAAAAGTATAAATAATTTTATACTATATTTGACATTGCATTGAAATCATTAGCTTTTTTGCAGTGAATTAAAAATTCTAAAGCTTACTGTATACGCAAGAACACGTTCACATCCATCCTTCTTTTATATTTGTCGTTTTTATAATATCATTACTTCTGGACGTGATGATTTAGTAAGGATTATTGTTGCTTCATATTGTTACCAGCTACGCCCCGCGGTTTCACCCACACAAGTTTCGATACCGTAAGAATATCGGGATAAAAAGTAGCATATGTGTTAATCCAGGTCTTCAGCTATCTACATACCAAGTTTCATCGCAATCGGTTCAGTAGTTTTTGCGTGAAAGAGAAACAAACATCCATACATCCATACATCCTCACAAACTTTCCCGTTTATAATATGAGTAGGATTTATTTGTAGATTATGCATTTTATATTACTGTTGGCGTCGGCAATGACGCTGTTGAGTTATAGAATTAAATGATTTTACACACACACATACAGTCACGCCATTGTTCCGAAAGGCTAGGTAACGGCGTATTAATAACGCACATGTGTGCATGCTTATATATCTTAACATTTTATGTATACATATACCTATTTATCTATATTTATGAGATATGAGGTAGAGAGCACTTTCTATTTATTTAATCTCTATATTTATATATATTATATTAATAAACTGGGAATATTTTTGTAAAGGGTAAAAGTTAAAATTAATTGGGGGTATTTTTTATAAAAATTATTAAGTTACCTTCACCCTTAATATGGCAGCATTCTATAGTTAATATGCATATGTCATAAAACATAATATCATATCAACCATAAAAATAAGTTATTAAAAACAAATGAATATATAAAAATAGTTTGTTTCCTCAATACTTTCTCTTGCTGCTCATATGTTTTTACATTATCCTGTAGTCCACATTGCCATCAAACTTTTTGAAGGGAAACTTCTTTACAATCGTTGTGATTTGAAATTCGATAAAAAGAGACAAACATATTCATAAATAGGATTTAGCCTGCGAGAGAATGAGATAGAAGAAGAAAAGAACAAGTAGACAGTGTTTCCTATAATTTTTGTCTTTGCGCCTGCGGACTACGAAGCCTTTAGAAAATGCGTCAATGTCAACGTGGTGTCATTTTTATGCATTTGCGTATTAAAATTCGTTGCATAATTAATTTATGTTAATTAGTTAAAACATCTGTGTTAATATGACTAATAATTTTTATATGAGTTATCTAAAATTAAATTTATTGACATTAATAAATTATTTGTGTTGATTTTACTTTTTGTTTCTCATTCTCTCGTAGGCCACTTTTTTGAAGTTTCACTTCCCTGCCGTGTGTGAATTGCACACACACACAATTTTTTTCTTAATATAAGTTGTTCACTTAAACCTACATATAAAATAATATAAAGTGCATTTTTATTCGCAAAAAGGTGAAGTTACTGACGAATGGCTAAAATGCAGCGGCCCGTTCCAATTACAGAGCGGCAGTCATTATTTCCGGTGCCATGCGATGCCTCCTCCGCCGGCACTCGCCACTGCTTCGCTGACCTGCCAAAATTCAACTACGAAATAACCATCATATCCTGACCCTTCCAACCCTAACCAGAGGCTACTTGCACTTAGAAAACTGCGGCTATGCACTATCCGTTAGGGGTCTACATAATATTGTAGGTTCGGTATGTTCTTACTTTTGGATGTTGTGTAATTTGTTGGATCTGACGGAAATAGCTTTTATCAATTTCTCGTGCTACCGTTAAATTGAGGTTTTATCGAATGAGTGCACATGTATATGTATACAGGGTGTATTTGACAATGGAACAGTTACATAAATCACTGAAAGGCATGACTCTAGCATATGGTAAAAAAAATATTAAAAAAAAAATTAAACTAACCGTTTTCAAGTTATGACCGTTTGAAGACCGTTTCTCATAAAATCCATAAAAACTAACTCCAAAAACTTTTTGGTTAGTTTTTGTGTTTAGTTTTAATAATTATGTGAATAGTTCCAAAATAAAAAATAAGATAAGTAGGATTCAAAATCTTTAACTTTACACATTCCACCTACTTTTATGAGAACGGAGGTAAAAACCTGCATGTCGCTTCTGCAGTATATCAGTTTGTTTTCACGAAATCCCCGTCAGCCGCGGCCCAACATCAACAAATAAGGATACAATTTTGTATGCCTACCTTACTAGCTAATACTCATATACAACGTAGACTTTAACGTAATTTGCTACCTACCACAAAAGTGGTAAGTTAAACGCATTATAACATATTATGATTTTGCACACACAAAACCTCAAAACCTACAAACGTAGATATTTTTTAATTTTACTACTCAGTAGTTCATTACTCTTCCGTTCATTAATAGAATATTATGTTATTAATTTAATTATATTAATAAAGAAGTATATTATAATCTAGTTAATTTTCAAATGATTAAATCAGAAGTACGAAGTAAGGTAGGTAGTAGTTTATTAATGGAGCTGCATTCCTTTTTTGAATGTTTTTTTCTTATAGTAAAGTTTTATTAAAATTTACGGAATAATAATTAATACTAAAACACCTTAAAACGCCTTTAGCCTTTAGAATATTAAAAAAGAGTTTATAATAACTGTCTGCAAAATGACGAATTTCATAAAAATACCTACATTTTGCGATTCTCGTTTTTTGTTTGTGACAAACAACACAACACACATTATTGTAAGTATAAATATATAGCATAATATTATTATTTTTTTTTTTAAATTACTTACACACCTTTTTATTATACATTTGTATCTATTTTTTTAAATTGTAGGAAACTTTTGAAGAAGCTTACCTTAAAATCCATCTTTTTTTTAAGATTTTAATTAATTCCATGTAGTGTGACCAGTACGGTTCGCAGCTCAGCGAATGACATATACATTATTTATATAGCCTTACTCATTAGACTGCGGTGAAAAATGTATAATGACGTCCCTGGCCGTAAAACAAAAGAGTCACAATACGCGTTCACATACGCCATTGTTACTGCTTTTATTGAATTCGATGCTCATTAAAACTTTATTTTCGTATATTATGATTTTAACTCTCAACGTGGTTTTCCATTTTGAAAAAGGTACTTGATGTGAATGAGCAAAAGTGAATATGAGCTAAATGAGCGTTTGTTTAATGATTGCATCAGTTTTCAACCGTATATCATTACGTGAATTATTGGACTGTAACGAAATGCTAACTAAATACACTTAATTTAAATTTTAGATAACGTATTAACTAAATATACTATTTTGTTAGAGATGTATTAATAATATTGATAATGCTAATAATGTTAGTTTTTAACCCCCGACGCAAAAAGAGGCGTGTTATAAGTTTGACGTGTCTGTGTGTCTGTCTGTGGCATCGTAGCCACGAATGGACCGATGTAAATGCGTTTTTTTTGTTTTAAAGGTGACTTGATCGAGAGTGTTCTTATCTGATGATATCATTCAGCTCTATTGTAACCGTTAACGAGATTTTCGAATCGGGGTTATTTTAAATTGTCAATTTATAGTTATCGATAAAACACATACATACATACACTCAGTGTAATATAGTCGTTAATTTGATCTCAGTCACATAATAGAAGGTAAGCCTATTGATACATAGGGAAACTAGGAGTATATTGAATGGTTAGATAATAATTGTTTAAAAAAAAAACCGACTTCAACAAAGAAAACTATTCCATAAAAGACTTATATATGGTTTTCTCATGGATGCCATTGTCAGAACTGGACCAAATTAAAATGGTACCACACGGGATTTTCAAATAAAAAAATAATCATCAAAATCGGTTCACCCATTCGAAAGTTCTGAGGTAACAAACATAAAAAAAAAACAAACAGTCGAATTGAAAACTTCCTCCTTTTTTGAAATCGGTTAAAAATGAAAGCCAATGAAAGGAAAGGGATATTTTTTGTTTTGTTTTTGAAGTGAAAACTTCTTTAGGCACATTTGTGCACTTTTACTGTAGGGAAAAAGCACTGAACTCGTAAACGTCACGCTAATAATACATATATATATCCACTAGAGGGCGCTAATCTAAACATTGAGTTCTGTCAGCTCCTTATTAATTACTGTCACCAACCTGCTAATGTGACGTTTTAAGTTCGTCGTTTCGTTTAAGTTTTCACTTCTGTCGGCAGTCCCATGACTGCCTATTTTTAATTTTTTAGGTATACGGATGGATTGGGAATGGTGAGGAGGACCTCTTCGTCGAAAGAAGTAAAACATGACTGTGTCAATTTAAATGCTAGGGTTCATTGATTAATTTGAAACCCTCTCTGATTTCAGATTAGTCTATCAACCCTTGGTAGGTCTGGTGTCTGGAAGATGATGTGGAGAGATTTGTTTGGATCGATATATTTTGTCATCCACTACTAGAAGGTACCGTTGTCTGAACATAACATCGCAGGTTATTTATTTTATTTTTATTTTATTATTTTTGGAAATTTTACAGCTAGAAAGGAAAAAGGCAAATTAATAATAGCAAGTGGTAATAGTGAGTAAAAATTTAAAAATTTGAATTAACTTAATACTATTTGATTTTTTTACTTTATAATCAGGGTATTTTTATTCATCGAAATTAGCAAGGTTCTAATAAGACCGTATATACAAGCTACGTGATGCCAGTCATATCAAAGCACTCATCTAAGTGCTAGGCGTTAATATGAATACTGACCCATTATTGGTAATTTTTGTATAAATTTATTTCACATAATAAAAGGAAGGGTGTGTTAATCACACAGGTTACAATAAGGTAGGTGAATTTTCTTATAAGTGTAAACATTAAAAGTCCATAAACAATACAAGGGTTTAAAATCTGTACTAGCCCTTTTCATCCCTTTTATACGACCCTTTTTCCTATCAATAATTAATCATAAAAATACAGAAATTACATTTCTGGGAAACTCTAAAAACAAATATATCGGAAGTAGATTTACTGGGTATTTCAATACATATTATAAAACAAAGTCCCCCGCTGCGTCTGTTCGCGCTAAACTGAAAAACTACTGAACGGATTTTCATGCGGTTTCCACCAATAGACAGAGTGATTCATGAGGAAGGTTTAAGTGTATAATTTGTTAACGTTTTGTGTAAATTGGTTGAAATATGATGATGTGATGATGATGATGTTGAAGAAGTCTCTACTACCTGTGCGGAGCCGCGGCGGGTTGCTAGTATTCGTATATTTCAATCACGTATGAATATTTTTAAAGTAGGTAAAGTCAGTAACGGAGGTGAATAGCAAAAAACTAAATTAAACATTATTAATACATGTTGTGTTTGTGGTGCCATGCAACGTAAATTAAAAAAAATCAACAATAACGAACTAGTCCGACTTTTACTGTAAAACTGTTAAAAAAAACTGTTAAAAACTGTAAACTGTCTTTTACAGTTAAAACTAATGTGTAACAGTAGTTGTAACTGTAAAAGACGCGATTGGAAAATAATGGGAGAGTAACCTACTGTCATATTGCAGAAGGCAGTTGGTTACCAAAATAAACTACCTAAATTTCTCTCTTACTTAGAATAAATTTTAACGTACAAGGTGATTTACTTGTCGTACATATGAAGCCTCTTAAACGGCATAATCTAAATAAAACGAAGTATTAATGAGAATAATATTCCATTTATATCAGAATATATCCATAATTCGTTAGTATAGATTGGAGTATTGAAGCTTAACATATTTATAAAAGGTGTATTTCTATGTTGAAATGAAATTATGTTAAAGTTTAACATAATTTCAAAATAAGTTAAGATAGAAAATTGTTTTGCGTATGGACAGCTTGTTCCCGCCATTATGACATATTTTAATTATTGCAAATGCAAATAATATAATTGTGCAAAATGAACCGTTGTACCTTTGAACAAGATACTGAAAATAATGTTTTTAATTTTCCGAATACAATTCGTGCTTCACATTGGGCTGCTCTGAACACTTGCAACAGCAATGGTTTCATTTGTAACGCATAAGCCTTATGGAGCTCTGTGAGCCTAGGCATCAACATAAAATCAACACCTACTAGTAGTAGTAGTGCTGTTTAAAAACGGTTTTCTGTAATCAGATCAGTCGGTTGGTTCTACTCTGTAAGATAAAACTTTATGTTTTTTTAATTAATTATCATTAAATTTTAATAGTTGAGAGGCAGTTGTTACTAAGAAATAATCTAGTTTATAGTAAAGCTAATCAGACAGCATGTTTAAGCCCAATTCGAGCAGTAAATAGAAATGAGGTGCTCGATAAAATATACCTATTCGAAGAAACAGGTCTATCAAAACAAGTTTATCAAAAAACCTTCCATTCCGGAATTGAACAATATAATCAAACCCGACACTTGTAGACTTTATTAAAAACTGTACTTCGGTACTTCTCTCTCTTCGTACGTACTCTTCCCGTGCTTTTTCGAGATTTTAACGTTCTTTTTAAAAAATTTTTTTACTCTTTTATAACTATTTTATAAATTTTATATAATTCATACACTCTATTAATCTATGGCTCTACGGCATAAATACCCTCAAAATGAGAATAGCCTTGTTATATTTTTAAGTCAACATTATATAGGTAGATACATAAGTAAATTGTATTGTAACTAATTATTATCTACCTTCATATAACTGAATAAGTATTATTTATTTTAAATAAGGATGATGGAAAATAAAACTGAAAATTTAAAACCTGCTTGCAATTTTACAGAAAATAAATATCTTAAACAAAGCAGCCTTCTATGTACGTCTCATGACGTCCCATATATTTTGTAGAGGGGCTTGAGGTGGGGTCGTTACGCGGTCTCGTGGTACCACTAGCGACGCAGATCGACACTCGTCCCACGCTCCGGCTCTTGCCTCATTAGCTACACCGCGGACCGGGAGCCAAGAACATTCAACGTTGTACTCTCAAGCTACCCGTAAAATTGCGACCTTTCTACTTTATAAAAATAAATGGCATCCAATTCAACATGCGGTCCCGACAAATAACAGCCATTCGACGTGGTTTGATACGATTAATTCAAATGTAATTTATATTTTTTATACGTATCTAGCAAACAGGCCGTGAATGTTATAGCACCAGTCCTGTTGATATGGACAGAATGTTAAATTTTTTATATTTAGTTTAAGGGGAAGTTTGATGATAGTCGTATCGTGAAGAAAATTTTAATGACTCCACAAAAGAAGTTCAGCAGTAAATTAGTGATGATGATGAAGAGAAACATTAGTAGATATTTGTTCGAACTAGAGCCGCAAAACTGGAGAAAAACCACCACACTTTTTTTTCTCATTGTAGAAAGAGTGGGTATCGAAGGACCGTTGGGGTTAGTAATTTGAAAGTGTCACAGGGGTTTGTTTTGCAGGCAGCGGAAACCAATTCGGTACGTGAATGAAATTGAGGATTTTTTGTAGTGGGAATGGGTTTAAACTATATAGCTTCTTAAGTCATCATAAACTTTTCTTGGCTATTTTCAACCCTTGAGATTGATTTTTTAGACATGCAGGCGATAGTGTTGTTATAATCTATCAAATAAAAAAAAATGCAATTAAAATCAATTCCTAAATAATAATTATACCTAACTGAATAACACACACTTGAGAATTGCGAACCTAAATTATTAAGTTGGAATACAATGAAACAAAGCGAAATAAGTGTGGTTTAACCACACTAAGATACTTAAACAATCACAAAGCTTAGCTGGAAGGTTTTACGAGATGAATTGAGAGATACATTTTAGTAATAGATGACGAACCTTTAAGATTACTTATATAAGTACGTATCTTAAGAAAAGGTACTCTGGTTGGTGGTCCTAATCTAGTTATAAAGGTTAGTGATATTTCAGTGGTTTTCTCATGACAGCTCAGACCAATGACTGATGACTTACCTCTCATCGTGATGTTCAGGTACGGAACGAGAGTGGCTGCAAGTGAAGTAAATGGCTAACTACATACACTTTCATCGGCCTACAGAAAACGATGAATAAATTGTAATAGCCATTTATTTTTCTATACACATACATTAAAATAAAACTGTAACTGTCATTGGTCTGTGCATTGGGGATAGTCTTGGTCTTTATAGGAGCAATAGAAGCCGAAACATTTATTAATAATAATTGTTGACTCAATGACCGTATGACGACTTCCACATACAGCAAAACATTCTTAGTAGTAATGTAAGGTAGTTACTACTGATCCTGAATCGCGCAATAAGGGTTCTGTTGCTGACTAGTATAATAACTTAAGGTTAAAAGCCGAAGTACGGCTACGCTTTGTTCTAGCGCCCCAAACCTAGGTGTGGTCGAAAGCAGTTGGTTAAATTTAGGTGTATCCTGTTTATTCAATGCTAATACTAGGTGGTTGCATTCGGCTCAGCCAGCCTTGTTTCTACTGGCTGCTACTAGATATAGCCAATGCCTACTTCATGCCTGTTAACGGACTACAATTTGCCATTTCAAAACTCCTTTTTTGATGTTTTGCATATATCGGATACGATTTACCTATTAAATAAGACGACTACGATTTGCCTTTTGATATTTTACTTCCGATACCATATACGATACGATTTTATATTAAAATCAAAAGCAGGGTAAAACGTTTTACCTTGATGCCACTGGTAGTAAAGGCAGTCCTTTAGTACTGGCTTAGGTAAGAAGGCAAGGGAAAATAGCATTAGCTGTTGCGTCTTCGAGGATTGCTTCAACCTTACTCCCTGAAAGGAAAACTGCACATACTAAGTACAAGATACCTTTGGACCTGACGTAAATGAAACCCCAGTTTGTGCAGCATAGCAAAATAGTAACAAAGCGACGATTCTTGCAGAGGGTAGCGTATCATTTGGGATGAATGCACAACGGCAAACAAAAAATACCCACGAGGAAATAATCGGATTCAGCAAGACAACGATCGCATTATGGAAGGCGTCACTATATTATTTTGTGGTTATTTCAACAAGACTCTGTTTTCACGCGACCAGAGCAGATTAGGTAAGCGCATACTTCAATCGCTCCATGCTCAGGCCTCGGGTAAAAAAACTTATTCAAACGCGGAATGTGACGGCTCAATTGGATAGCTATACCCGTGCATAAGAATTCTCAGACTTTTTATTTAAAACTCGGCATCTGTATATTGCATGAATGTAATGGGTCAGTGACTCCGCCAGAGACCCTTTCTGAATTTTTTCCTACGGTGGAGGAACTTATTCATTACCTTTATAGAGATATTCACGAGAATTTGGTTTTGTGAGCGAGCTGTACTGACGCCCAAAAATGATTAAACGGCTCCCATAACCTGAAGGTTCTTGAAAAAAAAAACAGGAACGAGGTGATAAACCGGTCAATAAATACAGTTCTGGACCGTACCGTTCTATCACCTATTCGGTAGAGTTTCTTAACTATCTTACAACATCCAGCCTCCCCGCCCTAAAAAATCTGACGGGCTGTGGAGCTTGTGAAACAGACTTTATCCCGCGCATACTCCTTATTCCCGATAATTTTTTCCAATTCAATCGAGTGCAGTTTTCCGTGAGTGTACGCTTCGCCATGGCCATTAGCAAGTCGCAAGGACAAACGCTTTGAGCCGCCGACGTTGACCTCAGGACGAATTGTTTTTAACAAGAATCATCTATAAAGCTTGGTCGCGGGTCATTATTTTATTTTATTATTTCATTTCATACCTCATTTATATCTGTGTTAGAAAATATACCGATTCGTTGCCATATTGACAGCTATAGCTTCAACTTTTATATCGGGTGCTCCCACTGAGAATAAAAATTTAAACTCTATAAAAAAGTAGCATATGTCGTTCTAACTATCCTTATGCGATTCGATACATTGTTCTGTTTCACGAGTGTTATAGAACAAAATGTGTCCTTAGTGTTCCCCTAGGGATCGCAGATCTTCCGCAGGTTAATTAAGAGTAGTTTAGATTTCTGCGAGTATATAATAATTACACACGATATGTTTTATGTGTGTAGATTAGCTTCTGCTTATATACAAAGAAATAGATACCTACTTCCATATTTTATGCTACACAGTTAGCGGGCACAATCTTATTATACATATAATAAATATATCCAGTGTTAAAGAACTATACATATACCTACTATTATATTTATGCAAACACTAGCGACCCGCCCCGGCTTCGCACGGGTGCAATGATGATAGTAAATATACTACAGAATGTCTTTATATACAACGTTCACAGCTTTTTTGTCATTAGACAATACAAACATGTTTTCTTCAGAGGTTACTCTTGAAAGAGCGACATATAATCTAAGCCTGCAACATTGGAAGTTTGAACCTGCGATTTTTAATGGTCATTGTAAAAGATATCTTTACCGGAAATTGGCATTTTAAACCTGTAATATCTTCGAAAATATTCATTGAAATCACATGCTGTAAAGGGCCATTTTGATCTATATTTGATGTATTTAAAGTACTTAATTAGATAAGAATTAATGCTGTACTGCTTAAAATCGCTTCGTAAATAAGCCACTATTTCTCGTAAAAAGTAAAGGATAAAAAATGGTTATTGTGGGTTATTCCTAAGAGGTAGACATATACCGTGGCGGACTTTTTTGTAGACCTTTTTTAGGTGTACAATACTGTGGTACATTATTTTGATCCATCTCGTAGGGTTCAGCCAGCGTTTGCAATGTACACGCAAAAAAAATTTGTTTATTTACGACATCACATTAGAAACCTCTACAGTTATCAGTGTTTCTCTACTATATTATGCATGTATTATATAAATCTTCCTCTTGAATCAATCTATCTATTAAAAAAAACCGCATCAAATTCCGTTGCGTAGTTTTAAAAATCTAAGCATACATAGGGACAGACGGACAGCAGGAAGCGACTTTGTTTTATACTATGTAGTGATGATTGTTTATTTCCTAATTAAGTATTTACTGCGTTTGATGAAATTTATATATGTTTATCACATAAGGTAAAAGGGTAAGTAAGCATGTATTAGAGAATAAGATAAGCTTAGAGAAATAGACATTGGTCCCGACTCTATTGTACACTCGACTAAACTAAAACCTGACTTAATTTCTTCATATGAAATCAACCTTGTCTTCTTCGTAACAAGGTCTATTTGTTACTGGTATCTAATTCTCAGCGCCACTAAATTTCACTAAAACGTGTCAACATATACTCAACTTTATTTCCACGCAGCGAGAGTCCCCATTTATTCAAATACCGTATAATTGCCGTATAACAACTTGTTCAAAACGAACTAAGGTGACGTTATTTTAATCGACACCTATGAAGACGCTTACTAAAAACACAGAGCAAAAGAGATGGCATTCAACGGATAGCGGCTCTCGCTACGTGGTAATAAAGTTTATTTAAGCTTGTCAGACTGTAGTCGACAAATAAATTGCTTATTTCGATAGTGACATATGTTACCTAATTGTTTAAATTTAAATTAAGACCTTGTTTCAAAGTATACAAGGTTTACGTTTTGTATGAAGAAAATTTAGTCAAGAGAGTAATACAACAGAATCGACACCATTGACTGTTTTTTAATTTGATTTACATGTGACTTTACAAATAGTCGATAGTAGGTACGTCTGGGTTACTTTTGTACTATATATGTATGTAGAACGTAAAGAAAACTATTCTACTGTTTCCATAGAGGGTGTAACTTTAAAACTTCATAATTATATTTCTATACAAAGTTAAGGTACGCTAAAATGTTAAATTAATGTAAAATGTTTTGTTTTAATTCTTGATGAAAAAAGTCTGTCTTTTTATGTCTATTTTTTCTACATAATCATTTCAATTAGTCTTATTATAGTCTGTTAAGTGAACGGTTGCAAATTATAGTAGTTGGTATGATAAAACATAGGTAAAACATACTTAACATAATCATATCATAGTTATAAAAAATAATATCATACACAATGTATGTAATTACATAAGTACGGATACCTCTACAGTTTTGATAGTATAGAGAAAGATACTTAGAACTCATCGCTGTGGGTAGGGTAAGCACATGAATATTACGAATTGCTTACCTTTGTCCAATCGGCGAATGTTTATACATGCAACTCACATAACAGACATTACAACCAAATATATATAGCATGATGAAATTCCACAACTGTGCAGTGACACTAACCAATCTGAAAATATGGCTTCATATGAAATCTCGTACTAATTTTGGAATTAAAACCTAAATTTTACTTAATTTGAGGCGTTGTAATAATATAATAACATTTTAGAAACTAATAGTCTAATAGCACTCTTTAAATTGTACATTATAATTATATCATGAATGACACAACACATTGGACGCTGTCTTATATTACAAGTGTGAATCCCATATAACATCTGGCCATTAATGTGGTATTTTAAACAGTAATAAATCAAGTCATTTAGCTCGTATTTCAAACTATGAACATCAATACATACCTAATCAGTACACAATGAGAGAACTTAAACAAGACGATGTAAACACATTGTGGAATACTAAAATTATATACATTTTAAAATTGTAGAGTAAATAATAAAATTACATAAGATAATTATAAGAATAAAATATAAATATTTATATTAAAAAGACTTGAAAGCTGATATCAATTACAGTGCATTATTGTTCGATCCACTACTAATATTATTATTGGAAGTAATTGAACTTATTCTTAAGCTAACCGATATCATCTTCGGAGCGTATCGCAAATTCAGTATCCGCAGTATCACCATTACCGGCGGCGTGCAGCTACACAAGTTTCACGCAGGCATGCGATCTCCGCTGACCACCAGTACACCTGGCGACTGGCAGGTCTGGGCTTAACCCTAGGCATCGCCACATCACAGATGTGCGACATGGCCTCCCGGAACCATTCTGCCTCTACATCAATATCCACAGGCCTGCCCGGTGCAGCTACCCAGGCCTGTACAATGGAGGCTTCCAGGAGGAGCTCTCGATCTAAACGCTTAAGTGCCCAACGCGGACCGGATGAGACCGTCCTGACCGACGTTGCAGAAGTCTGGGCGGAGACGTCGAACCGTATGTAGCGATGATCGGACAACGTCTCCACCCCCTCTACAACTCGCCAGTCTCGGACACGGTGAGCAAGAGCAGGGCTGGCAAACGAAATACCGCCGGTACTCCAGGTTGCGTAGGAGGCGTCGTCACCCAGATGATGCGGCAGCTCAAGAGGAGGAGTATCTGGAGGGCTATAGAGTTGCTAAAAGGACCCTTCAAGCAGCGATAAAGCGGGCTAAGTCTGAGGCCCGCAAGGAGCTTCTGGAGACACTGGACTGTGACCCTTGGGGGCGACCGTACCTTATGGTGCGGGGTAAACTGCGGCAGCAGGCCCCTCCACTGACCCAGACACTCCAGACTCAGCTGCTTGAGGGGGTTGTGTGCTCCCTCTTTCCGTCGCGGGGGGAATATATACCTCCATCAATGGCTCCTCCTCAAGTACCCGACGCGGAAGACAACGACGACGTGCCCGAAATAACTCGGGTGGAACTAAGGGCGGCGGTACAGCGGCTCCAAGCCAAGAATACCGCCCCGGGACCCGATGGCATCCCAGGCCGAGCGTGGGTCCTGGCCCTTCAGGCTCTCGGGCCCCGACTTCAAGGGCTCTTCAGCGCATGTTTCGAACGGGGCCAGTTCCCAAGAATATGGAAGACTGGGAAATTGGTACTTATTCGAAAGGGGGGGCGTCCGGCGGACTCGCCATCTGCCTACCGGCCCATTGTATTGCTCGACGAGGTGTGTAAGCTCTTCGAGCGCGTCATTGCGAACCGCCTTGTCGAGCATCTTTCCACAGTGGGTCCGGACTTAGATGATAAACAGTTCGGTTTCCGCCGGGGGCGCTCCACCGTGGACGCGGTCATGCGCGTTAGAACTCTGGCGGAGGAAGCAGTATCCCGGGGTGAGGTGATGTTGGCAGTGTCTCTCGACATCGCCAACGCCTTTAACACCTTGCCCTGGAGTTGCATCAGGGAGGCACTTCTTTATCACAAAGTGCCACCGTACCTCCGCCGCGTTGTTGGGGCATACTTATCAGAGAGAGCTGTGATCTACCCGAGTCGGGCAGGACACGATCGGCGAGAAATGTCGTGCGGTGTTCCACAGGGTTCGGTATTAGGCCCACTCCTTTGGAACATCGGTTACGACTGGGTGCTGCGCGGTGTGTTCCTCAATGGTGTCGCCGTGACGTGCTATGCTGACGACACCCTCGTGACGGCAAGAGGCAAGACGCACCGCGAAGCAATCATCAAGGCCACGGCCGGGGTTGCCCATGTCGTTCTAAGGATCCGGCGGCTGGGTCTCGAGGTGGCTCTCCACAAATCCGAGGCCGTTTGTTTCCACGGGCCTCGGAATAAGCCACCTGCGGGATCTAGACTCACGGTAGGGGGCGTCAGCATCGGCATCGAACCCACGATGAAGTACCTGGGACTCGTACTCGATAGCCGATGGGACTTCGGGCCCCACTTCCGAAGTCTGACCCCCAAACTTATGGGGACGGCGGCTGCACTGTCGCGGCTTCTACCCAACTTAGGGGGTCCTGACTCCTCCTGCAGGAGACTCTACGTAGGGATTGTGCGGTCCATGGCCTTGTATGGTGCTCCAGTTTGGGCACCGACTCTGACGGACCGCAATGTTGCGTTCCTTCGACGCCCGCAACGGTCGATGGCCGTCAGGGTCATAAGAGGGTATCGCACAATCTCTTTTGAAGCGGCAAGTCTCTTAGCCGGCACTCCGCCATGGGACCTGGAAGCGAAAGCCCTTGCGTCCTCATACCAATGGCGCAAGGAGACGCTTGACCGTGGGCTGAGGCTTTTGCCCGGTGAACTCAAGGCCCAAAGGTGCCAGGTCCACCAGGTACTCATGGCCGAGTGGAAAGAACGACTTGGGCGACCGAGCGCGGGGCACGCCACAATTCTGGCGATAAGGCCCGTCATGGAGGAATGGCTAGAGAGGCGTTATGGCAGCCTCTCTTACCGGATGACGCAGGTGCTTACTGGGCACGGCTGCTTCGGGAAGTACCTGTGTCGCATAGGCCGGGAGCCAACGCCTGCGTGCCATCACTGCGGGGGCTGTCCCGAGGATACTGCACTCCACACCCTAGTGGAGTGTCCAGCGTGGGTCCAACAGCGCGATGACCTCGAGACAGCTATAGGCGTGGGAAGCCTCTCGCTAGAGACCATGGTGCTAGCTATGGTACAGAGCGAGAGCGCGTGGGACTCCGCCGCCTCGTTTTGCGAGGAGGTGATGTACGCCAAAGAGGCGGCGGAAAGGGAACGGGAGAGGACTAGCATTCTCCCGTCCCGCAGAGGACGCACCAGGCGCCGTAGGGCACCTAACGACCTACGGCCTCCATGAGCGCTGGCCTTAAGGCGTCGGGAAGGGTAACCCGGCGCCGAAACAGTAGAAAATAGGCCCGAGACGGTGGCGCGACGGGTTCCGCGAGCGCCTTTCTAGTCTGAAGGGGGACACGGCTCCTATACACGACTGCGAGACCACCTGCTTTGTGGACAGGTGGTCAAGTCTGTCGGGGGTCCAGGGAGTTCCTTCCTAGGTTATACCTGAGCCCCCGGCCATAGACACCCGTGACGGAACACCGTGTGGTTTTAGTCGGTTCGATTCCGACATAACCACCTCGCTGAATGGTGAGGTGGTACCCGAGGGGGTTTCCACACGTTAAAAAAAAAAAAAAAAAAAAAAAAGTATCACCATTACAGCGCAGCCCACCACAGCATCACCTCTATCCTCTCACAGCAAGGGTGTTAGTGGATTGTAGTAATAATAATAATCATAACTTCACACATCTCACACACGGCCGTCTAATCCCAAACTAGGCAGAGCCTGTACTATGGGAACCAGACTACTGATAAACATACTTATATATTTCTAAATACATACATATTATAGATAAATAACACCCAGACACAGAACAAAGGATCGTGCTCATCACACAATTATTTGTCCTGGGTGGGAATCGAACCCACGACCTCTGGCTTAGCAGTCAGGGTCACTAACCACTAGACCAACAGGCCAGTCATAGTATACCGACCACTTCAATATAAATGACGTTCTGGCATGTGATATGATAGCTGAGTTACTTTTAGCTTTACTTGAATTGTATAAAAAGAATTAATAAGGCAAAAAAAAGAAACAAGAGAACAGACTGGAGGTTAGAACGTCAACCCCGGTGTGGTTCCTGGGACTTGAGAAAAAGTTTTACAAGTGCATTTTAATTGCTGTATTTATATAAATAGCTTACGTGCAATTCCGAACTTTATTTACTCCCGTAAACAGATCACTTTCCTAAGATAAATCCTCTTCTTAAAGAGAACAAGCATAAGCACACAGCAAGTACTACAGTATTTATCATAGAATTCTATTCTATTCTAATGCTATAAAGATGATTAACTGTGAAATAAATCGTAAGAAAAGGGCAGAGTTTAATAAAAACGAAATCAAAACAGTGGGTCGAAAGTAAATAACATATGAATAATGTCTATATTTTAAGAGAGCGGTCTGTGATTTTTTTATACATATTATTTCAGGAAGTAGTTTAGTTGTCATTATCAGAATATGCTTATAAAGTTTTTTACTATAGTAGGTAAGGTACAGCAGAATGTCCGCCTTGATTGAAGCCCTGTGACTGTGGTGATACCTGCATCGTAAAGAAGACCGTTTTAAAAATAACGTATTGTGAGGAGGTTTCGTATCTAGAACCGTAACCACGGATAGCCTAGACACTATTTTTTATATTTTTAATTTTTTTTTAAATACAAATTTATTTTGGAGATATGCCAAAAATCACTATTAAAATATTGCAAATGTCCCATCGACATACCATTAAATTTAATTCTTTTTTTTTTTAAATACAATAAACAAAACATAATAGGTATACATGGGAATTATATCATTAATTAATAAAACCCAATAATTAAAGTCAAGTCTAATTTTCTGTCAAGTCGCTTATTCAGAGTCAAAGAAATTCGAGAACTTTGAACATTTTTGGTTTAAAGGCATCGGGTAATTTGTTGTAAATACGAACGGCCATACAATATACAGTTTTACAAAAGTTCTAAAAAGATATGTTCTAATTTTTGATTAAGAGGTGCCGACGACACAGCATTGATCATCATCTCGGTCACTGACCATTTTATTAAAATTTTTGTTCAGAGAAAAACTTTTTCTGATTTTGCATTCATGTTAATAAGGTATTTGAACTTTGATTCAAAGTTTCTGACTTGATATTTAAATAATTCATAAAAATGTATTTGCATTTGCAACTTTGTGTTGGAACGAAGGTGTTGTTTCCATTTCAGGGTAATGATTATCTAAGGATATCAATTTTCTGTATTTTTTTTATGGGGTAGGGGGCAAACAAGCAGACGGGTCACCTGATGGTACGTGACTGCGCTGCCGACCTTTAAGGGGGTAAGAGGGAGAAGAGGGGTAAGAGAGGGAGAGGGTAGGATTAGGGCCTCCGGGAACTTCACTCACTCGGCGAAACACAATAAAAGCATTAAAAGCATTGCTCATCACTGCCGGTTTTCTGTGAGGCTGTGGTGTCACTCTGGTCGAACCGGCCCATACGTGCCGAAGCATGGCCTTCCCACAGTAGCTGTAAAAATTGTTATGAATGGGCTTATTTTACATTTTTTTTTACGACAGGTCCGGTAATTTTGCATGTGTTATCAACGAAAGGCAAGCTGTTTTTTATCGTTCTAGTGGCTAGATACAAATTAATAAGTGTAAGAACTTACCTTTTACGCCCTTATTTTCCAAACCCTATTTTTTTTTAAATTGCTTCATTAATAGAACTAGGTATTAGTTCTATAGTTTGCACAAAAATGTAGTTATATTGTAAGTACATATTATATTATACCTCTACTCGGCAGTACTACCATTTTAAAAATGATAATTTTAAGTTTCCTCTTTTATCTACATAATATATTTAGTAGAATCACCGAGACCTAATAAGTGGTACTCTGTGGTACTCACCGTCGGTAAAAGCGCACCAAGCGACTGACATATAACCGCTAAGACTTCAATATTTCTTTGAGCAAAATCCACTACCGTTTTTATCTATATTTAAAAGTAAATTCTATTGAATCAATCTTAAACACTCCTTTAAATAGAGAAAAAGTAAAGGAATATAAATTTTCAGCCTCCAGGAATTTAAGTTTTCAAGTGTAGAAATCACAGCTCAAACTTTGTATTACGGCGTGTGTGTACATTCCAGCGTCTTTTAGACAGCACTTTTTTCAGCTCAACAAGGGAATCTTAGGAGGATTGTGAAACAGATATTGTGAAGCGAGCATTCTTTGCTACTTTCGACAAGATCATCAAACTCCATATAAGTATTCATAAACTGTGTTCAAGTTTGATTGGATAGTTGAATTTTCAACAATAATTTTTTCAGCATCCTAAGTGAGTTACCATTATGGTTTGAGTTGAGTCACTAGTAAGGCTCTGGCTTAGTTCCTATACTTATCGCAAAATTCATGCAATTTAAAAGTAATTACAGAAATATTAAAAAAGGGACAGAAAAAAATCACTTTTATAAATATGTGTATATGTAGTTGCTATATTATAGCATAAACTTGATTGACAAATTTACATGTAAAAAATTGCTATTTTTCATCTATGGAAGGATCACAGATTCAACCGTTTATCATGACACATTGGCATAAAACATGCATGTTGATGGACGATGAGGATGGCCCATTTTGATTTCAGTACTTTTGCAAAAAAATATCTCGAAAGTTGAAACTAACTACGTAAAGCGATGCAAGGTAACAAAACAACTAATAATAAGTATTTTTAAACTCTGTTTAAAACCGCATTTTTGACTATAAATTAGTGTTTTAATTTTTTTTAATACTTGACTTCTTTACAATTAAAGGAAAAATTAAAATATTGCTCTCTATTAGACCACATTCCAATTTCAACCGCAGTCTTCACTGTTAATGGGCTCAATTTAATCTTTATAAATTTATTTTCTTTTGGTGTTTTGACTGACGAAAGGTTTAATTAATTATTGTGGTTCGGTTATACATGTCTGTATCTGTTGTTCTGAAACTTTTTTTAATTAAAACTGATTTTAGCTAGTTATCGAACTGTCAAAAATTATAAACGGCGATTTGGCAAGGTGCATTGCAGAGTCGCAGAGTACCTGGCACCAATAGTTTAGGTGTGAGATCGAATCCGAGAAAAAGTTGAAATTATTTTGTTGCGGAAGAATGCAATAGCGATTCTCGCTCCCCTGATCATAGGCAAGTAGTGGAACACCGGGGTGGTTTTTAGTCGGTAAGAGTCCGACAGACCCCTTCGCCTCCCCAAGGCGGAGGACATCCATGTAGGATCTTCCACATCGTCAACAAAAAAAAAAAAAAAAACTGTCAAAAATTATGATTCAGCTGCAGCAATAAATAAAGCTTTCAACTTTGCATTTATATGATGTCATGCTATCTTAGTACAGTTAGCGATATATATAAGATCCGGTAAAAAATGGCAAAATTCTTAAAAACACGAACGTTTTACAAATATAAAAAGATACATAAATATTAAGATATAATTTTTTTTTTGATGTTTTAATCTGTCGTTATCTAATAATTCCGACGGACCAGTTTATTTAAAAAAAAATTGCGTGGCATAACCAGTCGTATTTTCACAAAGAAGAGACCGATTCATTGTGTAACGCTATTATTTCCTTTTCTATTTTGATATCCCTTTTTACAGGGAATACAATAATATATTTCTGTATTGTTAGAATTTCTTTTTTTTCGTTATAGTACTATTAGAATGAAATCGCTATTTAGACTATGCATTTTTCATGGAAAGTGTATTTTTTATTAAATTGAAATATTGCAGATGCATTTTTACTATTTTATTATTTACTGTGGAAATTCTGGGTACAGGAATTGTTGAACTTTAAGTTCGTTAATTTATTAGTGTTAATTTATTAATGTATTAGTTAAGTAAATTTTCCGCGTGGAAAAATGTGTCCGAATTCCGAAAAAATAAAAATGAGTTGGTGGAAAGCTATTCCTGATGACTGTGTTGGTTAACAGAGAGTTTTGATTGTTAACTCCGATCAGTAAGAGTAAACTAGAACACGTGTCACGTTTTGGTTGTTTGACAGCTGTACCAGCTGTCCATTATCCTTTACAATTCTTCACAATGCAGTAATTACTGTTGTGCTATGTCTAATAAAACTGTAATAAACAATGCCGGGACACGTAAACCAAGCATACACCCACAATCTTCTTTTGACTCACGATTGACACGTTTGGGACACGTTTTAGGTGCCTCTTCTTACTGCAATTAGAGTGGCGGATGGTCTCCTAAGGATTCAGAATATTCTCAGTAGTGTAACCATTTAACAAGTTATGAGTTCAGAGACTTTATACGGAACTTTCTTTCGATTTCTTTTTGTATTTCGAATATTATGTAAATTATTCATAGTATCATTTTAAATACTATACCTTTAACCTCTAATAACTTTAATGCCTGACCAGTTATTATCCTCATTTAGGTTGCAATTATAAAATTTGTAGTTGAACAATCATACAAAAATATTCTACTAATATCATAAACGTGAAAGTTTGTGAGGATGTATGGATGTTTATTACTCTTTCACGTATATCCCGATATTCCCAAGGAGTCCGGACTTACGCGAGTGAAACCGCGGGGCGCAGTTAGTCCACTATAAAACTTAAAGACACACACATTTTTTGTTTTTGAGTTTTTCATATTAATGAATATCCAACGCTTAGGCGACGCATTAATGTCCCATTTCTTTTATAGTTAACATAGTCTGAAAGGCATAGTGGGAGTTGAATTTAATGACGGAAGGCTTTTGGGTAGGTACGTAGACATGTGCAGCTGAACACAGGTCAGGCTTTGTTCTTTGCTGTGCTCGTTAAATATTTTAGTTTTAAAGTGGCACGGCAAAGCTTTCTTCAGTAACCACGGCTGATAGCTCGTGTATTATAAACACAGCAAAAATAATGCTCATTTTCCGACTTTCATACTGTTGTCTATTTACTTAGATTTAACATCTACTAGGATACTTGGAAACTTATAATCTCTTGCAGCTTGTATTCACTAGTATCTAAGAACTTGTTTTTATAAAGGATTATTTCTTGGCTGACCTAATGGTCAGCCAAGGGAACTAATGTTCCTATGTAATCAGTGAACATAATAGAATGTTTATACATATTTTCGGTCAGTATATACTTAGGGATTTCATTGTATTTTATTACATTTTTTTTTAACTTTTGATACCTCACCCACGGCTGTCTGAGTCCAAACTAGGTAGAGCCTGTACTATGGTAACCAGACTGCTGAAAAACATACTTATATATTACTACATACATACACATTATTTATATTACACTCAGACATAGAACAAATGATCGTGTGCATCACACAATTATTTGTCCTGGGTGGGAATCGCACCCACGACCTCTGGCTCAGCAGTCACGATTACTCACTAGACTAACAGGCCAGTCAAGTAACAAGGACTCTGTACCATAATTATCATTAGTGTTTTGCCAAAAATGTCCGTGTTTCATGAATCTTTTCCTATTTGTTAGGAAAAACCACGATTATCTGTTGTCTACGCGGGGAAATAAATCCAACAAGCAATCAGTTCTTAGGGAGTTTAAAGCTAACATTTAATGGTTATATGATCATAATGATCTATATTTCATTAAATCTGAAACTACTTGTAGTAGAACAGTAATTTAGCCCTACAGGTACAATGGTATGCCATTACCAGTTTCAACTAAATATAAGTTATAGATACAAAACGTAATTATGGTGTATGCTATTTCATGATAATCAGAAGCTAGATAAATACCTAAGTAGTTAAGGCCGCAAAGCGTAATAAATAAACAAATAAACTCTCTCAGTCGCATTTATATACAGTTAGGATAGTTAAGATGCAGCTGAGTAGTGTCCATGAAGCAGCAACGCACAAATACCGTGGTTGCGAATATTTATTTAGCTAAACTTCTCTAACAATTGACTGGGCCGTGTACTTTATTGAGAATTAAATTGTATAAAAAAATATCTCTATATCAAGTCGCGATGTTCTTAGTACCTGATGTACAGTGTCCTAGCTTTATATTGATATAACTTAGTCACTGGTTACTTATCAATGAATCTAACCATGACAACGTTTCATAACCCCGTTGATATCTCAACCAAATGTCAAAATGAAAAACGCTTAAACGCGGTAAAAGAATCTAAGCGAAAAAGTTACTATTATATTTTATCAGAATGTATTTGGTAGGTATGCCCATTTTGGAAAGGATGCGGGCGCACCGTGACGTTGATGTTACCCGCCCGCACACCCAAGATTATCTTTTTCATCTTTGTGGCATTTCGTTACCCTTAATGAAATCCAGCCAAAGGAAAGAAAGAATTTAATTTAAGACGAATCAGAAAATATTCAGCTGCCGCTTGCTAGTTATAAATCATTTGAATGCTAATAAATTCGACTAGCCCCGAGTCCCAGGTGGGAACAGACTTTCTTCCTGCTCCATCTTTGTTTTCAGGAAAAATTGAATAATATTCTGCTCCTTATTATTAAATTCTTTCATAAAGCCACCGACGGCTTTAGGGATTTTCTTTAATATCATAATGGAATTTCGTTTGTCTTGTGGTTCAAACTTACGACGAAGATGAACATCGTCATGTTTCCATTTGTTCCATGTTATGTTTCCTTACATCTCCTCATAATTGCCTATCAATCTTGTTTAAACATTATGATTGCCGAATGATTTTTATTCAGAATCACATAATTTTGACATAATTCACTGTCTGTTCATTTATGGACGTAGCATGTACATCAGAATATTATGTTGTAATATATGTATAATGAACAGAAAAATATATGTATGTTAATTAATATTAATTGCAATATGAAACTTCTGTTATTAAACACAACTAATATATTTCTAAAATTCTACATATTATGTCGACTATATTTTTATACATTGCTCTGTTTGTATGTCTGTGTGCTTGTTTGTACGTTTAAACTCCTAGTTTAAGCAGGATAATACCTATACTACCCTCGAAGGACAATAAGATGCTAGTGGTATTATTTAACCGCGTAGTACTGAATCTTCAATAGTCGGGCGCTAACCATTCGAATAGAAATCCTACCTTACTCATTAACTTAGTGTTTACAATCTGATACAAATTAACATACGTATATACTGTTATAATATTTTCTACCCCACATAAATCAATAATAGTCGTTGCAAAATAGAAGGTCCTTTTGACAATTAACAGCGTCTATAGAAAAAAACTTTTAATGAAATAAAATAAAACAATAAATAAACAATTATTCAGTTATTAGGTCCATACTACATTTATAAGTAAAATCCGTTAATTTTATAGACACGTTATTCGATACTATAAAATATTGGAAGATATACATATTTTTAATATTTTATTACACGAGAAATCTATTTGAATCGTATTTTTAAACTACAACGTTTGTACAAAGTTTATTAAAAACAGTTAAATTCTTGATATTTATGTTTTTCGTTAAAGCGTTTTCCATTGATATATTTTGCCGTTCCATATTTATTTCCGTGTTTTTCTGTTTTAGTATAGGATGGATTTTGAATATTCAAATTTATTCTATATTAGAAATCGAAATTATTTAAAACATTTTATTTAAGTAATTATAATGAGGTCCGATCCAGGAGGCGTTTCCATTTAAGCGGAGATGACGAGCAGAGCTCTGTGTATGAAGCAAATATGTGTATGATTACTTTTTGTTCCCTGCCTCTCACGGTTATGCACTGATATGCTGTTCTTCTCTTCGCACTTTCTTCTCTCTCCATATTCTTCCTATCTTCCTACAAAGTTTTTAATTCTTGCACACCTCTTCTGCTTTTCAAACATCTCGTCAACGAAAACGCAACCTTAAGTGGAGTAATTAGCTTTTATTATTTGTTCCTGCATTTAAATTGGCACAGTGACTTTGAGAGAGTGGCACTTGGGATCTGCAACTTCATTAACTACTACGACTATTAAAGGCGCGGGGTAAGTGTTTGATAATTACAAAGATAAAACAGTTTTTTTTTAACTAAGAAATCACATTTTATCATTTTTAAATAGTATATCCAGAACTTCAAATTAGTGCCACTTTGCTTAATATGACTGCACGGATGGCACAATGGTTTAACTGGCCACCTCGATACCCGCGCCGATTGTTACGGGTTCAAATCCCTCACGGGACAAAAAAATTGTGTGATCCACAAATAGTTCTCCGGGTAGTCTGGGTGTTCTTTGTGTCCGTTGTTTGAATGTTTGTGAAGCCCCCGCGACATAGGAATATTCCTAATGCGGATTATACCTATAATAAATTCTAATTCCTGGAATAAAAGCGATTTTATTCTCTTTTTTAAGACAAAAAAAATTAAACTGAAATATATATTTTTTTGTCTATAATATATGTTAGATAGATGTGTTTGAATGGTGTTAAAACGTACCTATTATACTGCAATGATCTTAACCTAACGTAAATGACTTTTCCATGCTAATACATTTTATTTGCTGAAATATATATACACATATGGACACAATTAAAATATATTTGGTTTGTTTTCAACAACAAAGCTGTGATAATAACCATTTCATCTTTGTTGTATACTAAAATAACACAAATCAAATTTAAGTCAAATTTAATCCCGTTTTTTAAATATTATGACCCGAGAGAGCTTTTAGCGGTTATTATCGTATTCGTTAAAACGTCGTTAATAAAATTGCAAAAATAGTAGTTGCATGAGCCGTGGCAGCAGTTATTAAGAATCAAAAAGGATATCGAGGCACGCTTGCATCCGGGCGGGAGAGCGAGCGGTGCAGTGTCCGCGCTCAGTTAGTCACGGGACCTCGCAACGTTTGCCGGTCTCCCCGTAGACACGCTACGCCTCTACGCCGCTACGCCGTAGCTCGTCTACGTGCCGTACGAGTGTTTATTGAACTTACTACTTATCAAATAAGTGCTTCTCGACTGTTGCGTGCGGAATATGAAAGTCACTGTGCAAATAAAATAAAGTACTGAGTAAATTGTGTTTGTAAATATATTTTTATTGGATCTTGTTTACATAAAAGGTAAGTTCATATATCTGTACATACACTGTATTTTATAGCCGCGCTCTTTTTACAAGTTACAGTATTCAAACAACCTTTTAGAGTTTTCTTTTAGAAAGTAAGTGAAATGTATTCTACTTTATCCTGCAAATGAAAAATAAGCAAAGGTTATTATTTTAACCTACCTTTCTAAGGTTGCTGTGAAAAGAATTTTGGGTCTATTTAGGTTAATTAAGAAATATTGTTTAATGTAGAAGAAATTGAGGAAACATTGTGGCACCTAATATTGTAAAGAAATTAGAAAAACAAAATTTGAAATACCGTATTATAGATGGCGTTTCTAAATCTCAGTGATTTAATTTGTGACGTAATTGCTCAACGAGTTAAATATTAACAATTAAGATTTAGAGTTCAAATTTCTGTGTTTTGTTTTATTTAATTATTGATGTTCTTTTACTCGGGATTTAAGCCTTCGTGAATTGTACATACTTACTACATATGGAGATATGCAGACAGTACATACACATAAAAATACTTAATAGTACTCATGGGAAGTACTAAAAAGTAGTTTTGTATACAAATATATGGATTATTTTGATTATACACAATACAAAAAAGTATAGTTGTGTATAGTGAATAACTCGGTGTTAAAAAACAGCATACGATAATTGTATCCCATAATTTCTATGAATCTTGTTAACGATTTTCTCAGAATTATGTTTATAAAATATAGAAAAAAATACTTTAATGTACTAAGAGGGAAAAATAAGCTTAAATAGGGAGGAGGGAGATTTTTATTATTAAGTGATACTTGTACTTCTTCTCATAGTCAGCTATATATATAAAAGTATTTTAAAAAATTACAATTATATTTATGTATATATTTTAGTGTGTTTTGTGAATTTGAGGGTAAGCAGAATAAAGAATAACCCTGAAAAAATGATTTTATAAGTGAAAACGAGCACCTGGTGGTAAGTGGTTACCATCGCCTATAAACACTAACAGCACCAGGTGTGTCACTTGCCAGTCACTAATCCTTCCTTCGGGTATCACTGGTCTCCGTCGCGCCTTGTCACCTTTAGAAATAAATAAATAGATTCAACACTACGGACTTACCTTGTGTTGTAGCTCTCATGATGGTTACCAGTGGCAAAAAAAAAAATAGGCAGTCATGGGACTGCCGACAGAAGTGAAAACTTAAACGAAACGACGAACTTAAAACGTCACATTAGCAGGTTGGTGACATTAATGAATAAGGAGCTGACAGAACTCAATGTTTTAGATCAGCGCCCTAGGTCACGAGTTCAGTGCTTTTCTCCATAGCAAAAGTGCACAAACGTGCCTAAAGAAGTTTTCACTTCAAAAACTCACGACACCCGCAATTTTACTTGTGTGTTACCAAAACCTATCCTTTAATCCCACGGAGCCCTGTTACCATAAGCACCAGCAGAACAGGATTACTTTATTCTGGAAATTACACGGCTTCATCTTTAACAGAAAGCTGCTGTACTCTTCCTCTTCACTACATATTATAAAACAAAGTCCCCCGCCGCGTCTGTCTGTTCGCGATAAACTGAAAAACGAACTAAAAAGTAAATATTTCTGTACCGTGTACGTGTCAGTACTGGTTACACATACGATCTTATACCATTGATTGAATTACAAAGCGACTATCGCTTGACCTGCCTTGCTTAATTTGATTTGCGTCGAATATAATCAATACATTGACAAAGGTGCTTAATTAAGACTGGGTATTTCAACACGTGGTTCTCGTAGTTTGTCTAACGCCATGTCTTGACGCTTGTTGAAAAATCTTAATGTCAAAGTTAGAATTTTTTTCATCCAGAAAAAGAGGCCTGTTCCCAAAGGAGTACCTAAATTGATTGACAAAATCTACACTAACACGAGCAAAGCAGCGGACGAAAGCAAGTCCTAATATAAATATGAATGCAGTACAGTTTTCACTAATCGAACATACAATTTTGTTAGTATCAGTGAGCTTTTCTGAACCTTCAAGTTAGTTTAAAATCACAGTTGGTTTATGCAACGAAGCATCACTCAAACTGCTTTCATGGGGACGACCGAAGCCTACCAGGAAACTATATATTATTGTACCGTTACTAACACAAACTGAATTTATAAAACTCACCCTTGGAATGGCAACTGAATAAAATAGAAAAGGACAGGACGGCTGTTGACATTGTCATGCTCCGATTCCGACAACTCGTTCTTTTCAGACGTTTTTTATGTGGTGGGAGGTCTGTATAACTGCACGGTTCCCTCAGTTATACGGTATATTGGCTACATTTTTTTGTGGATTCAAATAAGATATCAAGATAAGGTTAACTGAAAATGGAATTACCAATTGAACTGTAATATCTAAAGACATCCGATGAATCGAACCGTTAGTCAAGAAAAGACGAAATAATCACATCACAAGGTCACGGGGGATTGGTGGTATACTAAGTTGTAGCAAAATGGTTTTCTTATTAGTTTGACGGGTTGAAATTATAAGGTTGAAGGAAGGTATTTCAAAGTTAGAGTCTATGACGTTACTGTATAAAATATAGTTCTAAAGATAAGAGTACAAGAGTTTTATGACAAATTGTCGCCTGCGGTATTTCCGGACAGGTACGACCTCCAAAAGAGCGTACTTCCATCTCAAAGGCCGACAACGCACCTGTGACTCTTGAGTTGAACGTGTCCATGGGCGATGGTAGTCACTAACCAGCAGGTGACCCGTCAGCTCGTTTGCCCCCTTTAATATAAAAAAAGAGTATATAATAATGAATTATACTTTGATGCATACGTGTCAACATGCCTTGGTCCTGATTTTGATTCCTAGGTCCGATGGTGTTAGGTTATTTTAGGGATTTTGGCTAAGTACTCGGCTAGAGCTCTGGAAATAGAATATTTTACTTTATGACTATATATAATAGACAATAGGTTTAATTTTATAATTAATTTCAAAGTTTTTAGTTTTTTATCTGTTCTACAAATATGCGAAACGCAAACACCCATGACCCCCATGACATTAGTCATCAGGTTAGTAAAAAAATAAAGTAAATTATAATAATATTTTATTCCTCTTGTGTATTTTACTTAAATATTACCATGGACACCGGTTCTTGTAACGCTGAAAAGAATAAGTCTACCCCGAATAAGCTCTTTGATAGGATTTTTGTCATAAATCTCTATGTTTGTTCTTCAAAATTACGGAATGTGTTAACATCGATACAGGATCTATTGTTCTATCTCCAGCACCAATCATAACTCATTAAATTTGGCAAAATTGCAATAATTGATGCCTATACTGCCGTCATAACGAATAAGCAACATGGTGGTCCTTTATTTCAACATAAGCAGATTGAATATCAGCTATAGAATTTATATACTAATCTTTTTAGTAGACGATATCAGAGTTACAATTTTAAGTAGTAGGTAGGTATATAAATAAAATCTGTTCGTCTGAAGTTTACGGGTTAGCCGGATTATGTACAGTTTCCATGTGAAGGAACACAACACCCGTTCCTCCACAGTGTGGAATCACAACATAAAAGAAGTACTCCTCTGACCAGACGAGGTGATTGATGTTGGGAAGTTCTATATATACTTAACGGCGAGAACTTCCATTGCGCGATGCAGGGCTTAGTAGTTACTTCATAATTCAGCTTGTCTCCACTAGATGGAGTTGAAGCATGTTTTTGTTGTATGTGGATGTCACCATATACACGTCGTTCAGGAACATTTAGTTTCTGTTAGATATTGGGTATTACTGATTGTTAAATGGTTGGCCATAGTTATTTTTAACGATTTTTCGAGGCCTTGTTAGCTTTTTTCACAATTGTTATCACAATAGCCTTTTTCACAACTGATGGTCCTTTTCCGAATATTAAAATAACAATTTAGGAGTCCATTTTGTCAAAGTCCTCTAGCGGCTTGCTTGAGACGATAAGTAGGTAAGTGATATTTTCCAGAATTTTTCGTTCAAACCAGATAAGCGTTGAAGACGAGACACTGAGAGAATTTTAATTACTATAACAATATTTAGGTCGAGGGTCTCTCTGAAGAATATTTGGTGACAAACAATGGTTATTTATTGTCACAAAATATTTTTAAGTGAGACACCGCCCCTTTAAATAATAATTGTTTTCTTAATTTAAGTATTAAAATTTTAAGCCTTGTTTAAGCCAAGGACTACTACCACAGGACTGCTAAGAACAAAGTCAAACCTTTTCCTTAAAAGCTGGCAACTCTAACGACGATATTTATTTACGTAAATAGAAGTGTAAGTTTACAGATATTTTTAACCGACGAAAAAAATTTTTTTTTTTATTTATGTTTAGCCCTCTGTTATTTATGAACCGATTTAGATTATTCTTTTTTTGTTAGATAGGGTATACCTCAAGGGTGGATGATTAATTACCTACGTAGGGCCATGTTCATTTTTACGTAGGTACATATAAAATTTAGATAATTAATTAGTTTGTTGTTTGACGTTGACTCAAAATTAGTTTTTATAAAATTTGATAGTTTATGTAAATAAGCTCAATACTTAAGACTTAAAATGTTTATTTATTTTTTGCTTTTTATTTTTTTTCGTCGGTTTAATTTTTTGTTAAAAAGATTTTTATATCGATCGTCGATCCTTTCTAAGTATGTTTCATATTTTTAATGTTAACTGCAGTGGACACTAATCAGGAGTTGATAGTCATAGTCTGTGTGTCGTAGATCTGGTTCAGCCAGATAACATTGGTGTAAGGATAACAGGGACCGAATAAGAAGATGGTTTGTTTGAAGTCTATGGGTTCAAAAATCTCTAGCAAACAAGCTCAAATCTCTAGCCCCGTTTTAAACATGTATCCTGTTCCATCGCGACAACGTTCACTAAGGCTAAGACAGGGCCCTACCCCTCGTTGAGGTATTCAGGACTGACTGATGAATACAAATTTTTATTACTACGTTTTATTTTTTGTACTGAAATTGTGTGCCGGAGATCAATGTCGCCCAAAAACCACAGCGTTAAGCGTTCGATATATGATCATGTTTTACTCGGAGTTAATTACATTAAGTATTAACAGTCAGGTTTGTCGAGCTGTTAATCCGCATCGAAAATGGTAATACAAGGAAGTAGCTTTTGTGTTATACGAGAAGATTGTATACCCACTATTTGAGATAAATTCATAATTTCAAGTTAGTCTAAGAACAGGTAGAACAACTCGAATTCTGAATTAAAATTAGGACGTAACTGTATGTACCTTTAAGAATATATTTTTAGAATAAGTACATTTGAAAAACTTTCTAAAGTCTTGTTGTGTAATGGAGAAAACAAGACCACAACAAATATCATGAAAACAGAGACGATGCACATTTTATGGGATATGGGGCAAACAAGCAGGTGGGTCACCTGATGGTAAGTGACTACCTCCTTCCATGGACACCTGCAACTCAAGAGTCACAAGTATGTTCCCGGCCTTTAAGGGGGGCTAGGGCCTCCGGTAACCTCACTCACTCGACGAAATACAAAGAAAGCATTGGTTCAGGTCGAGCGGGCCTATACGTGCTGGAGCATGGCTCTCCCACGCAGGATTAATGATTTTATTACTAAAAGATATATTCGTTATGACATTTCATTCATTGACATATTCAAGTTAAAACCGTTAGTCTTTTTAAAGTTAAACAGTATTTTTTTTATAAAACACGCTTTACGGGCGGTCGTCTTTAAAAATAAGAAATGTATCATCAGTGACAAGCACCTGATGATGACACAAACTTTTTGAATATGATCGGGCAAATCACTTGTATAAATTAAAGAAAATAAGAGGCCGAGGATAGTTCCCTGTGGTACTTCCATAGTTACAGAAGTTATAAAAGATTTTCTGGCATTGATGTCAACATATTGTATTCTATCGCTAAGATACCAAAAAACTAGACCAATTGCAAGGTCTCTGATATTTTTACGCGTAAGTTTTCATATACGTTTATTATGATCAACGTAATGAAAGCGTTTGAGAGATCGTACAATATAACATCTTACGAATTTTCCCAAACCCGATATATTTTAAAATTATAACATCTGTTTCTGTAATTGAGCGACCCTCATGAAAACCAATGTGTAATATTACTTTATTCAAAAAATATATTAATATGAACTAAAAGAATTTTAAAATTGTAATAATGTTATTAATACCCTTTCACCAATCTTGGTGAATATTTCCACGGTAGAGAAGGCCGCAGAATAAAAAGGTTGTGGGCCTTAGATGTAGTCTAGTCGTTCGAAAAGTCTCTAAAGCTTCATAAGAAGGTCAATACTTTTTGTTTTGTTGGGGGGATTGTCAACGGGAGACTTTTACTCCTGGTATTTACAGATGACGTCTTTTCATACTACTTATACACAATCACTTGCTTTGTCTGATGATAAGTGAAAGTAAATAACAAACATAATAAGTTTATTTCTAAAAAAAAAACATGTAATGACAAAAAAGAACACAATGTGCTTTCAATAGGCTGTATAGAAACAATTAGGTACAAGATTAACTAATAGCCAATTTAAACTAGACATAGTTTCTAAAATACAATGAGGCAATTAAGTAATACACTGTAACTTGTTATTTGTTGGTAAGTGTGTGTGTTTGGCGTTATAAATGTGTAATCACGAGTAAACTAGCGTTACCTAGAAGAAGATCCTTCCTCAAGCAGTTCTGGTGACGATACCTAAACATTATACGGCACAATATTTAACGGCAGTAAACGGCGGCCCTTTTCGAACAGAAATCTGCTTTGTCCTATGTACTCGTATTACGGTTCTTCAGTTGTTTAAAATAAATACATATTCGTACGAATAAAAATAAGGTGAGGCACCCTTTCCCCACCGGAACATTAGCCAGGAGCAATAACATTTACAACAGACCCCTTCAAATTTGGCAAACCAGTCCTTATCCCGAACTGATGTTACTGGCAGTGTTGGTCGGGTACTTCATGAAGGAGTAACATCTTCCTCCAGCAGCATGGTCACTGGCATCATTTTCCGTGGTGTCCTCTTGGTTCGCGGCGGAGCAAGGATCAATGTCTCCTTAAAAAGTTCCTGACTGAGGCAACATGAAGTTTATGTTTGAAGTGTTTACCTCTGGTAACATGGCTTCAAGACTGGCCATCCTTTTATGGAAACTAGCATTCATTTCTGTCAATGACATCTTTACTAATTCAGCATTCATGATTAAAGTGACAAGATAACATAGGATAGGCAGGTACTATTTACAAGTATATTATATTTCTCATGAGAAGTAATAACAAATTTTAGACTCCCACTCTCACAACTCTTGACCTTAGATACATATATTGACTTCAGAAAATTTCAGACTTCAAAGGGGCCTTAATTTTCAACCGGTTTTTGAATACGTCGCCGTTCAGTATTTCTGCACATATTTACATTTTATTGTTGTGACTTAAGCAGTCATTGACGATTTTTTCTTAATTTGTTGTACCATGTGACACTCACACTTTAAATTTGCCTCCGATTTCTCAACTAAATTATATTGTATTGCCTTAATGTCTATTGTTGGCCACGATGTGGGCGGTAAAGTAATAATTTTAATTTGACGAACTGAAGCGAGCTTGTCATATAATATTAATATAGAAAATTTTTCAGCAACACGTCGCAAGTCGAATAGGGCACTTCGCTTAATGGTGTCGGCATTTCTAAGACGAAAAAGATTGTAATGATTTTCATTACGACATTTATGCAATAAAAGCGATTTAAGTTTTTGTTTAGGATTATGGACTTGATAGTATTGTTCATGAAACTCTGATCAAGAAATTATATCACGGCCCTGGATCTTCTTACATCTTATCTGGGTAACAGGATTCAGAATTACCTCATCTTGTTAAGAATAATCACGAGATAGTGTTGTCTGCAGATCTCATACTCATATTTAGACTAAAACGTATGTGTACAACCTTTGACGATGTAAACGATGCTATTTCAAAAGTGGTTCACTGGTTTAACGCTAATAACTTACATCTTAATGGAGAAAAGACTAAATGATTCCGGTTCACTACTCCAAACGTTAAACAGGTGAAAACCACTATACTAGTTAAAGAAGATGAGTTGGAACTAATGGATACTATGAAATTATATTCTTGATTCTAAGCTTCAATGAGGCCCTAATAAATTATCGAATAGACTCATCTCAGATGCATACGCAGTTAGAAAAATTCGTGAACTGACTAATATTGAAACAGCCAGATTAGTCTACTTTAGTTATGTTCATGGTATAATGTTATGAGGATAATGTGCTACTTATGAAGAAGTGGCCGATATATTGGACAGTTTTTTTTATAACGCAGCAGTGTGTACAGTGAAGAAATGTCTTTAGATACATTCTAAACGATAGATACTACTATATCTATCGCGAGGGACGAGATCTGTTGTCAGCGTCTCCTCGACTTGGAGGTTCCGGACTTTTCTGTTCTGTGGGTTCATGATGATACTGGATTTGATCACGCAGTCTACGCCAGTATATACCGTTCCATTATGGAGACCGAGAGACAAGGCTGTGTCCGTACCAGTGTCATTGCTGAGCGGTGACTAATTTCAGTAAGTGACGTGCTCGTGCGTGCAAGGAAATTGTCGCCTTATTTTTGTTTTTATTTGTATTTCCTGCTTTTCTATTATTTCAATCTGTTTATTTTATGTCACGTCACTTATGTGAAATAAAATATTTTTCTTTCTTTCTTTCTTTCTTCTTCAAGATACCGACAACGCTGGGAGAGAAGTCTATAAGTTTGCAATAACTTGTGGCGTCTCCCAGCTTGTTTATGAAGCCACACTTATCCCTAACGTTGCAAACCACACTGCGTATTGCTTGGACCTTCTGCTGACGATCGATCCTGACAGACATTTCGTGTCCATGCAAATCCACCGAAAAGAAGTACGTAAATGTATACTGTATTTAAACGTGAATAAGACCAGCGGACCAGATAGTATTCCCGCAGTGGTTTTTGAAGCGCTGCGCAGCCGACTAGTCTCCTGTGCTGATGGGCCTCTATCGACTTTCAATAGAAACTGACAAGATATTCAGATCCTGGAAGCTTGCTAACGTTCAATCTGTAACCAAATTGGGAAACTGTGTAGACCCAGTCAATTATCGTCCCATTGCAATCACCTCCATAATATGCAAGTTTATGGACCGTGTATTGAACAACCGTCTCTTGGCATATCTTGCAACCAACGAGCTAATCAGTGACAGATAATATGGTTTTCGCAGAGGACGGTCTGACTGATGACTTTTTGATATACGCCACCTACTTATGACATGAGGCCTTGGAGGGTCATGGCGAGGCAATAGCCGTATCCTTAGACATATCTAAGGTATTTGGCGGGTCTGGCACTAGGCTCTTTTAAGTAAGCTTCTAGCGTATGGTATCTGATTTGCTAAGGGAACGGTCGATTTGAGTCGTCTTAGGTAGCTGCTCTTCCGACCTAATGACAATTAATGCCGGGGTACGTCAGGGATCTGTTCTCTCTGTAACCTTGTACCTGCTTCATATTAATGACCTCTTAACACCTGGCATTATTGGCTACGCCGATGATAGCACCGTTGTAGAGAGATATATTTCCAATGCGCGAGCAAGTCCACAAGAAATCCAGTATTTGAGAGAGGTCATGATTGAACGGATTAATTTAACATTGCAACGGGTGTCCCATTGGGATGATGCCAATCTTGTCAATTTTAACCCTTTAAAAACACGGGCGTGTCTCTTCACTGTGAAAAAGAGTATTTTGAACTTACACCTACTTTCCAAGGTGTATCCTAACCGATTACTGACCATCTAGGGCTTCTGGGCATCACCGTCACGTCCAAACTTAACTTCGATCATCAAATTGAGTCCATGGCACAGACAGCTTCCAAGAAATTGGGAGTCATTTCGAAGGTCCGGTGGTATTTCAGCTCTGAACAGCTGCTTATGCTCTATACAGCCCAAGTTCGATCTTGTATGGAGTAATGCAGTGACCTTTGGGATGGCTCAGCTAAGTACCTACTAGAAGCATACGAATTTATTATAGTACCTACCTCCTCCTTTATAGAAGTTGCTAACAAACGATAATACTTACAATAGTACTTCTTACAATGGAATTTTTGAAAGGTCTTTGAATTATTAGAAATATACATTTGTCTACTAAAGCCACTTAAGTCGGAAATAAAGCCCTCTTAATTGCAAAATGTTACGGGTTCTTTTCATACAAATAAAAACTCTCAACAACAGAGAGATACTTAGGAGGCACTTAAGAGTTGCCGATAATATCCTAATCCAAGAGGAATTACGGTGAAGCTACTCACCAATAGGAACATAACATTATATGTACTTGTAGCGTTTTAGGAGTGCGTTCACATTGATACTGTCTGGTATTCTATTCTCGTTAAGACTATGAAATGTGTTTTCATATCACTAAGACGTCAAGCAGCGGGTTGACCCGCTTGATGGTAAACAGTAATCTATGGACACTTTTAAAACACGGGGAATGTATAGCTTACCCGTGAAAATCCCTTCACTGAAGTGACTTCGATGTATATTGTTTCTTATAATTGTTAACTGATTTGACAATAGCGATAATAAACACTCAAAGTAACTTAAAAGTAAAAAAAAATCTTTAGAATTTGGATTACAGTAAGTTCTATTTTTTGAGATATATGAAAAATGTATAGATATTGTTACGTGGAGGGACTAAGAGATTAACCCTATTATAAATTTATGTAATCCTTGTAATCAATTTCAAATTAATGTGTTTCAGTGTAGTTTCAGTTTCTTTTAAAAGTCAATAAGTACAATTAGAAGTTTCTTGACTTTTAAAATCGTTCAATATGTGCACGTATATTCTGAATAAGTTGTCTTCGCAGTAATATTTATAAATAACAATACTTTTTGTGTAACTTACAGTAATTTTGATTGAATCGTATCGAACGTGGTCACCTGTGGCCTAATGAGCTTAACGACGCCTTCGCGCTTCCCAGAAGTGCGAGTTTTGGCAACTACCCACACTTGGTATTCGCAACGTAGTGTAAACAAAAGGTCGTATCCAATAAAATGTTACCCAGATTAAGCCCTGCTTTATTCAAACTGGTAGAACTTATGTACATAAAAACAAAAACAACTCGGTGGATTCGTTCGTTACTCTTTTAAACTGAACTCAAATTTGTTAATATAAATATGCCTCACGAGACTTTCTGATCTCCACTAGTGGCACTCATTTGTTTTTACCAAATTGAACAAACCAACAACTGTAAATCATTGCTTATTTGTGTATGGAACTTCGTGAAGTATTTACACTACTGTATATGATTAATATTACATAGAAATATAAACACCAATGCTGAAGTCATACAGAGTAAATTGTCGCAATATTTAACCATAAGCAGACACGTTTATCTAATATATTTTTTTCTGTTATCAAGGAAAAATAAACTTAAAATAGTTAACATCTCAACCACAAAAAATGTCTTATGTCGCAAATGAGCAATACAATTAACACGTTTCTAGTGTACATACCCATTTTTAATACTATGTTTAACACGTCCTTTTCATAGGCCAATAAATAAGAAATGCATTAGAACGCGGTCGAAAATAAATTACAGTCAACCACACGAAAGCAAATTGAGTAACCGAGTGAGTGGCAGGAGTGCTTGATCAATACAACATACGTTAAATCAATTTCAGCATTTCCATACGCCGAACGTTCTCGAAGTTTTAAAGTCACGCATCTTGTTCGAAAAATTATTTTCAGAAAGGCGAGAGTCTATTAAAATCGGTTCACTGGTTCCCGTGATTAGCACAAGCATGCACACGGTATATTTTCTTATATCATTTACATATTTATAAACCCTCTTCGTCTTTATTTATTTCATACATGTTTTTGTAAGGTTTGTTTACAATAGGGATGTCGCAAATATCTATTTGCATCTTCAAAACTAAAATCGAATCGAAGTTTTTGCTGTTAGTGTTTGTGCAAGTTGGGGCATAATATATAGTCAGTATATAATATAGAGTCAGTGAATAGCATGTCTTCAAAGCTGTGTCAGAGATGTATCTACTATCTCTGATAAGCCATGGAAGTCTTCGAATGGTATTCAGGACACATGTGCAAGAGACGAAGGTAAATCAAGTACTCTTAATCGTAACATGTTTATATTCATGTTTTCTTTTTTGAGGAAATATCTAAACCTTGATATTTTATGTATACTACAAATTCATTTCTTTTTCAAAGAAGTAAATTACCTAGTATGGGTTGAGCAACTACGGATCGAAGATATCACTTAGTATGCCATCACAAAAGAAAAACGGTCGAGTACATTTTAAACACTGAAAACATAACTTCACAATGTATTTGCATATACAGACACACACACATATATATTTAATATATATATATATATATATATATGTAATTAAGTTAAAAAAAATAAAATTAAACCCACCCACTCACCCACTCACCCACTCATTCTCTCCCTCCCCCCCTCCCTATCCATGTCTCTTTGACGCTGTACATGTAAATATAAGAAACTTGTCATCATTTTTTTGTTAAATATATGACACTCGGACACATTTTCCAAACATTTTCGATCAGGGTCACGTGTCCTGACGCGAGTTTAACATTTTTTACCCATATCAAAATGTGCCCAACGCCGCTAAAGAAGTTTTCACTTCAAAAATGTTCAAATTCAATTGCTTTTAATGGTTTCCATGGCATGTATAGCCTTGGTACATAAGAATAATAATGTAGGTATATAATCTATATATTAATACGTGAAGCGAAAACTTTGGATCCTTTTTTACGAAAATTGGGCGGACGGAGGAGTATGAAATTTCGCACACTTATAGTTTATACAGAGAAGACTAATGCTAAAATTTTGAACAATATTTGCTACAAAGTTAAAATAAATGCAAAAACGGGTACATACAGCTATGAGTGTCCAGTATATATTTTGACCTGTCATGGTACAAAAGTCTATACAATGACAGGTCAAGTAATATTGGCCAATGAAATAAACCATGGTCGAAATTCGACCACCACGGGATCTCTACTATAATATAATATGTGTATGTAATGTATATAATAAAATCTATACTAATATTATAAAGCTGAAGAGTTTGTTTGTTTGGTTGAACGCGCTAATCTCAGGAACCAGTAGTTTCTGAGATTAGCGCGTTCGTATTGAAAAATCTTTTAGTGTTGGATAGCCCATTTATCGAGAAACGCTATAGACTATGTAACATCACACTACGATCAATAAAAGTGGAGTAGTGACCACAAACGCAGGTGAAACTGCGGGGACGGATAATAACTGTCTTTAAGAAAACCGGAGATTCTTAATACGCTTATGGGATATTTTTGGTGGTTTTGCTAGCTGCGCCAGTAGAAAAACAGTAATATTTGGCCGGTGTCTTTCGTTATCACTCGTAAAGCTACTTCTGCTGTCTCCTACTTGTTTCCGGCCTTGTCCCAACACTTAGTAAGAACAAAGAAATAGCTATAGAACATTTAAATAATAATAATAATCTTTTTAATACATACTTCATTTTTATTTCATCTCGAAATAGGAATTTATTTTTGATATTTTTTCTTCTCATTTCTGATTTGGTCTTAGATACAAATTGTTGTCGGTTTTATATTAGCGATAAAAAATATAACGCTCATAGCCTGATAACTACTACGTTACTCACATAAAGTTCTCTTTTACCCGTTTGTCTGTTTCTCACAGCAATTTCCTCAAATGTACTGTAAAAAAAAATATTTTATTTTTAAACAGAACAAAACCACTCAACCACAGACGTATTTATTACAATATCCGTATTATGTTTAGTGCTATACATTAAAATGCATCAATTGCTATAAGCGACAGTTACTTATGTATACTTACCAAGTATTTGGAGTGGTAGGCAATGTACCTCAAAAGATTGCCATCTACAGACTTGATTAAAAGGGAGATTGCAAATATAGCTCATCACTTTTCATCAGGTGAGTTGGAAGATTATATATAAGATATTTTCCCTACTACCCAATTAAAAAGAAAACAAAATAGGTACCAACCGATTAGACACCAAAAATATGCAGAAGCTAAATATATCTAGTACATAATAAAACTTACAAAAATCTTAATGTTTTTGAGGGAAGAAATATTATAAAATATTGTTCAAAAGTGCAACGGTAGAGGGTGCCATGATTGATCGCACCAAAATGGTGACGAAAACTAGTTCGATTATAAATTTATCTATTCAAAATAACCTTCCATAACGTCGGCCTCTATATTATCATATTTTTCCAATGATATGAAACGTTAGCTCGACTCGTAGTATAAACTATTATATAATACATCTTCATAGTAAAGGTTTATTTGACTTAACATGCACATTCGAGGAATTTAATTTACTTACTGGATTAAGTAAGTTTGAATACTGCATTAAAGTTTATTATTATCTTAGCATGCACTAGTTTCCGTCTAGAGCATAGGTTCTCAAACTTGCTTAATCCATAGCCCATCTTTAGAATAAAAAAGTAAATGAAATAAAGTTTCTCCATTTGTATCTGTTTTGTAAGTTAAATATTTAGAACAATGATATATATTTTCTCGTCTTTCATAAACCTAATTAATTTTTGCATTGCAAATTTTAGCAAATTCAAAATGTTTTTCCCTGAAAATTCCCTTTCATTAATTTGCCAAAAAAAAACCATATCTATTCAATTTTACTTATACAACTTAGTTTCATCTCAACTTCGTTTCTACTTTGTTTTATTGCTGGATACCAATTTCCTCCGTGCATGGCACATGAGCTAATACGATAAATAAAACAACAGCGACAGTGAAATAATAGAGCTATATGTAATAGTATAAGCATTTAATTACAGTTTGAAATACAATTCTAATTATCTTCTTACTTGCACTTCTTACATGCTTACCCCTTATACTCTTATACCGACCCCTATTATTCTCTGAGCCTTCTACTGACTCCAGAAGCCTCCAAAACCGACAAGGGGCTTTTATCAACCACTTTCAGAAAGACTGGTCTATAAAGATCTGTAAAGCTTCACTCTTTAATGAGTAATTGTATAGATGTATATATTTACAATTAAATGGTCAATCAATCCTTCACATGACCAGAATTCAGGAGTGTACCTGGCTCAAATAAAAAGTATTATCATATCGTATCGTATCGTATATCCTTTTTAGTAACTGACACATACCTGAAATATTAGCATTCTGGGCATGTTACTATGGAATAGTGATCCGTAAAAATTCTACGAGTATTGATCTTTGTGCGGACTTTCCCACTTTGCCGACTTCCAGGCCTATGAGTTTTTAATATTTGCAGATAGGTAACACTCACACTTATGAAGGTTTGATCTTAAAGTAAACACGACTGGTTGTCTTCAAGTATACTTTAATAATGTCCAACACATGTAGGAGTACAGGTATACAGATATAAGTACTTAGGTACTAACACAATCACTAGGGTTCTTACACATTGATACACTCTTACATTATACGCCAAATCAAAACAGAAAAAAAAAATATATATGTAATAATAATTTTTTTTTACCTTACATAAATTTTGTCTTATTTTTATGAACTATTTCTTCTTTATCACTAAGCAAAATTTATATATTAAAATCTAAATCTTCTAAAACCTTGAAAAGTCCATGGTACACATTATCAAATTATTACCAACTTCAGTTTTAACCAACAACAAATCATCGTTTTTATACATTACTGGTTTAACATATTTATCATTAAATTTCCTTAACATTTTAATTTTAACCAAATTATTTCGCGCTTCACATTGCACTTTCTGTAACCTATACCTTAATTCTTGAGGTTAACTTTCAGTATTATATAAAGGTTCTACACTACAATTTTCTAAATTACTAGGGATGTTACATATCTTACCAAATACAAGTTCATAGGGTGTATAATTTGTCTCAGAATGCACAGAAGTAATGTATGAGTAGCACTAATACGGAAGCCAATCACTCCAATATCTACTGTTATTGTCTGTTTGTATTCTGAAAAATGCATTAAGAGACTTATGAGAGTTTTCAAGGGATCCGATGGACTCGTGATGGTAGGCAGAAACAAATGTTTGTTTTATATTCAAAAGTTTATATACCTTAGTCATAACACTAAAAATGAACTCTGTTTCTCTATCAGTTGCGATCTCAGGAATACTATACCTTAACACGAAGTTATCGACGAATGCTCGAGCTACACTTACGCTATATTTCCTAACAAATGGATATGCTTCTACATACTTACTAAGTTTACATAGTAATATTATTACCTTTCTGACAATATTAAAAAGTCATGATTTTTATAAATTAAGAGGTTAAATTTAAATTGTATGCATATTAAGTAACATGCTATACACTGCCGACCAAGTTCTCAGACTGACGTGGCGTCCCTACTACAAATAATTTTCTTCTTTAGTTAAACAAATTCTTAGCTTCTTTTGTTAAAAGCAAGCTATTTGACGAATCAAACTCACCAGTCGGCGTGGATAAAATATATGCTATCTTAGCTTCACTGACCGCGTTGCTTATATTGGAATTAAAATGCATTTTAATTTTTAACTTACAAATTTAAGTGTAAAAATCATAAATTACTCAATCACAGAGTCTTCCAACTCACCTGGGGGAAAGTGATGATGAAGACGAAGATTGTACACGCCTGAACGTTCCAGGATTAAAATTGTCTGGAAAAATAGATGAAGGTAGTTCTTACCAGACTTTGGCGAATCGAACCAAAAAATAGCTGTCAAAGCGTTTCCTTCGACTTTTACCGTGTGTATCAAAAACCGATAGAATATACAGATACCTGTACAATTTGTATGGCAAAAATTTAAAGTAGCGCAACTATTTTCTCACTCATTCGCTGTTACAATCCCGTGGCAGTGCATTACTGTTATCTGCTTGCCTGTCCTATACATTCTAAGTGACCTCGTAAACGCTTTTATTTTCTGTGTAGTTGACTCGACTTGGCGCCACTCACACTATCCTGTCTCGACTATTCTGCTAGGAACTCAATGTTTTCTCAGTGTTTGTCTATGCAATATTCTCCGACTAACTCATTTATTTTTTTACTATACTTTATTTACTAACACATTATTAAACATCATCTATGATTAACTGAGACGACAGACGTTGTCTTATTGATTTTCAAAAAAATGTTTCTAATAAAATAATAATTATGAAATGCCGAACACTTAACCAGACAAGTTAATTGATGGTGTACTTTTCACTCCGGTCCAACCTAAAGTTATCTGGAAGAGATCATTCTTGGCGAAATACCACTAATAGAAGGTACATTCAACTACATATATATATACACCTACGTCATACTAAGCCTTCACATTTTGGTGTTCAATAATCATACATTATTGTATAACACACGAATTAAAAAAAGAACTCGTTATTATATTTATGATTCGTATGAACAATAAATATTGTACTACGGATGTTTCATTGTTGGCATTTAGTTCCTGTTTATCATTTGTTTACTAAAGTCAACAGTATTTATTACAAGCAATGATGTTCGATAGTTAATAGTGCTTACATCAACTAAATAATTTTCATGAGCAATAATATTATTGTTTTCTTTGTTAAAATAAAGTTTGTCAGTAATAGTGTGCTGTTGGCTGTGAATTTTTATAGACAAAGAGGCGAAAAAAGGTTTTTCGTATCAGTGATATCAACTAACTGAAGACTAGATAACGAGATGCTCACTAAGACCCTAGAAATTCAAAGGAAGTATTACTAGAATAGTGTTGTTGTCGCGAGTAGTTTAAGAAGATCTTCTTTCTTTCTCTGTTAAGTATATTTTAGAATAATATATTACATTGTCCTCACATTTCATTTACACTTATAAGCAGTGTAATAAAAAAAATTGTAAAAAACTTTTTGAAAAAGAGTGTCCTTGGATTTTCTTGTCTGATCTTCTCCATAGGATCTACGTATTTGAACAGGCAACTAGCTTCAGGACTGACTTAGTCTGTCTGACTCCTGCTCCTGACAATTCAAAAATACCCATTATTGGTTTAACTGAAATAAATGGCTTTGATTTGATTTGGTTTGGGGGGGGGGGGGGATGTCTCCCATATTTAAGTTGACAACTTACGAGCAATACCACGTATTTCGAGTCTTTATAAGCATCAAGACAAACAGTATAATATGTGTATATAGTAGTTAGTTGCCTGGCAGGCAATTTCGATTTGATGATGTTCTTTCTACCTTAAAAGTGACAAAAAATTATACATTAAATTAACCAACTTTCAGTTCATAAAAAACTACCGAGTACTAGAGTCTAAGGCGAGTCATGAGTCATATGGGGTAACTTCAGCTTTAGTTTGTGGACTCCCTCAGAACATTTTAATGATACAAGATATGCCAACATCTCCGCAACTATCCTCTAAATATCAATAATCCTTAAGTCTTCATATAATACCCATGGGAAATGATATCGTTACGTACAGTCGAGATAGTACAATATTTCTTTGATATTTGGTATTTATGTATTCTCTTAACTCTTAAATAAAAATATTGTAGCAATATCATCCACTTATTTCAATTAATTTATAAGTTGCCGATGTTGTTCAAAGAAAACGATTGAACGAGAAATAGAGAATGTCTGTATAAGTTGTTTATTTGGCTTACTACGAATAATTTCAGTCAACAAAATCGAGGCTACTGACGTTGCAATCTTTAATACTATTACAATAAGTTTAACATAATAAAGAGCTCATTGAATAAACTGATATTACATACATATGACTATTTACTTCCAAAGTCAATATCCCTCCAATAAATTATTCTTGGAGTTGGTAAAGTAATTGTTAAAGGATTCTTTATATAATTACTATGGTAATTACGTTTGACTGGCCTGTTGGTTCTAGTTGTTAGTGATCCTGACTGCTGAGCCAGAGGTCGTGGGTTCGATTCCCACTCAACCCAAATAATTGTGTGATGAGCATGATCATTTGTTCTGTCTGGATGTAATTTATCTATAATACTAGGGCGCTACATAATAGGTTTTTTTTTCGATATATTTTATTTTTTTCAAGGAATCTCCACTGGCAGCAATACAGGTCTTCATACGTGTAAACCATGTACTAAACACATTGCTCCAGTATCCCTCTGGAACACAGCTGCATATCTCCTCGAAAGATCCTCATCACTCAAAATCTTAAAGGAAGGTACTTAAATTAAAGGACGCCTTTCCGTTGTTTTTTACATAAGGGAATAGTGAAAAGTCGCATTGCGCTAAATCCGAACTATAAGGAGGGTGTCCCAGGAATTTGATTCTAGCTCGGTGTAAATAGTCCGCAGTTTTGGCGACTCGATGTGCAGGGGCGTTATCTTGATGCAACAGCCAAGTATGGACTCTTGAGTTTGGTCGTTCGTTCACGTAGTTAGTCGCCAAATTTTTTAAACATTTTACGAGATCAAGTCGCACGCTGCTCCCTCAGCGCATCAGTCATCAAGTGTTACCCAGAGTGTCGACCCAAGTGGTCGTGAAGAATCCGATGAACAGTCATACGTCGGTCTTCTGCCAATAATTTCTCAGTCGCAATGCACTTATCGGTAGCCACTTCTTTCGGTCTACCGGATCTTGCATCATCCTCTAAGTTAAAATTACCGCGATTGAATTGAATATACTACCGTTCTATGGTCCTTAGAGATAAAAAAGTTTCCCTTAGTGCAATTTCTGTTTAAAGTTATACAAAATATTTACACGAATGTCATAATGAGAGAAGCACGCCATTTGTATTTAGAAAATTAATTTAAAAATGGAACTGTTTTTTTTTAATTACTTCGAGTTAATGGATATGTCTTCTTATCACATTATTATGTGTAGTGTGTAAAGTTATAAAATCTGTCAAATCCAAAAAGGATCCGGCGCATAATTAATTTTAGCAAAAATATGTTCAAAGAAAATATATACCTACATATGATTGCACTGCTAAATCTAGTCTTCCACCATGGTTCATATTTCCCTTACAGAACGTATTCTGATATTCGGCTTCAATATTTCGGTTACAGCAGCAGCGGCAACATTCTAGTACGAATAAAGATTTTTTCGAAATACCGAAATACGATAACAGAATGCAATTTATAGCCTCATCTAACAACTTTTTATTTAACAGAAATGGCAAACAAACACACCTGCCTAAAATAGTAACTATGGTGCTAATAAACACTAGTGACCGCTTATTTACAATTTAACTGTCTAAGAAATGACCCACCAAGTATAGATTTAGTCTAAAGCCTTTGTTGTTTCAGTTCTCAGTAACTTGCAATACTTAAAAACTCCGAGCCACTTTTACAGCAAACATGACTTGTCATTAATAAACTCTATGCTTTTGTTGTAATTCTTTTTGATAGCATGTTTATTTTATTTTCACGTTTTTAGTTCTTTAGACCAGAGATCGATGATCTCTTATTGTCCAACGGTAGCTGCTCTGGGAGGAGTTATTTCAACGTGCAAATTGAAGTAATATTATAGTGAAATAAACCTATATACCTTTTCGTTGCCAGTTTATAAACTCTTTGTAATTGGTTCGGAGGTTTAATTGTGATTATAATCCTCAAGCGAATGTAATAAAAATAGTCTGATACTGAAGAAGAAAGAGAGAACTTGAGAAGAAAAGAGAAAGGTTACATTGAAGCGGTAGGGACTGTTTATTCGTGACAATATAATGTACTTATTTCTATTATGCTGAAGTTTAGAAATCCCCCAAGCCATCAATTCACCGGTGCTCCAAGTGAAGTGGTAATCCGGAATCGAGCCGATTAATAAAGTGCTCGGACGGCGCAATGGTTTAAGTGGTCACCTCGCCACTACGCCGCGCCGCGTGTTGTGGTTTCAAATCCCACACGGGACAAAAATTTGTGTGATTCACAATAATTGTGTCCGTTGTTTGAATGTTTGTGAAGCCTCCCACGGCACTAGAATATTCCTAATGCGGGAGTTGTCTTTTATAAAAAAGCAAAAAAAGTAATACAAATAGAGATCACAAAAGTTAAAAGAAAGACTTAGGAGTTGTTTTCTTGCCAAGTGATCTTTTAACACAATAAAATCATCATATAGTATACGATGCGATAATTCCAACATATTACTGTTTATTGTAGCCTTTAAATAAATGACTGAACAGAAAAAATCTACTGCTAGCTGGCACTTTAACAACATGTAATTGAACAGCAATCTCTTTTGTCCTTTTAACAGCTTGGCAGCTCACGCCCATGAAGTTAGCACAAAGTAGAACAAATATTGTCAGCTGTTATTATGAAAGTAAAAATGAAAAACAAAACTTTTGTCTATTGTACCTAAATCAAAATATGTATATCTATAACTATGTAACTATCAATTCCAAGTTCTATGATAATAGTAATCGATAATCGAATTGGTTCAATAGCGATTATACAATAGGTACCTCATACCTTCTCTGAGCTGTCAAAATTATCATCCTATATTTGAAAAAGCATAAACCAAGCTTCAGCTTACTATGTCCAATATTGTTTAAGAAAAGCGGACGAAACATTCTTTTGCAATGTCAAGGCTCGCGGGTTCTGTCAAAAACATGTGTATAAATATGTTTATCCGTGTTTTTCACAATCTTGCTATGCTATTGCTAGACCCAAGTTTCTAGATGGTGTAGTGTAATATATCCCAATAAGCTGTTACCCACCACAATAAAACAGCTACCACTAAAGTGTAGTCGTACCTATTCTCTTTCTGAAAGAGCTACTGAGTACAATATTCTTTGGCACATTACATAATGCTAAAGTGTATACGCTACAGTGATTTTCCGTTTTGTTTTATTCTGGATCATTATCAGCACATCAAAATCTTATTTTGTTTATTAATCCCGTAAAATAAATTAAATTCAAATAAGTAAGTTCTTCTAGTTTTGTCATGTAATGTCTTAAGACACTTACCAGCGATGTATACTTTTGGGTTTGAGTAATGACTCAATCGCTATAGTGAATAATAATCGCTATAGTGACATCAGTCGCGAAACTGTTTTATAACAATGTCAATTTAACCCTATTTAACCAGTTTTTTTCAACCGAATACTGAGAAGAGCGTGCGTCAACAGTAGACATACTTTCACAGTGTCAGTTTTCATGTTGACAGCCGTGTCAAATTTATTTGTGGAAACATGTCCAACATGTTCGAAACTTAGGCAGGAAACGTGTCAGGAAAGTCAAGATACGCCCGAGTTGCTTGAACTCTCAATAAAATAAAGTTAACTGACGTGGATGGCGACGTGTGGTTGACTTGCTTGAGCCTCAGTTTCCTTCAAGTCTTAAAAATTATCACTAACTCTTTATCTGCGTTTGTCTCACTTTCACAGCCATTAGTGGTTCCACTACACAAAAGTAATCCTTTCAAAAGTTTTCTTTAACTTAACTTTAAAATTTATTTTATCTTTGTTTCCCCAATCTTTCTTTGTTGAAGATCGGATAAGGCGTGTTTTAAACTTTTCAAATTCATCTTTTGACTCTGACTTTTGTAGTCAACGGTGAGATTAGACTAGTTCGTATTGATTGAAGTCCTGCTTAATTTATTTAATGGATTTTTGCTGTCTCGAAGTAATGTAATCATGGATATCAAATTAGTCAACACAATCGTAACAAATGAAGTAAAAACAACTATATTTATCTATGTATGTATAATTTGTCTTTGTCTTAATCAAGATCATATTAGGGTTCTTACTAACTTGGTGTTATTAGCTTTCAATACATATTTAAGTTAGCTCGGTAAGCTAACGGCAAAAACTTCAAAACCAATTCGGAAAAAAAATCGTATAGTTTTGGATTTTGATCAGTTGTAAAATACATCTTTGAATTAATTCTTTTTTTTTGAATACGTGTAAACCCCACGGGTCATCACCTCACCGGGGCCTAACGGTGAGGTGGTAAGTCGGACTCGAACCGACTAAAACACCGTCACCGGGTATTATATCCGGGGCCTCAGTTGTAGGTGTAGAAAGGAAATCCCTGTTAAACCAGGCGATCCCACTATGACATGCAGATGGTTCTTCCTGCTTCTGCTAGGGCGACAGGTAGCCCTTTTGAATGAACCCTGATAATGTATAAAAAACAAGTAAAATAGATGTCAGTCTAATAAAAATAACAAAATCATTCAAACAAAATAGCTAATTTTGACATTCATACAATCAAATTATAAATAATTATCTTTTGACCGCGGCTTCGCTCGCGTTAAAGTTATTTTTCTATCCTACGGGAACAGTGTTCTTGTTTTTAACTGTCTATATACAAAATTTCATGATGATCGGTTGAGTAGTAAAAGCGTGAACCCGTAATAAACAAACATACTATCGCGTTTTTTTTTCAAAATTTGCTAAATTTGTCTCTCAGAGATGTAACTCACAATTACCCGCACACACAATTACAATTCAAGTTCACAATCCCATATTCTGCAATTTAAAAACATAGATACACTTCACGCATAGATACGCTTGGCGATTTTTACGACAATCATCTATTCGACGAACCGTGAATGGACCAATAAAATGAAGTGTCAAAGGAAACGCTGTGTGATGTCGGCTCGGTGTCGCCGCGCTGACGTATCGGCTTCGGGTGTGGGGTCGCCGTCCCTGGCTATTTCTCTAACACTGACAATCGAAGTATTGCGACATACCACGGCAAAGGAGACCATTAATATTAGGTACTCATACCGTCGAGGAACACTTTGTGATTTATTGCTTAAGTCAGAACGCTTATATTCCAAAGTTACATACCTATCAGTACACATATTTTATATAGATATTATGGGTTTAATTGAATATACACATAGTCCTGTTGCTTTCTAATTGATCTCGTAAGGGGGACTTTTATATAGTGAAATAACTATGTTACAGTAGAACTTCTTTGTTTGCATCCTCTTAGAGAAAATTCGCTAGGATAGTTGTTTAGTCAAGTTTTGTCGTGATAATAAAGATAAAAGTCACTCATTTCTTTATCTATGAAATTCGGTCGGATCGATATATAGAGATAGATAGGTTAAATTGTTTAGATATATTTTTTTTTTTTTAGGGGATAGGGGGTAAACGAGCAGGCAGGTCCGCTAATGTGTGACTACCGCCGCCCAGGCACCTGCAAATCGAGAGTCACAAGTGCTTTGCTGGGCTTTAAGGTGTTAGTAGAGGAAAGGAGGGAAGAGGGGAGAGCGGAGGGGGTGGAGGGTGGAGGGAGGGGGATGGGGGGAAGACGGAGAGAGGGAAAGGTTTAGGGCCTCAGGTATACAACGAAGCATTGCTTCACTGCCGGTTTTCTGTGAGGCCGTGGTATCACTCAAGTCGAGCCGTGCCCAAATAGAACTAATATTATAAAACTTGCAAAAATTGTTATTTCTTACACCGATTTCTTGATTGTGATCAATAAAAACTGTAAACAATGCTTATTTCAAATATAATTCCCAATTTTTATTATTTTATGATTTTCCTACATCCAACAAAGGAATAAAAAAGATATTCGAGCATTGATTGAATTTTCCTGTACCTCTTACTGAAAGAGAAAGGCGCTTCCTTAAGCCGCGGATTCATTTTTACCTGATTTCAAACTAAACGCCACGTCTAAAGTAGTTCATGTATGATTTCAAAAAAATGAAATTATATTATAGAAATGTCAAAAATCAGTATTAAGAGTCGTTAAACTGAAATCTTATGTCATACACGTAATATATGAAAGTTACAAAATCGCAAGGTTCCAATACGAGTCTAATATTGCACTGTAATAGCTACCTACTAATACTGATATTTCTGCATGATTTAATATAGGTATTATAAACTGCTTAGAATGTACTGATAATATAATTTATAATTCAAAATCTAGTATAAGTGCTAAAGTAGTGTCTATCACAGACCAATAATGAAAATCGCTTCGAAACACTCTCGCAATATAGAATTTGTAATACTTGCATATTAAAGCAAGGTACCGGAGCTAGTAAAATAACAACTAAAATTATTATAACCCCTCATTGGGTATAAGAGGACTTTCTTTATAAATTTTGAAGGGACGAAGTTGTAGATGTGTCGATTTGACTATACATTTATAAAGGGAATGATGAATAATTTATATACAGAGATACATAAGGCTGGCAGAAACTCAAGTAACTAATAACTACCCACTAACGACTAGTAATTTTCTAGTGTTCTAAATAGCTTAAATTGAATTAGAATTAATGTGGTTGCTAGGACGAAGTAAAGTAAAACAAAAACAAATTTTAGTTGCTGTAATGAAAATGCACAATTTTTACTTATCAAATATTTATTAGAGCGATACCGAATTCTCGAGTGCTTCATTTGAAGCGATTGAAAATATTGAAGATTTGTCGGTTCAGTACGACTCTTATTATTCACTTAAAATAAAAAATCAAATTCGTGTTTTGATTCAGAGAATTGTAACCTGAAAGCGATGGTACGCACCACGTAAGTGACTTCGGCCACCAAGTAAATGATGTATAAAGGAACTACTCTCTAGAGACTTCATGGTTTCAGACTATTCTTGTAGGGATGTCGCTAAAACAAAAAAGACGTTTGAAAGGTAACGAAGATAAATATTTATCTAAAGTGATATCTAAAGATAATATAAATAGTTATAAATTTCACTAAAAACTTTTTCTAAAATGTCTATTTTTTTAATTGTCGTTATGTATGGATGTTTGTTACTTTGTCATGCAAAAACTACTAAACCGATTGCAATGAAACTTGGTATGTAGATAGCTGGAGACCTGGATTAACACATAAACTACTTTTATCTCGATATTCAAACGACATTGGGACCTTCAAGGGTGAAACCGCGGGGTGCAGCTAGTTTTAAATAATTACACAAAAAATTTAAGAAGTAGAAGTACAATATAACATATAATAACAATACAAATGGTTTAACATCTTCATAACATAAGTAGGACAGATAGATATAAATGAATTTATGATACGCTTTATTGTTTTTTAAATATTATAAGAAAATATAATACGCAACTATTTACGAGTACCTACCAGTTACAAAACTTAAAGTTGTCCAAACGGCAAGTAGCCAATATGAATATCATATGGTGGCACGGCAATATTTTTTGTTTTTTTTTTGTGCGTGTGGAAACCCCCTCGGGCCGTCACCCCACCGGGGTTTTCGGTGGGGCGGTGTGTCGGAATCGAACCGACTAAAACCACACGGTGTGCCGTACTGCGCCTTAAGTAGGAGGGATCCGGGAACAGCTTTATTACGACATCCGGAACAACACGGCAATATCTGGGACAACCTGATGCTTCCGCTCATCTATCGTACGTCAACAGTAGGTTAACATTTATGTACAATTTGTACCATATATCTACAAACCATTGCTTAGTGGTGTAGCGAAAAATGCGATGAAATTATAATTTACTAGTAATATAACAACTTAGTAAGGTAAGTATATGCTTGTTTGTAGAAGAAGAAATCGAAGAAATCTAGGTCTAGAAACATTTATTCCAATAAATACTCACACATGCGAATATAAGCTTTAAAAAAATAAAATAGTGAATTCAGTGTGTATCTATAGTAAATTATGTCATTACAGTATAAAAAACACCAGTGCCAAGCATTCGACATAATTATATTATTAGATTATTACAAGCAGGTTGCAGTATGTATCAAAATGTTAGTACCTAACAAGGTATCAAGATTGAAATGTTTAAATGTTACATTACACTACAGATCGCCTGGTGGTCGAAATTCTACCATAATTCATTAAATTATCATTACCTATTTGTAACATAAATAAAACCATTTACTCCCAGTATAAGTTGAACTGTCCACATAATATTATATGCTAACTTTACAACTTTCGCATTTCGTCCTATTATGTACTAGCAGCGGCCCGCGGTTTCACCCGCGTAAGTCTCGATCCCGTGGGAATATCGGAACAAAAAATAGCCTATGCGTTAATCCAGGTCTCCAGGTATCTACATACCAAGTTTCATCGCAATAGGTGTAGTGATTTATGCGTGAAAGAGTAACAAACATTCATTCATCCATCCATCCAAACTTTCACATTTATAATATTAGTGGGATTAGTGGGATAGTGGGATTAACGCGATCACGATATAGGTATTACATATTTCGAGATCGGGTTTCGACCAGGTTGCATTGGCCGTGGGCACAGGCTGACTGGTTCCTAGGAGCCTTTATTATATAACGTATAATTATGTTTATAATAATATAATATATAATTACAAACATAATTATATGTATATGTATATGATAATGTATACTAGACTGTCTAGCGTTTTACCGATTTCGCATGATTTTTAAATTCATAACACATATTGTTTTAAAATTTTACGCTTCTTCTACGTGACACATAAACTTCAAGTATTCCAAATTTCAAATTTCTTCGTGGGAGGAAGCTTAAAAAAGGGTATATAGAATTTTTTATTTTTTATTTTACACATATTAATATATCGATTTTTCATTAATATTAGCAGCTTCAGCTTAAGAGTACACTGCTTCTCTAAGGCTTGTAAATTCAGAAAGAAAATATACGATCCCCACTTTTTCTTTGACAGGCTATTTTCTTTCCTAATAAGTCATTCTAAATTACCGATTTGCTGGACTTGATGGTTATGTCATCGTCGTCTTGCCGCCGAACACGAGATTGAGGACAAAGATCGCGAGTCAACGATGTTTTGAAGTGGACGATCCCTGAATCTTAAATACAAATCTAACAAAGCAGTATAAAATAAACAAGTTACAGCAAAAATTTAATTGAAACTCAACCGTTTAAAAGCTGTAGGACGATTTAATTTATTACTAACTCGAGTTAATTTGAAATGAAACTGGTAATCGCAGTTTTGTTTAGTAACGAAATATAAAATTAAAGACGCATGCTAGCTGTCGATCTAATTGAAAAATTTAAAAAAAATGAGATGTGAATTTTACCGATCCGACATGTAGACACATATTTGTAGATATAGGAATGGCCTCCTACGGGTAAGAATAACCTAACTTTAACCCGGTTTGCGGATTCGCTATAAATTGTTCTAAAACTTTTTCATTTTCCCTAAAATTTTCTACAAAATTCACCAAACGTTGGTTCAATGTTTTTTTTTTTTGTTATTGAGCAGGCGTATAACTTTATTTCTATTTCAATACAGTTAGTAATTTCAATTCTAAACAATTAAAATAAAGTTCTAATGAATGTAACGTAACGTCCGTAGGCGTCCTTATACGTAACGGATGCGGAGTGCCTTCTTTTGGAACGTTTGCAATATTTTTAGGATCTATAGGATTAATGCAATTAAATATATAATTTTTGGAACGAAGGTCCTTATGGGGCGTTCCGGAGGGGTACCCTAGCCGGCAAAAAACGTCCGTAATGTAAGATTTTTATGTAAAGTCTATGTATGATGGCTATACAATGTCTAATGTATAGTCTAGGTGATAACAGTTATTATTATTATTATATATTTTTATAAATCATTGTAAATAAAATAAAGGTGTTAAGATAATTTTGTAAAATATTTTTTTTGATTTTTATCGATACAAAAATCATAATAAAAAATGTATACCCAAATAATTATTTTCTTTATACCTCGAACCTCGAATAGAATTTGAAGTTAATACTTTTATAAGGAACTTCGTTCCTATCTGTCCCACGACACCACACAGTGTTTTTTTATCTATACTAATTATACTTAATTAAGATTTTCTTTCACGTTTGTTTATTTAAACGCGCTAATCTGGAACTATCAGTCAGATTTGAATAATTCTTTACTACTACAACCCTCGGGAGTGATAATAAACGCAGGTGAACTGCGGGAACGGCAAGTTTGTCATATATCTCTGTGATACTAATATCATAAATATGGTAGCTAGAAACGCCAATAATATTAAAACAGTATTTTTAGAATTGAAGTATTAAGAGATATAGCCAATCAATTTAATTTTTAACTATAGTCTGCAGTATACCTTACATTTATTTCAAAATTGTTTTGTTATCTGCGAAACCTTTTTTGTGTTCTTTACATTAATATATATACTGTCTGTATAAATGATATGAACTGACAGCAGGGCGCTATTTGTCTTTGTTATTTACTAGTATATCTATCTGAATATTGTACAAGGATTCACAAACTGTCCGCGGTAACGATAAAATAGTGCATGAATGATTTATTCTCTTTCTTATCTTATTTCCCATTCTCATTCTTTATAAAGAATGTTCCAAATCCAATATCTTTATTTTATTAAATTGGTCTTCAATTATTTGAAATCGTAAATTTAAAAAAGAATTATAATTAGAAAAAGGAAACTTTTGAACGCAGTTTACATTGTTTAGTTATTCCAAAATAATAGTAATGGGTTTTTAGGTTATTTAAATACTCTTTATACTTTTTTATGTGGGCCTCTGCCTTTTGGGAGGAGGTGATGTTGGCCAAAGAGGCGGCGGATCGGAAACGGGAGAAGACAAGCACTTTCGCATACCGCCGAAGACACTCCAGGCGCCCGAGATCGCAGAATGATCTCCGACTTTCATGAGCACGGGCCTGGTTGTAGCAGGTCGGGTTGACCGTTAGACCCTAGTAGAAGTAGGCCTGAGACGGGGGCGCAAAAAAAAAACAAACATTTTAATTATGTAGTTTAAGGACTATTTTATAGACTGAAAAGTTAGTGTAGTTAGCTTTTAAGCTGACCCGTATTTTCTGAGGTAGATAACAGCCTTTATTTTAAATTTCCTGTGTATATCTGGCAATTATACCACTTCTGCACGGTGTGTTAGAGGTGTGTATATTTATTTTATACGAGAATAAAATATTAGGGTAATGATTTATTACACTAGTCCCAATTTAAAAGAGGAGGCGTTGATTTTTTTCTTTTTTACACTTTAATACCATATGTCAAGAGGTAAAGTAACTTTCCATTAAAGCCTTGACGTTATGTTTAAGTGTTAAATTTAGGGTAGTTTGCGGGTTAACTTCTTTTTAAACGAGTTCAAAAAAAGAGGTTTTATATTCAATCCGTATGTATGTATGGATGTTTGTATGTCCGCGATTTTTATATTATTAGATTTAAATATTACCGTAATTGTCAAATCGATCTTTCTTTTAGATTTGTGTATATAGGTACCTACATAAATATGGCATCAGTGCTATACACCAATCAGCCGTATAGTCTTCGTTGGGAAATAAAAAGGAATATATCATTAATTTACAAAAAAATATATTATCTTCAAGTTACGTTAAGGAATGATTACTTGATACGTAAACTTTATTAAATCTAAAAATGCAATGTAATGTAATTTGCTAAGAAAACGCGTCTAATAATACATATTAAGAGCATCCATTAAATTATTTTTTCGTGTTTCTTTGTTCTTTATATGATTTTAACATATATAAAGATTTAAGTAATTTAATAAACTCCGTAGTCCATCTCTCACCAAGATATTTTTGTTGTATAAGTTAATATTAAGTATAAATAAGCACTAGAACGTGTGACCTTTACTCTATGGAGTATATTGATTTTTGGAAGTTTTTTTAAACATCAAAATGTCGCTCAAACAAATCTAAACGCTCTTAATGTTGAACAGCAGCGCAGTAAGAAATAAAAGCTCAACCGAACAAGATACTCATATGGTTGGAATAAACACCGGTGTGATATATATTTAACTACTTTACACAAGTTTCAAACGTTACCAACGTGGATCCCATAAACAACGGAGTAGAGTGGAGCGTTCCGGTAACGTGGCAATTAGTTAGACAGCTTGCCAAACAACCCCGGGCTTCCAAGCTACCGCTTGGATGTTTGCCTGCATCTCACACGCTCCCCGCAACCTATGAATCTAGGTGACGCGAATTGCACCCGTTTGTATCTTCACCTCCATTTAATATGATTCAAAAACGGATTGTTGCACTTAAGAAAGTTGTAAGTCAATCTTTTCGTTTTAGTTTTAGAAGCGGTTTTTTTTGCGATATGTATTTACTTTACACGTGTTACTTTACATTGAGTCTACGGTTTTTCCTTCACGACATTAGTGTTACAAATTTCAAGAGTAGCTTTACGACTACTAATGCCCCTTTTAGTGGCAAGGATGTGGGTTCACTACACTCTAGGGAACTGCCTCAGGGATGTGTACAGTGGGTACAAGACATAGGTGCACTGTAAGCAACTTCCTATTTCATTCGGCTGTAGGGTTGTATCTTAGGGAAAAGACTGCCAAAGAGTCATTAGTCTATTTATTATTAGCTTCAAGTATTTTAATTTTGTTTATCCTTACTATTTAATATAATATAATTATATCCTTACTAATATTATAAATGCGAAAGTAACTCTGTCTGTCTGTCGCCATTTCACGCCAAAACTACTGAACCGATTTAAATGAAATTTGGTACACAGATAGTCTAGAGTCTGAGAAAGGACATAGGCCTCGCATTTTTAATGCGAAAAAAGGGGTGTAAGGGGTTGAAAGGTGGGGATGAAAAGTTGTATAGAAGTATCGTCATATTTAGAGCTAGAAGCTTGAAACTTATTTTTTAGGCTGTTGATTCGATATAAATACACCATTCCACGCGGACGAAGTCGCGGGCACAAGTAGTATGAAATAAATAAATAAAATAAAAAATATAATTGGCTCTTAAAACTCTAACAGCAGTTCTTTGTTTACTTATTGCATTATTCTGGAATATCTATTTTTTGGTTTGTAAATACATTTTTTTTTTGTAATTACATATTGACCTTATAACCACCCGGCCAATGGAATGACAGTGGTCAGAGACTAAATAGTAACCCCCCAAACCACAGGATCAGTCCTGTAGGAGATGAGTGTTCGACCCCCAAAGATAGTGTCGAAAAAAAATCTTTTAGTAAACGGTAAACGGTTTTTTGGTTCTTTGAAAAACGAAAAAACTGCAAATGTGTATTTTAAAATAAAATTTCCATCAAAACGGGTACCTACTTTTTTAAAAGTGTTTTAAGTCAATGAGATGGTTCTTTAGTTAATGACGTTATGTCCTCTAGAGAGCGCCATATTCAATTTACTGTAACGTTACATACATACGAACAAACAATTGTTCTGTATCTGGGTGTAATTTGTCTATAATATGTCTATGTATTTAGAAATATATTAGTATGTTTATCAATAGTCTGGTTACTATAGTACAGACTCTGCGTAGTTTGGGATCAGACGCCCGTGTGTGAGATGTGTCAAGTTATTATTTATTCTTCTTTGGTGCTTACGACAAAACTTATGTAGCGCCCTACGTACAATGAATGGGGCTAAAAGGTTACTATTTTATTCATTCCACCGTGATTCGATTTTCATATTTTTATCAAGATTATAAACTGTTTTCAAGAAAATTGAAATCGAAAGCAGAGCTAAACAAAAATATTTTAATCAAACTAGATTAGGCAGTCGAGCCCAACGTCCTCGCTAGCTGCCGGGAGGCAGGCGTCGACCGCTGGGTGCTCCACGGTGACGGCTGCACGCGGCCCAACCATTTATTGAAAGTCGGAGGCCAGCGCGTGAAGCCATTAGTCCTCTACACGCCTGAAAAAGTGTCGTTCGAGCTGAAACATTGCGCCGAAGCCTGCTATTCAATTGGCAAATGTATTTTATTCCAAGCCAATCGATCTCTAGACAACAAAACGCATACCGTGAATGGAGTGTCTCGAGTGGCCATAAATCACAGACGTCTACGATACGTTTAATGAAAAGATCGTTCTCCTATCGCCACGTTTTATTACTATCGAATGCAATTATACGTTTAACGTACATACTTTTATCAAGTGTACCGATTTCGCAGCGACGCAGTTACAAAACTTTTGCTTCTACGGAATTTATATTTGATTTGTAGTTTTGACCGTTAGCATTTTACTTTTATATAAGTATATTATAAAATTGGAGAATATTGAAGTTATTGAATCAGCCGTAAGAGCCGTGTTTCGGGTAATAGTGTAACACTTTAATTTATCGTGGGAGGGCCATGCTTCGGCACGTATGGGCCGGCTCGATCGGAGTGATACCATGGCCTCATAGAAAACAGGCAGTTAAGCAATGCTTCGTTGTGTTCCCCTTCCCTTTCCCCCTCTTCCCTCCCCCCTTCTCCTTTCTCCCTCTTGCCTACTCCCACCAAGGCCAGCAACGCACTTGTGACGCCTGAGTTGCAAGTGCCCATGGGCGGCGGTAGTCACTTACTATCAGGTGACACGTCTGTTCGTTTGCCTCCGATCCCATAAAAAAAAACATTGGTAATTAAAGCTTTTCTTTGCTATTTTCGGTTAATGTTCTGCTGAGGCCGGCGGTTGCCGTCATTTTGGCCTGCTCCGTTTTTCTGCCAGCAACTGAGGGTCTTGTGTAGAATCTGCGAGAGGGCAAATGAGCTCACTACCTCTGGATTGTTTCAAAAAGGGAGCTCTCAGATACTTCAACGCCGCGGCCAAACCGCCTCTCTAGACAGAAAAGACCTGATGTGAGATAAACTGTATGGTTTCCGTCGGTTCGAAATCAACGTAGTCACTTAGACATGGTTTTGAAACGATATTACCACCGGAACATGTCCGGAACTAAGATAGTAAAAACAAACAAATGTAATAATAAATATTAAATACTGCGTTGTTATGGAAACGTCAATATTTATAATGACTTGTTTAAAAACCTTGTTTTCTATTTATATATATATATATATAGAGTAAGCCTTAGAGTAAGTATCTTGATTCAACTTTTTAAGCGTTATTTCTTTTGTTCCAGATTCATATGATAACCTGAGAGAACAAGTATGATACAAAATGCAAACGACATTTTATAGGTAACTCAATTTAGTTATGACAAGACATATTCCAATATTTTGAGAATGTGTTTAAAAATGAAGGTGAGTATAAGGAAGACGGGCGAGAGCCGTCACGAGGCGGTCGTGACATGACGTGTGAGCGCCACATCATTTCCAACATGGCTTCGCATATTGCCGCGATCATATTGTGGCTTGGTGGAAGTAAGTGTTCACTTTACATTATTTATCACAAATCATACCATACATGTGGACTAGAAGTTTGTGTAGTTTTAGTAACTATTCGAAATCAAATGGTTAGTCTATCAGAGAAATAACTTACAACATAGGCTCTAGTGAGGCTACGAATCTACCACTTCGAAAACAATTTATGAATGGAGTGATTGTTTAAGTAATCTAATATAGATGCACTGGACGAAGACGATGGAAACATCCCTTTTTTAGGGTTCTGTTCGACGAAAGGAAAAAAGGATTATAGAATCACTTCACTGCCCGTCTTTCTATCTGTCTGTTAAGACCATTTTTCACAGGAATGTGTGGGAGGTGTCAAGTTGAAATTAACATCAAATACTTATGTTTGCAATCCCTTAAAGCCGTAAAAAATAAACCGTAAACTTCTAAGTCAACGCCATCAAAAGATACTCTAAGAGCTCTTTAAGTCTTATATTGTAACAAATTTTAACATTTCGCAGGTAAATCAAAACCTATAGGATACTTTCCATTGATATAGAATTATGAAATTTGGCGAGAAACAAGGTTTCACAGCTCAAGTAAAAGGAAAAATCCGAATGTTGATTTGTGTTTATTTACATTTAAAATGTAATTTTTTTCACGTGATGAATGAAGTCAACTTTCCAATCTACTACGACTGCAAAATATAAGTTTGTGATCGCAGAAAATATTTTTAACCGATGTATGTGTATTTTTAGTACGGCAAAGTTAAGTTTGTCTTTTAAACATACTCTTTAAGAATTGTTTACCCAGATTGGACGAACTATTTACATACAAGTTTTTACGAAACTCTCGCTGTGCGTCTGACCTCAGACTCGCACTTGTCCGGTTTACTTGGTAGGCGTTTTTGTTCCCAGAACTTCCTCCCTTCTCTCCGGTTTCAATGGCAGCAGGTTCAATATTTTTTGGATTATTTCTCTTTATTCAATTAGTTAAATGAATTGAACCAGAATTTTAGCTAAGGTAATAGTTTAATATTTCGATTCGATTCACACCTAACACATTACCGATGTGAACTCACTTCTAATATAAGCATTATCTGAGTTGGGGTTTATCCATATCCTTGGCACAGTAAATGTATACACAGTATTGTGACTCGGCCCTTTCCTTGAAATAATTACCTACAGCCGGATGGTACGTAAACACGCGATAGGGATGCCCATAATTTCATCTACCTACTTGAGTTTCTTTCTAGTTTTGTGATTTTAAATTATAATTAATTAATTTTTTATTAAAAAATATGAAAATTCGTTGTGAATGAAATGAGTAGTAAGTAGGTAAGCACCTACCATTTTTTACTTTCACAATCATTTCATAATGATATTTCGTCTAATTCAATAATATATGTAAGTAGCTAAATACATAAATAAATAGATAGCTTAGCCTAGGAAACTACCTACTAGTTTTTTTTAACACGAGCGTGGGTAAGTCACTCGTATGTCACTTTTGTCACCCTATCTACTTATTTACTTATTAATCCAGGTAATTTACTCGATGGAACAAGCGAAATACCTACCTATTAAAAAGAAACAAATTACGTACTAGTAGGTAAATAGAAATTATTTTATATTCTTACCTTTCGGAGCTTCCAGGTAATTTAAAAAATATTATCTTTGGTTGCATTTTTGAAGAATTCAAGCAACCAAAAACAGCACAATATAGTCTATAATTTCTATTTGCCATAATTAGTACTTAAGTATTTGTATTTATTTTAATGAAATACAGAAATCGTACGCTTACTGCTTATAAAACTATCACTACGTTCGGTTGTCACTGCGGAGCAGTCGCGCTTGTGTACCGAGTGTATACCGAACGCAAGGCCTGTAGGTATGTCTTGCGATCCGACCGTTTGTATGAAGATACCATACTGTAAATACATTATACTGTGGTCCTAGCGCCCGTTGTGCCTAATTATGACATTGCCAAACAGTTATATAGTAATATTCATAATGACTAGAAAATGTGATGAATAATGAAGTTTATAAAAGTATTAATTACATAGGCCAATTTTACTTGTCATTACTCATATTACCAGGGCGTTATAAATAGTGCAATGTTTAATAATTTGGTCTATAACATATATATGTTAATAGTATTCATCATCATCATCTATAACATCGATTTATAGGGTGCGGTATCATTAAAACAATAGGGAATATGCATGTATTTTTTATTCTTTTCAACGTTATGTGACGCGTCGGTAAAGAATAACCGGACGAAATATTAAAACTAAACTGAAAAGTAACAATTACTTACAGTTAGACATGCGTGCTTTTTTATGTAACGTCAAAAATCGTCAAAAATAAAAGTTATAAAACCTACTTATTATAATTAAAATGGAGAGAAAAGATTCTTTTAAATATTATATTGTTTTTAATTTACTAAAACATGATTAAAATTGCTCCAAAAAAAGGGTTATTTTTATACCGCGAGATGCGAGCTTAAGCAAAAAAGGTGCAAGACGCGTCACATTTCGTTAGATCGAATAGCGTTGCATTTAAAAAATTATCATGGGAGATTTAAAAAAATAAAAATAAATAAATAAAATATCAACTTTTTAATTATTAAATCACGCTCACCATCAAAATTAGATAAAGTACATACAAAATAAGACTAAAGACTAAAAATTAAAAATATTTGGACTATTTTGGATTCACGTGCATATTCCCCATTAAATAAAACACGTATTTTTATTATTCTGCTCTTTAAACGGGGCAAACTATTCATACAGCCCGGTATTACTGGTGTTATTACAATTTACTTATTTTAATCGTTTTTATCATATCGACCACTCATATTGGACATTTTTTAAACAACCTGTACATTGTGAATGATGCTATATTAATCACTCGGTCCATAACATATACACTTGATTGTCTACCTTACCATCTAATTGGAGTATAAATTAGTCAAACAATTGAACCAGATCTTAGGACTTGTAGTATTAAAATAGATTTTAATCATAAAATAACCTATTATTTTAATTTTATTTTCAAACCATTTACTATTTTGAACCCTATTATGCACATTATTATAGTGCTAAACATTGTTTATATAAACGATATTGTCATACCACATTTTTCTTTACGTGTGGAAGACCCCTTGGATACCACCTCACCAAGCACTCGGCGAAGTGGTTATGTCGGAATTGAAGCGACTTAATCGACACGGTGTTCCGTCGCGGCTACACATGGAAGGAACTCCCTGGACCCCCGTCAGACTTGACTACCTATTCATAAAACTGATAGTCTCGCAGTCGTGAGTGGGAGCAATGTCTCCTTTCAGTTTAGAAAGTCCAGTGCGGAACGTGCCACGCTACCCTCTCGGGATTATTAACTGCTGTTTCGGTTTTGGGTTACCCTTCCCGACACCTTCAGACCAGCGCTTATGAAGGCCGTAGATCATTACATGCTCTACGGTGCCTGGTGCATCCTATGCGGGGCGGGAGAGTGCTAGTCCTCCAACGTTCCCTTTACGCCACCTTCGGCGTACATCACCTCCTCCGCTAGAGCTTTCACGCTCATGATCGCGTCTATGGTGGAGAACCCCCAGCGGGAAGCAAACTGTTTGTCAGCTATCCGGATCCACTCTGGAAAGATGCTCGACGAGGTGGTTCTTCATGCCAAGCTGAAAAATACACCAATAAATTAAGGCAATTAATTAAAATAATTTGCACCAGTAGAGTTGGAAACCTTTAAATTTTGCCTAATATTAAAAATTATGTATTGGATATATATGTGTTGGTCTCTGGTTGTTATTAATCGTGATTGCGGACACAATTTATAAACATAAACATTAGAATGAATATCAAATGAAAAGAGGAGCTATTATTTTCTTTTATTGCCCTTTTCTAAGAGGCTATAACAACAACATTGTAAACCTGGTACTAAATCTTAATGTACCTTTTCACCTTTTTAAAGGCAACGTTCTCATCTAGCTGAATATTTTATATTAATATTTTTATTGTAATTTGGGCTCTTGATTATACCTTTTGTTACTAATAAATACTAACTGGCAAAATTATTGCACCGAAAATGCAATAGAGAGGAGTATATTCTTCGTGAATCCTTTTGTGTCGTCAAATACTCGTATTAGTCCGGATACGGTACAAAACTGGGTATGCACTCAGTTTTGTACAACATTGCGGATTGCCTCGGAGAGCACGTGAAGCCATCGGTCCCGGTTCCCATACAAAAATCTGTGGCATTCGAGTAATTGGATTTTTAAAAAAATTTCGGCAACCTGGTCCAACTACAGAACTTCAATATCTCCTACCCAAATAGGGTTGTGGAGGTCTGACGGCAGTCGCTACGCGTAAAATATCGAAGTTCAGCCGTTTCGTAGTTAGACTTAAAGCCGACTCCAACTTAGTTGGGAAAAGGCTCAGAGGAGGCTCAGCGGATTGCGGATTATCAAATTCATCATAGTCTCAGCTCTTACAATAATTTTGATGTTCACTGTAAATGGCTCAAAGATGTTTTTTGTAATTGTGTATCTGTATTACACAGAAAAAATCTTTAGCTATCTGTACTGAAGGGAGTCGTGCTCACAAAAAGTCGTAGCCATCAGTTGGTCCCTAATTTAGTTCCTATGGTTTTCCATTTAATATAATTTTATTTAGTTATAAGACGGAAAACAAATGCACCGTTTGAAACACAATTGCAAAGAAATGGTAAACTCAAATTTAAACTACTTACAACACTCATTCAAATAAGATTAACGTTAGGAAGCGTTCGTTTAATAATGATTTCTAAGCATGTGTGTGTTGCACTGAAATCCTGAGATACGTCGTTTGCGTTGGGTTCACACGCTTCGTATGAACGGCAACGGTAATGTAAATTGACTAACACGATTAAACGTCTTGGCTTATGCTCTTTGTGATACCTACAGTATTTGGAATTCGTTAATATTTAAGTATTGCGTTTATTTTATGTTCAATTAAAGATATTTCGCTAAAAAATAATGACGGTTCCTTTAGTTAGAAAATGTTCTTTCACGTTGTTAACAATATTACAAAGCTGATGGGTCTGTTTGTGGCACACATAATATCGTATGATATTATCAACCCTACCCAGGGTGCTGGGGCACCCTGTCGTTTATTAAAGTGTCGAATTTTTTTTACGTGTTGCTATGTTTGTCATATTACATCAGTTGTCTAATCTTGCTCACGGAGGTAAGTAAGTACTTGAACTAATTATTTCTGGGCGCTACGGCACCCATGGGCAGTAAAATAGGTTAATAATTGAATATAATATGTATCACATTTCTCTTTGTAGAAATTGTATAATAACTGTTTTATTTGTGTTTAGATGTGCATTTAATTTGTGGCGTAGTGTAGAGTAGCGTTGTGTATGAAGATGATGGGTACAAGTAGGAGTTAGATGGGTGACATTGCGCAATTTGTCGAGTGTTTTGGTAACCAAGAGTTCATTGGAGGCGCGGAGTCAGACGGTGAATTTGATATAATCACTGCAGATTTTCACAAGGACGTGACGGTATGTATTAAATGATGTTTTTGAAGTTTAGCTCTTCAAGAAATAGAACATTAATTACCAATTTCCAAATTGTTACCTGTGGTCGTAACACCTTTTTTAGAAGAACGTTAAAAATTGCCTACTTTAACCAACAATATCCGTGAGTTGATTAACGGGATACTCTAAACGTCTCATGAACATCATAGCCCAGCAAATAGTGTTATTAAATAAAGAGATTGTATGTCCATATTCAAAAGACAGACAAAATAAGACTTTGCAACAAATGTAAAATAAACATTTGTGGTGAGCATTAAATTAAAATGTGTGTCAAATGTGTTTTAAGTTGGTATTGCTATTTTTGTTATTAAAAGTCAAGTTTGTTAAAGTATTATTAATATAATATTTTGTCATTAAATGCATTTTTATCATCCTCCTTGAAAATATGTCCTGTTCCAACATAGGGTGGGAAAAGTCGGTGTTAAATATGGGAGGGTTCTAGGTTTAATAATATATGTAATTCTACATGCATGAATTGACATACGATGATTTTATTATGTTATGTTGACATCAACTAAGAGGCTAAAATAAGGTATTAAAATATTTTTAAGTTTATCTAGATACGTTACCCTCACCTTCATATTTTATAACATAGTACTTCCCCACAACTCCAGCTACTCCTTAAAGCTTACTAGCGTAGTCTTCATATTGTTGTTTCACAATGAACCATCACTAAAAGCAACTCATCATTAGTTATGCCTCGTTTCTCCTCGTCGAATTCTTTGGATTTTGCATTGCATCGTTCAACAAACAACGAAAGAAAACTGCGCAATTATCGTATTCACAGCCTTTTTAATGGCAAGCGTTAACACTCGTTCTCATTGTAAATAATAATCCTGACGACTATAATAATGGCTTAATAAGCCGCTGTCACCTTGGCAATACCCACTTTTGTTTCAGCGTCGTTTTATTACAAATAAGCCATTCTTTGGACTTATGCATTTCCTCGTAAATATTATTACTGTTGTCGATACTTTTGTGCCTTGTGTTCTTTTTATTCTCCTCATATCCTTCGTCGGAGTAGCAATTTAATTAAAGCGTCAGTTTTGTTGCCGCGTCACTTTTTATTTTACTACATTCGATATGTAATAAAATATTCAGTATAGTTCAACTTTAAGTATACAATTCAAATATATCTTTCATCTCCTAACATGGAGTACAGAAGTGATGAATTATTAAAATCGCTCCGGATACAATCGAGTTTCGAATCCAATCCCTTAAGTAAAGCTGATTATCGAAATCCCCCGAAGACCGGGCAATCCTCGAAAAATTCAACAAAGTGCCAATCTCTCTGGGCATAGAGGATTGGGAAAAATTATTGGTCCGGAACACGCAGCTTTTATTTATTATAGATAGTGTGGTGCGAGTCAGTCCGAGGTACGAGCTAGTAAACTCTACGTCACGTGTGCCAAGTTATCTAAGTTGACTAAACTTTTACTGAATTACTTCCTTGACATTTATGGCCAGCTAAGAGAAATGTATTTGGAAATTAAGTAACCAGATTACGACAGAGCCATTGTTGATGAGACGGGAAGTTCTGCTGTATAAAACTATTTGTTTGGATCAACTTTATTTGGATAGGCTTGGAAAAAAGATTTCGCCGTCAGTCCTTTATTGTTGATGCAATAAATTAATTTAAACAATTGGAGATAAGAAAATACACAATCCAAACTTGGTTTTTTTCTTTTTACACGACTCAATTGGTTAATTGAATATATTTTTACTAGCAACCCGCCCCGGCACGGCACGGGTAGCAGAGACATCTTCAACAATCATCAACGTATTTCAATCAATTTACAATCTTTACAAATTATCACTACATATTATAAAAATGAAATGAAAAACTACTGAACGGATTTTCAAACGGTTTTCACTAATAGACAGAGTGATTCATAAGGAAGGTTTAGGTGTATAATTTGTACCCGTGCGAAGCCGGGGCGGGTTGCTAGTAATATGTAGTGGTAATATTTTCCAAGACACAGCTGAGATCCAAACATTTCAACAGCACAGTTTGAAAATAACTGTGATGCCTTGTGGCCAAATACGGATCTGTATTCTCTAAAACTTTTTTAATAGTGGGAGAGCCATGCTTCGGCACGTTTGGGCCGGCTCGACCGGAGTGATACCATGGCCTCACAGGAAACCGACAGTGAAGCAATGATTGCATTGCTTTTCACCGAGTGAGTGGATTACCGGAGGCCCTAACCATTCCCTCCACTTATGACTTTTGAGTTGCAGGTGCCCATGGGCGGCGGTAGTCATTTACCTTCAGGTGACCCGTCTGCTCGTTTGCCCCTATACCATAAAAAAAACCTAGGAATGTTAAATAATACACAATTTTACTATTATCTTTAATAATGCATATTTGTTCAAAATATAGGATGTAGTTTAGAACCTGATTACGATAATTACATTTATTGCACTATCGCCACTGGCCTGGATGTAGTAGTGTTCTATATTTCAGATATTATATCGAACTCAGATTTACTGTCACTAATTATTTGCAGTGATACAAATTGTATAATGTATAACTGCTGCGTGGGTTTGACAATTATTTGTCCTAAATGTAACCTAGGACAAATAAATGTATGATGAGCACGATCATTAGTTCTGTGTCTGTGTGTAATTTATCTACAATATGTATGTATTTAGTAATAAATAAGTATGTGTGTGTGTGTGTATCACCAGTCTGGTAACCACCATAGCACAGCCTCTGCCTAGTTTGAGATCGTACATGTGCGAGGTGTCTCAAGTTATAATGATTACTACAACAGTTCAATACTAATAATGTTTTAATAACGAGACGATACTGTAATAGTCAGAAGTAGTGTAAGGTATTGGAGTCAAGAAGTTACGACTTGAAGAACTCCCATTAGTTGAAAACGTGAACCCGTTTTTATCATTATACATTTAACCCCAATACTTTGAACTCTTACAGAGCTAAGACCTGTCGTGGTTTATTAAGTTCAAATTAGTGTAGGAATCATGAATCAGAATTCTTAGAAATTAGGCAGTGTGAACTTTTATGAGACCCGTTTTTTATCAGATTTTCTTTTAAATCCCCTGCTCTAGTTGGATTACACAAAATTTTTAAGTTCATTTTCAACATTTAAAGATAAGTAGCGCTTATTCTTTTAAAAATATACAGAATGATACAGAAAGGTGTAGTCATATTTTAGGGTCGTATTGGTTTTATAACGTAAAGCGCTAACAATTTTATGAAAGTTCGTGATTTTTAATACTTACATAAACCTTATTTTGGAACTGACAAATGTAACTTGAAAACTGACTGATAAAGCTTTCATAGTTTTTGTTTATATATATATATATATACCAAAAATGTTGAAATTTACATGATAATTAATTTTATGTTGTTTAGAAATGTGCTCCTACTTTAGTGGGATAGCCGTGCTTCGGCACGTATGGGCGGGTTCGACGGGAGTGACATCATGGCCTTACGTTGCACTCATACCGTACGGGCCGCACGGAAATCTATGTTCAGCGTTGAATAAAAATTATAAATAATGGAGATAGAATTCCGGGAGTCCATACTTTTTATTGGAAATTTCCTCCTCTTTAAGGACCTTTTTTAAAAATTCTTAAATATTAATAACTTTTGAGTTATTAAGGAAAAACTGAATATCTTTTTTTATCTTATTTTGATAATAATAATTGCAATTTTTTATGTGCTAATAAATGCTCGAGATACTTTTTTCTAGACGTCATTCCGGATCGAATGAGCTATCGCGCATATTTTTAGGATTGGGAAAAAGAATTAACACGTTTTTTAACTTGTTGACTGGACTAAGAGACTAAAAAGTGAAAAACAACGTCTAGTAGGAGGATACGAGCCGCTGACTTTAACCCGGTTGCTTTAAAATGCACGCATTGTACAAATATTTTCATGCAAACACGTTCCAGTCCTATATATAAAAAGTTTGCATAAATACCGCTGAATGGCTAACTGAATGTTTTTAGAAATTATTCAAATTAGAATTTGTGCAAACGGTCGATATCCGTATATATATATATTTTGACTTTGCTTATTGTTCTTATAGTGATATAAGTATCAGTGTAGTGTAAGCACTACCTACATACATACCTTACATACATTACCTTGAGTATATTGAAAATTAATCATTTGTTTACCTTCAATATCTACGAGAACCAAATACGCAGCAGTATTAAGCAGTGGGTAGCGGTAAAATTAATTCGTTTCATATAAATATTAAACTCGCACCGAGATGAAATATTATGATGTGGCTGGAACCGTAAATTGAATTTGGTTACATTGTAATGAGTTCATGTCGACGAGAATTGTGTATTGGCTTGATCTTGAATTCGATCACGTACCGTTCACTTGATTTATGTATTCCAACCACCTTTAGTATAGCTGAAGGCCAAGATTTGATTACTTACGTCGAGCTGAAACTCTGCTCAGCGAACCGCTAACGGATCGACCGCAAAGTTACCTACTTATAAGAAATAGGGACCGTGGAAATAAAATTGCTTTAAGGTGCACGTTTCACAAATAAATGGTTCCTTTCGTGCTGCAATTAATGACGCCGAGAAGGGTGAAATAAGGCTAGCTTCGAGCCTTTTCTCGCCGCCTCTGTGTTACCCACGTACTGCTTCGAATTAGTTTACTTTTGTAAAATACATAACAGTCGAACTAAAATGCTTATATTTTAGTTATCTGTTCGTGGCATAGCGTTGCTTCAAAGCGATATTCCAAAATATGTTGGAACAGTATTATATATCTTCATTGCAATTAGAAATTCAGTAAGCATTAATTTATATATCGCTAAGCTAGTTACACGATGGCTCCATTAATTAACGATTCAAAGAAATGTAATTTAACCCTGGTATAATAACTTCACGTAGAGAAGTAGGATCGAGGGGAAACAAGGAGACAAAATTAATTAATAACCACCACTGAAATGAAATTGGTAGTATGGAATAATAAATTGTTAGTATTAACAAGGTTGTTTGCCTAAAATAGTAAACTTACGATATGAAAACAAATCTTAAAGTCAAAACTGTCATTTAAAATATCTAGATGATACATTTCTCTGATTTTTTTATCAACAGCATATTCATTAAGCGAATCCAAAACAAAATGTAGAGGTGTTTTATAAACGTTTCTTCCTCTTCCTTACACTGCCTCAAATGTAAATCCTTTAATAGAAGAAGGGACAACGGCTGCCATCCGTCCGGGTTTCCCCGGATTTGTCCTAGTTTAGAGGGCGCCCGGGGTCGCGGGGGACTTTACAAACCTACAAACAACGAACACAAAGAACACCCAGCCTCGTGTGGGAATCGAACCCACGACCTACAGCGTAGCAGTCAGGGTCACTAACCACTAGGCCAACACATTTATTTTCTTTAAGTCAATTAGTTATATACTGTTGGAACTAATACTGTTCATGAAATAGGCGTATTTCATGATATAGAAAATACCCACTGCTCACATCATTATATTGTTATGGTCTGGCCAGATCAATGAAAATTAGAGTTTGACGATACAAACAGCTAAACGACTACTTCATTCATCATATCATAAAATAGTTACATTGTCCACAGCCAGAGGCGCTGATATATTGTTTTGTTTTTGTGATGCATCATGGCAACGGACAATTATTCTGTTTTAAAAGCGAATGATAATTTGCAAATAGAAGATAAAAGTGAAGTGCAATATCGTTACCAGAACTTACAAGAGCAGTAAATATGTATGTGTTCCTTCTTCATTTAGAATTTTTATTGAATACAAATTCAATATATTTATTTTATAAAATTGGTCATCAATTATTCGAAAACGTCAATTAAAAATATATAATTATTAATTTAAAAAAATATGAATCACATACACAGAGTCATAACAACAATAGGTTGCTATGTCAAATTTAAAATTATAAAATAAACAAAATTGATAAAAGAGAATACCGTTTCTGCCCGTTTCCAAATCGTTGAGCCTTGAAATCCTTTTATATCATGGAGACCCTACATTAACGTAGTGTTTGTATACGACAAAATGTGGATTGACGTATCATCAAACATTGACGTTTAAACGATACGTTTAGTTTTAGTATTTTATACTAAAACTAACCGTATCGTTTAAACTGTTGTATTTTATGAAATACAACAGTTTCATGAAATGGTTGGACACATCATGAAGTGATCACAATACCAGTGGTGTCACTTGCACTCGTACGTTTTACAAACCCTATTAAAATAAAAAAAATTGCTTTACCATACCTCTCATACGGGCCTTATTTATAAATATAAAAATTTAAACTTTAGATCTAAAGATTAATTGGTAGACGTTACCATGAATGTAACTAAAGTCGGCCTAAGTACTGTACGTACAGATCCGTCTTTATTATTTAAATAATAAAGACGGATCTGACGACTTTCCTAAATATTTGTAAAGCATGCAGCTTTATTTTTATGAATACCTTTATTCTATAAATGACTAAATACCCTTAGAAAACGTATTTTAACATAAGCCTTAATTTTTTTATTATTTACTTCTTCGTAAATTTCACGTTGGGTGTATGCCGCACCTTTAATGCCGCTAGAGTTTGAATTTATAAAATGGCAAACTCAATGTCACATATAAACATAACGAGCTCACCGTTTTTCATAAACTTTAATTATTTCAGGCAATAACTGTTACAATATACTATATATAATATAACAAATATTTTTGCTCTCCTGAAAAGTTGCGAAATTCGAGATCCCACCTTATGCTTTTTATGTCCAGAATGGTTTCGTGATTATCGTTTAAAGGATTAAAGAACAGTCGCATAAATGGATCTATGACTCGAAGCGTTTACGTAGTACAATGAGCTGGGCGCATTAATGGCATCGATCGATTCAGCAATGGCTTTATAGTGCTTCTCTGAGCTAAAATTGAACCAAATCTAAATTTTAGAGTAGTAGTGAGAAATTATGCTAAATATTAGCTTATTAAAACCACCATGCCTTATACCCCGTTTCACTTACTAGGAGATAAACACTTTATCTAAACGACTATGTCATGCATTGACACACTATTTTTACCTCGAGAAAGCTTAAGGTCGCAGTTTAACGATCAAAGCCACCGCAGTTTGATGTAGGATAACGATCACATTGGTACTTTCCAACTGGATACCACATAAGCGCGTCTCAAAGTAGCTGAATGAAGCTTTAACGAATAATTTAATACACGTATCTAAAGTTTACAGTCGGATCTATATTATAACATGTAAAATTAAGGAAAAATTTATGAACTAAAGGAAAATTTCAAGAGATTTAGAAATTCATAATTTTGTTTTAATGTAGAAACTATGTTGGAATTATGTGTGAAAAATATTTTCTTTTTGTCCCGACCAACAGCCATTGCTTCGTCTATGTCCAACGCAATAGCAGCAAAATAGCATACCTTTTGTAATGCATAGATATGGATTATATCGAAGGGGTGTAGTCAATTAAATTCACTAAATAACTAAGGTACTGTACTAATTATGCAATACAAAAAAGCCTGTGTTCTATGGAAGACATGACTTTAGTACCGTTGGGTTGTATGGAAGGTTCAAACCAGTACTGACAGTTTTATCTGATTCTTAGCCAATTGACAGCGATAGAAATAACTTTTTGATACCTAAACCTGAAGTCATATATCTAATTGAAAAATGTGTAATTGAAAATTGTTTAATTAAAAAGTTTGTTGACATCCCTAAACCAACACATAAAAGAAAATAATGATATCAGTTTATATCAATGCATTAACTGATTTCATTCTTGAAAACTAATACAGCATACATAAAATGAAATCCTTGATCACGATGTTATATTTGAAGTGATTTAAAGGCATCCTTAAAATAACTAATCAGCATGACTTAGATCGAGTTTTTTATCGAAATATCGAATATCGAAATTATAGGACACTAAATGAAGCGGTTGCGTAGTAATTAAAAACATAATTTTGGCTGAGAAAATGTCTTAGCTGCAGAGACCGTGTATAAATAAAATTGACGCAGGGCACATTAGGTAGAGAGTGTTTTGTAGCCTCGTCACGCACGTTCTGCAATATAGTACTTATCACGGACCACGTAACACCTTCCGTACATAAAATAAATATAAAATGGTACTACCCCAAATACGCACTGTTTCATTTTATTTATCCATTTCTAGTATTACAAAGAAACTATAATTACGTGAAGATACCTCTGTTGACTGCATGCCTATAATTTTCTTTACATAATATTTAAAATTTACGGTATGAAAATGCATGTGATTAGCATTTATGTGCATTACGAAAAGCTTGCATTTGGTTTTTACATTTACGCTTTACAGCCCCGTAGGTGTAGGTAGAGGTGTATTACAATCTTATATTTCGCATGCTATATTTTTGGTAAAACGTAACAATGGCTTGCTATTATTGTATTGCCCCAAAATCGCTGTTCCTATTGAGAACTTTGACAAGGAAAAAACAATAAATATTACACAAGCACTTACTTATTCCACGTTTGATACCAAGTAGCACAAACCTCTAAATTAAGATGACTTGAAGAAGTGACGCAATGAAATTGCTAATAAAAGAACTAACACAAACAAAACATACGAAAATGTCATTACTTGATTATTAACGAGTTATCATACTTAAAGCTAAGGTATTGTGTCTCTTTTTAAATGGCGTGCTAAATTAAGGCACTTTTAATACTTATTATACTTTTTCTGCTCTCCAATCTACTTCGTGGTATCACAAGTTACTTGCCTTTATAACAATGAATAGTGTTCAAAAACGTTTCATTCTTAACATATACAGCACAAAGAAACTAGCACAAACTTATATGAAATATGATAAAACATGGTCTGACTGCGCTAGCACCCTAGTATAAAGACAAGTGCTTTAAGCGTGAAATTTTGCAGAGCCCGGTTGTCATCCACACAAAACGTTTTAAACTCTGCCTGTCAAGGTGCGTTCCATGCCTACAATATAAAAATATTATACAGAAGTGACTTTGTTGTAGCCATGAATAGAAATACCATGATAATGTTGGTTTGTTGGCTAGAGTGTGTAGACTGAATTTCATAGCTCTGTCTAAAACAGTGGTATTTTAATATTTTTAAAAGATAAAGGCCTCTGACGTGATAGTTATTAAAATACAGTTCGTCTTTATTGTTTCATAGTTTAGTACTTAGGCCGACTTTAGTTACATTCATGGTAACGTCTACCAATTAATCTTTAGATCTAAAGTTTAAATTTTTATATTTATAAATAAGGACCGAATGAGGTATGGTAAAGCAATTTTTTTTATTTTAATAGGGTTTGTAAAACGTACGAGTGCAAGTGACACCACTGGTATTGTGATCACTTAATGATGTGTCCAACCATTTCATGAAACTGTTGTATTTCATAAAATACAACAGTTTAAACGATACGGTTAGTTTTAGTATAAAATACTAAAACTAAACGTATCGTTTAAACGTCAATGTTTGATGATACGTCAATCCACATTTTGTCGTATACAAACACTACGTTAATGTAGGGTCTCCATGATATAAAAGGATTTCAAGGCTCAACGATTTGGAAACGGGCAGAAACGGTATTCTCTTTTTATATATTCTCTTATTATATACAGTATATTGTAACAGTTATTGCCTGAAATAATTAAAGTTTATGAAAAACGGTGAGCTCGTTATATTTATATCTGACTTTGTGTTTGCCATTTTATAAATTCAAACTCTAGCGGCATTAAAGGTACGGCATACAAAATCCAACGTGAAATTTACGAAGAAGTAAATAATAAAAAAATTAAGGCTTATGTTAAAATACGTTTTCTACGGGTATTTAGTCATTTATAGTATAAAGGTATTCATAAAAATAAAGCTGCATGCTTTACAAATATTTAGGAAAGTCGTCAGATCCGTCTTTATTATTTAAATAATAAAGATGTCTGATATTAATCCGGTTACTATAAATTGTTGTTACGTTACAATTAGATCTCACCATTTTTGCGGTAGAAAAATTGCGTTGCGAGACTTGCATTTTCTTCGGATTAGTCCTTATGATTCCTTAGTCCAAAAGGAATTACTGTAACTATGATATTGTCGTTTACGCGAATGTTACACATTGAAATAAAACTATTTTTCACGGATTCTATCGCGATTTATTTGGTGTTATTTTACTATCTATACTGATCCCGACGTTTCAGTTGCTTTTCAGCAGCCATGGTCACGGGTAGACTAAGATGGTGGTCGTCTCATGTATCGAAGTGCAAAGTTATCTCAAAGTACCATACTGTAAGTATGGTATGAATTCGGAAAAGTGTTACCACACACTCTGTTAATAGAGAAAGAGGGAGAGACAATTTTGTCTTGTTTTTTACTTATTGTTGATAACAACGTGAAATATTGACAGTATCGATAACCTACTCTTGCTCGAATAAAATCTTTCGTGTGTGGTATTCATATTAGTTAAGATATACGGTTTTACTCACGTATATATTTTGGGGATGCCCTGAGGAGTCTGGCACCTGCAACCGGCGCTGCAGGACGCCTCACCCCTTGATAAAGGGCCTACGTCGGGTCCGAAACTAGTCGTGCATCCCCGAAATATACACGTGAGTAAAACTGTATACCTTAACTAACGTATGTTTTGCGTTAAAATATCACGTACTTACATCCGTAACTACAAACAATGGTACCTAAACCAAACATAATATATTATGTATTTGTAATATTTATAGTATCCAAACCAATATTTCATTTTAATTGGCTTACTACAATAGTTTTGGTTTGAATTCAAAACACAATTACTTCAAACGTGCGAATGTACTATGCACTGCAGATAATTTTAGATAGATGCCTGTGACATAGTAAGTTTTGTGTAGTTTAGGTCATAGATGGGTGATCCTATATCAAAATTTCCACTGTTAGGGTTCCATTCCTGAAAAGAAAAAAAAGAAATACTTATAGAATCACTTTGTTCTCCGTCTTTCTATCTGTCTATCAAGACCTTTTTCTCAGAAACCCGTGGAGTCCCTTCCCGTCCCTTGAAACTTTAAAAAAATTAAGCATCTAAGTCAACGCAATCAAAAGATGCAGCCATTTAGTCCTTGATTTGACCAAATTTGAACATTTCGCAGGTAAATCATAACCTATAGGGTACTTTCCATTAACCTAGAATCATAAAATTTGGTAAGCAAAAGCCAAAAGGTCTCACAGTACAAGTAAAGGAAAAAAACCGAAATAAAAGTCGTTAATTTGATGTTATATCACATAAAAAATAGTTTTTGTGATAACAAACTTTTATTTTGCGGTTGGAAATTTGACTTTGGCGTACATCGATGTATGGGAAAGTATTTTTAGAACCACAAAGATAAGTTTATCTTTCGGGAAAGACTGGCAAAAATCTTCGAGAATTGATTCCTGCGATGGACGTATTATCTACATACAAGTTTGTGCGTTGTCCGGTTTTTATATTTTATACAACTATGCCCAGCAAACAAGCACACAGTTATAATGGAGAAGTAATTCTCGGTGGCCATAAATATTCTTAACTCTAAAAGTATTATCTGAACGCTGGGAAACCTATAGCGAACCCCACCTTGTCACGTAAAGGAAATACAACACTGCACTGGTACGGTCGTTTTCCGAGATGTTTTCTAGTGTAGTGCTTCTGCAGTCGAACGGGTTCTTATATTTATAGATAAAGCGATTATCATAGCGTTTTCAAAAAATATATTTGGACCATTTCAAATCAATTGTCCTTTTTCATGATTTGAAATTTATTGCACTCACACTACATTCTAAAAAAGCTGCGTAGTCATATTTTCTTTGCTTTGAAAAGAAAAATAAAAATAATATTTATCTATTTGCTGACTGTTAGGTCTATAGTGTTAATGGTTATATTATACATGAACCTATTGAAGTATTGTTAGTTAACATACTGAGGAAAATATACAAAACCTACGCATATTCACAATTAACTAATACATTATTTGTACCGAGTGTGCAGTTTCACCCATTGGCCGAGCATCTGGCAATAATCCCACCGGTCACTGATTGCCTCTAGCATGCTGTGGAAGTTAGCGCATATTCTGTGTCAGAGAGAGGCGCATCGCTTTCGTATAATCGCATAAAAATCAACCAACACTGAGGTGATAATGTCCTTAACCATGTTCTCAGGGTCGACTTTACTCCCACCCATATGGTCACGTTAGTCGTCACCGTCTGCGATAATAATAATAAATACTCTTAATTGTACACCAAAAGCCAAGAAAAACAGAGAGCATATATCTAAAATGCACAATGGGTGGCCTTATCGCAAAAAGCTTCTAGGCATCCTTTGGATGGACTGCGATACATTAACCATAGGATATCCTAAAGGCATTTAATTAACTCTCTAACATATTTGCAATATGTGTAGGGTTCTGTTTATTTGTACCAACACTTAAAATTTTTTTTCTTGTATTACGCATTTTGTCAAATTCGTTACCCCTGTCTTGTTTACTATTAAGCTGCCAAACGTGAAAAGTAAGTTGAGCCTCCTCGTAAGCTGTTTTTATAGGTTTATTCCACCCTGGTAAAGACTTATAGGCTTATCAGCTGCCGCACTACATTTTGCAGACTGTTGGAGGATGTGTAATATTTTTTTTATAAATATACAAATACATCTAGTAATTCTAGTACATTATTATAGTCTGCCCTTCCACATTGAATATCAACATATTGACATAAACCTGGCGGGAGATCCTTCTCCGCAATACTTGAATGAATAGATCGGTAAAAAGCGCTAAATATTTTTCCAGTGAAAAAAAACTGAGATCATCTTTACCAAGTATGAATCGCTATATTTTATGACTTATGCGGACATCCAAATTTGCGATTTGGACGGACGAAGCGCTTTCACCCCGACGCCACAATCATACTTTTATTTCGCAAGCCAGTGCATACTGGAATGGTTTAGGAATAGCTCTAACGTAGTGTTTGTACACTCTTTGAGAATAACTAGTGTACACTTTTTATTTATTTATTAAATACGAGCTGCGCCCCGCGGTTTCACCCGCGTAAATCCAGATGCCGGGGAATATCGGAATAAAAAGTAGCCTATGTGCTAATCCACGTCTCCAGCTACTTACATATCAAGTTTGATCATAATCGTTTCAGTAGTTTTTGCATGAAACAGTAACAAACATCACAAACTTTCACGCTTATAATATTAGTAGAATAAACTATTTCATATCAGCAGTCAATATTTAATCCAAAATGATTGCTTTTATAGCGATTATGGTATTGAGTGAATAACATCAAGGATATACAAATATATTTGCAATAGTTCGTTAGTGTAAGTTAGATGCAACAAACAATATCATGTTTAAAAAAATCGTTACACACATTATATAAATTCAAATACCACATTGTATATAGCTCTCCAAAATGACCACAGCTTTTAAGATTTCATTTCAAATTAAAACGTGTAAGTCACTGTAAGGCATATCTAAGTTCAAACAATAACCAAAAAAAGAAATACGATGTTTTATAAGAGAAGAGGTCTTCTTAACCTTGTATTATCACGCTTTCATATTCCACAACAAACATGGAAATCGCATGGGTATACCAGTTCAAAAAGGGCTATAATTGAACAAATTACTACTCTATAAATATCAAGTTTGTCCTCGTAAGGTCTGTTCTGTGCTGTATTTTTGTACCTCCAGGCGTATAAAAGAGAACTTTTTGATTCGGTTGCAAAGCCGATTTCTGAGAATTATCGACGCTTCTAAGCTTGCAAGCGGACCTCTTAGCCTTAGGAGAGATTTTGCTTCCGTATCCTCGACCGGTTGTATTCTCTAATGGTTGTTATCTGAGAACTTGTTTGAGATGACGTCCATGACTGCATTATACTGTCGCATTGCTACCGAAATGGGGCGTCCTTATATTTTGATGCCGAAACGGTTACGTACTAAACGTGTGTTGTAAACGTCTATGAGTACCGCAAGTCAAGTCTATGTCATTTCTTGGTTTTCCTCTTAAGATTTTTAGGTTTCCATTCCTCAAAAGAAAAAAAGGAACCCTTATAGGATCACTTTGTTGTTCGTCTATCTGTCTGTCAGTCTGTCAATACCCTTTTTCTCAGGTGAATGCATCAACATAAGAACATTTAAGCCTTAGATTTTAACAAGTTTGAACATTTCGCAAGTAAATCAAACCTATAGGGTAATTCCCACTGACTTAAAATCATGAAATTTAGCAGGAAGCCATACCTGACAGTACAAGTAAAGGAAACAATCCGAAAAATACTTCAATTTTAAATATCAAATAAAATAAATAGTTTTTGTGATTACAAAGTTATATATTGGAAAGTTGATTTTGACGTACATCGATGTATGGGAAAGTATTTTAAGGACCACAAAGTTTAGTTTGTCTTTCGAAAAAGACGGGCAAAAATCTTCGAAAATCGATTCTCGAAGTGGACTATCTACACACAAGTTTGTTTGCTTACGGAACCCTCAAACGGAGTGCGAGTTTTTTTTTTGTTCACTTTAGTTACAAAAGAAGCGCGGTATTAAAGTAAAAAAATTAAGCAAAAATTGTCTTCATGCAACAAAATTCAATTAAATGATGTTGCTTATTCTCGTTCTGTAGTCATAATTTACGGAGAAAGTGTCACCTTTAAACTATGTCTTATAATTCGTAGTATTTAAGTATTGCGAGTATTGCTCATAGATAGCAATAACTTCGTATCGCATTTAAAATATTTAGGAGCACTAGCACTACTAGTTTTCTGTAATCAATACCTATAGAAGCGATCCATACGCATCTACAAAAGTCTTCCCTTTTTGGGTACATACAATCTATTTAACAAACCTAGAATGTGAAAAGTAAAAAAAAAAGCTTTTCTAATGGAATCCAGTCAAATTTAACTTATACTTAACTTAGATCTATTAAAACACAATTAATTTATAAAAAGTAAAAATTACAGTGGGTATCGATATCAGCTAAGATTTTTATGTTTTTTTGATAATAAACATACGATGTGTGGAGGAACGGGTATGTCCCTCCAACACAAAGGGAGGATCCTCCGACCAGGCAAGGTGATCAGGTCTGGCGGGCCGCGGCCCAACGGTTGATGTTGGGAAGTTGTATATATACTAATCGACGCGAGAACTCTCTTAGCGCGATGCAGGATTATTAGTTACTTCGTAGTTCAGCTCGTCTTCGCTAGATGATGTTGGAGTATGTTTTTGCTATATATGGAAGTCGCCACACGATGTTCATATAAAAGTATTTACTTAATTCAAATATGAAATTATGAAATAAAACCAAAACTCATCAATAAATATTGCACAGTAATATAATATTCAGATCATATAATATGAAAACTATTATTTTCCTGTACAGGTGTGTTAGGCCTACGCGACATCCAGCTGAACGTCCCTGAAGCTGTAGGCGTTGGCTCAAGTGCAACGCTGGGGTGCCGGTGGGCGCTGGACGTGGGCGAGGCACTCTACACCGTCAAGTGGTACCACGGCGCACAGGAGTTCTTCCGCTTTGTACCAAAAGAACTTCCCAACACCCGTGTCTTTTCTCAAACAGGCATCAGTGTCGACGTAAGTCAATTGCGCATTAAGTGTATAATCCCGAAGTCATTACTTATGTAAATCCTAATATCCCTCATTCCTCCTGAATTGATTGCAAATCGAATTAAATTGATCAGTCACATTGTTTCAATCAAGTCAAATAACAGCTCAAATGGATTACTCAATCGATACTAATCGAACAAAGGAAAGATTGCGATAGAAAGATTTAGTCATGGTTCGTTACGACGATGAGTGTGCAGACTTTATTTTAAGAAAACGGACGTTTTTGTTTAACAAAGACCCAAGAAAAAACATTAGCCACAATTAAAACGCCCACTTAGCGAGACAAACTAAGTAAAAAGGTCGTAAAGAATGAGTTTGTACCTTTGTTATTAACCACTCAACGTAATTTCAGAAATAAAAGAAACAATATTTCTTAAGGAAATGGCTTACTTACAGCGAGACTATAAACAATGTCATAACTTTACTGTGATTATATATGGGTCATAGGCTTTGCGACATCTTGACTTCATTTAACTTCGTGAGAGGGTTGAAAAAATCACTTAAGGATTTTGTCGAGAGCTACGTTAAGCCTTTAAGTGTTGGCACGTAGCCATATCTAAATTATAACTAGCACAAAAATAATTTATTCAATCATTCACCATTCAAAGAAAAAGTACAGTCAAAGTTTTGCATTGGGGCTTCATCGGGCATTAGGCACAACACTCCGCTACGAATGCGATGTAACCCTTGAAAATCGGGTCAGACGTCTCTTGAACGTGGGACGGGCATGATATAGTTCGGCGGTTTCTCAAAGTGGACCGACTTTCCGTAAGATGGATCGAAGCTTTTAGTTCAATTTGACGCGCTAGCAGCTGCGTATGGTAAAGTGCACACAGCTTCTTGTTATGGGATTACTCGCCGATTTACATATAAATTACGCATGAGCACGTTCCAGAAATCACCACCTGAAATCACGGATACATTGGTTTGAGTAAACCTTGGCATATGCATCGATATACCTTTGATAAAAAATCGCTATTTCGATCGTGGTAGAGTATATTTCTCCACTATTGCCAGATAATAATTACACAAAATATTTAATTGTCTGTAAACCTATATCATCATCATTTCAGCCAGAAGTCGTTCACTGTTTCCAAGAAAACCAGTTGCATCCACCGTCGACCGAAACCAACACCGAACACCTACATAGTCATAAAATATAGTCTTAATAACAAATCAGTCATAATATATCGACTAGTGATGAATTAGGTACCTTTCATTCTCGTTTATGTACATGAAAGGACTAATACGATTCGAGCGAAGAGTGTTGTGTATGTTTAAAAGCTTCCCGAAATGAGAAAATCGAAGTCCCGAAACTTTGTTAAGAGAGTATCACAGGTATATAAAACATTTTCGTCGCTACGGTACCCCTTATCGCGAGCTTATTTCATAACATCATATTCGTATCAGTGAGCACTCACCTTCTTTTACCGTATTGTAGTATCACAAATATGAGATGTACTGATTTTAGTACCTATTTGGTTTAAGATTGCGCTTATTGTATTTATTTAAGCATTTTCTCCGTTTCGGATGTTTACCTCGTTTTTATTTTGTTTAACATGAAAACTTATGTAAGTGTATGTTAGCATATTAATGTAATTTTTACAAAGGGAAATTTAGGATAAAGGTATCCATGATTTTTATTTGCTTTCCAATTTTGAATCAATGAAATATTTGCTTATAAATTTGTGCGTGATAATTTTTGAAATGTATTTCTAAGATATTTAATAGTTAATGTAAATAATCCCTATCTTCAGGACAGTCGCAGAGGAAAAACTATAGTCGTACCTAAACAACTAAACGTATTTTATGATTCTTTCATTCATATTAACGACTTTTAATTTAGCGAATGGCTCGTGGCTAAGTGGTAACCGAGTAGGTTAGCACATTATAAAGTTAGGTAATACTAGCCAGCTCAGTGTTAGGATGGGTGAACATTCTTAACACATTGAGACCCCTCCGTACCTCGGAGAGCACGTTAAGCCGTCGGTCCCGGTTGCCACACTAACATATGTGGCATTCGTTACGGGTAGTTGGAGCCCTATAAGGTCCGGCAACCTGGTCTAACTACAGAACTTCGATATCGCTTAGTACTTAGGTTGTAGAGGTCTGATGGCAGTCGCTTCACGTAAAATATCGAAGTTCGGCCGTATCGTAGTTAGACTGAAAGCCGACCCCAACTTAGTTTTGAGAAGGCGCGGTGGATGATGAGGATGATATAATCGACTTTTAGTTCTATCTTTCTGTTTATAGACTCCTTATTCTTTGAATACGGCATTTTATTAAGTAAAACGAATTACGGTAGTGAAAGGTGAAATTTGTCCGGTTACCTTTAGTAGCATAAATAAAACTTGAAGGTAGTGAAATAGGCGTTGAAAGTTTGTATGGCAGAGACTCTACGCCGACGAAGTCGCGGGCACCAGGTTATATTCAGTATTAGGCCTCCTGTAACATAGATGTTGATGTTAATGAAAACGATTTTTTTTATTATTATTTTCATTTCCATAGGAGTACTTTACTGCGTTTGTCTCGCACAAGGTCAACGCCATTTATTGGGTCTCAAATAATGTTCAGCCTACTCGCTGAGGTAGGACGAAAAGATTAGCTTAGTACTACTTTTATCTTCATATCGTATTTCTAGATGTAGATATAAATAAAACGGTAAGAGGATTATTGCCATGTTTAAACATTGTGGTAAATATATCTGTCTCACAAAATAGCAGACAAATAGTGATGTGAACGAATTAGCACTCTGGGTCAATAGATTACTGCTAGTTGTTTGTATCCTTTGATAGACAAAAGCGGTGGTTTTTTTTATGTTATAGGGGGCAAACGAGCAGACGGGTCACCTGATGGTAAATGACTACCGCCGCCCATAGGCACCTGTAACTCGAGAGACACAAGTGCGTTGCCGCCCTTTAAGGTGGGAGTAGGAGAAGAGGGGGAGGGGGAAGAGGGGAGAGGGGGAGAGGGGAAGGACGGGAATAGGGGAGAGGGAAGGGTTAGGGCCTCCGGTAACTTCACTCACGCGGCGAAATGCAATGAAATCATTGCTTCACTGCCGGTTTTCTGTAAGGCCGTGGTATCGAGCGGAGTCAAGCCGGCCCATGCGTGCCCAAGCATGGCTCTCCCACGTAAACACGGTGGTGTTTTAGAGAATTGAACAAGTTAAGGCTGATATTATGTCAGATTTTGTTAAAACACAAATGTGTTGTATTAAGTACAGACTTCCATCATCGATAGCTATCTATGACGTTGGCGAAAAAGTCAGCTGAACTAAGTTAATACATTACTCATGGTAATTATTCCGAAATCCATGTTATCATTTATAGTTCTTTGAACATTATTTAGTTTTTGACGTAGTAAAATCTTGCAACATAATTACAAAACTTCCAGCTTCACTCTATTCGATGTTAGTGTCGTTTTAAATAAAATAGTCCATGCACATTGAATGCTATAACAGAGACTAGAAATTTTCATTTTATGCTCTCTTCTAAAATATATAGAAACAGGTATGAAGTGAAAGGTTAGCCAGATTGTTGAGTTATGCCTAGTTTTTCTAGGTCGTTGGGTTGACTCTCTTTGATCATGTGTAACGAACTATTCCAAAATACACCGTATTTAAACAGTAGCTAGAGCAAGGAGTATATACTTGTTTTTATCCTTTCTATACATATAATACGATGCCAAACTAATCTGTTTCCAAATCACTTTACACATGCTTTTAGTTTAAGAGTATGAATATGGTTTTATATGAAACTATATACATAGTGTATTGTGTTTAGGTATTATGTATACATATACGTGGGAGAGCCATGCTTTGGCACGTATGGGCCGGCTCGACTCCTCTCGATACCACAGCCTCACAGAAAACCGGCTGTGAAACAATGATTTCATTGCTTTTCGCCGCTTGAGTGAGGTTCCCGGAGGCCCTAACCCTGCTCCCTCTCTCTTCCCGTCATTCCCCTCTCCTCCCATCTAATCCCCCTCTCCCATCTTCCCGCTCCTCCCCTATTCCCACCTTAAAGGGTGGCAACGCACTTGTGACTCTTGAGTTACAGGTGCCAATGGGCGGCGGTAGTCATTTACCATCAGGTGATCCGTCTGCTCGTTTGCCCCCTAGAACATAAAAAAAAAATTTGTTATATTAACAAAAGAGACAAAAATCCCTTTCGATCCCATCTGCTACGACACTAGTACACGGACCATATATGTATATATATATGTTCTGTACCACAGGATAAGTCCTCAGTTCTATGGTACAGACGGGCCTGTTGCTGTAGTGGTTAGTGATGTTTACTGCTGAGCCACACGTCATGGGTTTGATTCCTACCCTGGACAAATGATTGTGTGATGAGTACAATCATTTGTTCTGTGTCTGGGTGTAATTTATCTATAATATGTATTTACCTAAATTTAGTAATATTTAAGTATGTTAATCAGTAGTCTAGTTACCATAGTACAGGCTCCACCTAGTTTGGGATCAGTGATCACGTGTGAAGTCTCTCAAGATTTTACAGAAATTATTCTTAAATTCTTGTGAGGCAAAAACACTGTAAGACCGCGCCTGTTACAAAATTTCCAACTGCCAATATACTCCGGCAGTCAATATCATTAAAGAATCACACTGCTGAAAATCGATCCAAAATACTAAAGAAGAATATCAAGACCAACACTAAAGTTGTTGCCGACTCTTACCACGTCTTTAGAATAAGTGTTTAAAATTACTTACGTTTTAATATTGCATTGTCTCCTTAGGTGTCGAGATCTGGCGCGCAGCAGGTTGTGCTGAGAGGCGTGACGCGTGGTCTCAGCGGGCGCTACCGTTGCGAGGTTTCCGCCGACGCACCATTCTTCCATACGGTCTACAAGAGCGCCTATATGAGAGTCGTTGGTTAGTACACTTTTGATTACTCTAAGTTCTACAATCGTTGTAAGCCACGTGTCAAAATCAAATCAAAATCATTTATTTCAATTGAACCCATTTTAAAAATTTTTGAATTGTCAGGAGTAGGAGTCAGTCAGACTAAGTCAGTCGTGAAACTAGTTCCCTGTTCCAATACGTAGATCCTGTAGAGAAGAACAGGCAACAAACTCCAAGGACACTGTTTTTCAACATGTTTTTTACAAGTCTCTGGTTACATTGCTTATATGCGTAAATGAAATGTGAGGACAATGTAACGTATTGTTCTAAAATATAAACAGTCGCTCAAATTACTACTATTTGTAAGTAATAGCAGTTCGGAGATGACCAGCCCCGACTAACGGCACTCATACACTAGCATGACGCACAGCCATCTCAACCATATCAATATATATGCACTTTCAAAATAAACTCATCAGTAATGGCTAAAAAGTCTGCAGGATCGAATCCACACAGTGCACTTACGACGTGAACCCACTTGGCTAACACAAGCATTTAGCTTCGGTGGAGGGATTAACAAAAATACTAGTAATGTTTGACCCACGCTACGAGTATTCTTTAAAAAATTAATTTATTTTCCGGAGATCCTACGCGAGACAGGCTAATGTATAGTTGCCCATGGATATAGGCAAAATCCGTCAGTATCATTGGAATACGCGGAATGTGTGCGAGCTGTCCGGTTGCGGGCCCGGTGATGATGGTGGCTACAATCACATTGTTTTGAAGTTCTTTGATTACAACTCTTGTGCCATTACACAGGCTTGGAGGTTTTATATCTCTCGATATCATTACGGAGATTTCAACTTTGAACTTTTCTCAGCGCACGCCAAATAATGCATTATATAGGTAAAATTTTGGTACTTTGGATTACATTATTGCAATTTTCTTAAGAATCTCTAATTTTTTTGAAATAAATTTTAGCTTATGTTACTTCCTGATAATATAGCTTTCTATTAGTTAATGGTTAAAATCGGTCCAGTAGTTTCGGAGCCTATTCTTACAAACAAACAAACCTTTCCTCTTTATAATATTAGTATAGGTAGATATATAGTATACGCACATATCAAATAAATGACTAGATTTGTTAAGTAGGCGTGGCGCGTGCGCCCGTATCTGGCATAAAATTTGCTTGTTATTCGTTTCGGTCTTCAGTCGAGTTCAACCTAAAACCGTGTCATTCCTCTTACATTTTGTGAAATATTAGGAAATGCCGTGTTGTTCGGTGGTTGTATGCGAACATAATGATGAAAACATGAAATAACAGCTGTAAAGTTAATTATATGATGGCTTATCATTTCATATGTAAATACATGAATTGTATTATATTTTACATAATAATCAAAAAAGAAACATATTACTCTGAAATTTACTTGATGAAATAATAAATCCGCAATTTTATTAGAACAAAAACCATTGCTGGCATAGTAGGGCTTAAATAATAAATAGTACTTCTGACGACGCAATGGATTAGTTTATTGACAATTCTCTCATTAGCGCGATAAGTTCGTAATGCGGCCGCAGCCGGCTCGAGTAAACTAGGGATGCACACGATACGTCCTGTTATCTTTTGTTTTACACGATTCGACCAAATAATTATTTGTTATTCCTGAAAGTTGAGTAAAGTACATATTTTAGCTTATTCTTATCTATGAATTAAAATGTGATACATGCTGTAGCGGTTTGATTGCTAATACAGTTGAAGACAATCGTCTTAGATTTATAAAAGTTAGAAGGGTATATAAGGCCACCTTTATCCTTATAAAGGTGGCCTTATATACCCTTCTAACGATGTAGTAACCATTTGGAAACGAATGGAAGTGATAATAAAATCTTATGTTCTTTGTGATGGTCAAATAAACATTTTCTTCAAAAAACATTTAAAAAAAAAAATATCAAAATCCTTGCCGCATTTCATCGGAATGAACCTTTTCAAAACAATTGATTTTCACCAGTATGAGCAATGTGCAATGAATAACCATTTAATATTCCTGATAAAAGCGGTAATGAAAAAATATATCAATGTAAGGCTGCATCATTTATCAAAGAACGCAACACTGAAACTGTCCAAAAGGCATGTGTTGAACAAGTATTTGCACTTCACTGGTCAGTAAAATCATTTGCTCACTAGGTGTCCGTAAACAGAAATGCCCCGATTTTACAAATATATTTGTTTTTTTCACTAAATGTGTCGTTTAATTTTTTCGTTTTTTATCTTAACTAACAAACTAACACAACTAAAACATTCACATTAAAAAATAGGTATATAAAGAATCAAGAAGTTCCATAGGCCATTCATAAGATAGGAAATCGATAACTTAACACTTTATTTTCGTAATTGAAATCACTAGCGTATATGTAATTTAAATTGCTTTTGCACAGTACAACGATAATTATTGATTTCTATGGGTGTGTGAGGCGGACTGTAAATCTAAATAAACGCTATTATTTACACGTTAACGTACGATATCGTATACACTCAAGTGTGTGTGAGTCTGCGCATCTATTGGCTTTATTGAACTGTATATGTAGTTATAAGCTACTGGAAGGGACAATTTGGAGACAGCGGTTTTCATACATTTGGAACTAAAAGGCAAATCTCCTTATTTTTTTGATCTGAGAGTATACGCCTGACGCTTTTAAGTTCGAAGTACCGTGAGAATAACCGCGGGCCCATATAAATGGATTTGGGGAATTTTTGGCCTTAGAATTTGTCTGGCTGCTTACAAATAGTATTAAAACAGTTCTCTAAACATCAAAAATAAAAATCAAGACTCAGACTGTTGGTAAACTTACGTAATTTTTTCGAACTGAAGTTAACTTTTTTCGAAGTGTCAGGCGTAAGTAACCACCCACGTCTTACAACATTGATAATAACTTTTTAATGATATTCTATATTACATATGTATATAAAAATCAGAACTCAGAATTTAAGATGTGAATGATTTTATGTGAACTGATTTGACCTGAAAATTGGCCACCGGCCCAAGCTAGCAGGTATGCATAACTTCAGCCTCTACTAATACAACACATTTTGTTTGTCGGAAAACAAGTAAAGTCTGGCGGTCCTGGGATCTTGGTGTATATAATAATAGTCTGATTTTCAATGATATTCCAAACAGGAGGCAGCTTCAAAACTGTAACAAACAAGAATATCGAGTTTTATTCAGTGTTGAAATATGAAAAGTTTGACACGAAAATCGTTTCATGTAGCAAATCTTGTCGCAAAGAAAGTCCACTGAAACGAGCAAGTCAGTGTAGCAACATAAAACACTTTGAGTTGTAGAAATTTCATATGGATATAAACATTCGTGAATTATTTATTTTATTGAAAATTTTGTTATTTACAATGACACATGCTGTTGCAAATTTTCGAAATATGTAGGTAATATAATCAGTAACATTGATGATATGATGAGATGATAATATTATTCAGCGAGTAGTACATGGTTGGTTTACTGCTAATATTTAGTGCTAAATGGAAAAAAAACTAAATGTTAATGATTCTCTTTACCTAACATAAGACATACGGAATGTGATGTGCATCTTATTAAAGAACGAAAAGATCGATTTTGTGAATGAAACTGTCTTTTAGGGATAATGCTGGATTCTAGATTATAATGGGGCTCTCACTTAACATCTCTCTCTAAGCGGCTAAGCTCTGCAGCATATGTGGCAAGGAAAGTCCGCCAATTAAAAGACTGCGCGACTATTTTATTTTAGTTATTTCCACAGTGTCATGTTTGGTTATGGCATTTTATTATGGGGGCGTGCCGCAGATATAGATTCTATATTTGTTCTGCAGAAGAGCTAACAGAGTCATTTATAATCTACGTAGATTATAAATGACTCTGTCCCAAATCCCTCAGGGATCTATTTAATGAAATTAACATGCTGACGGTGCCTAGTCAGTATATTTATGAAAACATCACGCATGTTAGAAACAAATTGCATAATTATATTGATAGAGTTGGAAAAAAATTAGTTCAACAATAATTTAGGTTAACCCTTTGCTTATGCAGCAGCAGAACCGATAAAGGCAAATTCATCGCACACTTTGAAATAAAACACAACCTACTATACATACCCATCTTTAAAGGCAGAAATGACATGCAGTCATATCTTTTTATGCAACTTTTGGCAAACACTGTGAAGAGCACTGCCACCTTAATGGTTAGCGGCTACTTATGCTTTACTCACCTATCTTCACCATGGAGCAATGCTATTCTCCAACAGATAAAAATTAAAGTACTGATTGACCATGCTCTCTTTTAAGGTGAAGATTTTTTATATCTACCAATTTAAATCTACCATGTCCTACTTTCTCGATTAATCTAAAGTGATTAAACTACAACTAGCATCTTAAGTTTCTAACCGTCATCAAGAAATTATAACCGTGTGGTCCCTGTTTATCATAAATTTAATCCGCAGAACGTACACTCACACTAAAGTTCATCACTGTAATCAATATGCCAGGCAGGCATGTCTTGTTGACTACTTCAGAATTATATAAATTGGCAAACGGGTGAATGCTTTGCCCGTCCACGGAATACGATACGTCTAGACATCTATTTATAACACTTTCTGTGTGCGTAGAGAACTTCTTATCGAAACCCTCACGGTTTAATTAGTTTCCATCAATGCGGTTCTAGTTAGCCTGTTAGTTTATACCTAGTGTTGTAATTCGATATTCCATTAAAGGCTTTTGATCCAACTTTTTAATTGAGTTTGTCGTTGGTAGAGGCTATATTCAATTTAATTTATTTCAACCGCCCAAATATCGCTTCCCTACAAACTACAGCCAACCGAATACTCAGCGTGTGACAAAAACGGACATATTGTTTGTAGATTGAGTTTTGCGGTCGTAATAGAAAAAGTAGATACGAATTTTTTTATATTATAACAGGAAAGGAAAGTTGTGTGTGAATAGGAATAACAGAAAAACCCGCAACACTATTAGGTATATATAAGCATATACTTTTTTATGTATTATAATGATATATTATTTTTGTATATTTAAAAGAAATACATACTTCTCAATACAAAGAATTCAGAGGTAGATTCTCAGACCAATGTATACAGTATTACATATTTATGCAGAAACAATACAAGCGCTACGTGAGTTTGAATGCGAGCGTTTAAACTAAAAGGCGTATGGTACTTTTTATAGCGTCAAACAAAATCTTATTCTCATAGGGAAAACCGGATATCACAATTTAAGCTGAAGCTGTCAATACGACAACGATATATCTTTTAGTCCACATACATAGTTGAAGTTTTAATAACCGAGGACCCGGATAGAGACTATCTAGTTCTAAATAAATTACATACTTTAAGGTGAATTCCGTTAGGCAGCATGGAGGTGTTAAGTTCCGAAGCAACATATTTGGAATATACACTTTCAGGCTGATGGTATGTACTTTCGTACATACCGTACTGGAAGTCCAGATGCCGAAAAGGAGTTAAGAAACTCAACCAGATAGGCAGTAGCATCGATTTGGTCCAGAACTGTTTTTATATTCTAGGTCAATGTACCCTTTAGGTTTTGATTTACCTTTTTTTTTATTTACTTGCGAAATGTTAAAATTGGTTAAAATTTACGTTTAACTGGCCGTATCTTTTGATTTCGTTGACTTAGCTTGATTTTTTTACAACTTTGTTACAGAGATGTTAATTTCAACTGGATGCCTGCACGCGTTCCTAAGAAAAATGATCTTGACAGACAGACAGACGGGAAACAAAGTGATCCTATAAGGATAACTTTTTCCTTTTCAGAAACGAAACCCTAAAAAAAATATCGTTGCCATACTAGCTGCCAATGTAAAAGTAAAACAGATACTATATATATATTGACAAGTGATGTCAAATATGATTTACGTTCGAGCTTCCGAATACGACATTGACTATTTTGTTAGCATAATGTTATAAAAATATATCTCGTTCGGAATATGTAAAATATTTAGCCATTATATAGCCGATACGAATTTGCCTATTTTTTTGTAATTCCATTCTTTAGGGGTTGGTTATGCAGACATGGTTTGTCAAACGCATCACCCGATTTTGCGTTTATGAAAGCGTGGTGCTTACATCGATGCCACTGCGTCATACTTTATAAACGCGTGCGATTACAAAGAGTACACCTGAAAAAAATCTAAGACGTTAAGGGTCACAATCAAATATGATCCTAAAAACTACACATAACTTATGATGGTTTTTATTTTTTAGTGGTTTATCGTAATTGCCAAATTATTGTTCTAACTGAAATATCTTTTTGTTTCGAATTGTACAAAAATACACAGTTTCGTTTTTATTAGGAGTTATTATCTATACTCGGTATTAAGAATTTTTAAGTCTTAAGTTTAAGTTCACTTGCATTTTGCTATTCTATATTAACTGGCAAAACCCTTTATTGGATATACTGGTATCAGTGTATAATGTACAGAATGTTACAAAATGGTGTTGTAAAATTTTTTTTTTTTTTAAACAACATGCTACGAATTTTCATATATTTTTTTGAAACGGACATTTTCAGAATAATTTGGACATTCCATCAAAATCCATAGTAATAAATATTCATAGTTTCATTTATGTCAGCCACCTCACTTACACAAGTTTAGTTTTATCAATCAATTTTTAAATTCGATTTATCATGTTCAAAATAAGGTTTATTAATATAATTATATATTGTTAGCACTTTACGTTAGTCACGGGGCTACTATACGACTCTGAAATATGACCACATCTTTCTGTAACACCCTGTCTAAATGAGAATATAATTTTATTACTGTGTAGATTTAAATAAATCTTAATAAAACAATCGTTAAAATTACCCTGTGTTAATCCTATCTCTAATATAAATTCAAGAGAAATGTCGGCTGTTCTTTCAACATCAAAGCGATTTCAAGCTGCATTCAGCTTTTCTGACTGCGATAAAGCCTTCTAATATGTAAGAGAAACCGTACGAGCCTCAAACACAGCATCTTCTTTAAATCATATGATATATACGCTACTTTGAGCCTAAGAAGTTAGGAATTGAACCGGCATTGGAACCGGTACAAGAACTGCACTGAAAAGTAGCGCGGAAGTGTATAAGCGGCGATCCGCAACAAGGAATGATATTTAATAACGAGTTGATTTATCATATTATGTATGTCATAACCACCCGTGTCCACTTGACATAAATCAGGTCATACGTTCAGGGCTGGTATATGTAATATACCAGGGATGTTGCGGATGCATATTGATGCGGATATTTGAAGGCTAACATCCGCGGATGCGAATGCGGATGCGGATCTTAGGATATTTTATAAAAACTAGCATCTGCCCGCCACTCCGCTCACGCTAACGATCCCACAGAAACCTGGGCCCTAAGTATTTGGTTTAAAATAATTCCAAAAGTCACTTTGCGTTGGTGGTGACATTACACTGTTTTTCGATTCACTTTCAAATGATCAGTGTATATATTCACAATTTCACAAAACACTCGAAACGACAAGAAATATGATAAAAGCAACTAGCTAAACACGTTATTGATTTACGAGAAACAAATGATACATACACAATAACAAACACGTTGAATCTTGTCACCGAACGAAATCTTCGTTACTATTGGTCAATACACACGTGCATAGGGCTCGCGGACGTCGACGGCTCCGCCTATTTTCTTTCTTGTCGCGACTTGTGGTACATCTGCATCCGCATGAATATCCGCATCGATTGATGCAGATGCGGATGCATCCGCATCTGCATCAATCGATGCGGATGCTCCACAATTGCGGATGCGGATGCAAAAATTCGCAACATCTCTAGTATCTATATATTAATACGTGAAGCGAAAACTTTGGATCCCTTTTTACGAAAATTGGGCGGACGGAGGAGTATGAAATTTCGCACACTTACAGTTTATACAGAGAAGAAGTGACGAATGCTAAAATTTTTGAACAATATTTGTTACAAAGTTAGAAAAAATGCAAAAACGGGTACATACAGCTATGAGTGTCCAGTATATATTTTGACCTGTCATGGTACAAAAGTCTATACAATGACAGGTCAAGTAATATTGGCCAAAGAAATAAACCATGGTCGAAATTCGACCACCACGCGGTCTCTAGTATACATAAAAGAACGTACATAAAAAGTTTTCAAAAGGCCTGTTTAAAATAAACGAAATGCATTAGAATGTATTTTCGTTCACTATAGTACTTGAACTAACATTTACGTGTAGTGTGCTTTGCGTGTAGTTTCTAAGACTTCTGTCACCCAACAAAATGCGCTAACTTTTCAGCTATGAAGGAAAAGGCATTCCATGACATAGATATTGATCAGTATTTACTTTTGGGAGGATAGATTTTTGATAGATGACTTAGCCTGGCACTTCCTGTACAATATTTGCCCTACAGTGAAGAAAAACTTTGCTAAACTTATACAAGCTCTTTTGCAAACACTGAGTCCAGACGAAATGGGGATGTTAAATTTTCTTCAAAAACTCAACCATGCAACCCTGCAAGAAACAGCACATGTACCGGAGTATTAGTTAACCTTCATATTTATGGTGCAATATACGAGTATTTGGTCGTTCAAATCCACGTTTTGAATGAAGCATAAAGTTTTTTCATCATGGGCTTGTATGTTTTGGGAAACGGGAGCCGCTAATCCGTTCGCTTCAGCCCTTAGGCATTATATTAAATCATCCTTCTTTCTTTGTATCTGTAATGAATTATCAAACAAACAAATTACATAAAAAATTGATAATTTTTCACTACATTTTCCTAGAAGAAAAGAACCCGAATATAAGACGGTACAGGACATACCTATATATTTTACATAAATATGTATATTTATACGTTGTAGCGTTTACTTTACAGTCTGAGTACTGAGTACACTAAAAGTTATTAAAAAAAATTAGCAATCACGTCACGAATCTAAACACAAATGTAATTTGGTTTTCTAAATAAATAAATTTAAATAATGTTGCAATCAATCCACTTATCAAAACGAAATTATAGTTCACGATCAAAATATGGGAGGGCACCGAACTTCAACAAAACTTACATCCTATTTAAAATTCCAAGTACATTTCACCTAAAGTCAGGCTTCCACTAAAGAATCAAAGGTTTAAATTATTTAATCATGTGGGTCACAACGTAAAAGTGCTTAGTTTGCAAAAGAAAACTTACGGTCACTCTTTTCCAAATGCTAAATTACAGTATGTTTACCCGACTGCTTATGTTTTCATGAGGTTTTGAGATTTTTTAATCTTTATATTTTTTATTATTTTTTACTAGCAACCCGCCCGGCTTCGCACGGGTAGAAGAGACATCTTCAACAATCATCAACATATTTCAATCAATTTTCACAAAATCTTAACAAATTATACACCTAAACCTTCCTCATGAATCACTCTGTCTATTAGTGAAAGCCCCATGAAAATCCGTACAATGGTTTTTTAGTTTATCGCGAACAGACAGACTTGGGGGCTTTGTTTTATAATATGTAGTGATATCCTCGAAGCATCGTAACGGCTGGATCAATGAGACATCTATCCATTCAGCTTAGCTGTAAATAGATATAGTCTACTTTTATAATACCAAACTGATGATAAATATGAAAAAAAACGTACCTATATCACATTGAGTGGCATATCACTTAAAAGTTCTATTAAAATCAACACGTTGTTGCCTGGACTGTTTTACAATCATAACCTACGTTTAAGAATTACACTAAATTATCTAAGGAGGATCTTAAAATACTCGTATCCATATTCTTTCGCTTGGATGACGATGCACTTATTGTTGTATAATATAGTAATTTAGCTATAATATTTAATTAGTAAAAGTTAGGCGTTCAAGCTATTGTTCTCGTATGTTTGACGCTTATTGGAAACCGAACACAAAATGTGTAGCACCCAAAAATTTATTCAAAGTTTGTCGAATTGACATGTATAGAATGTATTGCAGTGTGTTGTATTGCGTAACGGAGCAAATTTAGGTGTTTAAATATATCTGTCTATAAATTGATAAAACAACAGACAACTGTTATTATTTCTTTCTTTTATTTGGGTTGTGTTTCATTAGTTTAATATGATTTTACTAACATCAAGATTTTATCACATTCTCTCTTTACTTATTTGGACAAGTAAGTAAAAGAAGAATCTTTAAAATGCGCACCATCGTATTGAACTTATCCATGAAAGTATGACGTAGATATAACCTTTGGTGGATGTTTTTAAATTGCAAAGACAGCTAAGCGTGATGCAGGTGAGCTCGCACTATGAGCAACTAATGCGAATTAACTGAGCTGACTCACATGAGTAATGATACTTTTTTTGTGCAATCTAAAACTCATCTTACAATTCAAACCTTTGTCTGATACTAATCTGATACTTAAAACGGTAAAGGTTCTCAAGTCAACACGTATATTTGTTTTTTTTTTATGTATGACTATACATAACTTTTAGTAGATAGGGTATACTCCGAAGTTGATCGAATTTAAATTTCAATTTTTTTTATTAACGCTAAGGGTAGAAAAACAGGGGACTAATGACCATTGACTTTACACCTGTAAAGCGATTTTGTTGAAACGTATTTATTAATTTGCTTATTTCTGTGTTTATTCATTATTATTTACATTAGTGTAGGAGTTTAGATAGGCTAACAAATTTATTTTTCACTTGTCAGTTCCTTTCTTCTTTCGTCGGTTTAATTTTTTGTTAAAAAGTTTTTTCACTTGTTGGTATAGGTTGGGCTTGCATTTAACTTTTTCTTAATTTCTAAAATAGAGTAATTCAACTTGTATATTCCATCATTGATTCATAAATTCATAGTCGTATTTGACTCCAACTTGCAGCATCATGTGCTCTTCTGTAGAAGATAACTAACGCAATAGATAGATTGGTCGTGTTTTCTAACAAAAACCATTTCAATATTCATTGGAGTTGTTCATTTATAGTGTTACGCCAATTTTGTCACCGATTGTACTTACGAACAAACTGTACAAATCTTCTTTGGTGGTAACGAAGACAGCCCTATTCCAGGTTGCGGTTTAGAATTTAGAATCGTTTTACTGCATTTACCTCAGGCTTAGTCGTCGTCATGCATTCCTATGCACATGTGTGGTAAAGATGCATGTCACACACGCATTTCATATAAACATGGAAAAAGAATACTTGTTAGATAGGGTGATTCAGTCATTTAAGTGAATATTCTTCTAAAGAATTGTTTTTCGTATATCAAGATTTTAAATATTTTCAGGTGTGACAGATTAATATTAAATAAAATTTCTAAAAAATGATATATATGAGTATGTGAGGTAGTGACATAATCCCGTTGCTGTTGAAATCTTGGGATTTCTGATAAAAAAAACTTCTAGAAGTAATTTTGACAGTCCTCTCTTGATGTTAACCTAACACTACCCAAAGAATTCTAAAGAGATCGAAATAGCTGAACTATTGAGGGTGCAAGGTCAGGACTATGTGGTGGATGTATTATCACTCCCGACCAAGCTCTCTAAATTTTTCTGAGAGGCCAAAGATGGGTGTGTTCTGGCGTTATCTTGATGAAAGATTTTCTGTTGATCAATTCCGGCCGTTTTTTCTTAATTTCCTGCTTGAGTCTCATTAGTTGTTGGTAGTAGAGAGACCGATTTTTTTCGCGGCTTGAGTCTAATTTTTACCTTTTTAGGGTTCCGTTCCTCAAAAGGAAAAAAGGAACCCTTATGGGATCACTTTGTTGTCCGTCTGTCAATACCATTTTTTCTCAGGAACCCGTAGATACATCAAGTTGAAATTAATACCAAATACGTAAGTCTACGGTTCCTTGAAGCTGTAAAAAAATGAAGCTTCTAAGTCAACGCAATCATAAGATATGGTCACTTAAGCTTTATTTTTGACCAAATTTGAACATTTCGCAAATAAATCAAACCTATTAATAGGGTACTTCCCATTGACCTAGAATCATGAAATTTGGTAAGAAACAAAGTCTTAGTCAAACAGCACATGTAAAGGAAAAAATCCGAAAGTCGTTAATTTGTGGTTATATCACATAAAAAAATAAGTTTTATGATTACAAACTTATATATTGTGGTTGGATTGTTGACTTTGTCGTACATCGCAACCGCAAAGTTAAGTTTGTCTTTCAAAAAAGATGGGCAAAAGTCTTCGAGAATTGATAGATAGATAGAAAACACTTTATTTGTACACCAGTCTTACAGTAGAAGTATCATACATACATTTGTCATACAGATAATGTATAAAGGGCGGCATTACTGCAAAATGCAATCTCTTCCAGGCAACCTTAGGACGGATCAATGTGTGAATTGATTCGCGAGATGGACGTACTATCTATATACAAGTTTGCTTGCTTACGAAACCATCGGTGTGCGAGTCAGACTCGCACTTGTCCGGGTTTTGTAATAAAACTTAGAATGTATCGAACTTCTTCGTTATAATAGCCGGCAACTCAATTTGACGTATCAGTGGTCAGCCTTTATTCAACTTGCTAAAGTTTATGTAAGCAAGTGTTCCAGTAATGAGTTTAGGTCTTTAATATATGTTAAGCTGATAATTTCTATTCAAATACATAAAAAATATATGATTCAGATACATATGTTTTCGCTGGCCGAATCAGTTTACCAATTATTAGCTTTCGGCCACATCAATTTAAATGGCCAAAAAGTAGCTTAAAAACCATCTTATATTAAACAATTAAAAAGAGCTTTCACAAAAATAGTTGCTGATAAAATGTGACCGAAACCTGACTACAAAACTAGGTACTTATTACAAATACAATATTTTTGTTAAAATAAAAAGATTATCTTTTGTTTTCCGGCATACTGGCCGAGAGCATATCCAGAACAAGATAACTCCCTAAAATTCTATCTAATTGTCCGGACAGGACATTTATAATATAATAATATAATATCAAAGTATTTATTGACTTCCATCAAAACAAAACAAATTACACTCCCTGTAGTATAAGAATTATTTACCAAATGATCAACACTTTGTAACTTATGTTGTAAAAAACTTGCATTCACAAAATTTTTCGTTATTTAAGACACACTAGTGCACTGCTTGATTTTCGGAGGCCCACTGACGAGTCAATACAATCGTTATAATGTTATAAAGATAAGATGGCGTGAATTTCATTTGTAGAAACAAAGTAGGAGTTGATTTTTTATAATTTTATATATTTTGTAATTCATTTTTTAGTCATTTAGGCTATAACATTTCATGGTCCGTTAACCAAAGGTGGCCGGAAAATCCGCTGAACCACTCTACGACTTAGAGTAAGAAAGTGCATGTGCGCATACTACTTTTTAACTGACCGCACCGCACTCCACTTTAAACACTGACTTAGATTCCACCAAGTATAAGTTATTGATGGTGTATTATTGCAATCTTTTGGTTCAAGACTATATAACATAAACTCTTAAATACATGCCATTAAGTACATTGAATTGTTTTCATAAACGCTTTACAATAGAGGCAAATAATACACGCTAAACTAGTCCTAAACAATTTTGATCAAACGTTTAGATTTCGATCAAATAGACAATTATAGACTGATGTGCCTGAATAGAACTTTTTAGTCACATCAGATTGCAATTGCCTGTTTAATCGGAATCGATTAACTATTTATTTATTTTTAGTCTAATTGGAACGGCTATATGCAAATTTGAATTTCGAATGTTATATTTTTCTAAACATAAGAAACTCAATCATTGATTTAAAAAAATTGGTGGGAAATCGCATGTCAATTATTTTTTATCACGAGTTGAAGTTCATCGTGCGTAGCAAAAATGGAATGGAAACGTGAAAAGATTTTAGGGCGTTGATTTTTTAGGATTTTGAAAGTTCACTGAGAATACTTTGAAAAGCAGTAAATATAATACTTTACATGTAAATTGTTTTATTAATGAGTTACGCAAAACTTTCAGTGTACCCCACGTAAAAACAAGGTAACAAATACTTTTAATTTTTTGGTGTCTAGCAATTTTGACATCATTTCAGCCATACGAGGTTTGTCTCCATCCATCATTTACTCGTAAGAAATTCTCAAAATTGAAAACTGTAAACACTCACGCCTGGATCGCCAGGGGTAGGCAGAAGTGTATTAAATACCCACATTTTCCAAGTATAATCTGGTCCAACTCACGTTATAGGGGCCCATTGCCGCTAGCCGGGCAGTTTGGCAAAAAACAAATGAAAAATTGGGAATATTTTGAAAAGGAAAGGTAGGCAAGAACGGAAGGCAAAAATGTTGAAGTTGAAAATTCAACGAAATTTTACCGTCTGTAAGCAAAACGAATCGTTTCTTGATTATAGGAACGCGGCATAAATAAACTATACGTGGTTATTGATGTCAACAAAGCGTAAAAGACTTAAGATAGGTCAGTAAATTTTTATGTTACTTTTGCCCCTGTTAGCAGCAATATAAATAGCAATTATTAATAGATAGCAGCTGAGGCACCGTTTACACGCGCACTCAACCGTATAGCAGAAGACATAGATCTATTTTGTTGTACCCTGGATGAGATCATAGCGAGAGCTCTCTTTGAAATAAGTTATGGTCCTACTGTGACATAGATATGGTGTTTGTAGTACCAATAAGTACATTTATGAAATTATTAATTATAATTATTAAAATTATTGTTCGTGGGAGAGCCATGCTTCGGCACGTATGGGCCGGCTCGACAGGAGTGATACACGGCCTCACAGAAAACCGTCAGTGAAGCAATGCTTCATTGCTTTCTGCCGCGTGAGTAAGGTTACCGGAGGCGATAACTCCACCCTGTCCCCTATTCTCACCCTTGTCCTCTCTCCCCCCCTCTCCCCCTCTTCCCCTACTCCCACCTTAAAGGGCGGCAGTGGACTTGTGACTCTTGAGTGGCAGGTGCCCATGGGCGGCGGTAGTCATTTACCATAAGGTGAACCATCTGCTCGTTTGCCTACACCATAAACAAAAATTACTTTGTAACTGTGTAGTTGTAGTTTGTAATAATAGTTGTCTACTTATTTGGTAAACCTGTATAGTGGGAAATAAAAAAATAAATAATAAATAAACAGCTCCACTATTACTGTCATTACATAAGTAGATAGATCGACACTATTTTTATGTAAATCAATTACGAATATCAAGGTTATACCAGTAGATATAATATTAAGATTGGTTTATTTAATACCTTCGTTTCAAATTTACATTTCAGACTACGATTCTTAATTATTCATCGGCAACATACGTTTATGCATAATGCTACTAACTGGAGGTAGTTAATTGGAAAATTATGTTCTTGAGCAGTTTGGGGTCGACGTTAGGGTCATGGGGTTCAAATGCTCGTTTCATTTACATGGAACTAGCTACGAGACTGATCGATACTTCTCGTGACCAAAAGGCTGGCTTTTCTTGCTCAGAGAATTAGCATTGCCATTCATCGTGGCAATGCTGCCAGCCTTTTGGGAACGCTACAAGTAGGCGACGATGCGGAGAAATTGTATGACGAGTGCATGTAAATAGCCCGTATCTTTATTTTAGTGTATATGTAAATAATTTCAAGTTTAAATGAATAAATAGTTAGTAAATAACAATATATACAATTGAACAAAAAACTTAAACTTGATAAATGTATGACTTGGTCTCATAGCTAGAAGTAATCATTACCAGAGCCTTTGAATAGAGATAACAATAGGATTATAGAATTATTGAATAAAATATAGCAGTATGTATGATTAAAAAAAATGTATATACATATACAGGATGTTACAGAAAGGTGGAGTATAGTATTCATGGGGTATATATACTATGCAGTAGACCCCATGAATAACGTAAAGCGCTATCAATTTTATAAAAATTCTTGATTTTATAATACAGAAATCTTATTTTGAAACTGACAAATTAAACTTGAAAATTTACCGATAAAAATAATATTTCGTATGAGAGAGGGCTGACATTAATGAAACTATGAATATTTAATATCAAGGATGTTGATATTAAATACTCATAGTTTCATTAATGTATATTCATAATGTGTTTGTTCAGAAATGTGCACCTACACTAGGAAAAGCACTTTCCAAAGAAAAACATTTTTACAAGCTAAATCAACTATTTGTCGGCTACAAATAACGCTCCTCTAATTTGACTATCAGCCTGTTTAAGAATATTTATTGGATTTGGACTTGCTAGTTAAAGAAGATTGATGCAATTTACTATATGGGTTATAAAGATATACATATTTATTAGAGATGTACAATGTGTATAAATAAGCTATTAAAATTTATTCTATATTAATGTTCAGTTGTTATGCGTTCATATCGCATGCAAATATTGATTATCTGTTAACTATTATATTGTATATTAGTTAATTTCACAGGCACATAAATAAGGTGTAGAATCCAGGGGCGCCGTGGCTTCGTACAATCCTAAATCGTAAATCAGAACTATTGTTAGGCAATAAATGCGAGGAATCGAACACAAGGGATGTTTGATTAAGGTTTATCTTGGTTAATTTACGGTTATTGGGGATGTTGCTTCACGAATGTGTATATTTGTAAGTAAACTTGGAGCTCGAACTCATCGTTCATTACCCTTTTATAGGACTCACGAGAAGTTCTACCTAACGCTGTGGTTTGATCAACTCTGGAAAACGTTGGAAACTTTGAAGCCTTTGTTGACTTGGGAACATAAGCAAAACATTTCTTCTCACATCGCGTGGATATGTCTATACATATAGTCTCCTTTATATATAGCTATACTTGAGTAAATATATTGATATAGAAAAAGGTTACCGTTCTTTTTTACGATTTTTAGAATAATTTAAGTAATTTAATATTTTTCCCTTTTGGCCTGCCCTGTCTGAGAACAAGGGTAAAGTGAAGAAAAATAGCTTCCTGTTCCCGTAAGAGACTAAACTTTTATGTTAAAGAAGTATTGTATATATGGTAGTCTAGTAGGAATAGCTAATCTGATAGATGAGATTCTTCCATTACGGCAAGGCATCTCCGTCTTAGGTATGCCAGCATACAAGAAACAGTGTCATTTCTTTTAATGATCGGTTTCCTTTCTTCCAAAACTAGCCTTTAGCCTTAGCTGCTTATGTAGGCTTATAGTTTTGTAGCAAGAGAGACGCCAAAAAACAGATATCTCGTTCGTCAATAACACAAATAAAAAATCTAGTAATTGATTTTGTTGTGAAAACCCTAGTCATTTCTTATCTATTAGACATATGTTTGTAAAGCAATGAAAAGGTTTTTTGTTAAAAATAATGTTTCAATAAATGCGCTTGTATATATATTCTGACTTTGTTTTTGAATTTTCTGTCTGATGAATCAGTTGTGTTCTTGTTGCATAGGATAAAAAATAAGTATTAAAAATAAACAGCTGGAAATATCACATTAGAGAGTTATAGAGCCTTTACTATACTCGTATTAATAAGAATTACAATACATTTTTGTAACCATATCAGCAGAATAATCTAAATATAGTTAGGTTTGAATTTCTTGTCTTTTCCTCTCAAAATTACCAGTTACCTACTATATATTTCAAACTTTCCTCGAACGAAATCGTTAAGCTGGAGTTCAGTATTAGAAAATATGTCGTGTTGCACTTAGCTATACGCCAGCACGCGAATACCATTATTGATAATGTTGACAAGTTCCTAATATTATCTATCAACATAGTGTTTCCTGCTGCAAAGAAACAAAACACTCTTTCTTTGCTGCTAGAAGTAATGACCTAATCGTATTCGTGATTTCTTGTTCAATTAGATACGTATATGGACTGATGAAACCTGTTCGATTGTAGATGTTTCTTCAGTTCTCTCCGAATATAGAAAACATTAAAAAACTGTCCATAAAGACGCAAAGATTAATAAAAGCAGTAAAAAAGACGATCTTTTCTGCATTGGAAACCACAATAAAGCAGTTTCTGACATATGCTATAGCATAAGCATTAAATAATAATAATAGTATACGGCTAAAAACCGAAGTATGTTTACACCTAGTTCTAGCCTGACTAAACCTAGGTGCAGCCGATAGCATCAGATGGTTAAACTTAGGTGTATCCTTTTTATTAATACAAAATACCAGGTGTGGCTGGTTGTATTGATCTCAAACTAGGTCTATCCTTTTTTCTAGAGGCTACAACTAGACATAGCCAATGCCTAATAATTAAAACCAATTAAAAAATAAATAAAAACTTACTGCATTCATATAAGTCATTATGGATTTATTTATTGTACTAAAGATATTACATGTCTTTGATATTATTGGAATCTTAGGTAGTATGCGAAGTGCGGTCAAACTTCATAAGATTCAAACTTTTATGAATAAAAAAAAGTAACAAAAAATTAACTTATATTTCTAACCTAAATGAAAAATGAGCAAATCTTACTTTTAAAAAGTAATAATAAGTTTTTCGTCAAAACTTTCTGTGATCAAAAAAATTAACAAACTTAAATATATATTATAATGTACTATTTCAGGCATAATTTTCCTTATTTATTCGACCGAGATAAACTTGAATAGCATTTAGAGTTACACAAAATACCGGCAGCTTTACAGAGACACTTTTTATTACCACATTTAGTTTTACAGCGGCATCTTTTGTATCCTTGTCCTCCTGATGTAGATTGGGTATAAGCTATTTGGCGTAATGATTATTCGAGAGAAACAATATCAACGTTAAAAAATGTAGACTTACATATAGTAAATTGTTTTCTATTAAAAAGATCAGGAATAGTGCTAAACTGATTACACAACTTATCAATCCGTCCGTCATTATATTCAAGTACAACCATCAAAATATTGGGGAAGTTTCCACTACCACTGTCAAAGTCAGGATTTTATACACCTACCTACATTACTCGCAGGAAATTTTTCGTTGGATAAAGCTGTCAGTTTATTTGCTTGTATTATTAAAGAATCTTTTGTGGCTTTTCTACTAATATCTATTATTTGCTTTTCTTGCCCATGTCATATTTTTCATTTATATTCAGATCACAAAGCTCACATCCTATTTCTACTGCAGTCTCATCCTAGTACACGTCTGTATTTTCTGTTTTTGAATACCATTCTCATTATCTTCAAAGTATTGATTTTTTTTCCATAGCTTCGTTTCCTATGTCTTCCATTACTTTGGATGGAAGTACTGATGATCTCAGACCTACTTTTACATCACAACCAAACGTAGCCAGGTCAGGTGACCTATTAATTCCGTGTTGATAGGCTCTTTTCATAAGTTGGTCAAATCTCAGCCCTTCGGACCATTTATAACAGTCCTCATCTTTCAGCTAAGTCGTCAGCATACTTTGAACATCTTGATTGGCTTGTGTCAAACTTTCTACAATTCAATTTGCAAACTCTCTTGCTTGATATATTTTGCATACCAGGATCGCCGTCAATACTCCAGTCTTACGGCCATTATCAGTTTCCCTTACCGTAGTACCTTCAATACTTCCGCAGTAGTTTTACTTTGTAAATGGTGTAACTGTATGAACTTTGGGAGGTGGTCCTGATAAACTAAATTATATTCAGATATAGATATTTCGATTTTTGTTTCATTTGACATGGCTGACATACATCATCGAAGATATGAAAGAATGGCCTCTTGAGTTACATTGATATGCTTGTCTTTTGCTTCTACATACAATCATTCTGTTTGTTGCAATGCGTCTAAGAGACAAATGTATTTCTTTAGGAACATCGAACAAATCTTTGTTCTTAACATAGTATTTGAGATTTTTACTTCAAACGACGATACCGCACAATGTTGTACGTTTGGTAGCTTTTTGCAGCTTTAACGTCTTCTATAAACTTCAAATAATGTTTACTAATTATATAACTTTGATTATCGCTGTGTTTCGAATGCTCGATCTTTACGGATAGCGAAGGTCGAGGTAAACGTCGTCAATTAACTACCTACACTCAATTGTTATTTAAATATCTAATTTTAGATACTAGGCATTAGCTATATCTAGTTGTAGTCAGAATAAAGAAGGCTAGACCTAGTTTTAGCCGAATGCAACCGACTGTACCTGGTATTAGCTGGAAATAAAAAAGATATATCTAAGTTGAACCAACTGCTATCGGCCGCACCTAGGTTTAGCCGGCTAGAATTAGGTGTAACCGTACTTCGGCTTTAATAATATTATTTGTTGTATGCTGTTATTGTATTGTAAATAACAAATAATAAGGAGGCGTTTAGGAGGCCTTCCCTTGACTTTTCGTTGTCTTGTATTTTATTGTATTTACGATCAAAATGGAATGAACAATAGTAGAAATAAAAGAGTGATTCTACTTGGACGGATATTCCGCACGAGCACAACGTCAATTAAATTGACGCCCGCAGAGAGCAGGTCATACGTACATATTGCACAATTCATTTGGGGTGTCTCCTAACTCGGATTCTAACATGGGGCCTGGTGGAGAGGCGGTAACTGTACGTGGCGAAGTTAACGAGCACCGGTTCATGCTCCACCATTTTCTATTCGCATAATACAGGTCACTTTTGCTTCTGATACAAAAGCCACGTGTGGTATAGATCCTCTCGAGTTACCAACAGAACTATTGATTTCTAAGTGCTTCATTGGAACTAGACGACCGTGAAACCTTATAGAATAAGAAGCTTCTGCGAGAACATAAGCTCAAACAAAGATTACCTCAATATTTTAACAAAGACCATTTTTACGCTGCATCTGTCTAAAGCCCATCGCACTTTGCTCTCACGAACGAAGCAATCACTAGGAAATAATTATTATTACTATTTTTCAAGAATTGCAGTTGCTATTAGGTAAAGGAAGCATTTATTTACAAAGAAAATTTAACGAGCTTTTTTTTTAATTTAAGTTAAGAAATTAGGAAATATCGTCTTACTTCCTAAACATCTACTAGTGGCCACAAATATATGAATATCATTTGTTTGTTTTTTGTAACAAACAACCCTACAAGAGTTTTTAAGATTAAATTCCTCACTTTTACTGAAGCCCTTTCATAGAACAACAGGTAAGAAGCTAGAGATATTTTTGCTCAATTTACTATTTCTTTCGTTAATAGTGATGTATACAAAATTTATCCATTGATAGTCTCATTACTTTGTTTAATTATCGTTTTAATTTTCAACTTAGATACCTGTTTAGGCTACATACATTTTTCATAATGAAATTGAAACACAATTGAGCTAACTATTCTCCACGGCCCGTTCTCCCAGGGTAACAAATGTACAGAATACATTTCCACGTAGTGCGAGCTTGCATAAATAAACCATACGGGGGTACAATATGCTGACAAGTGAGAATACGCAATACACGTACTGAAGGTGCATTTCCAATGCATTCATAAGTTTCAGTACCGAAAGTACCCACAATACTGACGGATTAATGCTGTTATTGGTGGCTTAATAGGGTTTTTCATCTGTATGTATCTGCACTAAACATCCGTGCTTTAATTATCGTACCGTACAATAATTAAAGGAAGCATGTTTGTAATTTGCGTGACTAATAGAGGCAGTTTGTTCTTTTATTTTTGGATTGTTTCTGTTTGCGGTTTTATCTCAGATATTTTTATTTCGGTCTGATACAACTTTTTAATACAACTAGAAATAGCCGTGCTTTTTAGTACTTAGTTACCTACAAAAAACATATGTTACAGAGGTTATAAAAAAATTGATAATCTCTTTTTTGACTAGCTTACAATCATGACTTATTTTTACACATCTACATTTTGTTTTCAGCTAGTATTACAACTAGTTTTAGTCGCAAACAATAAACGAAGACACTATGTTAAAATGTAGGATACATGTTTAATACCTCTCATGCGGAAATGTGGAATGCGAAATCACAAGCTAGAATTGGTTACAATTGGTTTCTCGGTCCTAAAATTCAGCAGATACATTGAATTGCATGGTGTCGGTCAATTGAATATAGCTAGGACATATTTTTGGACATAAGCCACGTGTAACGAATGTACTGTAAAGTTTAAACTATACTGTATTTATGACACATTTAATTTATAAATTCGTAAATGTTATTTCTTTTAAATCGGTGGTAGCGTGAATTACTAAGAAGAATTGTTTACCAAAACAGTTGTATAAAAACAAATAATCTTATAAGTATTCACAAATGTCTTCCTCACAGCATTGTTAGCTACAACTCAATAATAACTTGACATAAAGATCTTCAAATAATGCTTTTTTATAAACAACATAGGGATGTAAGTGAATCAACAGAGGAACAGAACAGGATAAACTCTAATCTCTATGAGATTCCTTCCTACCTTTATTGATTGAATAAACTTCGAACACCATACATAACGAAAATTGATTTGTATGTACAGCAAAGTAAGCCGGCTTTTAGTAAAATCTTGACGAATTAAATAAACACTAAAATACACTCACGGCGGCCAAATTAAACGAGGTGCTGGAAAACTCCCTGCGTTTCCATTAAGTAGAATTGGCAAAAAGCGACAGAACAGGAATGTAAACACTTAAAACTTTGCTCGGCGCGGAGTTCCACCGCTTCCTCGTAATAGAGGGCGCTGCTGGCAAACAAAAGCACGCCGAGTTTTAGTTTGAGCCGCCATTTTGTCTGTTCGGCGTTTTAACCGCATTCTATGAAATTCGTGAGCAAAACGGAACTGACGCGTGTGGAAGATGAATATGCAACGTTGATGTCGACGTGCATTGAAATGCGTGTAGCCTAGACCCTAGTAATTTATTACCCGCCTATTTTCTATTCCTTAGTAAACACTATATTTGTTTGTAATTCGGTTCAGTATAAATTACGAAAATGTAATTTTCATGTTGGACTACAAACCTAATTACTCTGTTGTGTCAGGTGGTGCTTAAGTCACATTGAGGAACGCAGTATTCTCTGATGTTCTGAGGATATACATTATTTAGCAACCAGAGGGGACAACCTTTGTGTGAGCTAGCGTGCTCGTCCCGTTCTGGATCACATAAGCACATCACCAACATTTGTAATGTAATGACCATCTCTCACTGAGATATATTTCTATTAAGTTGACCTTTAGGTTATTTAATTTCATTATGCGTATTTCTGCATTAAAAGTAAAGATATTATGTAAGTTTTATTTTAAAGTTTAGTTTAAAGTTTTGGAATAGTTGTTTTAAATTGTCATATTATTGCCTAGTATATTCTTACTTTTTAGCCTTAAAGCCGTCATTGTAACCGAGAAAAGATAATTTTTTTGTATTAAGAGAAAAATCTTGGCTTATTTTACTATTCTGCTTGCATTCCTTCTTATCATGCTGAGTCCGTGTTCATTTTAAATAGAGCTCTCGTAGACTTGTTTCTTAATCATACAAAATTCATTTATGTCGCATATCCCTGAAGGTTCAGTAGGTCAGTTTTTTATTGTGTTTACTGACTCGTCTTGTCTCTAGATATATTTAATAACCACAGTAGATGACCACAGTAAAATAAAAAGTTAAGTTATTAGTTAATGAAAGAACACTAAATAACAAATTTTTTCAAGTCATGTTTTATTTAATGGTTAAATAGGCCGCGAAGGCGCGCCTCGGTTCTTGGGGACTTACCTCTTTTATCCCCGAGCCCTTGCAATAGACCAACACGTGTCGTAACACCGTTTTAGTAGCACTGATTTTGACATACCACTTCATTGTTAGTCCTATTGAGGTAAGATGGCCCGATGATAGGAGTTTCCACACAAAAAAAAAGAGCCTTCCCGATATGTGAAAAATTATGTTTGCATAATATACAAATATTGTCTTTAATCCTTGTAAATATACATGCAATAAAGACAATGTTTGCACGTCATCCAAACTTTATACTGTAAGCTGCAGAAGAATGATGACTTAAAGTTTCAAAAATGCAGATAAAATACATAGTAAAGAAAATACTACATTTTATATGGCCATAATCATAACATACTGTATCCCAAAAAGTCAATTAAGACCATAAGACAAATTTGGGTCAGGCTTAGCCGTGACACGACTGTTTGATATCATGTATACCCATCTCCGACACGACATAATAAGAAACGTGGTAATTTTCCTTATATTGTTATTAAATACATAAACTAGTAGAACCAGTATCTATAATAAGTATAATATGATTATTTTTGCCACTCAAGAATAGTTATAAATAACTACGTATGTGACTACTTCCTTACTGTATTTGTTTAGGTATGAATAAACCTTATTCTTTTGTATTCCAGCATATTATATTCGAGAATATTAATTAACGTAATCAAAATGTACTGGAGCGAGTAATGAAGTTTGGAGACTACCACAATTACAATTAAAACTTGTTTAAGCCCAACACTGTGTTTCTTTTTCAGTTTACATTGGGTTAATAACTAAATAGTTTTTGCCCGTGACTTTATTATAGGACAGTGAAAAAATTACGGACAAAAACTTTTAGTTGTAAGATCACCGCTTATAAATCTCATTGAAGGGCCAACAAAGCTACTTTTGGGTAATACGAGACAAAAGAAGATTTATAAAACTATAGCAACTATTATATTTCTACCTCTAATAAACAGTGAATAAATTGATTTGATTTGATATAGTTAAAAGATATCCTCTTAACTTAAAATTAATTTTAAATGTTTGATGCTCCTTGCGAATTAAGAATTTCCGAGAGAAACAGAATTTCCCAAAATATGAGCCACTCTTCTTGCCAAAATAGTAGTCGGAAGGATAGGATAGGATGACTCCTCACAAGAATGAAAAGTTAGCTGTTAATCGGGGTGCACCGCAAATAGATTTTCTAGCCAAGTAGGAATAGTAGCGTCGTAGGTTGGAGAAAATATTACGATTGAAGAGCAGATTACCTAAGTGTAACTTCTCAGTTTTAAAGAGGTTTTGCAACTTGTCAGAAAAATTCAACGTGAATTCACAAACTTAATTCTTGTGGAAAATCAGTAAAGACTTATGGCAATGTTTATCTCAACTCAGTTACTCAGTCAAGTCAATATTGCAACTTAGCTAATTTCTTGTAATAATAATTTTGTCTCTGATCAATTAGGACAAGAGTTTGGCAATTCTTAAAAAAATGCCTTAATCCTATATATTATTTTACAACTGCAAACCAAGTATAAGCAATTGATTGTAGGATTAACTATGGATAACCATAGATAGGTATATTTATATAACTATTTAGAAATATTGATTTAAAAATTATGTATCAATCAAATCAGCATATGGTGCCATTTATCTCACTCACTTCAGCACAAAATAGGCTCATTTTTAATCTTAATTATGTTTATGCGATGAAATTATAATCGTTTGAATAAGTAAAAAAGTCGTGGAGCTATATTAAAAAATCTTAATTAACATTATAATTTCACAAGCTGACTCGGCACGAAAAAAAGAACGTAAATAGAATATCATAGAATTCGTAAGTAGTATCAATGTTATTCAATCTAAAAATGCTTTTAGAATTACGATTTCAGGTCTATGTGAAGACATGTCTGTAACCAAAAGTGGAGAGTCTAAATCTCGTACTAACATAAAATTAAAAATCGAAATCTGCTCCTCAATCGATTCTGTATTGTTATGTAAAGTGTACATTCACGAACTTTACAGCATAACAAACAGTTACTGAGCACATTTGTTTTGACATCAAACACTGTTGGTGGTAAAGATATTTTATTTAATACTAATATAATAAGTTAGTAGCCTAAGTTACTTCTTATAACACCAGGTATCTGCCAGTAAAAGTCAAGTGGAAATTGGTACACCCGTTCCGGAGATGAACAAACAGAGAGATACAGACTAAAATTTTAATTAATGATGTTTGGTAAAAATACCGTATTAACAATCAGATGCATTTAGTAACAAGTTGTTATTGTGACACTACAAACAGACACTTCAATTTTATTTATTTGTATAAATAGAAAATCCGTTAAGGAGTTCCATAATTTGACTCTGGGACTCTTCATCATATTATTTAATCATAATATTCTTATGACAAGGTTTTGCTTACATGCGGAAGCAAACACAAAAAGAATCTCACAAATTAATTAACAAATCTCAATTTAATCATTGTACACTGTACTGTGCTTACAAAAAAGTGAGGACTTTAAATACTCCATCTTTTTGAAGTCAGTTAAATGAATTTTATACATTTTTTAACAATTTTACTGCATTGTTGTTGAAATTGAGTTTAAGGAACAAACGGGCACCAAATGATTGAAAAAATATCTTGTGGAACTTGTTATTATTATTTTTATCGCGCAAAACCACAGAAAACATAACAGTTGGCAATACTTTAACTGGAACCAACTTAAACATTCTCTTTCATATTTTCTGTTGCATTCCGAAGTTTGAAAAGTGTCCGGTGCATAGCTCAGTAAACTTTTCTTTGTTATGTTTGTAACATTGAGGGGAAAAAATAGTTATCGTACCTATCGTCAGAAGTTAGTTAAATTTCTTTCAAGAGTCTTTTGATCAGATTTTTAAGTGGAATTTAATGGTTACTTTACTACTTTCGTGATACTCGGAATGTTTCATCAAGTCAGTGTGGTATGTATTTTTATCGTTTTCACAAGTTTATGTATTCTTTAGAAGAATAATAATAATAACTCTACACATCTCACACACGGCCGTCTAATCCCAAACTAGGCAGAGCCTGTACTATGGTAACCAGACCGCTGATAAACATACTTATATATTTCTAAATACATATATATTTTATAGAAATTACACCCAGACACAGAACAAATTATCGTGCTCCTCACCCAATTATTTGTCCTGGGTGGGAATCGAACCCACGACCTCTGGCTTAGCAGTCAGGGTCACTAACCACTAGACCAATAGGCCAGTCGAATATGATTCCTTTAAACGAAATAATTTCTCCTATTGTTCTTATCCACGTGTCGTATACAGGGTGTAAGTTACGCCGTACCGAATCTTGAAATAGTGTATTCAGACCATCATTCTGAGTGGAAAATCATTGGAAATTTCTGCCGGAAAATTCATATATTTTTTTTTTACTTAATAGTGATATCACAATGAGTAAACAGAACATTTTACCGAAAAAAAAAAATTAGTAAATTATTACCCCATACGGCCAAAAACTGCAATGTAAAACATTTATGCAATCAGCTGCTTCGACGGCGCCGTGCGCTGAAGGTCATTCACCGTACGCCACCAGTACGCGTGTTGCGTTACATTGCGTAGTTCAAAATCAAACTATTGTATTGACTGTAAATCCTTAATCTCGCATTTTTATGCTGAACTGACTTTTGCATTGTGCCAAGTATCCAAAGAAAGACGTTTTTATAAGTTATTCGCGATGGTGATACTTACACACTGTATGTTTGTCCACGTTTTCTTTATTTACTGTAGTTTTGTCCATCCAAACGTTGCCTATTAGAAGTCGCTTTAAGCGATAAGGCCGCCCTTTGTGTATATATTCATTTATATATTCTATTCCCTGCAAAAACATATCTTGTTGGTTTAAAATAAAGTTTATTTCTATTCTAAATGATAACATAACCCGGTATATGACTGAAACATAATCAAAAGAATAAACAATAACGGATATTACTTTAGTAGATTTACACACTAGTGAACGTTAGTAGGTGCATATTGCAGATAATTTACTTTGCAACATGTAACAAAGGGAAGTATCGACTTGGTGAATCTTCATTGTTTTGTACCCATAGTAACTAAATATGAAGGTAATCACGTAGAGAATAACGCTTGTCAACCGACATGTTCTCGGTGTGTCAGTTGTGATGCAATGACAGGCCTGTTGGTTGTGCAATCTGTGCATGTCTAAACAGTTCCGAATGTATGTATATGTCGCAGTAAGATAGTTATAGCCGTGATGTAGTTATATCCCTAGGGATATAATTATATACCATAAGATGGTATACGAAAGCGGTTCATACCTATCTTACTAAGATTATTCTATGATACGGGAACGATCTAGTGATGTATATTTTCTAATTTGCACAACGGATTACTCATATACTAATACGTGAAGAGAATGCTTTGTACCCATTTTAAAAGCAATTTCGAGAACGGGGGAGTGTGATATTTGGAATACTTAACGTTTATATATCGAAGAAATGCTGAAAGCAATAGGATTTAATAGAAAGCTAGAAATTATGTAAAAACGGCTACAAAAAGTTTATACGTTGACCTGTCATGCTACGAAAAGTCTATAAAATGATAGTTCAAAATTATACTGGTCTTAGAAATAAAACTAAACATTCAAACTTAATTATGATAGAAACTCGACCATCGGGCGATCTATCTTCTTCTATACATCTTAAGGTATATAATTATATCTCTATGGATATAATTATATCACGGCTATAACCATCTTATCGCTACATATAACATGAAAATGAAGTCATGAAATATGCAAAACGTAGGTAAAGAAAATGTCATCAGAAATATGAATATATTATTCGAGCATCTCAATCTCTATTATCTAAAAAATCAATGTAACAGATTGAAATTAAATATAATTGCTATATAAAAAATATATATATATTATATGCATATAAATAATGTACCGAGTTTTAGATTTACATTCTACGTACTGCAGCTTTATGTAAAAGTGAAGCCCAAAGCACAAATAAGATAATAGTTTCTTCGAATGCCCAAAGTAACACTCCCTCTTTCCGAATAGAGGACAGCACGGTGCTAACATTCACGTAATTGGTAAAATATTAAAAGATTTAATTCCATTCATTCAGTTGTGTTGACTGAGTTGACAGATACACCGACTTTGTACAAATCGGCAACATTTAAGGTCATTACTAATTGACTATTTACCGAACATCCAAAATGGACAGAGCTTAAAGGTGTCTATCAAGTTTTTATTCTGAGCCATTACTAAAATTATTGATTGACTGACTTATTTTATTGTGTTGCATAACCAAAATATAATTCCGACGGTCTTAACCCGCAAGTTAAACTGACTGAGCTGACAGTTTTTTTATGTTAGAAGTTCAATTAAATAAACTAATTTCACTAAGGGAACTGAAACAAAAAAAAATACTGAAAGCTTCGAATGTATGTGTGTCATTTCTTCGAAACCGATTTGCAAAATTTCAAGAGAAAATTGTGGACAGTTCATCATATTTTAGTACGTGGGTAGTACACAATTTTTCTTCATATATAAGGCGGCTGTCACTTAGATGGCCGCCTTAAAAAGTAAAGAACAACTAAATACATCAATGTCTCGTGATCTAGTGGTATTACTTTACACACATGTTTGCGTGTAATCTCAATTTTTAGAGCAATCTACACCAATCATACGACAGTATGTGTATTTTTAAAAGAAGCTGTTATTCAGTACATTTAAAATTTCAGCGTCATACATCTAATACCTTTAAAAGAGCAATTCTCGTATATCTACAAATTAATACGTGAAGCGAAAACTTTGGATCCCTTTTTACGAAAATTGGGCGGACGGAGGAGTATATATAGCACTTATAGTTTATACAGAGAAGAAGTGACGAATGCTAAAATTTTTGAACAATATTTGCTACAAAGTTAAAAAAAATGCAAAAACGGGTATGAGTGTCCAGTATATATTTTGACCTGTCATGGTACAAAAGTCTATACAATGACAGGTCAAGTAATATTGGCCAATGAAATAAACCATGGTCGAAATTCGACCACCACGCGATCTCTAGTATGTATACTTGTATATATATAATCTGAATCTAGAAAACGGCTCCAACGATTTTGATGAATATGCAGATACAGTTTTGCATTTTAAATTCAACTGCATAGTTGTATTTCCTGCAAAAATGCAATTTTACAAAAAAAATAATACGATTTTACAAAAAGCTACCGAGCAAAGCTCGGTCTCCCAGAACTAAATATAAGATGGGAGCAAACATAAGGTTAAAAGCAAAGTTTGACCAAATTATGTTCTAGGTAGCATACTAATATTTTCTTGAATAAATTATCGACATGTACATAATTAATAAATATATTTGCATTTCTTGGAATCATGATTCTTAAAAGTCTGTATTGTTGCAGAATTACCCGAAATGGGACCTAGCGTACGAGCGCAGAAGAGTTGGTATTCGATCGGTGACATGCTCCGCGCAAACTGCTCGTCGCCGCCCGCTGACCCGCCAGCCAATCTTACGTGGCTACTAAATGGCCAGGAGGTAATGCGGAAACTAGAAAAATAAGCGTTGGATTTAAAGAGCTCTTTGTATGCTTTCATTGTTAATTAAAGATTCAACGCTTTGTTTCTTAAGTGCGTTTAATTTAAAGAGTGTTGGTCATTGTCTATTAATTACTAACATTAGCATTAGGAAAATAAATCATATTTAAAATAAGAATAAACAGAAACTTTCTATATTGTATTGAGACACAAAGACTGTAAAAATATTTTAAATCTTTAAACTCAATAATGACTGATTAATGATTTTTTTTTTTTTTTTGTAGTAAATCTTTTTTACTATGGATAATTATATTCCATGCACTATAAGTTCTTCAATGCTGTAACATTGAAGGATTTACGTTCTGTAGCACACCTTGAAAATGACAAGGTATCTGTTTGTTGCCGTCGACGTGACAAGAATTCTAATATCTTATATTACATTCGTAGGTGAAAGGGCTGGATATTCCGCTGCATGACATCTCATACGGGCGAAGAAAACCTGTGATAAGCGACGCGTCGCTGGAAGATGCAAATAGAATAATATTTAGTCCATGGGACGCAATCTCGGGTTACGAGGAGCCCGTCACCGACAATGTAATAGACATTCCTGGCAATATCGACGGCGTAGTGGGCATTCCCTACATTGATAGCAATCGGAAACATAAGGATGAAAGTACCACCCGCCTTGCGCCAAGACTGGAGCAAATAGCAAATAAATCGAACATAAGTTCAGATGAAGAAAAATCTAACAAATCATCTTCGTTTAGCCAGCTCGTTATACGTGTACAGTCTGTGCACTTTCGCAAGGTAAGTGCTCATTATAACATTATTTTTTGTATATTTATTTAGATATATGTTCTATCACGTGTAACAATATTACATCCTTTTGGTAGAAATGGATAAAATAAGAATAAAGTAACAAAGTTTATTGTAACAAACGTGTATTATACACGTTTGTTTAGTCCCAGGTATATTCAACTTTTGCAGAACATAACCTATAAAGTTTAGGTACCAACCTATTCAACTCTAGGGCATTTTATTTCAGCATCGTTGGAAGAATTTACAGATTACCAGAACAGACCATAACTTTCGATTTCATATAGTGAAACATTTTTAAGTGTAGGACGAGAACTTAATGACTGCAGATTTTATTTACTAATTATCTTAAATATAATAGTAGTAGGAATTAGTGCTGATTCGGAAGGCCTGACCTAGAACCTTTGCCTTTTAAAAATCATTTTAGGCATTATTTCCTCAATTTTCCATAGTTCATCAACTTGCATAACTAAGTAAAAAAAGGCAAGGGAAATAGGAGGTCTGAAAGGAAGGTTTTAACTGTCCATGTGTCTCGAAAAATCAAACGGACATAACATTGGTCAGAGAGATTCCGTATCGAAATTACTTCAAAAAGTTATAGGAAAGCCTCACCAGCAGTAGAACTCGGACCACCGGCGTAAGATAGGAGTGGTTAGAACATTCGACTACCACGGAGGCTGTTCACTTGGATTATTCTTCTATAAAGTAACCGTTGAATAAGCCTCTATAGTTTTGACGTACAGGCTGTGTCCTTAAAATATGAGAATAAATAATTTCAGAAACTATACAAATATTTTAAATAGATTAAATAAATTAAATAGTTTATTAATTTTAACAATTATTACGGTACGCTTGTTGTGGCAGGGGCGGTTGAACGTGACGTGCGTGGCGCACGTGATGTCAGTGTGGTCGAACAGCGGCGTACTTTTACTGGACGAGGAGCGGCCGCAGATTGCGCCGGTTATGGGCAGCAGGGACTCAAACTCAGGTGATATTCTGAGGCTGTATCTAATATTTTGAGATAAAGTAGCTTTTAATGGCGTAAATATGCGTTTCATCGAATACGAAATTGTTAGGGAGGAATAGTTGGCGAGGCGACTACTTGAATCACTGCGCCACGCCAACGGTTATAAATTACATAGGTACAGAAAAACTTAGGCTGACGGTTCGATGTGTATGAACCACAATAAGGTGAATTAGACAAAACTTCTTTATCTGCGCGAATTTTACACAGAGTGGTTTCAGACGACTATCGTTTTTTATTCAAATGTTTAAAGAATTTATTCTCATAAAGACAAAGTCACTTACATGAGAACAGTAGATCACATTTAAGGTACTCAGAATAGACGCTATACAATGCAATAATGAGTCCAATTTACACCCACTTAACGCATTTCCTTTCAGGAGACGTTTTGTAAAATGTGCTGTGCTAGCTTGGCTTTAAATACGTTAAATGAGTTCACATTTTTATTTTAGAAGGTAGTTTATTGTAAAGTTGCGCTCCTCCAAATTCGTCGTTCTCAATAATACATCACGCTAAAATATCAAGATTTACATAGTGTGTTTTAGGTTTATAGATTAAAACTCGGTGCAGAGGCATTCTGTTTCTTCGTCAAAACTAAACTTTACATTGTGAAACAGCCTAAACATGCGCCTCTCACCTCATTACAGATCTTCAGGAACAATATCTCCATTTAATTACTAATGTCAGGTCATATCATATAGTAATAGCTTGAACTGTGCGGTATTATGTTAATAATTACAAAGATATGTTTGGAATTGAAAGCATTTGACGTCGCTCGCACCGCAGTTTATAAAAAAGGAATCGAGGGAAAAAGTTTAAATAAGTTTCACAGTTTGCAAGCAAGCGTTTAGCATGTTAAACGATGTCCTTTGTATAAAGGAAGATTAGGAAAAAATCATCCGGGTAAGGAACCAAAATTTACAACTAGGTAAATGAAATGTAGAATAAAAGTACTTTTTACTTTCGAAGGGATAAAATCACTTCGTCTAAAACTGAACTACATCTTAAAGGTGGAAAGTACGTGTCGTCCCGTAACGGAAATAAAAATGTTCGTCACGGAGGTTGAATCACGTGCCGAGTTACCAATTGCGACCACTTTAAAGTATTCAAATTAAAATGGACACCGACGTAAAAAAAGGGCACTCAAAAACATAGCTTAAAATATAATTACCATTGAAAAGGTTGCGCAGCGATGCTTGGCATGTTACGGACTACGCTGAACTGTCTTGGAATCTACAAAGAATTGTAAAGAAAAAGAGGACTTCTTTAAAATAATAAATAAGACAAGCGTAAATGAAATTTTAGTAGGATTGCCGAATTGTAGACAACTAGTCCTTATTTATTTTATTTAAACGTATAATTAAATGAGCGATAGAAACCGCATTTAAATCAAACAATTCGTTTATAAGGATACGGGGAAATACAATTAGCTCCTAGACGAAGTCAAGTGGCAAGGCAGAATGTGATCCAACAAGATGCCTATTTTGGGCGATGGAAGTGCCTGAATCCATAAGCCTGATACCCATTCTCCCACAGCCAACAAACGAGCGCGCTCTGCAACATTGGATGATGTGTTAATTAAAGCATCCCTTTCTAAAGTGCATAGCGGCGGGTCCCATTGCCTCTGAGATAATGGATTAAGATGTAAGAGAGTATTGGGACAAGCCATCTTGTACATATATACAAACACAAAACTTTAAAAAGTATAACTGCCATTTTTATTCTAAAACCTATAATATCACTTATTCCATAAAAGCCTGTCCTTTAAAACATTTTCTTAAAAGCTGTGCGAATAATTTTAACATTTGTTATTGTTTTTATTTCAATAAATGTTATTGACATTTACTAATCAGTAATTATACTATGTCTGTTATGTCATTTTCTTTATGACATTTCGATAAGTAGTCAATTAGTGATGACTCAACACGTTGCCGATTCGGTTAAAAATAATAATTCATTTTATTTAGGAGGAAGTTAGTGTCGATTTTAGGGTTTAGTAGCAGAAGGGCAACCAACGGGACCCTAATACTAAGCCTCCGCTGTCCGTCTGTCAGTCTGTCAAGGGGCTGTATCTCATGATCCGTAATAGGAAGACAGTTGAAATTTTCACAGAATGTGTATTTCTATTGCCGCTATAACAAAAAATTATAAAATAAATAAACTAAAAATTAAATTTTGTTCGATCTTTCTTGTGCGATGGTGCAGAACCCTTCATGCGCGAGCCCGACTCGCACTTGGCCGGTTTTATTTATTAAAGTTAAAGTAAATTTTAACTACAAATACTAAACTCGTTTAATAAATTATATTGCCCACGTTTTATACGTGAAAATTGATTGTTAATGTTACTGAGGACACGTGAGGAATCTAGTGTAGTAGTAACAATATCTGTATTCATAACTATAGACAAAAGGACTTTTGTACTGGATTAGAAATAGTTATTATTGATTCATAAATATGCAGTAGAAACATTCAATACAATGGAACTGTTTTTATTGCGTAAAACAATAATCATTTATTTAAAAAATACTACATTTACAGTATCATAATGTCTACAAAAGATAATAAATAGTATAATTGAATTAAAATAGTTCATCTCTATATTTTTCTTACTCCGCGTTTTAAAGTTTATTTTACGAACTCTGGCACAATTACGTCTTTAAGCAACTGTCGAAGAGAAAATATATTAATGGACAAAGTGTAGTTAAAATTTCATAGAAACTTAAATTTCAGTGGAATTTTAACGTTACTATAATAATATTACTCTGTTTTAGAGTCTAGGCTGGAGAAGTTACTACTAATAGTAACAGTTAATTTATATTATTTTATTTATCTGTCTATAAGTAAAGAATATAAAAAAAAACTCCTCCGCTCTACGGAAGACCATGATTACACAGCTCTATTTAACAAAGTGAGTCAGTTGGCTAGAGATTCATGTTGCCTATTTTATTGGCTTCACTAATTCCTTACTATCAGGTGCACCGTTTGTAAAAGAACTTTTAAACTTTATAGTATAGAATTCAAATCAATATCTTGCTTGATGTTTTAACATACAGCAGCGGGCCGCGGGGACAAACTACAGAACCAGGAACTTACCGATAATTTAACCTGTATAAATTGAAGTATTCAGATTGACCGCCTTTAGTACCATATCAAATATTGTTAAGCGGTTCATTATTGCATATCATTAAAGTTGAATGCACAATTCAGCAGTTGACTGACATTATTATTGTTTGAATAATTACTTACCAACATAATTATATTGCTAAAGTTTTCATTTTAATATATATGAAAATCCAAACAGTAAATAAATACCAGTGACCGTTTTAAATTTGCAATTGTTGCAACCGAGTGTTAATAGAAAGTATTTAAGTATATCTTGATATTTTTATAAAAAAAATCATATACAGAGTGTATATGAAAGTGCACTGCACATACATTTGTTATATAATCATCTTAATTAACGTGTTTAAAAAAAAAACCGTCTTTTAAGCACTTAAATAATACTGTTAAATATTTATTTCAAACTTATTTGACAAGCACTTAAGTAGGCGACACATTTAGCAGGCACTTTTAGTTATTGCTAGGTTTAGAAAATATAAATGTTGCATCTTAAAAGGTTTTTATTAGTCCTTTACCTCAATTTTCGTACTGGCTAGCAAGGATATATAAAATTTTCAAATTCAAAAGAATAGTTATGACATCATAACATAAAATCATATAAAAAAACAGCAGTCCATTTGTTTTTAAGCAGTTCGATTTTTCTTTGATATCACTGTTTCTGTCTGTCGAAATTGCTCATTAGTTTCGAATACGAGTTCCGTTGACCGTGCCACTGACGCAATACAGACATCACGCAATATCAACGACTTGTCCATTTATGAACGTGAAATTTTGGATTCTTTGTTTTCAAGATTTCGTTGACGAGAAAATTTCTATGTAGAAAACATGACATGGAAAAAGTCGAAGTACTCTGTATTGCACAAGTTTGTACGTAATAAAAAAATGTAAAAAAAGCACTTAAAAAACCTACCTACCGCTATAAAGAGGCACATGACAAAGTAAAAGTTACGGAATAATTCTCATTCTAAAACATGATGTCTCCATCTATTAGGAGATAAACCCTGTTCCCTGACTGTAATAAATATTCGCGACGAGGTGACATCCGAGTCGTAATTATTTTACCACGTAAAAAAGGTCATGTTGTTAATTAAGTCCCCTCTATTCAAAAGCGTTGCTCTCAGTACAAAAACGTAGAGGCGAATAATAATAACTCAATTTAGTCTAGTCTTACATAATATTGCAATGTAAAAAAAACCTGAATTCAAATGTAGAAAATGGTTATTGCCTAATAAGGTTTTATTCATTTATCGCAAATTATACTACAGGCATATAGGTTTGTGAATTAGATTACAGAAAGAAATTAGAGACCAAGACAGAAGACAAGAAATGAGGGATACAAAGTGTTGTGAAAAATACATCCAGATGATAATGATGTAAAAATCAGTGAAGTGCATTGACATTTACATCATTAAACAATCAATTTAGTCAAATTCTGCTATTTCAAAATGGCACACATACTTTTCTATTTTCGCCACAGAAATTTGCATCGTATACCTAAGACAAAAATATATGTAAGTCAGCCAATAATTACACATTTCTCGTATTCTCTATAGTGTTCGACATTCAGACCATTGCATACTGGTTGGCTAAAATACAGAACTGTATGTACCGATATTGTTATAAATCATTTCTAGATACTATGTAAAGGAATACCATAGGCACTTAAGAAAGCACGAAACTATAAAATATATAGGTATTAATTTAATGGTTGTTTCTAACTCGGTAAGTAATTTATTTGTAACTAATTGACGTTATAATAAATAGTACTGGCGTTGAGTAATACCTCGCTTATGGAGATACACTGTAGGTATGAAACTGTAGGTATATATGAAACATCATAAATTATACCATTAAGTAATACAAAATAGAGCTGAAATATTTGGATACAAATTCGTGTTACAAACTTAGGGATAAGTTCTGTTAAAGTTAGTTTGAAATAGGGCTAGGGCACGGAGCATCGGTGCCTTTCAATAGTTGAAGTTCCGTTGTGGTACTTCTCGGGAGAAATGAAGAAGATGCCTTCTTACTTAGAATTAATTAAAAAAAAAAAATGAATTAATAATTTAATTTCTTAATTTCTTTTTGGAGTTTACTCCTTAAGAATCGATTTTCATATAAGGCGCCCGGTATGAAAAAAATATGAAGAATAAAATTTAGTGATCGGAGGGCAGCGTAACGCTTTAAGGCTTTGTTGTGCTTTTTGTGCTTTATTAGAGTTTACTCCTTATCCTCGCCGCATGTAAGTAGATATGTGTATATTTAGTGTACCTTTATGTAGACAATATATATGTATGTATATATATATATATATATATATATAGAATATATACTGTGAACCTACAGTAAATTGTAAACTCCAGTCGTGGGCCGGAGCTGACACACACCTGACTTTAAAAAAAAGGTTCTCAATTTAGATAACTCGTTAAGTATGTATATATAGATATCTGCGCTGTTTTTATTTATAAACTGATTGTAGTGACACTTTTTTTTCACAACAGCAGACACCACATGTGTTAAGAGCAATGCCAAAATGCCATACAAAAAGAACATGACGTGATTAATACAATAGGTTGTATTAATGACGTCATCATTAAAATATGAAATGTATCGTAGGCAATACATTTACTATTTTAATATTGATATGCACATGTAATTTATTTTATTTTTTTTAAGACTTCAATTGTAATTGAATAGAAGCTAATTTAGGGCAGGAAAACACAAAATTGTACACTAACAATCTTTGATATGGTAATTAAGTAGAAGGAAATAACGTTCCTATTTCTCATTAACAGAAAATAATTAACTTTAGTGACGTTTTTATCTTTGAACATTGAGAAAAGTGAAGAACTGCTTTCGCTGAGAGCTAGAGTCTCTCTCGTCGGAAAAAAAAACCGGTGGGGTGACGGCCCGAGGGGGATTACACACGCACAAAAAAAAAAGTTCAGATTCCTGTAAATTATACATACTGGAATTGTTTTATTGCTTTTACTGATAATTTATAAATTTAATGCCTACTACACATCAAATGCCAATTTAAGAACCTACTTCAAAAAAGGAGGAGGTTCTATGTTCGGTTGTATGTATTTTTTTTATGTATATTTACCGATATTTCCGTCATCTATGAACCGATTTCAAAAATATTTTTGAAGTGAAAACTTCTTTAGCGGCGTTGTGCAATTTTTGGGATGGGTAAAAAATGTTAAACTCGCGTCAGGACACGTGACCCTGATCGAAAATGTATGGAAAATGTGTCCGAGTGTCATATACTTAAAAAAATATTTTTATAACGAGATCGAAAATTCGTAAGACGGAGGCGAGTTTCGTATATTTACATGTACAGCGTCAGAGAGACATGGAGAGGGAGGGAGAGAGGGAGGGAGGGGGGGTGAGTAAGGCGGGTAGGGAGGGAGAGGGAGAGAGAGAGAGCTGACACACTTTCTTTTTAAGTGTAAACTTCTTTAGCCACGTTTGTGCATTTTTGCTGATTGCTGAACCTCGTAACCGTCACGCTAATAATACATAAATACATCCACTAGAGGGCGCTAATCTAAACATTGAGTTCTGTCAGCTCTTTATTAATTAATGTCACCAACCTGTTAATGTGACGTTTTAAGTTCGTCCTTTTGTTTAAGATTTCACTTCTGTCGGCAGTCCCATGACTGCCTATTTTTTTTTTATTTGAAAGGTCAAACCCTTTCCCTAAGTGATTCTATTGTCGCCAAGTCCGGGTCTGATGATGGTATCTCATCGAAAACGAGGAAAACCCTTTAGAAATTAACCGACTTAAAAAAGGAGAAGGTTCTACGTTCGGCTGTTTGTATCTTTTTTTATAACTTATTAAATCAAGTTCAGATCAAGTTCAATTCAAGATCTTTTTTTATAACTTATTAAGTCAATTAAGCAAGTTGCTAGATAAACTAAATTACATTACAGTAAGTAATATTCTAAATACCGTATCTACTCAGTAGGTACGTACCTTACACTAAAAAAGGAAAAATAATCACTTAAAAAAAAACATTAAACTGACTTCAAAAAGCAGCAAGAAGGGCACTGAAAACTGAAAAATAATCGATTTCAAACTTAATTGAAAAGATCAGATACATGTGACACTTTTAACATTATAAGGAACATTATAAATGCACCAGGTACCTATTAACATTTTTAAAAACCTGTTTTTTTAAACTAATTGAGGACCACTGTCACTAGAAGATGTCAATAACTCATAATTTCCCTTTTGTTTTTTCGTGTAAGTCACAATGTTACCGTATTCTATATTATTGTTGCATGTTCGTAGTTATGTATTTATATGTATACTCTCACGTTACTTTTAACATATTTTATGCAATTAAATAATGTTCTGAAAGTGCTCCATGCTACCCTAAATTAATTCCCAATTTCCAGCCATGAGATGGAGAAAAATAAAAAAAAAATCTCCATCTCATTGCTGCCTGTAAGAGATTGCCATAGAGCGATTAAGGCTGCCACTTGTATAAACCGCCATTGTTATTCATTTTACTCCTCAATGTTTCTGGTGTACAATTAAGAGGTAAATTATTATTATTATATATTTTAAGAATGGCAGAGCTGAACTTGTTACTGAAAATATCGTATTATTTATGTAGTAGCCTCCCAAGCGATGGTTAATATTAACTTGTTATAAATTTATATTAGTATTCTAGGATTAAGCATTTTAGCCGCAGGCTGAAGTAGCTTCCAGCAAATAATCCACACAGAAACAGCTAAACCCTCTTACTTGGAACTGTCAACTCTCCTACTTGTAACAGAGAGATGCCTTCTCTCAAAACGCGTCTACTTTCCACTAGGCACTACATTAAACGTGTCTACCTATTTAACATAATGGTCTCCGCGACATTTTTTACGTACATAGTGACATTTTTTTAGTGTTAGGGACATGAAGGTTATAAGAGCGGAGTAATAAAGCCAAGGTTATTGCTTATTCTGACATTTTCGTAGGCATTCTTGAGAATATTCGTCACAGTACCGTTACGATGTTTCTTATAAATAGGGTAATGTATTTCGAGATGTTAAGGGCAGATACTAACTTGATATAGTGATATTTGATAATGAGGTGCACTTCAGAAATGAAATAGAATAACAGGATCTTTGAAAGAAAGTGTTTTGAAATGTTGCAGACCATTGGCAGGAAAAACTTGTAGTCTATACTCGCATATACATACGTACATATGTAATCTCAAAGCTTTGCGTTCCGCATAGCACTGTCTGACAGTAGACTTTTGTAAAAAAGGGTATGCTGGAACATCTAAAGTTCAGAAATCATAACAATCTTTTACACTACAGGAAAAGCAATTAATTTATCCTAAAAAAATGTTAAATGCCATTATATACATTTGTTTATTACTTTACCCAAATAAGTTTTCAATTTACGATGAGAAATATTAATCCTATCGAAAGTTTGTGTGTATGAAGGAGTGTTTGTTTAGAACAGATTTTACTGAAACATAATTTATACACCAAAATAAAACAAGAGCTTTATTAAAAATATGGTGTATATCACGATAAGTACCAAGCAATTTGGAGAAAATGCTACTTATCTTTTTTTTTTTACTGTAAGACCTGACATAATCACGAGGACCTGCCGGAGCTTGGTAGCTTTGTCGCCACGTCGCGTATATAACGCCACTCCCGGTCCTATGACCGTGTGATATTGTGTAGTTTTAGCTTATTGTCGAATAAGCTAAAACTGAGATGAGATAATAGTTTCGTCATGCCTTCAGCGGTGTGGTACCCACACACAGAAATAAGAAAAAGTTTGTTATAATAGCAGTAAATACTATCAGAATAAAAAGGCTCTATAGATGAAAGACAAATATTTTTTTAGTTCAGCCGACATAGAATTAGTCATCATCGCTTTCATCTCTCAAGAACACATAAGTACCTACATATAACGTACTGTATAACATATACAGAAGCAAATACGGTTAAATAATGTATCGGTTGTATAATTGTTTTGTTTATACATTTATGAAAGATGACTACTGTGTGTGGTGTAGGATGTACTCTTCGATCAAATATACCTACCTACCATAGATACACGTTCCCTAATAAAAATCGCGTAAATACTGACACCAGTACTACATACTTATGCGTGCATTTAATAAGCTATCCTTCTAATAAACCCGACCATACAATGAATGTCCGTATAAATATATGTTGCAATAGTTTGATACACAAACTTCAATGTAAAGCGTCTGTAGGTTCTGAATTACCAGAATGGAACGTATTAGGCTCGTGGTAGGTTTTACACCCGTCCAGACTAACAAACTTATGGAGTCAACTTGTGTATCATGAGTTTTTATAGTACCTACTTGAGAAATTGCATCAAATATCTGTAGTTATAATATTTTCCTACCGGCTTCAGTGATGGACGAGGTAAGTGGTAATCGTCATCTCATGGTAAGCGGTTAATTATCTCTCATGGACATTACTGTGTTCCCTTAGCATGGCAGATATTCTGTAGGGTATTTTGGAAGGTTATCTTTAATACAAAATAGTTCTACTACTTGCATGTTTTTGAAGATGGAAATGTATCATTTTATATTATATAGTATTTTATTTTTTCATAAACTTTATTTATAATTCTATTGAATTAATTAAATTAATCACTTATAATTTTCTACAATTTTATTTCTGGTACGCAACAATATGCATAAGAAAGATAAATGGCATTTTAATAATGTCAACTTATTAAACAATTGCCATTGGGAAATAAATAAAAGATTGTTTTTTAAATTTCGGTAGAATTTTTAAATTGAATAGAATTTGGTAGATAGAAATGAAAATAAATAATTCATCATAATCACAAACAGACATAATATTTATTTATACAATTTGGGAGTAATTGCTTAACACTCTTTAGTACTGTGGAGGCACGATCTGCCTACAAATATTTTTTGTATAAATACCTGGCCCCCGTTTAACTAGCTGGTGATTTAAAAGAGTGGCCGTGAGTTTGCTTATAGATTTACTATTTAGATCAACACTGGTAATATTTATTGTTAAAATAGTTTTACTGTCGACAAAGCATTCTATTGTTGCTGTGACATTTAGTTGATCTATAATTAATCTAATAGCAAAACTTATTTTAGCACAGATAGTTGGTGCCATTTTTTGTGCTCCGATCGCCGATCGATTTTGTACATCTATGTTGTATATGAATTATTTGATCAAAGAATGTCCGTTATGTAAAAGGCAACACTTCTAAATTTGTTGTTTGTTAGTGAAGTCGGTCAAAATACGTTATGTCACTAACATGCTTCAAAGTGAGCTCACTCGCCACCAGTATAAACACTTTTTACTCTCTACTACAAACAATGCATAAACTACGTTCAAATATCATTGTGTCACCTACGGCACGGTGCAAACATTATTATTCATATTCAAAATTCATATTAAAGTTATTGTGTTTACCAATAATTTTACGCGATAATTTTAAAATTATTCCACGGTTAACGATGTTGATTTTATAATTATTTACAAGGAAGGACTGTTACTCTTTATTATAGAATTGTTTGTTCTGCCATGTAAATGAGTGAGCATTTCTGATAATTTCAATCTTTATCTAGAAACTCCCATGTATTCTGTGTCTCATTACCTATGAAACTAATAATTATACTTTTGAGGTCTGAAAGCCATGCTTCGGCACTCATGGGCCGGCTCGACCGGAGTGATACCACGGCTTCACAGAAAACCGGCAGTAAAGCAATATTGTCATTGCTTTTCGCCGAGTGAGTGAAGTTACCGGAGGCCTTAACCCTTCCCTCCTCTCCCCCCCTTCCCCTTCCCTCCTCTCCCCCCCTTCCCCTACTTCCACCTTAAAGGCCGACAACGCAATTGTGACTCGTGAATTGCAGGTGCCCATGGGCGGCGGTAGTCATTTACCACGCTTTAATAGGTATTCAAATTTAAAATAGTTCCACTATCCACTTCCTGGTTTCATCATCAGACTATCGTTAAAGCCCAAGCCCAATCTGGGCTAAACTCGTCAAAACAAATCATATCAGCCCAAACTCGAGGGGTTTCCTAGTAGCTACTGAAGAGTTCCACTATCCACCTTCAGGCTCCATCTTCGGAGAAGTATTATAATTATTACTATATTTTGTTAAATAAATCGGCTTCAACAAAATAAATACTTTTATATTTTTCTTTTTGTGTAAACCCTCACGGGTCGTCACCTCACCAGGCCAAACGGTGAGGTGGCATGTCGGACTCGAACCGACTAAAACCACACAGTGTACTGTCACTGGGTCTTCTTGCCGGGACCTCACGTCTACCCTAGAAAGGTGCCCTGTGAACCCCAGCAGACATGGCCGCCTGTTGCGCGAGGTGACCCCACTATGATGTGTCCAATCTAATTTAGAGCAGCGTGCGGAACACGTCGCGTCGTGGTCGCAGGCCTGCTTCTTCTAGAGCGACAAGGCCCTCTTCATCGAGCGCTTGCCTAAAGCTCTCATTGAGGCCGGAGATAGCTTTGCGGTGCGTACTAGTTCGCTCCCGTTCCCTTTCAGCCGCTTCTTTGGCATGCATCACTACCTCAAACCGAACGAGGCAGTGGAATCTCATGCACTCTCGCTCTGGACCACACCGATAACTGCCGCGACATCGGCACGCTGCTGCGCCCACGCAGTGCACTCCATCAAAGTATGGAGCATGGTATCCTCGCGGCAGCTCCCGCAGTGATGGTACACAGTCGTTGACTCCCGACCGACACAGGTACTTTCCGAAGCAGCCGTGTCCGGTGAGTACCTGCGTCATCCGTCATTCGGTAGGAGAGAGCGCATTGTCACCTTTCCAGCCAATCCTTCATGACGGGCTTTATCGCCAAAATCGTGGCGTGCCCTGCACTCCGTCGCTCAAGTCGTTCTTTCCGCTGAGCCATGAGCACCTGGCGGAGCTGGGACCATTCGCCTCTATTACACGAAGGACAGGTGTCAGGTCCCACCCTGGGCCTCCCTGCGCCACTGGTATAGTATTGCGATGGATTTCACCTCCAGTTCTCATGGCGGAGTTCCGGGTAAGAGACTCGCCGCTTCAAAGTAGACCGTGCGGTATCTTCTTATAATAATAATATAATAATAATCCATTTATTTCAGAATATATCCATAATTCGTTAGTAAACAATTGACCTTAACACTATGTTAGTACATGCAATTGGCATAGATAATTAATTATGGGACTGTCATATCTGTCCGCAATGACACTCAGGAGACGGTTAGGGCTACCACGTATCCTCTGCAGCAGTGAATCCGCTCGCTTTCGCCTGATTGCTGCAAAACCGTCTGTGTGAGCATCGGCGAACATGCCCGAGGCACTGCACCACCGTGGCAGCCCCAACAGCATCCTAAATGCATTGTTATACTGGACCCGGAGAGCACTAATGGTCTTCTGCGTACAAGTGGTCCAAAGACTGCACGTGTAAAATGTCTGACAGTACGCTTTAAAAAGCGTCAATTTTACTTCACACGTGTAACGTGCAAACCTTCGGACCAGCATGTTGCTTCTAACCGCCAGTGCTCTTCGTTCCCGTTCGACATCTAAATCGTCCTTCATATTTGACGTTACTATATTCCCAAGATATTTAAACTGTTGAACACGATTCAAGATCCCGCCAGCTAATGTTAACGAGGGTAAATTAACTGACAATTTATCACCGAAAACAAGAACTTCACTTTTCTTCGCGTTGTATCTTAAACCGTGCTCAACAGCATATTTCTCACACACCTGTAGTAAGTTTCTCAGACCATTGACTGAAGGGCTTAGTAAAGCCATATCATCCGCGTAGCTTATGTTGTTAAAGGCTACTCTATCTATATAACAACCTGAATTCATACAGCTAACTTCACAAATTAGCGCATCAATATATAAATTCAACAATATTGGGGAAGTTAACCCCCCCTGTCTGACCCCACATTGCAATATATATTCATCTGATAGCTCATCTGACCATCTTACATAATTTACTTGGTGCTGATACCAATATTTAAAGATGTTAATTACCCCTAAGGAGATATTTGATTCTAACATTTTCGACCATAGCTTTTCGTATTTATGACCATAGCTTTATGACCCTGACCTTATAACCCGTTCTGGGCATCGCACAATTGCAGTATTGCAGTTCGTCATAGTTTCCGCCTAAATTGGGGCCCCATATAGGGCCATGGACAGCACGATTTTAACGTATATGAACGTATAGTTTCCTACAGGAGGTTTTGGGCCCACCCAAGTTGGGTAGTAGCCGCGAAAGCGCGGCCGCTGCAATCACAAGCTTGGGGGCCAGACTTAGGAAGTCGTGTCTGAAACCCCATCAGCTGTCGAGTACTAGTCCCAGATATATTATCGTAGACTCGATGCCAATGCGAACACCTTCCACAACAAAAACGGATCCCCTAGGTGGTCCCTTGCGAGGACCATGGAAGCAGAGGGCCTCAGGTTTGTTGAGAGTCACCTGAAGACGCACCCGCCGAATTCTTGTAGCAACCCCGGCCATGGCCATTATGATTTGATTTGATTATGATTTAACTATGACGGCGAGGAGCGTCTTGCCCCGCGCCGTCACTACGAAATATATACCCAAATTTAAGGTACGGAACTGTTTCGTTGCCTAATCTCTATACACATTTTTTTATGTTTGTTTGTTCAAAATCGTAAATTTCCTAAAGTTCTTAACCTATCGTTTTACACGCATGTTTTTTAAATATAAAAATAAATGTTTGTTTGTTCGTATTTTATGCGCTGACGTACCGTTCATCCGATCATCATGATATTTTGTCTACACGTTGAGGGATACAAAGAAGGACATAGGCATGAAAGCATCTAGAAAAAAGTACTATTCCCGAGGGATGGTAAAATTACTTATACGCAAGCGAAGCCGCAGGCAAATTCTAAAGTTACAGGCTAACTTTAGAATTTGCCCGCGGCTAACAGTTAACAGTTTACTGACTATTTTAATTACATAAATTCAGTAAGTATGTCGCGCCTAGTACCTATAAATCACTTCGTTATCAGACAGATTCTACCGACAAATTAAATAATTAAAATCACACAAATGAGTGCTACATTTCATATGTATGTTTCACTATCCAGTTGTTACTGACGTTAAAATATCATTAATAAAGACAACTTATAAACATATTGTACACTTTTTACAGTGTCCCTCGTATTTTCTGCTCTATTTAGCCCTTCCACGATACGGTCTGACTGAATCATGATGCATTTCAGCCTTATTAATGTCACACGCTTGAAACCAGTTAATATACAGTGATCATGACCCAGAAAATGCAACGTTATTGTTAGACGGATAGACATCGAATGCATGTGCGTGTTGCAGATCAATAACTGAATTTGTACGAGAATACGCACAAAATCCATGAATAATTAATTATACAGTGTTACAGAAAAGTGTGGTGAAATTTTAGAAGCGTTATGTGTAACCGACAAATAGTTTATTTAGCTTGAAGAAAATGGATTTTAAAAAATAATTAGTTTTATTTCTCCGGAAAATGCTTTTCGCGCTAAACGCATTATGAATTTTCATGTCAATTTCAATGATTTTATTTTTATTTTTTGCATGATATTGCATTAACATTCTTGGTATTAAATACCTATAGTTTCATTAATTTCAGCCCTCTCACATACGAAATATTATACTTTATAGTCAATTTTCAAGTTTGATTTTTCAGCTTCAAAAATTATAATTTTAATTTTTTAATTTTTGTATTAAAAATCGCAAATTTTCATAAACCTTTCTATACGACTGCGCTTTACTATACGACCATAAAATATGACCACACCTTTCTGTTACACTCTGTATTTTACGGCACGGCGGCAGCGCTACCTAGTCCTTAACTAAGCTTAGCTTAGGAGCTATGCATATTTTTATTCAACTTTTAATTAGTTTAAAGGTTTTGATTCCGGAGTCGTACAAAATGTTATTGCATATTTTTTGGTTAAGAACTTCTCCTTAGCATCATGATATGAAGTAAATGTACCTGATAGAGTGCAATAAATCCTCATCTTAAGTGGGACCGAAATATTTCCGGCAATAGTGAGATTTTTTTTGTTATTCACATTACGAGTTTATTGTTTGAGTTATTTATTTTGAGGTCATTACTTGGCCTATTATTCTTATGACATTGCCATTATATATTGCTTTTGCTGTACAGGTGCTGGGCACCTTGCATTCATAACCTTGAGTTTTACATTATACCCTGCACAACTAGATTGTCTTCACCGGTTAACCTCTAACTAAGTGAGGAATAGAGAAGATGAGTCTATTCAACCACGGCACAAGTTGTGGAAAGAATTTTTGATTTTACATTTACAATGGATAAGATAAATGGCTAATGGCGGCTTCGTGCCTTACGGGGTCCATAATAATAGTAATAGTGAGAACTTGAGACACCCTAGGCAGAGCCTGTACTATGTCACCAGACGGCTGATAAACATAGTTATGTATTTCCAAATACATACATATTAAAGATAACTTACACTCAGACACAGAACAAATAATCAGGCTCCTTACACAATTAATTGGGTCGGAATTGAACCCACGATGTCTAGCCACTAGACCGACAGGCCCGTAGTGAGTTGTAATAAAAGGGTTGACAATTAAATCCTGTCACTCAAGATTCCACTTTGACACACATTGACATCATTACCTTTCCTACCTGATGAGGCAGGACCTGTCGTGTTACAACTGCTTAGGAGTACCCGGATCGCATACTGTCTACAATCTAAATATAAACGTTAATAAATTACATACTATACTTTTAACTTCTTTCCAAACGAATATATTATTTAAATTTGAAAATGCTTTCGTCACACGTTTTAACTCTAACCGCGACGTTAATCAATTGAAATGACCGCTATTTACAAAGACTCGTTAATATTTACGCAAACTGAAAGAATAAATGTTCATTCAACAGTAACAAGCTAGAAACGACGTCATTTCCTTAGCTATGCAGCATTCTCGACTTTATGTTAACGTTAATTGCTTTAATTACCAACTACAGCTAATAAGATTTTGTTATTGTTTCAGGCCTTCGTTCTACATCTCATGTAGGCGTGCTGGCGGTGCTCAATTGTTTGTTATACAGACATTGGTAAGACAAAACACGTCACTTTTCACTTGATTCTTATGGTTATACGATCTGTTATTATAAAGGTACGTGTTCAACTTTATGGTAGGTGCATCTAGAAGATCATAATGATTATTAAGTCCTTCGTCGTGATCACAAACACATAAAACAACACAAATCAGCGGTATCTTCGGTTTTCTATTGTAGTTTTTAATTAACTGTAATGTTAATTTTGAATCCGAATTCCACAATAAAATACAGAACATATTTATCATGTTCAATTTTATAAATCAGGTGAACCAAACCTACCTATGAATACCTATTTATATAGATATTCTATGATTAAATTTTATATTGGATAATTTTCCAATATAAAATTTAATCTTAGAACATCTACCTATGTAGAATGATATAGGTGAAAAAAGGTGCTAATTGGCTAAGTGTACCCACTCGTTACTAAGATTCACTGAACAGTATCTGCTCTAGAGGGCAAAAAGGACTATTTCACTAAGATCGAGGTTAGACACAACCACTGGTATAACCACTTAATAAAGGTTTAATACTTTTAGAACTTATATTTGTCATTAAAAAATATATGTTATCACCTGCTTCTAACACGTAAGCGAAGCCAATAAGAAACAAGTTGGAAATAAATCGATACGAACAGCGTTGTGTTAATGCTTCTAAAGTGTGATACCTTCATCGTACCTTATTAATATTTACAAGGCACGACACCTTTTATGGAACCTTACAAATATTGAATGGTCCGGACTTATCTCTAATGCCCGGAAACAGAAATCGGGCGAGATGGCACGTACCTATTTCAAAATATAGATATTACAGATCTTTTTAGAAACCGATTTTCCTTATTCTGGTCTATTTATTTGTGTCTTATTTACGTAATTATTTTGTCAAACTGTAAGTCCTGCAAACACTTTCTGCAAATACATTGCATCAAATATATGAAGACTGTATGAAGAAGTTATCAAATTGAACAGTAGATATTATAAATACAAAAAGATAGTATACATGCAAAAAGAATGTAGCTGTAGTTAGAAATTATTTTTAAATGAACGAAGGCCACTCAGAGTTCTCTTTGGGGGTCGTTTAGTAGGAAGACGTGTGATACCCCACTAGGCTCCAACAATCTCTTAAGCAAGCAAGCACTTAATCTGTAAATGTAATTTTGAATTAGATAAAGTAGCAATTTAAACAGAGTTACTTCTTTAAGGTATGACTGTGTATGTAGGTCTGGCTTACCTATCTATTTCCCTTTTGTATAGTGTATTTGATTCCTAATATAATTATGTTAACGAAGTATATTATTTGTTTGCAAAATCGAGCTCAAACAAAATATGTATACAGATTCAAAAGGTCAAAACAGGTTTTTGTTTAACAGTAACCTTTCAAAAAAACTGTGATAGTTTTACATTATTACACTTTTAAAATTTTAAAACTTGGACTAGAAGTGCAACCTACTTTAAACTGCAATCGTATACAAACTGTTGTTTTATGTTACATTTATTTTTCATACAATGTTTAAACTAGGACTATGCAATTGTATATATATTACTTATTTAAATAAATAAAAATGCCAATGTTGACACTTATATTTGGTAACATCAGCGCTCCGTATTTTTTAAAATGTATATGTCAGAGGTACCGGTATTGTTTGATGTTCGCATAAAATACGTTACGGGCATTATGTCTTTTCAACATTTTTATCTGGTCATAACTTATTCGATTTTATTCACAAATCGTGTTGTGAGCTGCAATAATCTGTTTTACATGTATCTCACCCAATCACAGCTGTCGATGCAGGGAGTAATTGGAAATGGAATGAAAATATATGGTATCGTGGTTTAAGCGTAGTCATATTTTTGAATGAAATTGTACATGTTCGAGCCACTTTTTTAAAAGAATTATTATTTGCCGCATCAAACTTTTTTACTTTGTCAATATTACTAAGGTGGCAAACCTGTATACACCAACCGCGCCTTATAGTTACCGTAGTATTTGGACGCTTAAAACTCCCTGACTCTTAAAAAGGTTTTCGAAGAATTCTAGTCTTCTTTTAAAACCAAGACGCGACTTTCAGATACATTTCAGACATTCAAATCAAGAATTTACTTTATATATTCGAAAATACAAAAAAGTCTGAGATTTTTTTTATATTGATCTTTTTTTTAATCTATTGCTTTTATTAGATTCTTTCAAACGAGATATTGGCTCAAATATATATTCAAATAATAATTTCATACATTATTAAGCTCGTTGGACTTTGAAATTAGGCCTTAGTATCTACTGCAAAAATATATAAGATAAATTTGTATATATCTCGTAGTGATATAAAGGAATCTAACCAGAGCTAAAAAGGTCATAGCTACCGTTTTTGGCTGCAGCAGAGTCACAAATGATGATGACTCTCCACCTCTTTTGACCTTTATGCCGCCACCTACTGAAAGGGTGGTAATTTTTTTGAACCTTACCTTCCACAATTCCTATCCGTAAGTCCGTGACAAATCATATTCACTGCTCTGAAATAATACAGAGATATAGAACCCGCAAAGCCCCTCGTCTATTATCCAATGCACCCTTTGCTATGTAGCCTCAACTAAAAACTTCCGCCTCGGCAGAAAACTGTCTAGAAACAAGAAAAGTGCGGTAACTTTCCTTGGTTCTTCCACTTGTTCCTTGAGATTCCACAACAAGTTAACCATGTAAATTATTTAAAGTAGTCGGGACAAAAGTTATTATTTGCTTGTATTGTAATTAATTATGTACTGTAATTAATATTATTAAATAATGTTAAAAGTCATAGTAACGACTCATAACTTTTATATATTGTTAAAAATATATGTTAGCTTAAAATTTAATTTATTCAGACAGATCATAGCTTAAAAATTAGAGTACAATGGGCGGTCTTACCGCTAATAGCGATCTCTACCAGACAACCTAGGTCCTAGTAGTTAAAAAGACCAGGCTAGTTTGTTAAAAACCTACGAACTCGTATTTGGTATCTTTAAAGTACTTCTGAAAGGGCCAGTGGCAATAATGTAGTTACAGCATTCTAATATTTAAAAAATCAAGTATAATCTTTTTTTTTTCAGGACTGTCCGATGATCAGAAGATTAAGGAAATATGAACTTGTCACTTTCTCATCTAAAATCAGTGTTAGACTTTAGTGATTAAAAAATAACATGAAATTGATGCAGGTAAAGTTATTTTATCAACAACGTGAGTTAAAAGTAGTGAATTTTATACTTGTACATAATTAGACTTGTATTTAGGACTTTTAAGATGATAGTGATGTTTCGCTTCGACGAACCTTATGTACGTAACTGTTACCTTAAGATAAGATATTTAAAATAAAGGAGATCCCTGTTTTTAAATTATTGTTTTCATTTCTAAGTCACTCTTCAACTATAACAATCTCTTTTATCAAACAATTATCTTTAAAAAAAAGTATCGCCGACTTCATTGCGCCTATATCATGAAAAATTGTAAAAAGCTGTATTTTTCATCCCTTAATCTTCCATTCTTAAAAGGGTAATATTTTCTTTAAATTTAAATAAGACCAACATTTACTAAAACTTATTCAATTAACAAAAAAATACCCAAATCACTTCAAGTGTGTCTATAAAATTTGAAGAAATCCCTCAATTTCTCCAGAATCCCATCACAAGATCCTGACCTGATGACCATGGGACCACCCTTTCAAACAAAAAAAGAATTTTCCAAATCGGTCCAGGCGTTTTTGAGTAATCGGGGAACATACATAAAAAAAATGATTCCGACGAATTCAGAACCTCCTCCTTTTTTGAAGTCGGTTTAAAAGTACTACAAGTCTTGCAGTATTAAGAGTATTTCAAAAAATAGTGGAAAACTAATAATTTTTAACCGGGTTGATGTCCCACAACGCGCTGCTCACTCCATGGTTGCATCTGAAAGAGGTTCTTCTGCCATGGTTGTTAGATGGCATGCGTTTTAGGTAATCTCATTTCAACGAGCAAGACTGACTTCGTCCACTGAGATAATGATGATGATTTCACTAAATATTATTATTTATTAAACCTGTATAACTGTCACTGACAACACGAATCATCTATACAGTAAAGTGGTTATCAAATTCAAATTCAAATTCAAATTCAAATTCAAAATCATTTATTCAATTAAGACACTAAGTGACATTTATGAACGTTAAATTGAAGCTACTGTTAAAAATCATAGATCGACGCAAATAGACGCCACAGCATGTACTGGATTGTCGAGGTAAATTAGGTGAAAACACCAAAATCTACTGCCTGCTTGTGTCTATCTATAACTTCCAGTTTCCAAAATGCGTAGAGCCCTATGAGAAGAATACTGGCAAAGAAACTCATGGCCACTCTTTTTAAAAGTCAGATCTTCAGGTACAATGGTATTAGTGTTACATAAAAGATAAGCATGATGCAAGCTGTTGCCACCTGAATTACATTTTATTGAAATGCTCCAAAAGCTAACGTACAAACAAAAAACATCACTCAGTGATACCGTTGAAGGTTCGAACCTATTAAACATAGAAATCATTCAAGGTGCACATCAGTTACAAAGTCTACTGTTAAAACTAATTCGTGACTGGATTAAGAGGCTAGAGTTGCAGTTGAACGAACCAAAATAATAGTATAGGCTAAAGCATCGCTGACTAGGCCGACCAGTCACCCCAAGCAGCACCCGTTCACGAGTATGACGCATGGACCAGCCATCGTCTCCTTCGCCATATCAGAGGGAAAGAAACGACCCGCCCCATGACGACGCCGCAAGCAATGACATTTTAGTGAGCATGACGAGCCATAGTCGAGATACTGATAAAAATCACTACTAGTCAAAATTACCATAATAATCGTCACGCATTACTTTCAACTAACAATGGTTTGTTAATAATTTAGTCTAATTATAAGACAAAGAAGTTTGTGTGTATATACCTAAAGACACCTTAAGCCCAAGACTGTTTGTCATAATTGATATGTACAAGATCAGGTTTATTGTTGATTCTACAAAAAAACCTTAAAAGGCAAGTGGATGAAGTGAGAATTCTGCTGCAATCACAATCACCAAACAACTGAAAGAGATACACCATATTCCCCAATTCAAACAGGCAGACCTCGGCTGTCGATCCTGCCTGGCAATGAATAGCATTCCCAGGACGACGAACGTTCGGGACCATCGGGTAGATTTGTCTGTATTTAAATACAGACAAATCTACCCGATGGTCCCGAACGTTAACTGTTGGACTCGTGTCCAGCGTCTACGAAAGAATCCAGAGATTACGAACCTGTTCGTTCTAGGATGGTAATTTTTAAAGATGTCTGACTTTGTGGTGAGCTTCGCAAAGATATGGTTGACCTCGATTTCTTCACTGCCGTGGTTGTAATTTCTTAAAGAATTGTTTTACCTCGCATTATTAAGAAAGCCTATTAAGTAGATACCCTACTCATTAAAAAGAGTAATAATAAATAATAGTACTACTCGTATATTCGTCGCATATGAGCAGTATTCTTCACAAATCGTCGCCAATCTGAAACATACATGTATGTCATTTTAAATTCGTTATTGCATTTGATATTTAAATTATGAAAACATCATAAAAGAGAATAATTTTATTAATTAGCAATGTTAGCGTTTCATAATCACTAAAATTATTAAAGACATCAAAAGTAAGTTCTTTGTGTTACTTGAGTACGTGTCGGTTGACCTAGATAGACGTGAACTGCAATAAATTTGTTTGCAGATTCCAAAAACCAAACAATACGTGAAAAACTTCATTCAATATTATATTCATAATTTCTTCAATTTGACTGTTTTCTCCTTTCGCCACTAGTTGAATTGGCTCTTGATTCTACAGCGCTGTCCTGTGCGCCCGTACCTCTCTTCTCTATTCTCAATTCACCTACCACTTCTGCATACCTGACATCTTTCTTCCAGTTTTTATGTACCAATCATAAAAGAACTGTCTGCTCTACAAACAATCTTTTTCTGTCATACATCCGCGTCTGTCCACTCTTCCTTTCTTATTCAATCTGTCCTCCTCTGGGAAATCGTTATCACTTTGATGGCAGTTTGGGTTGCACAGTTTTTTTTTTTTATTGCAATAACTGTATCTTAAAACACACACAACCATTACAATCACATCAACTGTAATCTAGACCTCGTTTTCCGGACGACATTTTAACACACTTTCATAACGTGGATTCAAAAACATATTAGATTATATTATGGATTTTTGAAGTGAAAACTTCTTTAGCGGGGTTATGCACTTTTTGGGATTGGTAAAAAATGTTAAACTCGCGTCAGGACACGTGACCTGATCGAAAATTCGAAAGATGGAGCCGAGTTTCTTATATTTAAAAAAATATAACATTCGAAATTCAAACATTTATGAGCGGCCAGGAGCGCAAAACTTCCAGTGTACCCTATGTATATATTTAGATATGTTATTACCTACTTTTTATTTTTAACCTAATTACATATATACAGATGTGTGTGTGTATGTATATGCAAATACATTATGAAGTTATAATTTCACTTCTGACGTGCAGTCCTACGACTGACTGTTTTTTTTAAAGTAATTACTAATTACATATAACATATTTTACCGGACTTTCGTAGTAGTTTTCAAATCGAGATAAGTATAAGCAATATAAATCATTCGCTTTTATTATCTTTTAATTCTAAACCAAATAGAAAACAACTGTAGCATCTGGTCATGATCCTTCCATCTATGTTATTGGTCCTAGCGCCTTACCTACCTTAATTGTTTAACAGTTATGTAGCAATATTCATAATGGTCAGACAATGTGATAAATAACGAAGTTTTATAAAAGTACTAGCAGCGCCCCGCGGTTTCACCCACAAAAGTCCCGATCCCGTGGGAATATCGGGATAAAAGTAAGGTCTCCACCTATCTACATACCAAGTTTCATCGCAATCGATTCACTGGTTTTTACGTGAAAGTCTAACAAACATCCATCCATCCATCCATCCAAACTTTCACATTTATAATATTAGTGGGATTAATCACAGAGCTTAATTTCACTAGTCATTTTTCAAATTACCCGAACCCGGATATGTTTATGAGATTTTTCCTAGTTTGTCTACTTAAATCTAATGCACCTATTCAATCATTTCTACATCACCCTAAGGTATACTGGTAGAAAATACCTGTTGAATTAGGTCCGCCACTGTAGTATTTTTTTTTTGTGCATAAAGTGTCAAATAAATAAATGTTATGTGAGTAACTTTCAGTGGTCGTGGCAACTAAAATGGCGAGACTTAAGAAAGTATTTGAGCTCCGTCACCCTTAGTGAAAGTGGAAAAACTTCCCGGTTAAATCAAATTAATTATTAGGAAGGAAGTACCAACTAGATCTAAGAAAGTGTCGCCTCACTGGTTCTGTGTAATAAGTGCAGTTCCGCACAACCAACATTTCTGGCATTTAGATTTTTTCTGTGTTAAGACTCTAAGTCTGGTTTTAATGTTTAAACTTAAAAATTAAACGGCTCTTATTAATTAAAGAGAAAAGTAAGTATTGAGTTTTTTTTTTCATTTATATTGTGAAGTGTTTGTTATGTAAAGGTACATAAGATTTGAAATTACTAGATTCTTTATAATGCAACTATGAAATATTATTAGACCAACTCTTACAGAATTTTTCAGGATCGGAAGCTTTTAGAGAATGTGAGGTAAAAGACTTATACGAGCTGGCAGTATAAAGGGGAAATTCTCTCGCCCAATCACTCACTATGCGAAAGAAGGTGGTGCACTTGTGGCGTATCATATGAGGAACCCGGATAGAGAGTTTCCTCGCCTCCTAATGGATGGGGTCGCCAAGATCTTTGGGGAGTTGACGTATGCTAACTATCTCTCTCAGCTATATTGACGTCAGAGATTTTATCCCCCCGGGACTTAGTACATGAAAAAAATACAAATGCAACTTACCTAAACAAACTATGGTAGTTAATATCCATCTTTTCAATTTACAAAGAATCATAAAACGTGTGTGAAAAATGTAGATGTGATCTAACATTATCCAGATAAGTAAGTTTATATCCGTCGAGGGTTGTGCATGCCGAGTAAATTGAAAACGTTGAAATTTCCTTCCAACACTGCTTCGCTTTTTCTAACCAGATGAATCTAAACGACTAAAATATTTTATAATGCAAAACTCCAATCTTATTAAACTTTTACGTTTTGAAACTGAATTTTGATATAGCAATTACTCACTAAGAGGTGTTTTGTTTTTAATATTCTTTTTTCATAAATATTTTTCAAAGAATTCATTTATAGCATGGTTGCTAAGCATGCCCGGAATCCGTTGCAATACCTTTTTTATGTAAGAAACCTTAAATAATTCAATCATGACAAAGGCAGTGAGGCTTTATCGAAATCGATGAATGGTATAGGAACTAATAGTTAGATAATTACAAAAAAGGATCTTAATAACAAGTTCATCAACGTTTAAGGAAAAAAATAATAAAAAAACTCACAGTACAGTAAAGAGGCAGTAATCCTAGTGTAGAACCTGTAACGAAAATTTGTCTTGTCTTATCGAATATTGTTCTTCACATTGTCAGAATATATATAATAGTAGTTACAACTTTATAAACTTGGACCTATCTGGGATCACATTGTTACTTCAATCGGCCAGAGCTCCAGTTTTAAATTAGGAACACGTCGGGTCGGTGTTCATAACCGTTACCTATAATCACATCCATACGCATACCATCGAAGGCTTATTCTCAACGAACTACTTGTGCGTTTTTCTCTCTAGAGACATTATAATTAAAGAGGAAAACGGGGGCTCTAACGAGATATCATAGAGTGTGACACATGAATCTCTTAAGAACACTAGTGTTAAATATAAATTCATAAAATTATGCGAGGAGTTCTCAATTGTCTTTGGAGTCTACATAATTATTGCTTTTATACACAAAATCTTGCTTGACTTGCTTTTATATATATTAGGCTTATTTCCCACTATACAATTTTTTTTCGAACTGTTCTTCTTAACAAATAACAAAAAAGGCATTAGTAGCCGAGCTGTATAAGTATCATCTCATTAATCGAGTCCTGCCGTCGAACAATAAGCACTAGTACTTCTGACATTTTCAAAGAAAAACATAAGGATACTTGTATAACTGAAAGTTCGTCATGTTTTTTTCTAAAGTTTGTAATATATGCCAACCTGCACCAGTCCATCGTGGTGGTCGTGAAAGTTGTAAACCCTCTCATAGAGAGTAGTGGGACAGTTTCTATACACAACTGCTATTATTACCTACCCATGTTATTTCAAAATGAAAAATAGTTAGTGAGTAAATGAAGTAAAGCATACGAGTATATGAAATAGCAAATATTTAATCAAATATTGTAACAGCATTTGCAACGTAGCCTCAGTATTGTATATATAATAAGGCTTTGTTATTTTAAACATTCTACCTTCTCAGTTAAAGAACTTGGTTCTCCGTACTTGAATGAAGTTATTTTTCAGCAAAGTAGATTGTGTGAGACGAATCCTAGTGAAGTGAAATAAAAGAAAGAAAAAGAAAGTGAAGTAGAAATAAATATTAAGAAAAAGACTGACGAAATGTAATCCAACCAATTAATTATTTATGCAGGAACTTTCTCATTAACCCATATAATATAACTACGAAAAAGAAACCGAATACCGAACGCATTTGCTTTGTGTTCCGAAGCTCGCTTTGGTTAGTAATATGGGTTGCATAAAATGAACAATAATAATAATCACAAACGTCTTGAAGGCTACAAAGGAACCTAGGAGAAAGAAATAAGAAGGTGACCCTAGAAAACAGAGCGAAATTTAATTTTGATATCTTTTGACAATTTAGAATAACCGAGTTCGCAATGAGCCTTAGTTGCATAAGCGGTCGAACACGAAGGTTGGATACAGATTTTAACAAACCTGAGTAGCAGATAGGGGAATAAATATTTGTATTGTGTTGTAAAGATTGGTCATAGGTATCTATGGATCGATTCTTATACTCAGTACCAAACATTACGAAACCCAAGGGTTTTAAAGATGACATTCCTTAAGGAGATGTTTTTACTGACAACAGGAGAAGTTGTTCTTAATGTTTGATAGTTGTAATTTTGTATAGATTGATATTTAAATGTCTCAGTAGAAAAAAATGATTAGACTATATAATATATTCTACTTTCTAAAAGTTACAGTGACACCATACCATAATCTTGAGATGTTTCACGACACCTAATTGATTGAACAACCTTTACAATGTCTATTAGTTTTCTTGTACAATTTGTTGTTCCTTCCAACTTTTGTAATAAGAAACTTCTTACAAAACATTTCCAGGAAACTTATTTCAATAAAGTCGTGTTAAATAGCTTTGCGTTGAGCTATGGAATCTCTTATGCTGGTTCAAATACTTGTCTTCTACCGTTTAACAACTTGTTACAGTGTAGGTACTTCAAGGGAAATACTTAACCACAAACTACTTCAGGCAAACTTGCTGTAAACTTAGAATATAATAACTTGACACATCTCATATATTGGAACAAAGAAATGTAAGGATATATGATTGTATTATTAGGATGATTGTTGATTGTATAGGTTTCTGTGTTAATCTTTTCTATGCTCTAAGTACTAAATTGATAAAAGACACAAAGGCCTTTCCCCCAGGGTTTGTCATGTTTTCGCCTGTATTAATTTAAACTCAAAACTAAATATTAATTCTATGCTACTGTTAACTAGTACATTTTTTTTCATTGCTATTTAAATACAATCGACAGGTATTGAAGTAACCAAAGAGTAAGTACAGACGAAGTACACAAACGAGAAATAACTAATAAGCACTAGGCTTAAACCATCCATAAAAATTATAAACAATACTTTGAACCTCTTTCGTTAATTCATTAATAATCTATTTTAACAAATGCTATACCAGGACAATAAATATTGGTCCTTCCTAGTCTTCTTAACTTCATTCTGACCAACAACTGCTACTGAAAAAGAAAAACTACTACTATACTAATGAATAACAGAACTTTATTTGGAAACAATATCACGATGTATTCAGAAGAGAGAAACAACTTTTTTAAAATTCAGAAATAAAGTAGACCAACCTTGGAAAATGTTACTGTGAAATAAGATCTTATTTTTTTTTTATCGTGTGGAAACCCCCACGGGTCATCACCTCACCGGAGCTAACGGTAAAGTGGTATGTCGGAATCGAACCGACTAAAACCACACGGTTCCGTCACAAGTGGGTCTATTGCAGGGGAACCCGGGTATACCCTAGGAAGGAGTCCTCCGGGAACCCCTGCAGACCTTGGTCGCCTTCAACAGGCCTGCCTCCAGATCAGAGAGATGCGCGTGAAACATGCCGCGCCACCGTCTCGGGCCTGCTTCTGCAAGGGTAACGGTCAGCCCGACCCGTTACCCCCAGGCCAGCGCTCATGGAGGCCGGAGATCATTTTGCGCTCTCCGGCGCCTAGTGCGTCTTCTGCGGGATGGGAGAGTACTTGTCCTCTCCCGTTGCCGTTCCGCAGCGTCTTTAGCCAACATTACCTCCTCGCAAAACAAAGCGGCGGAATCCCACGCACTCTCACTTTGGACCATGGACAGAACCATGGTCTCTAGCGAGAGGCTTCAGACCCCAATAGCTGTCACGAGATCGTTTCGCTGCTGCGTCCAGTGAAATAAGAACTGCGAAAGTCTAGAATCACCAATTTTATGGTATAAGTCGTGAACTGATCAATTGATCTCGTAGAATAGGAGATAAAACATGCATTTTAGAATAGTATTAACTTTACACATCTCACACACGGCCGTCTGATCCAGAACTAGGCAGAGCCTGTACTATGGTAACCAGACTGCTGATAAACATACTTATATATTTCTAAATACATACATATAATAGATATAGAATACGATATGTGAATCTTAATTCATTCAATCAATTTATATACGACATAAATGTTAAAAACAAAAGTGATTTTGTATTTTCGCTTAAATGTACAAGCAATGAGCAAGCAATAGAAAAAGACCTTAGCAGTACCAATATATTACCGATATTTAATTTGGTGTAATTTATCTATACTATGTATGTTTTTAGTAATATTTAATTATATTTATCAGCAGTCTGGTTACCATAGTACAAGCTTTGCCTAGTTATGGATCAGAAGGCCATGTGTGAGGTGTCGTATGAAACATATAAAATGCATTTTTTAATACATTTGCATGTAAAAAATATATTTTAAAGAACCGCGAACAAGGTAACGGTAGTTAGGGTTCCAGAGGCAGAAACCTCCCCAAAAGGCCCTTAATCCAGCTGCCTAACGTGAGCCTTTGAAGGTGTTGGTTGGTGGCTCTTATTATTATTTTAGAATGTAGAAAAATGTTTTAATTCATATAACCGAATATGAATGGTGTTATAAATTCATATCAAACTAGTGTTTTTAACTAAGATATGTACATGCTATTCAATAAAGATAAATATCTTTATTCATTAAACTTTGGTTGACTAAATTTGCCATATTTTTTAAATTTATTTATTAATTTATTTATTTATCATCACTGTTCAGAATCGAAACGAGCAACGAACATAATAGTTGACTAGAATGAGTTTTCAGAGTAAGTCTAAACATGTATGTATCACCGTATTACATGTTAACATTAATAGGTGTATTATCGAGATCGTCATAAAAAGAATAAATAACAAATATTCGCTAGATAGCCTGGTATATATTTACATACACTAGTATATATGCAAATATTACATACTTTGGAAATCCATAGTAACACAATTAAATATAGAACTTTTAATTCTTAAAGTAGTGATTTCAAAATAGTTTATTTTTTTACATGGAAGAACATACCATGGCGTTTGAGAGAGTAAGATTAACGCAATAAAAAAAATAACAACGACTTTCTTGATCAACAACGATTACAGTAACGGACGATTAAACTATTGACTGTATTGTAGAATCAAATCAAAGGAAATTAAAGGAGAATCAAATTATAATTAAAGGGATGTCCCCTGGAAACCTTTCAATTCTGTGACTAGACAATTATGATTGGTCAGTTATTAGAATTAGCATTGACCGCTGCTCTGACTGCGCGGGGACGTTGGTTGAAACGCTGATCAGTATTTATCTACAGTTATCAAACTGATTTTATGAAAATTGCAACAGTATTTTAGTTATAATATTAACTTAAAACAAATCATTTTACAAAATGTTAAGTAACTTAAACTTAACTTAAGTGTAACTTAAATGTTTTAAGTTAAAAGTTCAATCTATAGGTAGACGTAAAGAATAAAAATCACAATGTTGTATTCAGATATACCTAATTAATTAATCTAAATAAATTCAAGGCAATAAGTATAATATAAGTACACATAATCCTCTCTTTATCCATTCTTATTCAAGAGAAACTTACAAAATAATGTGGAAATACTGTAGAATAGAAATAGCCAGAAAACTATTTTAGTTTTGTACTAGTTATCTGCAACTCTCAAACCTCCGTGCAAGTGTTAGGATGGCAAACAAGATAACATTAATGAATTTGGGTTCGGTTGGCTTTCATTTCCTAAGTCTGGCGGTGAGTTGTGTCGGTGGGGATTATCCAAATCTCTTCTCTTTCACTCGTACAACATTAGGAATACCTGTCCTTTTTCCTCTTACTCGTTATGCGGCCAGTCGTTACTAACATTAGTATCTATTTCTACAAACGGAATTGAACTTGATTGCTAAATATCGAAACAAATGTTTTATGTAAAATATAGATATAGAAACTTTTTGAATTGCAACGGGAAAGGTAGTTTAGTGCATTACTCACACAAGTGTTAAATACATTGAATACACCCCTAAAATAGTCTGTATTATACATACGTATAAAATCTATATTTATTAATATCAAAAGTAAAAGCTTTTACGAATTCATTTCAATGAAACGTTCCTAAAACGCATAATTTTTGAACGAAAGCTACTTCTCATGTAAATGAAATATTTGATTGCGAGGGAGCCCACGACAAAAATCTTGTAATAAACGACCCTCGGTATGTAAGGCGCTTCAACGTTTAAAGCTGTAGACACTATAATTTCATCACGTCAGAATAGCCTCGTAATTTTGTCTTGTCCAGCGAGTCGCGTCATAGGCTTGTATTTTCTTAAATTTTCGACTACGTTTATGAAATTTTACTAGATTTTATTTATACGCACGGAAATAGACACAAATAGATCTAAAATAATATAACTGATATTTTAGGGCACCCTATTTCAGTTGTACCTAATTGGAGTTGACCAAGACTGGTCCAGTAGCTTCTTTTTGCAGACGACCACAGATAAAAAGCAATTTCAACACACAAGTAAAACCACATTGTTGTAATTAACCGCCTACCAACAAGCAATCCATATCCTTATTTATGAACTTAGGTAAATTAATCGATAAAATGTTTTTTTATCCACTAATAATTAAATTTTACCAATAAAAAAACACACCCATTTCAGTGGACAGTGTTACGAGAAAATTGTACCGTTAAAGAAAGAATATAGCTATATTTAAATGGAATGATTATTTTAACTGTTACGAGCTTTATATGGATAATGGAAGCTTGTACAAAACTATATTAAAAAAAATCATCAGATTCATCATTCAGAATAAGAGTTTCTAAGCAGAATCGTAGAATTGGTGAGACTTTATACTTTCGTCTTTACAACGGCTAAGCATTCCACAAACGAATAGAAAAAGTGTGAACTACTTGTCAAATACCTAATACCGTTTAATGGTTCTACTTATCTTAGGCAGAAACTCAAATTGTCCTTTATAATGGAATAATCAGAAGCTGTTGAATGATCGAACAGTTTTGATGACCGTTGTATGAGAGTTTTACAGTTATTTAATGAATATTCTACGAATTTTCACGTTCTATGCCGTATATTAGATACGTAATATCGACTATACTTGAAGTGGTATTATGTTCGATAAGAGTTAGTGATTATTTTTGTTTAGAAATATACTAAACTGAGTAAGGAGTACACGTTTTATGACTTTTAAGGAAACCGGTTATTAATTGGTGGGTAGTCAGAATAATAGAAAGAGTTGTAACTCACAACATGTTATGTTATTTGGTGCAATTCCATTTCAATAACGTTCAGACACCATTATAACCGTAAGGTATACTAGATTGACAACTTAATTTCATTTATTCGATATTATATATAGATATTCGATTATATTCGAAAACTTATGTTATATCTACATTATTATATATTTATTTTATTAATAATATATTTTATTATTGTATGTAATAATAGTTTTAACTATCCGTTTATAATTTTTATTATACTTAATCAAATTGACATTTCAGTCAGGACTTACGAGGCTTAAGACTTAGAGCTTATGTTAAGGCAGGAGCTCCGCTCTGTCTCCTACGAGGTATCCCCACGTTGCCGTGGTGGGGGCACTTGCCTGTCTCAAAGATCTTTGGAGCTATATATAATAAAAAATCAAAAATTTGGACCTATATTTAATTAACGAATATGTAGAAAATATACCGTTGGTCCCGACTTAGAGAAAGGTTTTACAAAATTCTTCTCTGAGTCCAACCAATAGCACTGCTTTCAAAATTATTTTTAACTGTAGACACTTTTATCTCTAGATAAACTTAGTTCTAAAAATTAAGGTATCATCGCATATCAATTAGTACAGTAGACATCACGAAACTTGAACACAAATGTCCAATGTGTAATTTTTTTTTTACTAGTAAAGTGTAAAAAATAAAATTAAAAGATGATCTTCTTGACACATTCAGTTAAATTACCAACATTTCTCAATACATGCCTAATAAATTAACATATACTGAACAACGTCAGCTGCTAAAAGTAAACAGCTATTCCTATTAATTACTTTCCATATCTCTGCAACGCGAGACAGATAAAATTTGGATAGATGAATTATTCCAGCCGAATTGAGCTATTCAACACACGCCGATACTCATCAACCTATCTGTAAGTAAAACGAGACTCCTGAACATAATTGCCTTGGAAATAATAGATACTTATGCCGAGAGATATTTATATAAATTCGATAGCTACCTCTAGCTAAGTGAAAACGCTCTTAGCGAAACGTTCAATATTCATCAAGAAATATCGATACTCGTATAAGAGAAACAGTTGAAATTTTTATTGCTCAATATATTTTGACAGTCCCTGCGTCTGTATAAATGGCATGTCGAAAATGTCACTTTTTTATTATGGAAGTAGATTCAATCTGCCGACCCACATTTATTAACAAGTTATTTTTAACCGTAGATATAGGCTTACTGTCCAGAATGCTCTCGTAGTATCATATTCATAAATCCATATCAGTATAGCATCGCTCGCCGCCGAGCTATGAAAAGTACCTACAGAAAATTTGTTGTAGGGCTTATTTTATTGTTTTCTTTTTATTGGTTAAAAAATTTAGCGAAATTTTAAGAACTGTATCAATAGTGCCTATATCTGATACATAAAATTTCTTTACGTATTTTAAAACGAGTGAGAAACGCCGATCAGTGCGATGTTATGCGAAGTTATTTTTTGCCTTTCTGGTAGGTATAGGCCTTTTTTCTGCGGTCTGCGATAATCGTGAGCTAATTGATTGACGGTTCTACTTGCGTTGTTTTCAATTACCTACTGATTTTGATTTTTCACATATAGGATCTAGTATTTCGGTGAAATCATTTTTTTTTTACTAAGATTGACGTTTGTTTTCCACAACTCAAAAACGAAAGTATTCTATAGAGGCACCTAATTTCAGGATAATTGAAAGTACTTAATTTTCACGTCAACAATTCTGAAATAGTAATTAAAAACAGCAATTTCATTACAAGGTTACTGGGCTTTCAATAACGAGCTCCACATTACGAATGTTGGCGACAGACGTACAGTTTACGCGCCAAGTAACACCGATTGGGTGCGACTATTGCTTTATTAACAGAACCTACTGGTAGACTGCTTTTATTAATCACCAAAGTCATAATGAAATGTTTTACAGTCACTCTGATGATTCTGATAAAGCACTGTTTTTATCACTGTGTGTATGTATTTTTACCGACCTCAAAAAAGACGACGTTTTTAATTTGGTTATTTTTTCATGTGGCTCTATATATTGAAGAGGAAATTCAACCTTATTACTATGTAATATTGTTTCTATTCTGGGGCTTAAAGGAGGATAAATGGATAAATATTAATGTAAGTTTGAAGTAACATTCAAGTAGGTTCTTTTAAATTTTATATTTATAGAAATGAATAAATTATCCTCATTGCTCCACGTTAAAAATAGTTTACAACAAATAAATAGAAAAAAATAATTTTAATATGTTTTAGATCTGCTTTTAGTTGTTTAATTTAATTCAGGTAAGCCTTGTTCTTGTGCCATAACCCCGAAAACTAAAATAAAACTGGATGACCATACCCATGGTATTGAAAACTTCACTTCACAAGCTTAAAATAGGTTTGTATCACGTATAACTGTTGTAAAGGCAACCGGTGACTATCGCTAAACGTAGATAAAGAACAATAAAAGGCAGTACCTGTAGCGGAAAGCTTTGTGCGTGGCTTTGAAGTTTCACCGCTAACGAGGGTGCCGACTGTACAAAGGGCAGTCCCACAAGACTATCATTGCCATTCGTTCAAACGAAAACTATTCCACATAGGACAACACGACTTATTAATTAGATAGCTGCCACAAAGCGTCGATGTAGCCTGAGGGGAATTATATAGTGTATTCATGGATTGTAAATGCGGTCGGTTTTGTAAATTGAACTATATTTAGAAAGATCAAATGGGAAAATAGATCGATAGGTCAATTGACATAGATCATTTTTCATTGAACACCAAAATACTTGTAGTTTTAGTTATTGAAGTTGCCTAAAAAAAAGGTTAAGAGTGCGGAAACTTTTTTATTGTGTCTGTTTTTTTATGGGGAAAGAGAAGGGAGATTTTGCTGTTTCTGACTAATATTCTATTGAGATTGGAAAGGGGTCACGTTTCTCTGCATGTCCATCTGACTAATAGAGGGTACAGTGGTTTAAATATAGCTCACTCCCGCTACTGTCAATTCCGTATATGAGATCAGTAGTGAGTTATATCCTCCTGATTCAAGCTTCATCTGGGCCCAAGCCATGAACCTGAACGGCAACGGGCAGAAATATGTGCTTAATGCGGCTTTAAGTCACAAAACTTTAGCAAAAAGCTTCGGCCTCTGTATCGGCATTTGCTCGAGGACAGTAGGCGACTTCTGATACGGACTTTGGCACGGCTATCCTTTAACCCACCTTACTCTATTAGTCATAAGTTTTAGATACCGTGTGTTGGTTTAATTGGTTCCACTTCTATGTAACTATGTAGGTAACTGTTTCTTCGGATCCTCTTTGAAACGCTACATACAATCAGAAGAAAAGACAAAAATCTTTCAAGTACATAAATATAATTCAATAATTTGGAATATTTACTGAACATGACAATAAAATAAACAAATGAGAACTGTCAAGGTACGATTGAGTCCTGAATCAGTTTCTGCAACAATATTAAACTTCAGTAAAACGATAATATGTATAGGTATTTTAGACAGGTATGTGTAGGTTATGTTAAACCTTTTTAATGATAATGAATTATAATTAACGACCTAAAATTCATTCATTATTTTTTTATAAAATAATGTGTCTAATAATAATAGTCTTTGTAACATTTTTTACTCATAATATATTACTCTCGTCTGTTGTAATTAAAGTAAACAATGGAATTAAAAAAATAATGCATTGTTACAAAGTCAAATATGTAAAGTGTAAAGCTACGACGAAAAACAATAATTGTGACAGAAGATAATTCAAGTACGACTGGCGTAGTTCGTAAGCGTTTCTCAAGCAGCGAGCGTGGGGCAGCGAGTTCTCAAGTACTGGAGCTCCCACCCGTACAGCTGTTATCTTGCAACTTCAAAACTACGGAGTACGGCTGCTACAAACGTGCTTCGCTGCTCAGTACTGCGAGTCGCAGAATTCATGAATCACTCTTAGGATACTTCTCTTATTACTGTCGAAGAAACGGAACAAAATAGAAAACGTTCTTCGTTTTCTATTTTGTTCCGAATTATGAACAGACTAGCTAGCTAAAAACTACGAACGTATGTTACATTTATTTACTTGTTATTTACGTTATGTTTTATGTTACATAGAAATAAGTACATAATTATACTAATATAATAAATCTGAAGAGTTTTTTGTTTGATTGTTGGTTTAAACGCGCTAATCTCTGAAAGTATCAGTCAGATTTGAATGATTTTGTATTTGGATAGATTGAGGAAGTTCATAGGCTATGTAACATGACGCTAGGACGCTTAGGAGGGAGAGCAGTAACCATAAATGCAGGTGAAACTACGGGGAACGGCTAGTATATGTAGGTTTAAAGTAAATGTTATTTCAAAAGCTTAGTACTCGTAATCTTCTTGTGTTCTTTGTGTCCGTTGTTTGAACGTTGTTTGAATTTTCCTAATGCGGGTGTTGTCTTTTTCTAAATAAAATAAACAAATCACTTAATATAAAATACACGTGCCCAAGAAGCGGTGATTAAAGTCCTCTTAAACAAACCATACAGGTACCCTACACAACAATTGTATACAGACTACAGAGCGCTAACAGTTCGACAAATATTCATCTACCTTACGCAACCACAATAAAACACAAAAATCTCCCAGTTAAAAATAATACGCAAAGTCAACTCCTTAACAGACAAAGAAGAAGAGCTGAGCCGGTTTGTCCCAAAACATACACGTTTACTGCCTTCGCACAACGATTTTGCCCGTATCTAAGCGCGTGGGTTAAACAATAAGATTTACAGCACACTAGAAATTCATTATCTTAACAGGTACCAATGTAAAAATAAATTAAAATACTATCCACTTACTCTAAGTTATGACGACACAGAAGAGTTGCTAAAATCACCGTATACACATAACCAAACACAAATACACACACATACATACAAATGCAGGCGAGCGTGCCCGCTCACATGCGTTTTGCCACATAATTTTCCTTTTTATTTTTTTTTTTTATGGTATAAGTGGCAAACGAGCAGACGGGTCATCTGATGGTAAATGACTACCGCCGCCCATGGGCACCTGTAACTCAAGAGTCACAAGTGCGTTGCCGCCCTTTAAGGTGGGAATAGGGGAAGAGTGGGAAGACGGGAGAGGGGTAGGACAGGAATAGGGGAGAGGGCATGGTAAGGGCCTCCGGTAAGCTCACGGCCATGTTTCACGGCCGGTTTTCTGTGAGGCCGTGGTATCGAGCGGAGTCGCGCCGGTCCATACGTGCCGAAGCACGGCTCTCCCACGTAAAATTATCTGTATATTGTATAAAAATAGCAATGACGTCATATTTTCATGTAAATATTTATAGGTATAGCTGCTTATGTAATACGGAACACAGGATTTCCTACCACGGGGACCATTTTTGTTATTAATTATTTTGTTATTATTATTATGTGATGTATATAGTAACTGTAATGTTTCTCGATGCCAATAAATTATTATTATTATACACCCTAGTTAAGCTAATGAATGATGTATTTCTTTCTTTGTCTTCTAAATATAGATCGGGTGAAAGAGATAGCATATTTACTACACATGCTGCGAGTAGTTGTTATAGCGAATAGTCGAATAAAACTTTCCATTATTATTCAACATTAAAAAAACTAATATGAAAAATGATTTATTTATATGTATCTAATAATAATATCACGCTTATAGTAGTCTTGAACTTACTAATCATTTAACTGAACTACTATTTGTTACTGTAAAAAAATCTAAGGTTATTAGAAAAGAAAACAATAAATTTAAAGAAATCAGTTTAATATTATACTGATTTTAAATTTTTAAATGCTGGCAACTCTTTTCTTGTACCCATTTTACGGGGAATACCTTGTTTCGTCCGTTTCTCCCAAAGATCTTGCTTAGACAATGAAAGTGGGAATGTCGATTCAGAAACTTATTAACTATTTTGGGCATATTTTGAAGAATTAGCGACGGAGCTGCGTTCTGAAGAGCCACCCAAGAATGCCAATGCTGAAGAAATCGCCCACTACATCACGATAGCAAAGGCTGACAGAAGTGTAAACCCTTATATATGGTGGGCTTTGAGTACCAGTAAGAAAAGTGTTTATTTTCTATTTATATAATAAGCTCTTTTTATAACTTATATCGTTTTTCTAGTTTAATATTTACGTAACGTGCGTCTATCTAGTTCATCTCTGCCTCACCCGAAGGTTGGCAAAAATGACTTTGGTAAAAAAGAAAAATAGAGAGCAGCGTATTTAACGCTGCTCTCTTAATATCTTTTTTTATTAAATGTTTACAATCAATAAACAAACGCAGTACATTATTTTCTTTAGGGCACTTCTTTGTCTTTCTCAAATGTATGTTAATGTTACCGTAACTAAACCTATTTGCGAATATTTTGAATTCAAATAATAATTGTAGCAAATTATCAAACGAGGAATACCCATAACGAGGAACCCATAGAAATAAAAACTTAGTAAAATCTAAGAGTTAACAAAACACTGGCTTTTCTAGAAACTCATGCATTTTGTTTATCTACCCTTAGACATTAGTGTTTCGGTAACAAAGTCGTCTAGTCTAGTGAGCCAGGGTACCTAACGTTTCTCCAACTAAAATGCTGTGGTCAGAAAATCTTCTTACCTAACTCTTACATAATGCACAAATATTACAAGTTCCTAAAGTTTATGAATAACATTCATTTGGTTGCGCAATTGAGTCACACAGTAAGATTGCTGCACCAAATACTTCACTAGTTAAGGTACATTTGCGGAGAAAGTTGTGAGCATCGCGAGTAAGTTGGGAGGACTCTTGTCACCCGCGCAGTTGTTATCTCAAACACTCGGCGAACAGCGAGGCGCGACTTGGGACAAACGCCGTCCAACCTTAAGAGACAGCGGACAGCGGTGAAAAATGGCTTTTACAGCGATAGTTTAAAATGATCGTAAATAAACTACTACTCGTCTTGTGTTTGGGGAAGTAGTTGCTTCACACGTATACATACGAACATAGGATGTCTTAATATTTTTTACTAACGCAATCCTAACACGCGTGAGTGTATCATAAAAAAGATTTAAGTTACACTATGTACTTTTCTTACTTTATTTTATTTTTAATACTAGCCGTCCCCGTAGTTTCACATGCGTTTATGGTCACTGCTCCGCTCCTATTAGTCGTAGCTTGATGTTATATAGCCCATAGCCTTCCTCGATAAATGGGCTATCGAACAATAAAATATTTTTTCAATTGGAACCAGTAGTTTCTGAGATTAGCACGTTCAACCAAACAAACTCTTCAGATTTATAATATTTCAATATTAATTGTAGTTATATCAGCTTTAGTTTTACTCCCTCTTTGAAAAATTCGGGAGTACTCAGATATTATTATGTATTTTACCCACATTTTGCCAACCACATTATTGGTCTCGGCAATTTCTTTGTCAAATTTTGTTGGGAACATTCAGTTCGAGTTCAGTATTTTAGTTAGTAAAGTAACAAATAGAGTTATTGTCACGTTATAAATACGACCTAATGGGTCGGAGGAGGAGCTAAGCACGTTACTCAAGCCTTTTACACGCGAGAGTATACAAAAATCTTACATGTTCAAAGATGTATTACACCCACATTTCGACAGGTATATTTAGGTTTCCAGGTAATAGATACAATTGCTGTCTACTGAATAACTACTGTCCAACAAAATAATAGTATTATCCGATCCGGAGCTGAAACACAAGACTTGAGGATGGCATGCGAACAAACATCGATTACAAATATTTTTTTTATTTTAATTCTACAAATATTTCAGTTTAATTTTTACAGTACTTATACCATAAAGATACGTTTTATTTATGACTACAACCTTTCATTTTTTTAATAATAAATATATTTACAGCTCGCCTGATGGTTAGTGATTATCACAAATCAGCACTCTTCTTACATAAAGATAGTGTTAGAATATTATGGCCAAACTCGACTCCTTCATCAATTATGATACAACCTTACCTGCTGGTGCAAATTAAACGAACACGTTTAATACATGCCAATATGATTCAGTTTATCTACCATGTTAAATTCTTTGTGTTATATCATGCAACCAAATTTACAAAAATTAATACTTTGGTATTAATTGAAAAAACATTACACACAGTTTATTGAAACCAAACTCAATCCAAAATAAAATTTTCATGTACACATATATTATTACTTTTAGTCTAGATACGTTCATTAGTGTTACTTTAAATTACAACCACTTAATAGTTTTGTTTTAAATACAAAATATAAGTTATAATTGATTTTAACTAACTTCTCACTTTATTAAAAATACATACATTTTTTATACCTTTTTAATTTTATTCCACTGAATATGTCAAGAAGTCTTTGAAATTCGCTGCACATGTTCCGTAAATTGATGATGCGATCGATTTCCAGCCTACAGGTCGCTTACATTAATTGAGATATCCTAACTTATCCATGTTGTTCATCGAGTATACATCCTAATCTGGCCTACTAACCGCACAATCTATTAGATGAAGATCGTTAATCGTTCGCTAGAGCGCTTTACTTGTAGTATAACATCGGCCGTCTATCTACCTCGCCTTACTTCGAACTGCCTGCACTAACCGTCTCTACGGCTACTTGTTCGTTCTCATAGTTTCGATAGTTATTGCCAACTACGACCACGTTTCCGCACGATATACACAGTTACCAAATTAACACCCATATCTTCTGAAAATATCAAATTTCTAATTTAGATAGTTCGAGTAAGGACCGAGTCATTAGCAACGGAGGTTTACGCAATCCCAAGATAATTCATTGCTATAAATTAATATCGATTGGGCGACCCATTTTCGCTGCATATGTATTAGGAGAGTGTAAGTTGCCAACAAAAATCCTGGAAACTGGAAAGTTTTATCCTCGTGTCAGTCTTCGTAAAGATTAGCGGATCATTAATTACAAAGTTTTTGGGTAACATTAATTCAGTTAACCTTTCCTTTTTAGGTCACGAAGTTTGTGAATAAATGCATTTTAAATATAAGTTCTATTTTGTAATTAACGTGAAGAAATAGATTCATTGGTTAATAATTATTTAGCTCGTTATAAAGTTTAATAACCATAGAACGCCTATATCTGATTAAGAGAGTCGGACGTCCCATACCACAAAAGGCTTTGATATGAATATAGCACCTTTAATATATTGGAATATGTAGTTTAGAATTAGGGCATTCATTTGTATATATATAGGTAGCATAATTTTGTAATTCTTATCAAAGTTTATTATCGTGATAGGTACTAATTTGGTGATCACGTTGAGAGTTTATTATTGAAGTTATTTAACCTCGCCACGTTTGGATTAGTATTTTGTCTCATGTTTTATTACATTTAAAGACGAACAAAACAAAGTTAAGCCTAATCCATCAATTAGAGACGCACTGGATCCAAATTGAATGGTTTGGGGCGTAATCTGGTAAACCAATTTGTTTCAAAACCTAATTTTAAAATGTATTTGTTTAATTATATGTATTCACTGGAGGCAATTACACTTCGATATCATTTTTCACATAGCATGAGTTCTGTGACGTTTGAAGTTTGAAGAAGTTTAAAGTAACTAGAGATGTAGTGATGATAAAATCTAACTAACGATTGATAATCTAAACGAAAAAGTCGAGTACAATTAGATATATCTACTATAAAGAGTAGCCATTGAAACTCTGCTAATGATTTTTTTTTACCATCTATATACCGTCACCATTTATGGTATGACATTAGAAATTTAACAATAAAAGAATAATTAAAATCCTTTCACTGAGTTGAGTTTCGTATTTATTTATTTAAAACGTTAAATGGCATACTAATATAATTTATATAAAAGAAAGTATCGATTTTAGGCACAAAATTAAAACATGTTTATTGGTTTTTAATTATTTATTATATTAATCTGGTAAGTACGAAAGGCGATTCATGGTGAAGAAAGTTTGAATATGATTCCAGGTAGCATTATTATCTTACGTGAAAGAAACATGTTTTCCCACAGTGTGTGTGTGTGTGTGTTTCGAGTGATTCGAGAAAAGGTGTTCCTCCAATCTCTAACGCACTTGCTACTCGATCCAAAACGTTTAATGTAATCTTATATACTATCACAAATAACAACACGAAAATGAAAACACGCAAAGCTCATAACAAGGGCCGCATGTAAAGCATGTACGCTCAGACGTGATTTTGATGATTTGACGGGATAGCAGCCGATCCTCGGTTAGCCAGTCTGATGTATTTTAATATTCAATCCTCCACTACAGAGACTTAATAATTCCTCATGTGTCTCGCCTCTAGACGGACATCTTCGAGGACAGTTTGGCAAGAAAAACATTTTGAAGTAGGTTTTTACTAGACTGACAATCACAGTGTTATGTTTCTGCTGGCGGGTAGAATTAGCATTTCTAAAAGGGCGGGGTAATAAAGCTGGTCACTCGCATGTAATTTATGACAGGTCGTGTGAGTTTACTATTGTGGGTGTGGTTACGTGTAGCATCATACTTGTAATCGCAAATTAATTTAAATACATTTTGTAGAACGGTAAGGTAGCATTCAGTGTTACTAATTTGATATATAAATATTTAATTATAGTAAACCATTTTTTAATAAAGAGAATGATTTTTGCGAAATCTATTTTATGGTCTAGTAGATACACTTTTTAATAAATATGTTAAACATTGGTCAACGCTATTATTGTAGTCGAGATTGGTTTTCACATTATACAATGTAAAAACTAATGTCAATTTTCATCCACAGGTTGCCTGTAAGATATTGATTTTAGCGATAGGCCGCCCTTGTACATATTGTTTCTGATATTCCCTTGTAATTTATTTGTAATTGGTGTACAATAAAGTTTATTTCTATTTTCTTTTGCTATCCTATTGTAATATCGGCAGTTTGATTCCAAATAGGCAACTTAATATGAATGCACCCTTAGATGACCGAGCAATAGAATTTGTAGGTCATAGTTCAATTAAACCGAACTCGTATGTCAATTATTGAACGAGTCTGTAACCTAGTAATTTGAGAGTTATCTAGCTCGGCCCTCCATTTTTCTTTGATGTGATAAAATGTCAACACCTTTGTCAATCATATAAGTGTCAATTTGCCAAATTGAAATTTGTGACAGCTCGTCATTTGAAACAGGCAGGTTTTCGATTTTTTATTGTTATCTTAAATATGCCAATGCCAATTGGTACCTTGGCTCTTTATGTATATAAATAAAAATGAGTCCCTATTTCCCTTGGTACCTATTCCCACTTTGGTATGGGGAAAAAGCACTGAACTCACGTGACCGTCACGCTCAGATACCAGATGTATCAGTTATGTTTTCACTTCTGACGTGCAGTCCTACTGATAGTTTTTTGTTGTGTTTGTTATTGTCAGGAGAAGGTTCTTGTGAAAGCAAAAAAAAAAATTGAAAATTTGAGAAAACTAAACGAGGGACGTACGTGGGTGAAACCGCGAGGCGCAGTTAGTGATAAATAAATATTATTATTTGATATAGTACTTTTCGTGAAATATGTAGAGTGAGACCAACAATTTGTGCTCTTCTTTTCTTATTAGCTAATAATAATATAAATCGCTGAAAATTTGGATTAAGACAATTTCCTCAATTCGGTAATTTATTTCTTTGTTTGATTGTGATCATAGCTGTAGGTATATAAAATAAGTTCTAGGGATTATTTTTTATTATAAAGGTTGTAGCTCAAAAACGTTTAAAAAAAAATATTTGAAAAGTAGCATATTTTTGCATATTTAGGTATAGAAAGATGTCCAATTAATTTTTACTAGCATTGAGGCATATTTATATTAGGCATACTTGTATAATGCGTCTAAAACATAATTTGAATGTCAAATCATTTGATGACGTTCCAAATACAAATCAAAAACGTCATCGACCACAAGCTAGATAAAATATAAAATTTTAAATAACTTTTCTATTTAAACGTACCAACAAATACTGTACCCAAGCCAAGCCAAGTATTAAACATGGTTCAGTTCTTTGATTATATACATGTATATAATCAAAGGTTCAGTTATATCTTTGTCTTATATAATACTGGTTTCTAAGTACTTCAAGTTTAAGTGTAAATAAGACAAGTAACCACAAGTCATACTTAATCCTACGGTAAGTTAAAGTTCATCTAAGAAACATTAAAGCGGTCTCTAACCTGTTAATAATTCAGCTTGGAAGTAACTGTACACTCGTTGAGATAATATGAGTATATTCCATAAAGATTTTTCGTTTTTAAGCTATTAGGCGAATGCTGTACATTATAATGTATAAATGCTATATTTTGCTCCTGCGTGACTCTGTCATTAATTAATGATAATCAAAATTAAAAAACGTGAAGACACGTTATAATGACAATTAAAAAGTTGCTTTTTATGTTTGGCATTTAAATTTAATCTATCAAGTTATGGGTTGAAATATAACTGATTGACGGATTTCACTATTGTGTTAATTGTAGGTTTGTAAAGTTGTTCTGAAATTTGCTTTTTTCTTACATGCTTTTGAAACGTAGTATTAATAAAACAAGTGCACCCTGCACCAGCATCAAATGAAAGATATATAAGTACCGTTCATTGAGAAATTCGAATCTTTTTTTAGTCACGTCGGTACTGCACTGGGTGGGGGAATTTCTCTTTGGTAGATATGTGACAAATTTCCATACATAGGAACAATGGTAACCAGACTACTGATAAACATACTTATATATTTCTAAATACATATATCACTATATCACTACATATTATAAAACAAAGTCCCCCGCCGCGTCTGTCGCGATAAACTGAAAAACTACTGAATGGATTTTCATGCGGTTTTCACCAATAGATAGAGCGATTCATGAGGAAGGTTTAGGTAGATAATTTGTTAAGGTTTTGTGTAAATTGGTTGAAATATGATAATGATTACTGAAGATGTCTCTGCTACTCGTGCGAAGCCGATACGGGTTGCTAGTATTATAAATAAATTACACCTAGACACAGAACAAATGATCATGCTCATCACACAATTATTTGTCCTGGGTAGGAATCGAACCCACGACCTCTGGCTGTCTGGACCAACAAGCCATTCAAATATATATGAATCAGAGATACATGCAAAGACAAAACTTTTCAGTACATTTTTCTCCTCTGTGTTAACCTATTTTCTTTTATTTTTGTTAAATAATAGCTATTGACGAGCTTTGTTGTAATCAATTCAAAACATCTAGAGATCGCCTGGTGGCCGAATTTCGACCTTAGTTTATTAAATTTAAATATTTTGTTTTATATGGTTGACCAGTTTAATTTGATCTGTCATTGTATATACCATCTGTACTTTGATAGGTCAACATATCTTCAATTACTTTAATATTTTTTTTAAGAATATACCTATTCCCTATACTTATCAACTGTGTATGCTGCTGTAAGTAGGATGTGCCTACACCCGTATTACGTTGGTTTGTTTTTTTATTTTATTATTATTAGCTATTAACATAATTAAATATAAATATCCTTTTTTTTTTAATATCTCTCATTTAAAATTTTCATTTCAAATGTTCTTCCTAGTCTAGATTGACATTGCATGGATCTGAAGAAGGTAAGACACCCTGATCCCAAACTAGGTCGAAACCTGTACCATAGGTATCAGAGCGTCTGCCCCCCATCAAAGGTAAGCAATATATAGCAACAGTGCTAACAGAATATTATAAGAGAGAGCAAAATGCATGCATGTGTGTGGGTGTTTGTGCTTGTGGATGTGTGTGTGTGTATGAATGAGTAAGTGTGGGTGCGTATGCGTGACATGAGTGCGTCAGTGTTTGAGTGTGTGTGTGTTTTCTTATCTTACAACCTTCAATACGTTTTCAGTGTCAGTATAATCAAGACGATGCAACCATTCAAATAGAGTCTTTTTACATACGTGGTAGTTCATTTTATGTAGTTCTAATATCTTGTTTATTTTATTAAAAATAAAGCTACCAATAAAACAAGGGAATTTCTTTGTAAAAAATGTTTTAAATTTTGGCACCTTAAATACCTTATAGTTATTACGCTGGTTTTGTGTTTTCTTAACTAAATCTAGATCGACTTGTTTGTGAAACCGTAGAATTAATCACAGGATAAAAAGTTGCCTAACTGTTAGTACATTACTATCCTGATATAGTGTGGAGGTGGGATACAAGAATGGGCGAAATTGGCTTACTTTAAGAATGGCCCTCTGTGCTCTTTCCAGAGAAATTAAGTGTGTTTTAGCTGCTCCTCCCCACGAGTCAATACAGTAAGTTAGTAAAGATTCACATAAAGCTTGGTAAATCGTTTTCATAAGTACGGGACTTGCTGCGAAACGAATATTTTTAAATATGGCCATAAGAGATGTCAACTTTAAATTCCCTTTTGCCCTATCGTAAAAGTCACCGTGGTACCGTATCCTATATTATATATTATTGTTTATATTTCTACGTATACTTATGTATTTATATGTTTATAATGTATTTGTATGTATACCAGTAAAATATTTCACGTAAATGAATAATGTACTAAATGCACACCATACTGTGTCCTAAATTTATTTCCATTTTTCTTCTCCATCTCACGGTTGCCTGTAAAACGTTGCCTTTGACCTGCAGTCTTAGTTTCAGTTATAGTAAAAAATATACATATTATCAAACTAGCTTTTGTCCACGTCTTTGTTTGTGTTATTATTCTATCCCTCGGGAACAGTGTTTTTTCGGGATGAATGTACCATCTCTGTAGCAAACTTTATGCAAAATTTCATGTTGATCGTTTGAGTAGTTAAGGCGTTAAAGTGTAACAAATAAATTAATAAAACTGACTTCCGCAGTTATAACATTACTTTTTAATTTCTGAAACAATAATTATAGTTTAAAAAATTAAAAAACATGCTTTTATAGAAAATTAAAATAAAAAACTAAAAAAAATTAAAAATTTAATCGAATTATTGCATTGTCATCGGTCTTTGACACATGTGCAAAATTTGAATGAAATCTGGCCGTTTAAAGTAGGTCAAAATCGCGCCCAAAGGAGTCGGTTACAAACATACAAGTGAAGCTAATATAAAGCGTGTAAGAAAATACCGATCATTCATTAGATTTTCCAGATCGCGTTGGTCTGAAAACTTTATGAAGTACATTCAAATGTCATCTTATCGACTATGATCGTTATAAAACATGTTTATTTATACCTATGTGAAGTTTCACCTTTTTTTATTTACTTTTATGCGTAAAACCATGATGTTTAGGCTTAAACAAAACACAATTGCAATACCACGCAGCTTTAAATTTCAAATATAGAACATAAGCTTTATCCAACAAAAGTCATCAAAAAGGGATTAAAAAAAACTAACTGCTCGTATGTCAAAGTCGCAATACGATCAATAGCTTTGGAGTTGAATATTATGTAAGTTGAACCTCCTAACGTCGTCACTTTGTACTACACTATAACGTTGATAAAATGAAGTGGGTTGTACCATATAGGTACTTATCTGGATTCTAATCACACAAAATACAAGAAGCCATAGAAATAGATTCCGTAATGAAATAAAGTTTACAAAAGCCTTCGACAAGGTACTTCATTTTTTTCTCGTTCGCTATTTGAAGACAGAATTTATTTAATTTGTATGGAATACGTGGATAATCCCAGCTTGAATTATAAAATGCCTAACCGGGAAAGTTACCCTGCCTGTTAACATTATGTTTATTCTTGAGGTCAGTAGAGTGTTCAGAAATAAATAATAAGGGACTGTACCGTATCAAGCATACACTACAGTTTTAATTTTTTCATACTACCAAAGTTTTAAAGATACAGCATACAGCCAATCTGATGGCAATCGATTATATTACCGATGCTAACAGATATTCACGTAAACAATCTATTAGAGAAAAACCGATTCTATATGTACTTCGTTAGTGCTATGGAATTATGTACTTATAAAAGAGGTCTTCTATAAACTGGAGTTGTCCTCTAGGCTGTGTACATTTTCTATAGATACCTATACATTGTATGAGGCCATATGAATAGTAGCGATAGAGAATCATTGCATATGACCTACTTCATTTGGAATCGCTTTTAGCCTAGAATCATAATCCATTGGCTGATGTAATTGATAGCATGCTTACGCAGAATATTTCGACATTGAATAGCTTTCAATGATACCTTCACATATCAAGTTAATTTTTACTCGACTGCTACTTTTTAAATCAAATTTATTTATTTTTTAATTTAGAAAAAATTATCTGCGTCAAAAAAAATCTTTGCACCGGTTTTCGATGAAAGCAGTTTATTAAGAAGAAAATTTAGCAAAGAATTTCGATGAATATGAAGAATTTGAATGGAACAGTTATTAAAATTAATTGGGAATGTTCTTGAAGAGCGTTTCAGAGGTCAAAAATTTTCTATTCATTGCATTGTTTATTTTTCAGTAGATTATATGAGATAGTATATTTTATTAACTAGCATGACCTGCTTCAAATCCAAGATTTTTACTGTTTATTTGTACGCAGCCCCTTAGAATATGCATCTTAAGTTTGGAATCCCCTATGTGACATTTATACGTCACGAATTGAGTGCGTTCAGATGAAAATCTTCTTCGAATTCTGGATTTCAAAGCGCAGTAGTGGTCAGACGACTACAGTTACCATTGCAAAAGGCTCGTTTTCTACATGTTGAGCAAAGACGTTGTATCAACGGCATCTGTTATTTGATAAACGTTTCTAAAGGCTGCATCTACCGCCCCGAACTTGTAACTAAAGTGGAAATAAGTGTCAATAAAATTGGTTTTCGACAACGGCCCCTATTGCCTTTTGCAACAACGAACTATAAGTACGGCTTAAAACATATTCTCTTAGAAGTTCATATAGTTTTAATTAGAAGTTAATTTTCGGAATTTCAATTTAGACTTATTTTGCTCCAATGTAAACACCGATAGGAAGCTCAATCATTCTTTGAATCTTAAAACGGTACGCAAACTGTGCTACATATTATGTTGTATTGTTTTGAGCATATGTATATGTCTGCATTTCATTATGTATATATATATATACATATTATTTATATATTTACATATACCTTTGTTATAAGTCTGTAAATAAATAATAAAATATAAAATAATTTATTTAACAAAATAAAAGTTAGCTATAGAAATTCTTTTAATGGTTGCACTTTAATTTTTTTTAAAGTTACGGTTCTTTTGTAAACATCTCTGACTGAAAAATCAATGTTTTAATGAGCCCCATTTTCAGAACGACGGCGTCAATTTTATGTATTGAATATTGAATATGTGTAAAAAAAATTAAATAATAATATGTCCGCATATTTATGTATTGAATTAAATTAAATTGTTATTCTTTTATCTATTATCGATTTTGTCCACTATAGATTGCCTGTAAGAGGTCGCTCTTAGCCATATGGCTCTCTCTCTTTTAGGCTATTCTACATATGTATATCCACTTTGTGTATTTATTTTAAGCAATATGTCATTGGTGTACACTAAAGATGATTCTATTCTATTCTACGTATGAAATGACGTCAAAACATGCATTTGTAGTGTTATAATACGTAAAGCAGTTTTTATCAAAATATAAAATATAAAAGCATTACATATATCAAGGCCTTGGCAGGAATTGACCGCAGGTGCACTACCCTAACGACCAAACTAAGAAAGTATATAAAGTAATAATATAAATATAATACAAATTGAACCCAAATATTAAAGTAACGTTCATCTTCACCCAACAAAAGTGTCTTATTATATACCCTACATTGTGCTCTTACACTTTATTTATACTTGAAACATAGTACTTTACAATATTAACAAATAGTACCACTATTTTGCAAACGTTTACCGATTACGATAATCGCCCTATTATCAGACAGACCACAATCTCGTTTCTGACCATAGTTTTATAAAAACAATCACATAACACTATTTAATAGGTCTGTTTATTTTTAATTTTAAACTTCTTACGTCATCATTTTTGTGTTCATACAGACGTGTAACATACTTTTCGCTTCTCTCAGTAATATAAACAATGTAGCAACCCTTAGTGTACTCTTTCGAGTTGCTGTAATCAACAACCGGCCAAACCATCATGCCCATTATGGCCTAAGCCGTCCCTCGGGAGAGACCCGTGTCCAGAAATTGACTGTGACGGACTGTTACCATCAAAAATGTATTCAATCTACTTCACGTTCCTTACAAAAAAGTAATTATTTTAGTGTGAAAATGCCTGAAGTAATTACTAAACTTATCAAATTCGCGGCACAAATAGGCTTAACGTTCATTATACCGTAATAAACGGCATCTAGACGCGGTTGATTTCTAATTCTAATTCTAATTGCGACAAATCGGAAGAGCATTTTTATGAGTCCTGGTTAACTAACTTTTCACCAAGTTGAAAAACACACATTAGCCTGATAGTAAGCGATTACCTTTAATTATAACACTTGCAACACCACTGGTGTAGCCCAAACTCCCTCGTTCCAAAGGGCTTTACACACCAGCAGATAAATCACTATGATAGTAGTGCTGTTTAAAATTGACTTTAAATAGGTATAGTACCCAAACAGGGCGACTTCATTTAGACCAAAAATCTGCCGTGAATTACGTCCTAATATTTTTTTGTTATTAAGCTGAACTAAGCTTTAATTTGCTTCATACGTTTGAAGTAGATACGTTAACAAATTTAGGTCAGACTAGATTGCATCTTCGACGTAAGAGGATATCCAAGCGAACAAGTCGATTCTAGGGTCATGTCCGGAACCCGGTAAACTCCCCGCTTCGGCTATCCGCAATAAATATTCATGAACAAACAAAATTAATCTTTTCTCACACGAACCGCACCGGACCCATTGAAAACCCAAATCGTTTTACGGTCCATACCTTATCTGCCGTTCAATATATATACAAGAAGCGCTATATACTATCGAGGCAAATGTGAATTATTACCATTGTTGCCCTTGAATAATTCCAGCATTCGGTGACACTGCGAGGGTGCGGGTCATATCCTCGATATGAATTTCATACAAACCGCGAATATTACGTACAATGAGCTCTGAGGCGGTGCGATTGTCGGTACCATTTCTTATCTCCCGCTACGTATTGGCGCTCTTACCGCTTTCCACGGCTGAATGTAAAACGTTATTGAGCCTTCACGACGCTGATATTGGACTTCGAACGTTGATATTCTATATGGAATCAGCGGTTCCCGGAAACACGCCAGTAATTTAATATTCACGTGTAGATCTCGATATTGACTCATTTAGATAATACTCGGACGAGAACTTGGAAACCGACGCCACTTAGATGAGCCTAGCGCTTTGTTCTATAATTGACCTAATTTAATTTTTAGACAGTTGTTTAACTTCAAGTATTAAAAGTTTGTTAGATTAATGAATACGTAACGTGAAATAATTGCTGTAATACAATAGTTCGAATATTTTAATATTTCATTATATTCTACACTAAATTAATTAGTAAACTAAAAGAACAAATAGAAACTAGCATTTTCAATTAAAATAACATTAAACAAGGAAGCCGCACATGATAAACGGTGTTGATTAAAACTTCATAAACTAGTTCGTCTAGAAACAACAATAGTAGAAACACTACGTCCACTCGACAAAATAAACAGAACGAGTCCACGTTAACACATTCTACGCAAAAGCACTACCGTAACTAGTAACATTTTAAATTACATTTAAACTCGTGTGAAATTTTCGATGCGGTGGCGGTGGCGAAATCCAGCGGTTAATCTAAACGGAGGCATTACCGCCCGCCACTCGCGCGACCTAACTCGCCTCACTGACTCCTTCAAACAAATAGCTTTAAATGTATAAACTTACCTCATGCAACGCAAATGCAATTCCCGTATTTGATATATAACAAGAGCTTACTTAAACTATTTCAAATTGACTTATAAATCTTATTTTCTTCAATAATAATGTTTACCTATGTTCGTACTTGCCATTCGACATAGATTTCACCAGTGTCATGTCACTCGCTCCAAACCTGGACCAATGCCACAATGCAATGACGGTAGACGAATTCAAAACATTCCATCCGCATTCTAGAGCTTTTGTTTGCACAGTTGCACAGAATGAACTGCATGTAGTATTTTTTTTTAATAATTTATTTTTTATGGAATGTTTTTGATCTCTATCGTGTATTGAGATTTATGTACAATAACTTCTTACATTTTAGGAAGATTATGGCAAAGTCAAAATTTGCCCCAGATTTAAATAAAACTTTGCATTATGTGACATCGTTTTATTAGCTTTTGAACCCCGAGAGCCTCTGGGAGCTCGGAGGAAGTCATAAATATCTCTCGCGTCCCCGATTTCTACTAAAGTTTGCTTGCAATGTACCCTCTCTACGTTTTCACTGTGCTGATACGTTTATTGTCATAGCCGAGCACAATAGAGAAGTTTTAAACATCAACAGTTTCGCGGACTCATTTTGTATAAAAATCCTGTTTAGCAATGAACCGTACGAATTAAATAAAAAGTTACATGAATATTTTTTCAATGAAAGACTTAAATTGAAATTATTTCCCGCTAAGGGAAGGAAGTGAGAACGACAGTGAAGTCACTCAGGCGGGGGCGGGCGAAAGAATAATGGCAGTCGGCCCGCAAGTGCGACCTGTGTTACTTACCTACCCTCGCGGAGATTATTTCAACTTATTTGTCTCCGAATGAACATTCAAAAGAGATATTAGGCGTAATTCCGACTTTTTATTTTCCTTCCTGGAACAAAAATGTTACTTTACATCTAGAGGTAAAAAAGCCGCAGGTACTCGTAACACAAAGATCAGGGGTGAATACACCGATGGGAATCATCTTATGCAGTCAGCAGAGAAAGTTCACGAGCGTTTTAAGAATCTTAGCACTTTTTTCTGTCTTAATATACCTCTCTAAAATTTATGTTACATAAAACATTTGAATTAACAATATTTAATACACGACTACGGTAAAGCCAAAAGAAAGGGTTATGATTTTAGCAGTCTATGTATGTATGTTTGTTTTTATTTACGTGTGTTCCAGTGTAGCGCCTTAACTACTGAACCGATTTTGATAAATGAGGTATCGATACATTCATAATAATAGTCCGGGTGACGTAGGCTATATAAATTCTAACTAAAACTAACCTAAAAAAACAATTTAGATAATCGTGACATTACAAATATGCATAAATATCATATTGGCTAAGTCTCAGATCATAGAAACAAGGGAGATTTGTTAAGTAGGCGTGCGCCCATATCTGGCGTAAATTGTGTTTGTTATTCATTTCTGTCATTAATCGAGTGTCAACCAGCGACTCCGTTACTTCTCTAACATTTTGTCAATACTAGGAAATGCCGCGATGTTCAATGGTTGTTTGCGGAAATAACACTTTTAAAGTGAATTACACGAAAGACATCTTATTTCATACGTAACTACAAGAATTAAGCTATATTTTAAATCATAATATATTTAATAATTAATAAGTAAATATGGTACACTGATATTTATGATGATAAAATATTAAATTCGCCATATTATTAAAACAAAAACCATTGTTGGCCTAATACGCCTTACATAATAAATCATACTGTTAGCGACGCAATGTATGAGTTTGTTTGCCGATTCTCTCACTAGCACGATAAGCTCGTAGTGCAGCGGCTGGCTCCCGTAAACTAGGGATGTGCATGTACACTTGAAATATATAAATGTATAGTGTAAAATTATGCAGATATACTTACAGTGTTGAGTTATTTTTATTTTAGATATCCAAAAGATCCAAAAAGAAAGTGGATAAATGCTGGAAAATGGAAAAAGCCATGTCTAATGAAGACCCCTTTAATATTGCTGAGGTAATGAAAAACTATATTGGATGCATTATTTATCAAAAAACAAAAATTCTAGCGGCATATGTTAAACAAGTATTAGCATTTTACTGGTCATTAAAGTCATTTACTTACTAGTAAGTTTCCCTAAACGGTAATAGCGTTGATTTATCTCAAACGAATTTTTTTATACTAAATGTGCCGTTTTATTTAATCCTATTTCATCTTAACTAATAAACAAACAACTAAAAGTTTTACATTAAAAAAAAAGCATTAAGAAGTTGCCTACCTTTCCTAAGATAGAATATCGATAGCTTTACACTTTATTTTTGTAATTGAAATCACTAGCGTATATGAAATTGCTTTTGCACAGCACAACGATAATTATTGAAATCTATGTGAGTGTAAGGCGGACGGTAACTCTAAATAAACACTATTTTTTACACGCTAATGTGTTTATTCGATTGTCAAGCACTCATTGACTCGTTGATATCGTATACACTTAAGTGCGTGTGAGTTTACGCATCTATTGGTTTTGTTGAACTGCTTATGTAAAAGGCAAATCTCCTTTGTTTCTATGATCTGAGGGCTAAATGAATATGTTAAAATTGTTACCAAATAAGCAAAAGTCTGCGCTACTTAAGGTGGTTTCTTTTTCATAGCCCGGTTACAGTTTTTTAAATGAATTCTGTATGTAAATGAAGAAATGGTTTGTGTCATAATCATACACTTGAGCTTAGTCTTAGGGTTTTGTGCTAAGTGTCTAGATTATATATTTTAAACAAACTCTTTAATTTTTAAACTGAATCAAATTACAGTTTAAGAAAAATATTTGCTTTCACATTAAGAAAAAACACCGCTATTTCACTGAATTTTATATTAAAATAATGTTGAAAAAAGGTTTTATTCAAAATTGAAATCCCTAAATTATTGAAAAAATGAAGTAAATGAAATAGTGTTCTCTTATTTCCCTAGGTACTAGATAAGTTAAGATTCCATTACTTGTCTGACTTGGCATCTAACAATAAACTTCATAAACTCAGACAACAGAAACATTTTATAAGGGTTTACAAGACACTATAAAACACTTTTGCAAGTCACCAATAATCACTGAAAAACTTGGATAGCTTTCGTGTTTAACTTCTTTGTTTAAGAAGGAGATTCTCAGTTCGTCGAATGTTTTATAATTTTTTTTACCCTGATTGCTTGAGACCTGGCAGCCATAATTTGTTTTTCTATTCCCTAGACCATTTTCTTTAAAATGACTTTTGATTCATTTAAAAAACAATTTAACTACAATTTATCGAGAAAAATCGATCACTTACTCGTTAATTAAAGGTTATTGCGGCGGTATTTGCCGGGCAACTCTGGTGTACAAACACAAACCATTATCTTCGACTTCGTGAAAATAAGGTTTTATAAAAAAAACAATAGATACCTACAGATTTAAGTGGCGGGATCTTTGACTATAAGATTTAGTTCATTACATATTTAAATCGTTTCATTTGTATGTACTTATCACTTTTAGTCGATATCCTTAAATATAAACTGTCAGTCGTAGGACTGCACGTCAGAAGTGAAAACATAAATGTATCTGAGCGTGACGGTCACGCGAGTTCAATGCTTTTTAACCGACTTCATAAAAGGAGGAGGTTCTCAATTCGACTGTATTTTTATTTTGTTTGTTACCTCAGAACTTTCGACTGGGTGAATCGATTTTGACGATGCTTTTATTATTTGAAAGCTGGTGCTTCCCGTGTGGTTCCATTTTGGGACCCCCAAATCCAATTTGATCCAGTTCTGACAATGGCATCCATGAGAAAACTATATAAGTCTTTTATGGAATAGTTATTTTTTAAGGTTGTCTTTTTTTTAAAGAATTATTCCCCATACCAAAAGTGACCACAGTGCCTAAAGCAGTTTTCATTTCAATAATAATATGTACACAAAGTCTTAGTTGCCATTAGAGCTCATACATCAAAGTAGACAACGCTCAGTATACATGCAATTCGTCCAAACGCGTTTAGTTTACGAATAGCTGGTTAGTGGTCATGTCACACACTTAGGTGAAACATATTTTACCGCACCACAGCCATTAGTCACAGCAGCTCGACACAGGCTCGAACCCGCGCTAGGACCTAAGTAACGACCGGACCTAATGTGAGCACATTCCTCTTGTATTTTTCAAGTCAAGCTACTGAGAGAAATAAGATGTTTCTACTAGCTTTGGACTGGTAAAATGGCGCGATTATTTAGCTCTGAGTTCTTGGTAACGCACGCTTTGCTTAGTGAAGTATTACTGAAAACCGAGCGCATAGCTAATGCGCCCACTTTATATCAATCGAGGGAATTGATGAACATTTGTTTCTTGAAACATTTGCTATTTTAAAAAATAATACTATTAGTAATATTTACGTCTTATAGCTTTTATACAGCTCACTTTATTTGAATTCGTTTTGTAGATTTGGTATGACATCTGTTTTTAAATGTAAATGTTAAGAGTCTCCAGCAATTAATATCCATGCCTTGTAAGTTAACTATTTATGCGATTCTGTAGCAAAGACAGCTAAAAAGAGAATGTACTCACTTATTGATAAAAAATCCCACACCTTAACCACACTGAAAGTATTGACACATGAATCAATTTTATCTACTTCCCAGTTAAAATGAGATTGAGATAACGTTTAATAAATGCGTTGTCTTAAATTTGATTAAACTTTATTGAATAACCTGAAGGATGACCTCCAGTGCGCTCTCCTTATAAGGCCTAATACGCAGCAGCAATGTCCTTGCAATTAAATAACTTTTGTTTTTGTTTTTTTTAAAAGACAACTCCCGCATTAGGAATTACTCCTGTGTCGCGGGGGACTTTACAAACATAGAAACAACGAACACAAAGAACAAAGAACACCCAGACTCAGGTGGGAATCGAACCCACGACCTATAAGCATAGCGGTCAGGGTCACTAACCACTAGACCCTGTTGGTCTAGTGGTTAGTGACCCTGACCGCACGTCTGTCATTGCTAGTACTACTAGTATAATATTATGTTATCTGTGCTAGTACAAAATAAAACAAAACTATGTAGATAAGCTTAACGCCTGTAATCTATTTAATATATATTTATGTATATGTATATAAAGGATCGACGAGAGGAAATTTGTTCACTGAGTAAAAGTATCGGCAGCACTATCAATCCAAATAAAAAAAATTAAGCGTATGTTTGTATGTATAGTATACATAATTATGTAGGTTTATTTTTGTAATAAATTCTTTATATTATATTCTCTTATGTTGTTCTTCGTTTAAACTTACAATTCTTCTTATTTCAATTATACACCTGCCACACACATTTCTGTATCACCCAAAGGTTGACTGGTAGAAAATGCCTACGGCATTAAGTCCGCCTTATGCATTGTATCTGCAAGAAGTGTTTTAAATAAATAAATAATGTCAAACTAATAGTTTTTTTAAGCTCATACAGTTATTTGCACGATACCTATGCCTAAAAATCAGTTTTTAAATTTTTTCTGTCTGTCTGTCGGTTTGTTCCAGCTAATCTCCAGAACGAATGGACCGATATCTACGGAACTTTCACTAGCAGATAGCTGATGTTATAAGGAATAACTTAGGCTACTTTTAATTTTGAAAAAAAATTAGGGTTTCCGCGCAAAATATATAGACCATGTACACGCGAGTGAAGCCGCGCGGGAACTGCTAGTAACAGAATAAAGTAACAAACAGACTCTATTTGAACACACATTTCTATAAGAAGCTCAGTGAGCAATAACAACTTTCTCATGAATCGACTAAAGACGTTCAATAACAAAATTTTCAGCATTACAAAATTACAACAACAACAAATACAAATAAAGTTAATTTATTTGTAAATGGTCACACTTTATTTCTATCTTAGTCATAATTACGTAGGGCGCTACATAAGTTTGGTCATATGCAAACTAGATATCATATCATCAAGAAACTTTGCTCACTCTGGGTACCGCACTTGGTGACTGATGCGCTGAGGGAGCAGCGTTTGACTTGGTCTCGTGTTATAAAAATTTGAATACTGTCGATCTAACTACGTAAACTCGATTGCTACATGTGATGAAACCTCCAGAATAAAGTGTGGGTGTTTGAAGATGAACCACCGCCGACATCTATGAAAATATTCCAGTCCTTAAAGAAAATAATAGTTGCTGTAATTTTTAATAAGAGAGGAATGTTGGCTACCATTGTACTTGATAAAAGGAAGACTGTTACTGCTGCATGGTTTACAGCGGAATGTTTATCTAAAGTGAAAGAATCCTTAAAAAATTAACGATCAAACTCAAGACTCGATACTTGGATTTTGCATGCAAAAACAACTGAAAGAATGCAAGTTTTCGAGCGACAAGAAGCTCGTAGAAGCTTTTGAATAGATATGCAGCTGTGTTCCAGAGAGAAACCGGACCAATGTGTTCAGCACCTGGTTTACACGTATGAAAATCTGTATTACTGTCAGTGAAGACTATTTAAAAAATATGTACAAACTACGACAAAATTATGTAGCACCCCAGTATAATAGTAAATTACATTGATTAAAAAAAAACCTGCTAAGTGCGAGTTCCGTAAGCGAACAAACTTGTATGTAGATAGTACGTCCATCTCTCTTTTCTGAAACACAAACTTAACTTTTGTTTCTAAAAATACTCTCCCAAACATAGATTTAAAGTTAACTTTCCAACCGTAAAATAGCAAGTTTGTAATCACAAAACTATTATTTTTATGTGATATTATAAAAAACGGACAAGTGCGAGTCTGACCCGCGCACCGAGGGTTCCGTAAGCAAACAAACTTGTATACGTCGATCTGGAATCAATTCTCAAAAACTTTCAACCACAAAATATAAGTTTGTAATCACAAAAACTTTTTTTGCATCATATAACAAGAAATTAACGACTTTCGAGTTTTTTTCCTTACTTGTGCTGTCACACCTTGCTGCTTACCAAATTTCATGATTCTAGGTAAATGGTAAGTACCCTATAGGTTTTAATTTACCTACAAATTGAAATTTGATAAAAGCTAAGGCTTAAATGGCCGTATCTTTTGATTGCGTTGACTTAGAAGCTTGATATTTTTTACAGCTTCAACAGACCGCAGACTTATGTATTTGGTATTAATTTTGACTTGATACATCCACGGGTTCTTGAGAAAAAGGTACTTAACAGACAGACAGACACACAGACAGACAGTCAGATTCAGAACAAAGTGATCCTTATATGGGTATTCCAATAAAGGTTTCTTTTTTTCTATTAGAAGAACTGAACCCTAAAAATGTCTTCACTTTAAATTTATCAAAAATAGTCTAAAGAAATGTTAGTTTCAATAATGTTCGTTATGAGGTATTTGAATTGCGGCAATAACAAATTATTGTAAAATTCGTGAACACGTAGTACTATTAACAACTACTGAACCTTCTTTTTGTGCTTTTTCATTTCTAAATCTAATTTTAAAATAACAATTTGTTCAAACTTTATGTTCTCTTATATTAACTCGTTTGCTCAGTGAGTAAATACTATTTCAAGCGGTAAATTATCTGTAGGACCTACATACCTATGTATACACCGCCGATAACCATTTCTAACTTAGCATGAATTCAATTGCATCGTCTCGCAAATATTTTATCCATATTATTCGCTTTACGAAGGCAAATCAAGTCGCGGGCAATTTTAAATTCATATAATTATGAGGGAAAAACACCTAAATAAATTGATCATAAAAGTTTTAGGTTCGCCAACCTAAAAAAGTTTACTTTTGGTAAAAAGAAATGATTACTAATTAACTAACGGAATTTTGCTTTTAACCTCTTTTTACACGACTGCGCAAAAAGGAGAGTTATGATTTTTGAGTAGGTATACAAGTATTATGAATGGTGAGGTTTCTTGGCACACTCTGAAGCCTAAACGGCTTAAGACAGAACACAGCCAGACAGAAACGACATAGACGTTTCAAGATGGCGTCAGCGAAAACAGAAAAAATATATACTAATAAGGATACTTTGTTAAATAGGTCAATATTACCTTTATTATGTAGACTTACACAGTATATTGCAAAAAATTATAATACGCCTATGAAATATTCAGTGGTTTACCAGATGAAACGATTTTTAATGACGCATGACTACTACGAGCAGGTTACGTTAGGACAGGACCGGATCCGGATGTCTTAAAAGCTGTTCCCTGATCCCTCCTATTTCATCACCGCCCCACCGAAAACCCCGGTGACCCCACCGGCACCCGCCGGCCCGAGGCGGTTTCCAAACGTACAAAAAAAAAGGACTGGACCGGATCCCTCCTATTTTAGACGCAGTACGGCACACCGTTAGGTTTTAAAGGACCGGACCGAGCTCCGGATGTCTTAATAAAAGTTGTTAGCGGATCCCTCCTATTTTAGGTGCAGGATGGCACACCGTGTGGTTTTAGTCGGTTCGATTCCGACACACTGCCCCACCGAAATGGGGTCCAAGAGGGTTTCCACACGCACAAAAAAAAAGGACCGGACCGAGTGGTGGCGGCCGGCCAGCGAGGTTTGTACACTGGACAGTGAACAAACCTCGCTCGTGGAATCATCAGGATTTAAGAAGTTTTGCGTTTGGCTAAAACCACAGAATAATTTACCGTGTAATAGACTAAAAAGTTAAAAATAAACTAAATTATTACAAATTATATAAAACCCGACTTAATTTCGTAAATAGTAACTGATAACTGAAAAGTGAACACAATTATGTATACGTAACGGGAATTAACGCAATCACGTATTTATATGTGTATTGTATAAAATAGATTCGAGAAGATATAATTTAAAAGATGTTTTCAATGATACAGATGTTAGGTAAATAAATAATTTTTAAATTTAAAAAAGTATAGTAAATTGAATTCATTCAACTTGACAATGTAGTAATTTATGATTAATATTTAAGAAGTTATGAAATGGGTCGGTCTCCAATATATTGCTATACCCTATTAGGGTCATATGTGATACTACATGTAATTATTAACATCTTTAATGTGACATGTATGATGCAATAAAAGATTGAGTATTGAGAAATGAATAAAATAATAAACTTTAGGGGTGACCCCCTTATGTTTATGATTTTATTCATTTCTTAGCTTATAGTCGTAAGTAGCAGTCATAAATTTTACATCAAAAGTAAAACTAAGTATATAATTTTGTCATTTGGTAGTATTTTTATTAAAAACCTGATATCAAATTGTTCGATATTTTTTAAAGAGGCCACTTCTAACTACAGCTTTATTTCTGTAAAGTAAAAAAAACTTGAAAATTAAACCGTTATTTTGCATTTTTCGGTCTAGACTTCCACAAGGCTAGAGAGTCTTGTTAAACACTAAAAGGACTTATGGCACAAAAATAATCGTTATATTTTTTTACCAAATGAAGAATATTTTTTTTTATTAGTGTTAAAATACGTTCACTGATCAAAAGTCCGATTATCATAACAATAGAAACTACTTAATAATTAGTTCAAAAAATGCATTCACAGCACTCAATTAAATTTAAAAAACTCCATTGCTTAGGTATGTGAGAGTGATTACAGTTAAGAAAGGGTTTATTTACGTAACCTAGCAAAATACATTTGTGTATTGATTTTTTTTATTTTCATAGGTATCCTTTAAAGTTATCTGCATCTCTTAAACTAATCTATAACATTACGTTTTTATTACTTTACCAAGAGACAACTGACACTAGTTTTATCTAAAATCTTTAATACCATCCATGTAAAGCTCGTAGGGCGAAGATCTGCCTTATTGATAAACTGATAACGCCGCCAGTATAGTTGCCCATTGTCTCTTTAGAACAGTCAAATGAAAGAGATAATATAATGGAACAATAATAAGGGAACTAAACTGACTAACTAATAAGTGGCTGTAGCGTAATGACTAAGTCGTCAGTAATGGAGACAAGAGTGCGTGTTCGAGCCCCACCACTACCTACGTAAACCTACATATTTAATTATCATGAATACCAGAATTTATGACCAACCTTATTATTAAACGAAGAACTGAAATTGACACAATAAGTTACGTTGGGCATACTGAAAGTTTCTGGAACTATCCATTTACAATAAACAAATAAAAAAGCAATTACGGAATTCGTAAATGAAACTCTCTGGCAACATGTTACTTTTTAATTTGCGAGACTGTCATTTATTTTTTCTTGTGTGTCGCTATTACAATGAATTTAAGTCGTAAAAATGTAAACTCAACGATTGTTTCGATTTTCACTGTGGCTTAAGTCAGCAAGAGAGATGCCGTGAGTGGAAACGCATTTGAAAATTTAAATGTAGTTGACTGATGACACATCCGCTATACAGCTCAGACCATGCACCTTGCGACTTCTTTTTGTTTCCTAAAATTTAAGACTGAAGAATCGGCGGTGAATGCATTTCATGTAGCCATTGAATAGGCCCCTAAATAAGATTGCGCAACTGCTTTTTAAAATGGTTCCAGCGAATGTGAAAATGTGTACATTGTAAGGGTATTTATTTACTTTGAGAGAATGCAACTACAGCCTCAATAAGTGCGGCTACATATTTATTTACGGGTATACTTACAAATCTACACTATGGTAAAATGAATGACCTCTCATAAACATGTAATCTTCTGTTCTGTGAAGGACACCTGCCTTAGATCAGAAAAAAATTAGGACCTTGTTGAAACGAAACGAAATAAGGTTAGATGGAGCGGAAGTCTTATCAAGTAAATTCTATTCATCATTCATCTACTGCAATTTCTATGGCGTGAGTAAACAACCTGCTAACGACCAAAGATGACCAATAATGTTTTCACATACTTGACATTTGACATGTCATATATGTTTATGAATAAAGCGAAAATAAACCTATGACTATGCTACTACTACTGCAAAAACCCATCTCATGTACCTAGACCATAAAATAAAGACATTATGCTTAGTTACATGCATACATCTTTTTTATGTACCAATATGTCAATATAAATTCCTATAAAGCACGTCACGCAGTCACGTATCTAGAAATGAGATTAACTCACCTCACTTTTTACCGAACCAATCCAGTCAACGTTTAGCTACACAAAAATAAATAAAAAGGTTCGTCGCTAAAGCCAAAAAGGACATTAGGAGGAAAAATGTAGCCGCAATATAGTAATTGAGGTGCATTTATCCGCCAATTGGCCGTGTCCCCTGCGTTTCCGTTCGTTAGCCCGCTCGGAAATGTTCCGGAAAATTGTTGCGATTCTCACAGAGAGTTGCTCGGAACTATGTAAAGCAGAACTAAGGCGCACCTAGCTGCATGTCTCCACAGGAAGATTTCCATTAACTACAAACATTCTGTAATCAAGGTCCCTTACCAAGGGTTTTAAAATACTTCGTCTCATTTATTAATCTATCTGATCGTGATAGAATTTACTCTTGATCCTTATAAGTCTCAAAGAGATTTCAGCGGTAAATTTACCTTTTTTTCCAGGCGGTCCGCTACAAATTAATTTACGCGTATTTCTGTGCTACTTAACTACAGAAAAAAATAGCTCGCTGCTAATATAAAGTACAGTTCATAAATTTGTTACTAAGGGTTCTGTGCTGTGTATTCATGGGTTTGCCTAAAAATATCAAAAGAGAGGCTTAAGAGTGATATGTTTGTTTTTCTTCTTTTGTTCGCATTTTCTTTATATCTGAAATAGACGTTTTTATAGCGGTATCTCCTATTTATATGAGAACATGAACAATGTGAGCAAATACAAACTATCGTTTGCCCAATAATGTGTTTGTGTTCTCATAACAATAATTGTCGTGTCAGTAACGAGTCTCGCAGATGTTGCTGTTTAATTAAAACTTTGAGCCACCGCTATCGAACCCTTCGACGTTATTTGACCTTCCCATAGCTCTCCTCTTGTAAGCTGCCTATAAAGTTTTCGAATAACTTCGATTTCATGGATAGAATTTACGATTTTCAATAACACAGGTCGTATCCCGTTTAGTTGGATCGTAACTCAATATAGTGTTCAATTAACAAGTGTCTGTGAATTTTCATGGTACATCCTGAATGGTTTACAACTCACCTCAATTCCTGTGTTTATCGGTGAATGTTTACGTCAGTGGCAGAGTTTGAGTCGGCGGAGGAAGCGACCCAACTATTATGGATAACAATTACGTAGGGATCTGCCGACCCTCGTTACAGAGATCACTTGGAAACGACCGCGATTCTTTTCTCGTTGTGGTCACACCAAACTCTCTAATTTGAATACATTTATTGTGTTTTGCGTAAAAAAGCACTGAAGTTACCCTCGTAACGTTTTCCTCGCCCACAATGCAAGTATTTACATTAACTCAACATCTTTCTGTAACGAATATAAACATAAGTGAATGCGAGGCTACGATGGCTTTTATCTAATATACGTCGGCTACTTGTTAATAGGATGGAATATTTCTAACTGTTTAGCCTTTTAAAACTTATCCATTAAAATAAAAAATTGTACGCAAGCTCAACACTTCGTGTGGCAAAACTCTTACAGTTTTTTTTTTGCTTTACAACATGTATGCATAAGTTGAGTGCTGAACACTCACAGGGATGAGTGTTTGTCTATGTTTTGAGCAGAATGTATTGTTGTTCAATGAAACAGATAACAGCACTGCATATTACATCTTGGAGCGGGTTGCGATGCAATTCACAGAATTTTATATGAATAGAATACACAATTTGCTGGTATATCTGCAATAACAATAACATTTAAGTAGTTTGTTCTTATTCAAAAGATTTGAATTCATGCCAGCGTTAGAAAGTATAACTACGGGCTCAAATAGTGTGGCTACATATTTATTTATTAGGGTTGTTCACAAAACTACAGTAATAACAACAAATTATGTATTACAGGGCCTCTGGGAACATCGTTCCTGTGAATCTCAAATGTACGACTATGATCGCAGTCGTACGGGTATGAGATTCACAGCGAGTAACCACATTATTTGAGTCGTTCCTCTCTACTTACTCTAGCGTTCGATAAATATGATGCAATTTGCATTGCACGGTTTCACAAAACATGTGTTTTAGTTATTCCTTTAGAGATAAGTTAAGAATTAGGTTGTTCTGTATTACTATTTTGTACTATGGACAGAACCGTGAGCAAGAGGCTTCCCACAGCAATAGCCGTCGCGAGATCATGATGCTGCACCCACTGTATTCTACTAGACAGTGGAGTGAAGTGTCCTCGCGTTGTGCCACGTAGACGTTGGATCCTGGCCTATAAAACACATGTGATTTCTAAAGCACTTGTGTCCGGTAAGCACCTGCATCAGAGCACGAAACAAACCGAGCATTATTAGAGCTGATACTCAGAAACGCCTGAAAGACTAAAGCTGGATCTCTGGAAACGTCCGCAATAAGCATGCTGAACAATCAATAGATTATCATTAGTGAATATTTTGGCGTTCTTATAATATTACATACATATAATGTGTCGAATCGAAATGTCGAATCCTTTTTTAAGCCGGCTTTTAAATGTTTTTTAATTACTTTTATTTTATTTATTTTATCTATTTTTTATTGATTCCGATGGCCTGTATTAAGGCATGATTAACATCAAGAAGGAGAGTTGCCTGATATTATATTAATTCCATTCGATGACGCTTCAATCGGCGTAAAATAAAAAAATGGCGATGGTTAAGTGCCAATATCTCTAATCCCGATAAAATTTGTTGTTAAGTTAAGATTAGCGCTCGTTTCGAATGACCTTTTAATCTTATTAATATTTAGTTCTCAGGGCGGATTTGTACTGTGAGACCAGTTTCTAACATACGCTCTAGAATTTGATTAAGGTTTTGAAATGTTTTCTCTTTATAACCACAACCGTAGCTCGTATCGGTAAGCCTGATAGCCACAAACACTACTGAACCAATTTTAATTAAATCTTTACTGTTCCCAAATTGAAGTAAATGTAAGCAAGAAAAAGAATGGTGACAATTCGATTACTAATTTCGAAAAAAACCAACAAAAATACAAACAAAATGTTTGTATGTAATAAATTACCATATGTGAATACTTTGCAGTTTGAATACATTACATACGTGTCGAATAGATAACTTCTTTTTGAAGTCGTTTAAAAATTAAGAAATATCTGTAATGTAAAAACACTAACGTATATAATGGCTATGTCGTAAAAAACTACGGTCACAAGAAAGTATTTTGAGAAGTGACAAAACAATGACCATTTATTCGTTTGTCTCATTCTGACCATAATGTGTTGGTAAAAAGGAGCAGATATACTCAAATGTGAATCGAGTTTTCGACAGCGTCGCTCACAGATTAAAAATCTAGTGAGTAAAAATCACTAATAACGTTTACCTTAAATATTACAAATTCTCTTATCTTGATTAGTCACCGTACCATAATGACAACATTTGTAATTCAATTTCAATATAAGCCTCATCTGTTTTATAATATGTATTTGTATTATAACTTTATTCTGGGTCCAGGAAATATCCTATGAGATACCTTTAGTACTACAGCCTAGAATAAAATTATCCCACCTTTACAATTTATAGCTAACAAAATGTAAATACATATCCGACCTTTACTTATATTGTGAGATATATTTATGAGGTATACATTATTGACATGATTACTTTCTTAAGAACATGTTAAGGCTCATAAGGGTTTATAACCTGCTTGTTTTTCTTACGAGCTCATACAATTACTCTTTAAATGCGAGGAAGGGCTGTTTAAACTGCTCAGTGAAAAGACCTCAAAAGTATGGGGTACTAGCAGCGCCCCGCGGTTTTACCCGCCCAAGTCCCGATCCCATGGGATTATCGAGATAAAAAGTAGCCTATGTGAATCCAGGTCTCCAGCTATCTACATATCAAGTTACATCGCAATTGGTTAAGTGTTTTTTGCGTGAAAGAGTAACAAACATCCATCCATCTATCCATCCATCCATCCATCCAAACTTTCACATTTATAATATCAGTGGGATTTAGGCAATTTTTAAAATAGAGAGGCAAATAGAAAAAAAAGACCGAACTCATTTTTAACTAGATAAACAGATTGAAATTTAAGTAACCTCGTCTAAGAATGAAGATGGTATTAGGGTATCAAAGTAATAAACATATTAACTTTGCTAGTCATTAATTAGAGGCAACCTCTAGTCTAAAATTCAAGCGAATGAATATACTTACGTACATATTTAGTGATTACGTTACATTTGAAGATTGGAGATGCCTATTAAAGAAAGCCTTTAAACAGTATACGAAGAATTATTAAACTCTTCGTACAACTAGAATTTCACGCTTGTTGCTTTTAATTTAAAAGTAATTAAGCCAAGCAAATAGCATAAATTTACTAAAAAGTGACGCTTTAATACATGTAATCTTATAGTTAGAAATTCAGTTATTTCTATAATTTAGGAGGAGCAAGATTATAAATTGAAGGATTTAGATGCCGTGGGCTGTCATTAAAAACTTTTATGAGTTCTGTAAAGTTTCTTTAGTATTGCGAACAGATTGATGTCCGAATTTTAATGACTTATTTTATGAACGTCTTTTATGAATCAAAATTGTTAAGAGAAACTTGCTACGCCCGCGCGTTGTGATAGTTTTGTACTTAGGTACTAAAAATCATTGAAAATAATATTTGCAATGATATCCAGTTTTTTTTTTTTTTAATAACAATTAAAGAACGAAATCCACCATCGACTCGTGATATATTAACCCTCATAATGGCAACAGTTAAAAATCACCTTAAACACTGCGAAAGAGAGAAACTCCAGACTTTACTTTTTAATTAAAAGTTTGTCTACCAGAAGAAACAGGCACTTTGGAACCCGTAATACGTAATCTTACAATAGCAAGAAGTGAAACTTTGACTCGCATCTTGCCTGTACATGAGTCTTCTTCAGGATTTTTAATAGCAAATGAGCTCATTTCTTACCAAGATTCTGAATGGACGTCCGTCTCTCTGTATGTAAAATACTTCTGGCAAAATTAATTAAAATAGTTTACGTTATTTACATAGTTTTAGAATAGGAGATTGTTTGGTTAGGATATTATTATGATGAAGTTTGAATTTTATTCGAAGATATTTTTTTTTTGTATTACTAGTAAAATCGTACAAACTGCCATGAAATTCTACAATTTTTTTTTTATGTTTTAGGGGGCAAACGAGCAGACGGTTCACCTGATGGTAAATGACTACCGCCGCCCATGGGCACCTGTAACTCAAGAGTCACAAGTGTGTTGCCGCCCTTTAAGGTGGGAGTAGGAGAAGAGGGGGAGGGGGGAAGAGTGGGAAGAGGGGAGAGGGGGGAAGGGGAAGGACGGGAATAGGGGAGAGGGAAGGATTAGGGTAACCTCACTCACGCGGCAAAATGTAATGCAAGCATTGCTTCACTGCCGGTTTTCTGTGAGACCGTGGTATCGAGCGGAGTCGAGCCAGCCCATACGTGCGAAGCAAGCAAAAAGAAATGTCTTGTGCAGGTCTAATTTCCTGAGTGTCAGTGGGTTGCTTATATTGTACAGACTGTGTTTATGAATTTATCTATTGGACATGAAATACATACCTTTAGCAGTGAATGTCTATCTTTTTTCAAATTAAGAATTTTATAAATAAATGTTTAACCTCAAGATTGTTTATTAACTACCAAGCTGTGTATCCCGATACTTGGCGATTACCGTTTCTTATAAATATTCACGATACTGATGGTGTCAGTCACTAGGGTGACCCTACTGATCAGCAAAAAAACAGCACTGCGCTGGTAGCATCGGTTAAGCTTGGTTTTCTGCAAGGTGGTGGTACTTCCCCAATCTTGAGGCTAATTTACGGTTCGCGGTTTCCCCCGCGTAAGTTCCGATGCCGTGGGAATATTGGGATGAAAAGTAGCCTATATTTTAATCCAGGGCTCCAGCTATCTATATACAAAGTTTCATCTCAATCGGTTCCGTAGTTTTTGCGTGAAAGAGCAACAAACATTCATACATCCTCACAAACTTTCACGTTTATAATATTAGGATTATTTAATTCGAGGGGAAATCTACTCAAACCTAGACTTTCGAAAATCCGAGTACCGCAGCAATCTAGAGTGTTTAGCCAATCAATCCACTCAGTAATGGATTTTTATTGCTCAAATACTCTGACCGTTAATCACAAATAAAAATACGGATGTTTTCAATTTCTATTTCGAAATGTATAAATTAGATTTTTTAAATATGCATTTATAAAATATTTGCATTGGGTCATTGAGGTAATTCATTTAAAGCTTTATTTACCACGTCAAGATTCATGCTCTAACGCGGTAGACTAGTAAACCGCAATAACTTTACATCATCATAACAGTTGGTAATTACAAAACTGACCATTTTTGTTTTCCCAAAATGATATTAAAATAATCTCGGTTTCTATTAAGTAATGAACAGTAACACCACGTCGCTAGCTCGATCCTCTTTTTATTTCTCAGTCATTAGTAGGTGCGTATGTACATGTTTAAATACAATCAAGGCTATTTTTCCAGTATTCATCTTCCTGCCCTTATCCCAATTTCAGTATTCCTATTAAAAAGAAAATGATAATGAATAATAAAAAGTTATAAAATACAATGCTAGGTTAGTGATGTCTGTATCACACAGAATCAGACAATATAATCTCGATACCTAAGTCCCGATTCAAGTAAATCCAATTTAGCTTTACAATGTCTTCATTTAAGGGGATCCTGATCCGAGATCAAAGAAAGTGTAATTGAACTACGAGTACGTAAAGCGTTTCGTTTTACGATTTCCGACGCCATAAAAGTCATGACTTTAATTCAACAGAAACATTATCACATATAAATGTATTTTACGAAGGTCCTGTAGTTCCGTCTTTCTAATTTTGATATAAAAACAATATTATACATAGAAAGCAATATTGGCTTACATACATGGTTGTGCGCCCAGAATAGGGAACGCCTCTAGCGTCCTCAGAGAGTAATAGCTATCAGGGCCCTTCGCGGGTACTATACCCCATACCCCGCCCGAGGTCATACAGCCATGAAACGACGGCTCTTTAGGGCCCGTACAGACGTACCCGTTTTCTACGAGTGCGAATTCGGTGCGGTGGCGTGTTTTGCTAAGCGTTATTGTGACTTTAGGTTCTATGTTTAATACATAAAGCTTATTTTAAAATCTGTCTACAAAAACCGCGTACGCGCAGCCTCCGTGCAGCCCCCGGTGGTTGCGCAGTGGCTGTTCAGTGGCTGCGCGAACACGGTGAGAGAGCGGTTGCTGCGTGTACGTAGATTGTAAGCGTAGACATATAAACGCGCCCTTAAGGCTCATTCACACATATCAGTGAAGTCACAGTTCCGGCACAGTACCACCACCGTAACAATTATTCTTTCATGCACTCTCTATGAATGCATCCACACCTGTCAGTGTCAGTGACGGCACAGTGCTCTCAGTGACAGTGCCGTCACTGACACTGAGACTTCACTGATATGTGTGAATGGGCCTTTAGTCGCTCCGACTGGATGCTTCATGTGCTGGTTTTTCCACCTTAGAGTCTCTCAAGCCGATCATTGTCGAGTGGAGCTAGAAGTGTTATCATCAAGGCAAACATAACACAGAACATTGAAACTGTTTCGGCTTAGTTAACTAAGCCAATTCTTGCACGGATACGAAACATGTCATTTTACTTGCAATATTATTGACCCAGCTTACAAACTGGGCTTTGAATAAAACTTTTAATTTTAAAAGAATCTAAATATTTGACTATCACTACATATTATAAAACAAAGTCCCCCGCCCCGTCTGTCTGTATGTCTGTTCGCGATAAACTGAAAAACTACTGAATGGATTTTCATGCAGTTTTCACTAGTAGACAGAGTGATTCATGAGGAAGGTTTTGGTATATAATTTGTACCCGTGCAAAGCCGGGGCGGGTTGCTAGTAATATATATTCTTTCACTTTATCACATCAAATCTGAAAAAAGTTTTTGGATTAGACTTAATATTAATTTCGACCCAAAATGGTTAATTTTATGCATAATCTGTTCTATGTTAGTTATGTAAACGAAACTACAATGTTATTTGTTAGTTTAGTAACAGAGATTTACGCACTTCGGTCTTCCGAATAAACTTAATAATAACAATGGAAGTGTACCTATGATAATTAATCAAAACAGAATGTTAACTTATATGATAAAACTTCCATTGCATGTGGTGGTGGAAGTTAAACTATAATTACTAATGTCACGTAAAAAAAAAACAAAAACACGGTAGTACGCTCAGTTATGACTAACGGATCATAGTGCAGAGTGAAAACGCTCAAATGAACAGGACAAATAATTAATAGTCGACTGCGCTTAATATCGACATATCCCTGACCAACCTGAGCAAGGACGAGGGCCGCTAGCACTTGGATGCCAAACATGCGCAAAGAAGTCCAGAAAAACAATCCGAGTACACTGACAAGCAGGAACAGAGCTGAGCTCTTTGGCGCAGACGTACAAAGAGACCTGATCCCAGCTAAAATGAGAAGAGGGTTGTACAAAGAAGAAGATGGAAATATATTTATGGACGAAGTTTTACAAAAACGGAATAGTTTGAAATATATTAATAATAATACTCGAATGATTTTTCTCTCTCAGACAACAACAACGCACTTTTAACACAATCATACTACAAAACGTTATATATAATTATTTTATATAATTATGTTGTTTTACACAAAGACTATAAGGAATATAGTTCCCTTTTAGGTTTAGTTCCTAAAAACGAACTGCGATCTCTCTAAATGCTTGAAAAAAGTAAAAGTAAATTACGAGGTAGAATCTAGGGTACTCAGCATTTATTGTACAGATGCGAAAGTGGTTTCAGTAAATGCACTAATAACAAAGAGTTTCGATCGTCTCGCTTAAGAGCGAAATCTTGGGCTTCATTCATAGTGCTATCGATTTGAATGTAGCATAACTAAATAAGGGGATCCTCACATTAATATCCACCACTGTTAGGAAGGTTTTAAAAACCTTTAAAACCTTTAAAAACAAAGCTTTTAATTTTTTCATTTAGATTATTCCAAAACAAAATAATTTAAACATGCTGGTATTAAAAAAGATTATAGATTCAATTAAATCCATACAACTTTTGCATACTATCTGGATATTTATAATATGACGAATTTCTCTAAGGAGCCATCTCACGGTGTTTCGTCGCGTCGCTTTTGATTTTATTTGCATAAATAAATTAACTTTTTTTGGCATTGACGATGTTTTCATATTGCCGCGAAGCTCATTATCTTGGCAATATTATGCTCCCCTGCCTTCATTAATAGAGCGGTTGTTTTTAAAACGTACGAGGGGCTGATCTGATCTACGGTTGCTATATACAGAGAGTGTTACGTTTTCATCAACACGGCAAATGATAACACACCTACTTCCTTATTGTCTCTTATAATAGCTAAGCAATATTTTTTCGATAGTGAGATATACATACATAGCGCTATAGAAATTGGTTATCCTTCAACTAAAAACTACCTCATAAATACATAAATCAACTCAAATAAAGTAACTGAAAAGCAGTACTTATTAGCAGTCATCAAACACGTTAATCGTAAATACAATCAAAAGATGATGGAAAATAAACATAACATTAATTATAGTTTATGTAACGTTTTGTAATGTTTTTTTAATCTCTTCTTTACCTTCTTATAATGTAGCGTGTCACTGAAGCTGACATTGCCATTTCGTATTCGGTTTAATAAATAAGCTCTGTACAATAATTGAATAATAACACAACATATTGCTTTATAATTTATTCAGTTACACTGCAGTTCACATAACAAAAATGAACCAGTTTTTTCGACAATTAGAGATGTTACAAAAAATCTATTATTACTTAACAACCAAGATTTAAACACATCAAACACGTCTCGTACCGCTTTAGTTACTATAAAATAATTGTGTCATACTATTAAACAGGTATTTTAACACCATTTTTTCCCCAAATTTATGTTACAATCTCTGTGCCACATACCGAAGCCGTTACTCACGGTAAAACCACTGAACAAGGTTATTTTGCTTGCAATCCTTACTTCGTAGTACTTCCTCCATCAAATGGTTGAAATAAATTCCTACATATTTTTGATACTATTAAAACTCAGATCAAGTACATTTTCCAGCTCATGGTAAGTTTTTATAAAAGTCAGTGTGAACTGCACCTTTAAAACGGTGCAATAGTACCAAATAATGTGAACCGTCTCAGTTTTCTAATAAACAGTGGCAGACATGCTAAGTATGTATGAAAATTCTTTAAGCAAGGAGACGCTAACAAATTCTTTCTCGTCTGGTTGTTATGTCAAAATAACAGTTTTTTTAAGCTCATACAATTATTTGCACGATACGTATGCCTTAAAATGAGTTTATAAAATTTTTGTCCGTCTGTCTTTCTGTCTGTCTGTTTGTTCCGGTTAATCTCCGGAACGGGTACAACGATTTCCACGGGACTTTCACTGGCAAATAGCTGGTGTTATAAGGAGTAACTTAGGCTACTTTTATTTTACTTTTACATACACGCGAAGCCGCGCGCCACTGCTAGTTAAGACAGAAACTCTGCTTTTTATCTAATACCTTTAAACGAGCAATTCTTGTATATTTGTTTATACATATATAATTTGAATCTAGGAAACGACTCCAACGATTTTGATGAAATTTTGTATACGGATACAGTTTTGCATTTTAAGTTCAACTGCATAGTTGTTGTATTTCCTGTAAAAATGCAATTTTACAAAAAAAAAACGATTTTACAAAAAGCTACCGAAGTCTCCCTACGTACTTATGGGACATAACGTGCCCAAATATTTCGTTATTTTAGTATTCAGTGTAACCAAATGAAAACAAATGGTTCGAATAAATGAATTTCGTTAACCATTTGCGCATACATATTATAGTAAATATTACAGTTTTAATATAATGTTTGATATTCATGGTCCGTTTTCGATGCGGTCCAATATTTTATCGGAAGCCAGGCAACGAATTAAGACCAATTCACATCGGCCGATTTTCCGTCGTCGGTCTCGGTACGTGGTACGACAATCCAATTAATAAGCAAACCTTTCGTATTCACAGTGAATATTAAATGTTTGCACGACAGAGCAGCCAATTGGTCGTTCAAATAATATATTCATATTTGGACATTGGCAGGACATGATTGCAACACGTCCATGAAAAACTTGTAAGCGTTATCATGACGACCCGTGATTGGCATGAAAATGTTTGACTCCAATATATTTGAAAAATGTAATAAACTTCAATAAAATTCAGTCATAAAAACTTCAATTTTCTCGTTATAACTTCCAAAATAAATTATCTTCTCAATTTATCCTCATCCGAGACATAAAAATATCTTCTTGTAAAAACACTTAGATATTTGTTCGTATTCGACCATTTAACGTCGGATTTTCATCTGAACCTAAAGCATAATAATATAATGTACATCAATATTCCGACCATGGCTCGTTGAGCTTTGGCCTGAGACAAATTCTGAGAGCAATCAGGACAATAGTAGAGGTCTCATTGCGTCGGTTTTGCCAGAGAAATAACAGATTGCTCGGTCGCGGTTGCCTTGATTTCCCACAAGATTACCTCAATGAGGGTAAGAAGTCAACCGCAGTCTCGCTATGTTTCTGCTTCTGTGTTTATAATTTTGTCTCATCTCATCAATCTCGTAATGTATAGTTTGGATATTTTATTAGTACTGCTTTGTTACTCTGTAGCAATTTCATTTGAGAAGTGATATAATCTCGGTTAAATTATTATCTATATATTAATACGTGAAGCGAAAACTTTGGATCCCTTTTTACGAAAATTGGGCGGACGGGGGAGTATGAAATTTCGCACACTTATAGTTTATACAGAGAAGAAGTGACGAATGCTAAAATTTTTGAACAATATTTGCTACAAAGTTAAAAAAAAATGCAAAAAACGGGTACATACAGCTATGAGTGTCAGTACAGTCTATACAATCTATACAATGACAGGTCAAGTAATATTGGCCAATGAAATAAACCATGGTCGAAATTCGACCACCACGCGATCTCTAGTATTAATGGTTTTGTATAGATATGTAATACTATAAGCAAACTATATTTTACCCGTTAATTCAAACTAATGGTAATGTGTACTGATTACTAAATATTTTCATTAAAATCTAATTCAATGATGATTATTATAAATTTGGAATTCCATTATTAGTAATAGGCAGATAAATTATTAAGTTTAATTAAACAGTTGATGCCTTAGTGTTAATTGGTCACTTGAACACCTGTCTCTGCATCAGGTATTGTGATAGATCTCCTGTAACATCTGTACACCAGGATCAGCCACAAAAACTCCATGAAAATACCAAACATCATATTCCCAAGAACACTTAAACTGTCTTGAACTCGCAATGAATTTAATAATTAGTATCTTTGGAATTTAGAATATTATAAAACCACTTAACTCCTTAACAAAGCAAAAAATCTAAAATAGGGGAGACATTATGAGAACACGGACTCATACTCCAAACTATCGTTAGTGATCCTTGGCTGTGTTTGATACCAGGAAACCACTCTAGTTGACAAAAGTTCGAATTAATACACATCCTTTAATATATTGGTTGACTTCAGGTTGCTGTTGAAACAATCTAGAAATTTTATAGTGATTTCTTACAATCAAACAAAAAAGCAGTATCTATGTTTGCCTGTATTGAACGGTTTACAGCCGCTATTTTTTCACCTCGAGATCGACTAAAGTACACCCACTAGTACTGCGAGGCGATAACCTAGCAGCAATTTATAACGAACCACACGATGGGTGCTCCATCTAGTCATATAGTTGCACCACAGCACATATAAACCAGGTAAATGCTTGAGATAAGGTGGTGAGGTTTTAAGTTAATCTAGCAACTTGCTGCACTAGATTGAATAAGTTATAAAGAAAAGATACGCACAGCCGAACGTAGAATCTCTTTTTATTCTCTTTTCGGTTAATAGCAATAACGTTCATCATTACGTTGCTTACTAAATAAATACACTAAATCTGTCCTTAATTTCTGAGGGTTTTCGTCGTTTTCCGTCATATACCATCATCAGATCCGGACTTGGTGACGGAAATATCGGTGAACATACAAAAAAAAATACATACAGCCTAAAATAGAACCTTCTCCTTTTTTTGGAAGTCCGTTAAAAATGATGATGAATTGAGTTTTTATTAACATTTTTATTTTTGTCTATAACTGTTATATTCACTTGAAGCGTTTAAAATGTAGCGTGGTTACTAAGACCTAACAATAAAAAGGAACCAGCGAGGCATTCAGGGATAATACATTTTTTTCTGTATTTGTGTATGTTTCTTTCTTCAGTCAATTGTGTTAGTGTAGGCGGAATAACTAAGTATCATGTGATTATTATTATATAAAACCTTTATTGGCACCTCACAGAGATAATAATTTTTCGTCTTTCTAGGCTAATTGTGTAATAATATAGTCACTGTGAAATATAAAGTTCAAGCGATGGGTTCACTTTTGCTCTTGAACAGTACCTACTACAGTAATCACCCCAGTAATCTGTATTTACTGGCGCACTCAAGGAATTCAGAAAGACCCGAGCCAAACAGATAAATTGAATAAAAGGACAAAAAGCCATTCCCAGATTGTGCTATTAATATTGAACTTTTGTTCGCTTTACTGTACAAGGAATGTAAACGAAACATGACTTCGTTTTTAAAGTTGTTTAACAAGTTGGCGCAGTCTTTGATTTCTGTAGGACAAATACAATTTAAGACCTATTTTTACACTTATAGAATTCCTTTTAAATAATAAATAAGAAATAATAAAAACGTGATTCGTAATAATGACTATTTGCGTTGGTCTATCTACTTCTACAAATAATGTGTATGTATTATATGCTTATCCATGATCTAGTCTAAATCCCTTGGATTTAGAAAAATTCACTTTCTCTTAAAAGCCAAAAAGATAACGAAATGAAATATTTGGACTTAGCCCACGAGATTGTGGACATGTGGAATGTGGATTCAGCAATCATTGTGCTGATAGTCATATCAGCCCATGGGTAAATTGCTAAGAGCCTCGACCAACACCTTCAGAGGCTCACGTTAGGCAGCTGGATTAAGAGCTTGATGCAGAAGGCAGTCCTCCTCGATACGGCCCGCATAGTCAGGCGGTTTCTGTCTCTGGAACCCTAACCACCGGTAGCTTGGTCTTTGTACCCGATACCGGTGGGACACTATTTTTTATATTTTTTTAATATATTTGTTATTTTTCATTGTTAATGTATTTAAAAATGTAATTCATATGTATATTAAATAAATAAAGAGGATAATAATCATATATCTTTATTTCGAACAAAAGATTCATAGGGAATCCCTATGAATCTGTCATAACATAAAAGGCAATCGAAACAACAAAATACACAAACCAAAAATACAAAATAAACAATTAGGCTGACCGTTTTGATCCAATGCTTGTACATGCATGACGTAAGTATTCTTTCTGACAGACTTGTAATAATAACATTCTTACATCGGTCAACTCTGGACATGAATCCGATCCGATTTCTCTGGATGGCTTTAAAGGAATTAACTCGCACCTCGAAGAACATACCGGAAGCGCTACACTGCGTGGTAGTCCCATAAGTTGCCTAAAGATGTTATTATAGGCAACTCGAATGCTATTAATTGCTTTCTTAGTATAATCAGTCCAAAGTTGACAAGTGTAGAATGTCTGACAAAAGGAGCGAAACAGTGCTACTTTTGCGTCTGGGGAAGACTTACAGAATTTTCTACTAATTATATTGCCCACAACACATAAGGCTAATGTCCGTTTGACGTAACACACATCCGCAAGTTTTTTTAGGATTTAATAGTGAATTTTTCAATATCAACGAATTCAGTTTTATAGATGTTTTAAAACGCATTTTGTTGAAAGAATTTATTGAACCATACCCAAAATCATAAAATATATATAATTTCAGTTGTGTGTAAAAAAATTTGCCGTGATGGAACCTGGTGAATACAATACTTACTGGATCAATGATATTATTTTGTCACATTTTTACCTTAAATAGGTCACATTATTTTGTTGTTCAAGCGATGACGCGATTCATGCACGTGCATGGTGACATTTTTTACAGATTTATTAAAGTAACCACTTACAGATTTTTTTTTAATCGAGTAACCTTCCAACACAACTTCATGAGGGACTAAGCAACAAAGAGGTATCCTTGTTTTGTGCGTGTGGACACCTCACGAGCCGACATTACCACCGGTGTTTTTGTGAGGCGGTGTGTTGGCATCGAACCATTTTAAAACCACACGGTCCGGGAGCAGCTGTTGGCAACAAAGAGGCATCCTAAAACATCGGTCCAGTAAATCCCACTAATATTATAAATGTGAAAGTTGGGATGGATGGATGGATGGATGGATAGATGGATGTTTGTCACTCTTTCACGCAAAAACCACTAAACCGATTGCGATGAAACTTGGTATGTAGATAGCTGGAGACCTGGATTAACGCATAGGCTAGTTTTTATCCCGATATTCCATCGGGATCGGCCTTACGCGGGTGAAACCGGGGCGCTGCTAGTATATAATATATTACAAGGATAAGAATATTTGTCTCTGAGAGGAAAAAAGAAAAAAAATATGTGCTAAGGTATTAAGTTGGCAGATAAAAAAACAAATGGTAAGGTACTTAACATAATTGTTTTCAGTCTAAAATCAAGGCCAACACTGGTATCATTTTAAGGGTAGGTCAGCCAGCGGGTCGGGAATAATATGTCTTCATCTGTTAGTCCTGGGAGGAATGCTTACGCAATAAAAATTCCTTGTTGACGTGTCTCCCTAGTAAATTACTTTTATTAAAGTCTACAAGCTTTAATTTCGACCCTTTTCGATGTTGCCATGATTATTTGAAATGACTTTGTACATGTATCTAAATATTTCAAGTTCTGTCTCCGAATACTTGATAAATAAGATACATTTACTTTGATTATACAGGTGCTAACAAAATCATATCGAAGATGAACCTTACTAATATGGAATCCAAAATCTATCTAATAACCTTTTTTAAATAAATACCAATCGTATAAAAGAACCGTTACTCTGTTGTGAATATCGATTACATGAACTAGACGTATTCGTATACGGGGAACATCGGGCGTATAGAAGGTATCGAAGAGAGAATCGTGATAAATTGCTATTACGACACTTATTTTTCGCTTCACACGCGTGGAAAAGTTGCATAGAATGATGATGCCATACTGAATGGCAATATACTAGGGTTCTTATTTTTACACGCTTTATATGAGCTTCACTTGTATGTATGTTTGTTTGTATGTTTGTAACCGACTCCTTTAGGCACGATTTTGACCTACTTTAAACGGCCAGATTTCATTCAAATTTTGCACACCTGTCAAAGACCGATGGCAATGCAATAATTCGATAATTTTTTTCATTTTTTAGTTGAATTTTCTATAAAAGCGTGTTTTTTAGTTTCTTAAACTATTATTATTTAAACAAATGCTTAGCGAAATATAATTCTAAAAAGAGACTAGTGCACTAATAGATCTATATAACTCGGTACTAAATCGCGGCAAGGAACTAATGTTTTTTACGGGACTAATTGGTAGGTGTTATGTTATGTAGGGATAGGATTATTGTATCTTTAGTTTACTGGTTTCAATCCAATTGGAAAAATCATGATCTACACTTTATTTTTAAATATTACAATTTAATTATTACCACTAAGCAAAGAATTGTTTTTTTTTATGATATAGCAACATTATTGCCACACTTATATTTGTTTTTGGTTTACTTAATTGGCTGAATAAAGAATCAATAATACAACGCATGTAGTGTTTTACACTCGTCGCGTCGGTGGGCAGTATTTTAATTTATGTGTTTGGCTTATCAACATTTGTTAACACTTGTAATATATAATTAAAATAGCACACAATTTTACATTAGTATAACAAACATTTATAGTCAAACACGATGATATCCGAATATCATACGTGCAGTAGTCAACATTCAGCACGTATGTAGATACAAAATTATGTTAATGAGGAACTATTAATGTGAATTATGAATAAATAGCGACTATAAATGCTATATGATATATGAGGTATTGAACATTCGAAGGAAACTAAAAATAATGAGACAGACAACACTGCAGTAGTCTATATTAATACGGATCAAATTATTTTATAGAATTTTAGAAATGTCTTGCAATTTCTCAACACAAAACCCAACATTCTAGACGCTCTTTTTTATGGTATATGGACAAACGTGCAGACTGGCCACCCGATGGTAAATGACTACCTTCACCGCCATCACCCATGGACACCTGCAACTCAAGAGTCACAAGTGCGTTGCCGCCCTTTAAGGTGGGAGTAGGGAAGAGGGTGTGAGGAAGGAAAAGGGGAAAGGGGAGGAGAGAGAAGGGTTAGGGCCTCCGGTAACCTCACTTACGCGGCGAAAGGCAGTGCAATCATTGCTTCAGTGCCGATTTTCTGTGAAGCCGTGGTATCGAGCGAGCCAGCCTATACGAGCCGAAGCATGACTCCAACACGACTAGAATCTTTTGATAGATATCATTTAAATGAAGAGTCAACATTCGTTTTGGAACAAACAGAACACCTATACTCTGTGCATTCGTTTATTTTCTTTTTGACAGTTGCTTGAGAACGTAACTATGCCAGAGTTTGTAGAATTAAACTTTAAAACGCGCTGTTACGTAAATAAATAGATTATTTACACTATTTATACCCATTCGTAAACATAATGACACTGTACATGTGTTAAAATGTCATCAGTAGTTGTTTTTAACTTAATGGTTTCTGTTATACGCAATAAAAGAGTTACGTTCTATTGTATGTAGTGATGTAAACAAATATTTGTACTGCATATTTAAAAATGAATTTCAATCATTTCCAAATCAGTATAAATCGTTAATAGTTATGTAAATAGTTATATTTATTTATATTTGTTGTTGATTGTTTTTTTATTTAAAACGGCAACGGTTTTGGTCATCACTAGTTAACTACTTATCGAACTGTCAAAAAGAAAATAAACGAAACTGAGTATTGGTCGTGGATAATATCCACCTCTTTTATCTTTTGTCCTTTTATGCGGTAATTCGATTGTAAGATTATGCTTCCTCGTAAATTTAACATGATGACATTGCAGGGATTCAATAGCATATCATTATTATAACATTAAACATTACATATTATGGGCCATAACATATAAAAAGCAATTCCTTTTCAAATATATAAAAAACCTTGATCAAAAGCTGTTGTTATTATAATTTGCTATTCAATAGATAAAACAACCTTATATTCCCACATAAGAAAGTTTCCTTTGAACTTATAATAGACCCGATAATAACAATCAGTCAATCAAAACGTTATATTAGGTCAGGGATAAACGTGGGTCTCTCAATTAGACCACTCAAGATTATATGAAGAATAAATATTATGATTTCAACTACCATCGGAGATAGTTGATTGCTAGAATACATTAGATGGGTAAACAAAATAAACTGATTATAGTCTCATTACCAGAACAAACTCACAAATAACAGTTAGAACGTAATTATAATTTACTTATATCATTGAAGCTCGATCCATTAGGTCAGTTCGACAAAAGCACTTTTTTGTCTCAATTCATTAGACAAACTTTTCCATTAGTGATTTGACATTATTTGTGAACCAGATCACAATTGATACATGCTCTATTTACTGCTGAGTCGGTCACAATAGTCTTGTTGTAACAACGGTCACCCTTGCTCCCACATCTAAATAGGACATCTCTTTGTGAGGCTACACTATAAATCAAAAACAATTGGCTCGTTCTTTGCAGTTTGTTTTCCTTTTTACAGAACGCTGGTTCATATGATAAGCAGTGACTCATAAAATTTGATTTCTATTTATAAATAATACAGCCATAAAATGCAGATATATACGCAGTTACGAGTAATCACGTATTTATGCGCAGGATATTGAATATAATGGATTTTTACACGATTCAATGTCACTCTTCCTGATTATTATAATCGGAATATAATTTGTCATAAAAAAATTTGGTGGTTGTCGAGCTGATAAATATTGGTGAACTTAAATAAATAAAATCCTTGGTAAACCAATGATTTTGTTCATTTATGTTTTCACGTTTATATATCTGTCTGGACATAACTGGAAATTTCACTACCATTTTGGTATTTAATTACTTATAGTTTTATCATCTAGGCACTCTAATAAAAGTATACTAACTTTATTGGTATATTATACACACTTTAAATTAGCTTAACCTGTATCTACATACCTATAATCTTACAATATACTTTTCACCAACTACGAGACATCCGACTACTTTAAAAATTTGCACACGTATCAAGGACCGATGACAATACAAGACTATAAAATAAGTAAATGAACTTTAATTTATTTATATTCATACTATCGTCAGTTTCAAGATTTTGTTTCTGTCTTTAAAATTATGATATTTTTTTGTAAAATCTTGCGCGCTTTTTGTTATTCACGTTGTCTGCTATACGACTTTAAAATGTGAATACAACGCTTTGTTACAGATTGTAGATACTTGTGTAATAAACGAATAATGTTAATGTATGTTCTTCACTTTAGTAATGGCTGACATAAATTAACGCTTCCTCGACTAACCTTTAGGCGATGGAATAAAATAAATTTACCCTTCTACCATCAACCTGTAAGGAAAATATTGATTTTCGTTCTTCTATATCTACAAACTCATTGCAAAAAACGTTCTCCAAAATATTCGTGACCTTAATAACTTTGTTTACCTTCTCATAAAATAGTTGTAGCCGCCCTACTTTAAATATTAAACAGGAAGAATCTTCAGAAATTTACACTAAAAGGAAGATGGGGTATAAAAACTATTCGGAGTATAACTATACCTGAGCATTCAAAGATTTTTCTCAACAGAACAAATAGCTCAACGTTTGTGGAAACAGTTCTATAAATATTTAAAATTTGTTGCCTCTTCGTAGCGGCTCGTAAGACGATTTAGCGTCTCTCGGTCGTGCCTTCCGACTGCTAGCCCCACCTCTTACTTAGTGCATAGGTATTCAGGCTACAATAATTTAATACTGAATTGTAAAGCAGCTCTGATTGCTCTAATGGATACTAAACAAGTTAATTCCGAATTAAATGTAAATTATTATGTCAACTTTGAAAATTCAGGTAACATTTTTGACTAGTCATATTAAATTAACGATGATGTAAAAACTTTTTGAAAGCAGGTTTTTATAAAATTATTTATTGTGTGTCAGCCGTACCGTTAATGGCAGACCAGTCCAACACTGAGTAAGTTTAAGCACTCTCCTCCGGTTGTCGCTAACCCGCTATCCTGCTGTTACAAGTCTGAACTTTTAATTGGCCAGCCTTACAGATTGAAAAGAAGTCAAGAGCCCTTTGGAGTTAATTAAATTTACTTTTTAGCCAGTGAAACAAAATGGACCCCCTTTCATTCAATGTTGTCTATTCGAGAGTGGACGTAAACAAAGACTTAATTAGGCGAACGAGTTTGACAACCGACTCACTTTGTTATTAGAGAGACTCGCTATCTTTGTTTCTTTTTTTGAAAGTCACTCCTTTTGAGTAGATACTCAAAAAGAGTGAGTTTCTGCTTTCTGTTTTTGTAATTATTAAACAAAAAGCAGAGAATCAAAAAGAGTGACTTCCCGTCTTACCGGAGAGAGAGTTACTACGGCTTCATAGAAAACCTGCGATGAAGCAATGCTTCGTTGTGTTTCGCCGAGTGAGTGAGGTTACCCTTCTCTCCCCCCCACTCCCCCTTGCTCTACTCCCACCTTAAAAGCCGGCAACACACTTGTGACTCTTGAGTTGCAGATGCCCATGGGCGGCGGTAGTCACTAACCATCAGGTGTCCCGTCTGCTCGTTTGCCCCTATACCATAAAAAAAAAAACAATTCCTCTACTCCCTCTCTCTGGTACATGTGTATCTTATGCTGTGCGTGGACTATGTGATCAATTCTTTAGATATAGAGCCCTTACAATAAAGTAAAATAGTGTGCGAGTCTTCGGTCATATATAAGATCAAAGGTTCGAATCTTTTTATTTGTTATCTATTTTAAAATAAGTAATCACGCAAAACAGACATGTTAATTCGTAAACGTAGTAAGTAGTAGTTATTCTGATACAGATTCATATAAGTACAAATAGAGAGCCATTTTACTTCGTTACGACTAAAATTAGTTAAATAAGGGGAGTATGTAACAACAAAGTCTCTAAATCATTTAGTTAAAGAGCCTGTCTATAGATCATTCTATTTCATTTCATCCGAATTCTATTCATGGCCACTTAAACTAAAATTTTGTTAAGTTAAATATTACGAATTTAATCCGCGGTGAGGCACTCTCCCGGGGGTTCATAAAATGTTGAAATGAAAAGCTTATTTGAATTAAATCCTTTTGATACAAGCTTTCGATTCAAACAGTAATGAACTTTGACGAGAAATGCGGTTCAGCTTGATAACAATTATTATTATTGGTCGTTAAATCAACGTCTGTAATATTGATAGGACGTGAAGATTGAGTTTAATAGGTTTTAAAATTACTGATTCGTATCCGATTGAGTTTTTCTTGGTACTTGTTTTTAGTTAAAGCCATAAAGGCAATTTTATCGCTTCAATTTTAGCGTCCGAAATCGATTAAAAGTTTTTTGAAATTAGAGTGAACTTGATGTTGAACGTATTTGTTTGACACGAAAATGTCAAACCAGCGTGGAGTATATAACGCTACGTCATAACTCATATTTGAGTATGAAAAACTCTTCTGCACAGTCTTTGACAGGGTTATTAACACATAAGTAACAGTTTGTTGCAATAAGCTTTATTTTTGCCAAAGCTTGTTATCTCTGATAACATATTAATCGAGATATAAGATTTATATTAAAATTTTTAATGATATTAACAATTACAATGTAAGACAAAATAAATTAGAACTATAACGAGAATGTATGTACGAACTTGGAAGCAACTAATGAAGAATATAGAATCAACTACACTATAGCGTTTGGCGATTCGCTAATTGCATTCTTGGCATCAAAATATCGATAGCATTTATAGTCAACTAATAAAATATTGGCATCATGGCGTATGCCATTATTTTATCACTTGGCTGTTCGTGATTGTTCGAGTTCAAATCCCGGCAAAAGTCGATACGGAAACCTGCGTACCTTTCATAATCAGAAGGCTCAACATGAGTGGTCGAGTCTACTGTTGAGATTGAAATAATAATGGCTGATTATTTAACAACCGAGTTTAATTTCCTTGTAGCTACTTTATTACACACCATTTATTTACAATACATTTAGCAAGAGAGTTGCCAATGATCAAAAATAAAAACAACTACCTAACAAATACAATGTTGCTAACTTAAATGTCATCACTTAAACATCTACATATATTAATTGAGAATATTGTACAATATTTAGACATTAGACAAAGATTAGCCGATTATAGTTTTGTGTCATTAAGGTATGTTAATTTTAATCGTATTGAAATCCTGCAATATTACAATCTAACGCCACCTCCATGCTCATGTGTGCAGTAATGAACGCCTTTTACTTACACTTCATTGTTCAGAAATAAGAATCTAGTCTGTATTAATCGCTCTGAATTGATTCAATATAACATAAACAAATGACACAAAACTTACTGAAACCTGAAGGTGTTTTCATAAATATGTTTACGAAACGACCGAGGGAAGATCTATTAGGGGGGACAAAGCACGTAGTATATGTATCTTTACTAATATTATAAAGCTGAAGAGTTTGTTTGTTTGGTTGAACGTGCTAATCTCAGGAACTACTGGTTCGAATTGAAAAATTATTTTAGTGTTAGATAGCCCATTTACCGATTAAGGCTATAGGCTACATAACATCACTCTACGACGGTGACGAGGAACGAGAAATTTGGAATACTTAAAGAATATATATATATATATATATATATATATATATATATATATATATATATATATATATATATATACATATATACATATATATATATATACAGTGTGTAAGAATCACCGTCGCGAATAACTTACAAAAACGTCTTTCTTTGGATACTTATTACAATGCAACAGTTAGTTCATCATAAAAATGCGAGACTAAGGATTTACAGTCAATAGTTTGATTTTGAACTACGCAGTGTAACGCAACACGCGTACTGTGCGGTACGGTGAATGACATTCAGCGCATGGCACCGTCGAAGCAGTTGATTGCATAAATGTTTTACATTACAGTTTTTGGCCGAATGGGGTATTTACTGATTTTTTTCGGTAAAATGTTCTGTTTACACATTGTGATATCACTTTTAAACAAAAAGAATGAAAAAAAAAATGTGATTTTCCGGGAGACATTTCCAATGATTTCCACTCAGAATGATGGTCTGAATACACTATTTCAGGATTCGGTACGGTGTCATTTACACCCTGTATAGAAGAAGTGCAGAAATCAACAATTTTCAAACAGTAAGCTACAAGCTATACGCGTCCAGTATATAATGTTAACCTGTCATGGTACTGGTATCTGCACTTTTTTTTGTAACGAGGTGAAAGATCCTCTTAGATTCTCCGTCCTTTGGGGGGCCGAATGGATCTGTCGGACTCTTACCGACTAACAACCACCCCGGTGTTTCACTGCTTACCCATGATCGGGAGACCGAGAATCGCCATTGCATTCTTCCGCAAAGACTGGTATCTGTACTAGAAGACCCTGTATTACAGATTACCAGCCTCTCCAGACTCTATACTATACTGGAAATAAATAGGTAAAAAATATATTAATTACTAGCAGCGCCCCGCGGTTTCACCCGCGTAAGTCCCGATCCCGTGGGAATATCCGTATAAAAAGCCTATGCGTTAATCCAGGTCTCCAACTATCTACATACCAAGTTTCATCGCAATCTGTTCAGTGGTTTTTGCGTGAAAGAGTAACAAACATCCATCCATCCAAACTTTCACATTTACAATATTAGTGGGATAGTCGAATTTCGACCACCAGGCGATCTCTAGTATTAATTATTTAGCAAATTGACATCACAATAATTGTTAAGACTAATCTAAGTATAATTAGGATAGAATTTTACATACAGGCAAGTTTATTTAATGACTAATTATACGAAAATGTAATAGAATTATGAAAAAGATAAAAAAAAAAACTAATTTGTACTTGTCTTTTGCCATACTGCCCTAAAATAAAATATAATAAAATTATTCTCTCCATTCTATAGTTGCCTCAGTCGCCAGCCAGAAATGGCCAAATAAGGTCGCCAATGGTGTGCACTAAAAATTGTTATATCAATACCAAACAAAAGGTAATTAAAAGGAGAGCAAACGTTATTAACACTCGCCACGGGGTCTATTAAAATGTCTTGTGCACAAACGCTTATTAAAATAAATACCTTAATATTTTAGTAAATTAACATATTTAGAAGCATAATAATCAATGCCTATTAAGCTTGCGAACGAACAGGCCAAAAAAATTGTTTAAATAGGAAAAGGTCACTGGGTGTAGGCAAATGGTATGTGTGTATTTTATTTAAACAAATGAGCTTACTATTATTAAATTAGTGTGTTGTTTTATTGTTTATAGCAATAGCTACAGCTTTTTAACAAATTATAGACACTAGATCTGCAATGATTCGTTTTTTATATTAATTATGTGTTTCTTTCATTTGTATTTCATTTGATAGACTAGGTAAGTAGCAGTTTTACTTCTTTTACTTCACTGGTCACTGCTTAACGATTTCCTTAGTTTTGGTGATGCACTGCCGCGGCAGTAAAGCGGTTCAACACTGTTCAGGCACAGATAAAATAATTGTTACCTCAGATACGGTTCTGTAGTATATTCTATTCTTACACGTGTGTCGCATTTCTAGCCATGTCAGGAAAACTTAGGAGATTTAATAAGTCTTGAAAAATCGGCGGAATTTATAAGATCTATCATAGAAAACGTAAATTTATATAACACATTTGGACTAATTCAATTGAATGAACCAGTTTATACACATTATTGTATCATCATGAAGACATAAACGATAACGATCTAAATAATATAATCAGACAAACTTATAATAATACTTAACCCTAAAACGAACAATAAAAAAAGAAATAATACTTTTACAATGTAAATTTTGTAAAGAATCATAATTCATTTAACTGCGACGGCTCGGAGCCATTCCGGTGACATTTTTGTTGAGGTGTATAAAGCAGCGGAGTTCTCGACGGAAAAGCTAAGTGAAAGAATATGAAAATCCTATTCTTTTATGAATTATTTATGTTTGCTATGAGATAATATTATAAGGGAATAAAGGGCAAATCTTATTCAAGGAATATTAAGTCTCCATAACTAGACCTCGTAACCCTGAATTTATACAGTCAATTTTAATATTTTGAAGCAGGGAATTATTCGTGTTACGCGAAATGTGATAAGGACAATGTTTTATCGCAATTTCGATTAAGACTATTCTCCTGAAGGAAATAATTACTTATGAAGTATATTTTTATTTGGCCATTAGGTAACTTTGACAAGCACTTTCGTCTGAAACGTTAATGACTGCTCCTCTATACTTTACTTTTTAATGCTCTTGCTATGCTAAGAATGCTATGCCATACTAATGCTAAGAAGTATATTCTTACAAATATAATTAAACACGGTGTTACAGAAACGTGTTATTTTTTTTACTGTCTTATAGAAGACCTTGCATTTAGGGTGAAACGTTGTATTGCTGAAGTTCTTGGAAATTATTATGAAACTATGAATTGACTTGAGAATGAACTAGTAACAATTGACACCAGAGGGCAGATATGAATAAAACTGTAGAAAAGATATTGATACAATGTTCAGATTAATAGAATACATAATAATTTAAACTATTGATGTACATACATCGAACTTCAAATTATTTTTTTCCAAAATCCGATTTTCCTAATTTGCAAATTTTGTCAAGTTTTTAGTATTTTTTAATAGTTTGATTTAATTAGTTGCCAACTATTTTTCTTAAAATGTAAAGACTCTTTTCTTCTGCAGCTTGTAAACATTTATGCTAGTCATAGGTAGTTATGTCGTATGGTTTGTTAGTCTGTGGTTAAGTATTACATCTGATTTTTTTAACCGATTCCCTTACCGATAATGCTGAAATTAAAATTATAGGTAACTTCGATTGCAAAGCAATATTGGCGAACCTCCATGGCAATAATAATAATAACTTGAGACACCTCACGCACAGCCGTCTGATCCCAATCTGGTCCCAAATTAAGTAAACTGCTGATAATCATATTATAGATAAATTATACCCAGACGGACAACAAACGATCGTACTCATCACACCATTATTTGTCCAATCGAACCCTCGACTTTTAGCTGTTTTTTTTAACGAGTTTATTGTTTAAGTATGTATGAAAATAGTTCTGCAACAAAAAATCTCGTCAAGTTCATATGAAACCATTCACAAGATTTACAGTGTAATGTGGTGCTTTGTTTTTTTTTTCATAGTGACCAATAACTTGCCCTTACATTGACATTAATATTTTTGATCTGATTATAATTGAACAATTAAATTATCAAATTAAACATCTCTACCGTATGTAGCCCTTAGTTGTAAATTTCACAGAATTGTGCAGAAAAGTATCACAATAGTAACTTCTTTATTTATTCATACTCTTAGTTACTCTCACTGATAGAATATTTTATTATTCTAAAAGGAAGGGAAAGGATAGTACGTTGAAGCTTATTTTCCCGGAAGTATTGTGTATTCTTTTTTTTATTTAACATAACAAAAAATATATTAACAGTAAATAATGAAATTAAATGTATGACAAAATTTTTGAAAATTCGCATCTACTACCTACGTGCTCACTACCTGCTGAGGTAGAATACGGCGGAAATTTGAAACCGTAACATCTTTTTACCCATGTTTTATGCAAATAAATTATTTATGATAAGGAAGGAACATGCCAGAAAATCGGTTCATCTCTAAAGATATACGTTTTCCATATTTCAAAAGAATCCTTTAAATTAATGTTGCAACCTTTATTGTTACTTATTCTCATGAATAATTAAAGGAGCACAATGAAAATAACGTTACCCAAATCAACTTTGTAGCTTCACTCGCCGAAGTCGGACAACAAAGTGGCCTTTCCAAATGAGAGTCACTCAATTTATTGAAATATGCCATAATGTTACAGTATTGTCACTTTTTCAGAAATGGTGTGATATCGATTTCTTGAAATTTATTGGATTGTAATAACTTGTGCATTTGTTTCATCGTGTCTTAATTCTATTTTTAAAAATAATATAATAATTTCTTGAGACATCTCACACGTGGCCGTCTGAACCCAAGCTAGGCAGAGCAGGCTCTCTCTAGTACAGGTACTATGGTAGACAGACTGCTAATAGACATACTTATATATTACTAAATACTTACATATTATAGATATATTATTATTATTTATATTATTTATGTGTATATGTATGTATGTATTTGTGTATACCTATGTAGTTGTATGTATGTTTGTGTAAATATGTATGTGAGCATATACTAGTAGTAGGTACATATTAGTGCATATTACATATTTAACACCATAACCACCCACACTAAACCATTACAGGACTGTCCATCCAAAGGTTGCCTGGAAGATATTGCTTGTTGTGATAAGGCATTGTGCATTTTATGTTTAAGTTGTTTTTTTAATGTATATATATTATGTATTTGGTGTACAATAAAGAGAAGAGTACTTACTTATTTACTTACAACCTTCGTGCCTCTTTCTGACAGTTTCCTCAATAAAAGTTTTAAAGTATTGGTATATTTTAAAGTCTTTCTATGACATTTTTTCCTGAAATGGCGGGTAACAAGGTTCACATAATAGGGTGATTATACGATAGAAGGTACGAGCGCCGCACGGGCGGTTGCATATAATGTATTTCTCTTGCTACCAACAAAGACAACCCTTTTATTCTTTTCTGTCGTCAGCAGCGGTGGTTGTAATTCTCGTCTTTTAACAAATGGAAGACATTATCGCTGTGTCTGGCTTTTGTATAAATTCATGTACAAATGAAAGTTAGTGAAAAAAGTTAAGGCGCTTACGTGGCTCTCACATTTCAAACGTAACAGATATTTTAAAAGGGACAAAAACTTTTCGTCGGACAATAAATGTTTGTGGATTATTTTTTGCTTGACCTTGTGTTTATATGTTCACATATCATGTGTAAGGTAGTTTTAGTAAGAAAACAAAACAGTGGAAAGAATCTGGCTACGGTAAGAAACGGCTGTATCCATAGATAAATGCTGAAGTCCTACCTACAAATCGTACACCTAGATCTAAAGTGGGCTAACTCAAAACTTTCAATTTTTATTATATAATTTATGCACACCATCGAATTCCGTATCTCAACACCTGCCCACCAATAAATCAGATTTAAAAATATCACCACTATTCGACGCCAAACGCTAAATTCACGGGCTCAACTCTAAATAATAAAACAAATATACATACATTGTTTAGCAGTAACGAAATAACTTAAAAAATCCAATTTACAGCCCCAAAACTTTATTAAAACACAAGATTCCTACAATATCTTTCTTCTAGCTGCATATAAATCTCCAAAACTCCTTCAGCCCACAGGGACACAGTAATTAGTTATTCGCCTTTTCTGAATAAATTGCTTTTTGAGTTAATACCTGTTTAAATCTAGATGTGCGATAAGACGTCAGCAAATATTCATGGTTAGAGCCGTTACACTCATAACACAAGTTTCATCTTAGCATGAATGTCAGACTGACAAAGCACAAATCACTCCATACAATAACCCAATGGGTAGGTACTTTGTGAACAATGTTCCTATCCATGGAAGCCTGGCATTTATTGATCCAATTGGTATAACATTTTTTTTTAATGTTAGACGGGTCACCTGATGGTACGTGACTACCGCCGCCCATGGTCACCTGCAACTCAAGAGTCACAAATGCGTTGCGTTGTAGGTGTAGGGGAAGAGGGAGTGAGGAAGGAAGAGGGGAAAGGGGGGGGGGGAGAGAGAAGGGTTAGGGCCTCCGGTAACCTCACTCACTCGGCGAAAATCAATGTAAACATTGCTTCACTGCCGATTTTCTGTGAAGCCGTGGTATCACTCCTGTCGAGCCGCCATACGTGCCGAAGCATGGCTCTCCCACGATCAAAAATTTGTATGTAACTGTAAGCTCCCCTAATAGAATAAAATAAAAGTATTCCACATAGTGGCCAAAATACCATTAAAATCATTATTTTACATGTACCAACCATTAATTGGGAATATGGATTATAATTTTCAAAGAAAAGTTTTAAAAATTAATTAAACATTTCTATATTTAATTTTCCTACTGCATAAAAAATAAATTTTTAACATGACATTTAAAATTTTACTTTACAATCCCGGTGACCACGTTTTTATCAGAAAAGCCAAAACTATATATATATAACACATAGGACATAAATATACAACAAACTATTCAAATAACATAACATTGGATGATAAGCCTATAATATTCGGAGCTCTGTCCATTTTTCTCAGCAGCAGAAAATGACACTACGCTTATAGTTCTTGTGAACCACGATCTTTTGTAGGGTAGAGTTACTCTTACTTACTTAATTCTCTTTTCGGGGATATATCTTTTTTACCAATGCATACTGCCCTTGATACCCTTAAAACTACCAACATAAAATATCTTGCAACCATTGATCAGAGTCTCTCTATTATACCATTTAAAAGTTTAATAAAAATATTCAAAAACCTACAGGCCATTTTAAACAGTATATGATAGTTAATTTAGTGTTTAAAATTGTCTGTAGGTTTAACGTAACGGATATCTTTAAAGAAATAAAACCTTTTCGTTGGAGATAACTGTTTATAGATTTTTTTTTTATTATTATAAGGGACAAACGAGCAGACGGGTCACCTGATGGTAAGTGACTACCGTCGCCCAGGGATACCTACAACTCAAAAGTCACAAGTGCGTTGCCGGCATTTGAGATGGGAGTACGCTCTTTTCTTGAATGTTTGAAGGTTGTATCGGTCTGGAAATACCGCAGGTGACAATTTGTTCCAGAGGTTGGTTGTGCGAGGCAAAAAATTTCTGGAGAATCGCACAGTGGTGGATTGCCAATTATCCAGGTGATGGGGATGAAAGTTTTGTTGCGTTAAACGATGATGAAACGCTGCGGCCGGTGAAATAATTCCTCGGAGCACTCCTCATGCTACAGGCGATAGAGAATGCAGAGTAAAGCTACATCTCTACGCAACGCCAAGGAGCCAAGCCGATCTGAAATAGCCAGGCAACCAACGATTTGAATCGCTCTCCGTTGAATGCGGTCAAGAGGAAGAAGCTGGTACTGGGGATTTTGTATGCTTGCTTGTCCGCACAAGTATATCAGTTCCCTATCAAGCCATAATCCAGTATTGTAGTACGTCATGGAGTGGTGAACTGAAAACTATTTACAGCCCCTTAAACATCCCTGTTTTTATCCCACACACCTGTTATAAAGCCTCCAAGTAATTGATTGATGTTCACGATGCTACGTTACTAACAAAAGATAGAACGATATAGTCTATGTTTAGCACAAAGTGAACTTTGAAGAATATATATACAAACAGATTTTCACATATCTATATTCATATTTAAATATACTACATACAATAGATTCAATAGACTAACTAAGTTTACGAGGCATGGCAGGATATGCGTTAATCATGTATCACTAATCATTTTAAACATCTGCTATAACTTTAGTTCTAGAATCTTCGGTCATACATCACTAGGCAGTCATTCTATGTCTCCAATATAAACAAAAAACAAGAAACCTATGCACACATAATTAACAAATATTAATTGGATTCAATTAATATTTGTTAATTGAATCCAATACCGTATCAACCAAAAAATTATTGAGCAGAAATAAAATGATAAAAGCGGGTGTGATTTCTGGCTCGTTATGTTGTAGGTTAAGTTAAGGTGACAATACTTAATTTTTGCAAAATCTAAATTATTTATTTCAAGTAAACCCATTTTAGGTATTTTCGAATTATCAGGAGTAGTCAGTATAAGTAGGTCGTGAAACTAGTTCCCTGTTCCAAAACGTAGATCCTATGGAGAAGAACAGGCAAGATACTCCAAGGACACTCTTTTCCAACATGTTTTTTTTTACAAAGTTATTTGTTACATTGCATATAAGCGCAATTTAATGTGAGGACAATGTAACATAAATTAATATTGTTCTAAAATGGAAAAGAATTGCTAGGCAACATAGAAAATTAACATAATACTTGTAGCTACACAGTTCTCACATGTACAATTCAATTTTTTTTTAATTAACAGGATGTAAAAAGTGTATCATAACTACAATGTCCAAACAAACAGTGTATAAAATAACACCAATGTTCTATAAAATTTACAATGTCACTAATAATAATAATCAAAATATCAATAAATCTCATTGACAGTGTGACTGTGGAGCAGGACCGGGATTTTGCAAGCATTTTTATCATCTAAATAATGATCTAGTTTATAATATGCTCGTTTACATAGCGTGCGTTTTATACAAGTTTTAAATTTCTTCTCACTTAGTTGAAGAATGTTATCAGGTATTTTATTATAGAATTTAACGCAGTACCCCCTAAAAGATGTTTGCACTTTTGCTAACCTAATTTTTGGTTGAACTAGTTTGTGTCCATCTCTAGTACCTAACATAATTATGTCTTTCACGCCGTTTTGTAAAGAGATGAAGATTTTTTCTTCATCTATTAAAAATAAGAGTGTCTTAGTTTAGCCTGTACAAAACAAAAACATATGAGACTTACCATTAGGTTAAAATAGGATGCCTGGTAAAAAGAAACTCAGGGGCCCAATTACAAATATCACAAACACATTCAAAATTAAAAAAAATATGGTACGGAACGATAAAATAGTTCAAGTCGAAAAACATCAGTCGAAGGTGAGAACAAGAAGTTCCGAGAAGGCTGACTTGTGAAAATGCACCACATTTCAATGATTATTCAAATGGCAAATAGGTCTCTGTAATCTATTGTGATATTTGACACAGGTGAGGCAGAAGTAAAGCGCTTAACGTTATCCCTTAAAAATGTCTGTTCGGTCTTCTGCAGGATGAATGTATGGTATAGGAACAATTCGTCCTCCTTAAATTATTTTAAATATATCTGAATATCATATGTGATATTATAGGTGGCATGTATAGTTCAATTTCCTTTCATTCACAATCAAATCTAAGTCGGATATCAATGCCTAGCATTTGTTTTAGTAGAATAGTTTAGGCAATTGAAACTCACATTTTGTGAGATCGTTATGTGACAGTTTTAATTACAGAATCTGGCGTTCATTGTTTACATCACAAGTTAATGATATTTAAGGAAGCATACTCTTACCTTGTACTTTCAGACACGACAAAATAATAATGTCTGATTTATATCAACCAAAAGACACGGAGACTCTGACATAAGACCTGTTTCCGGGGGGGTACATGAAACGCACCGACTAATTACGCAACCCCTGGCCGTTCTAGGCTGCAACTTCTGTCAAACTTGGAGGAGAGCGACACCTTGGTAGAGGTAGCTATTAGCCTAGCTCAGAAAATGAAACGACCATCTCACAGAATGAACTTTCCGGCTTAATAAATAGTATAACATCAACAAAAAAGAAATATGTTTTCAAATTTCAAAGAAATAAAACATTTTCACACAATTTTCAATTTTAATTATCTATGAAATTGCTTTATGACGAAAGGTCAACGTTTTTCCAAATAAATCACACATGTATACAGGTAGCAAAATTCCATTGAAGCTTAAAATGAGGACATGATAATACGTGGTGAGGACTAGCCTCTCGAGAACAAACCTGCTCTATCGACATCTCCGTTGCGAGCGTTCAATAACGGCCTCTTCTGGAGTCATCGGCGCCTCTTTATACGGAGCTCTTGAACCGGCTAATAGTTCACAGGCCCCTCATTAAAATTACTGGAGTATCTGCCATAATATTGTACTTGCTGAGAGCTAATTGCATACATTTTCCACGTCAGAATTCATTTATGAGTTCTAATTAGGGTTCAAATGGAGTGGAAATTTTAATTTGAACTATTCGCTAGGGAATAAACTTAGCTTTCAAATATTAGAGTTTAAAATCCCAACTTTGATTTGATGATATGGAAACTAGCTTCATACAAGAATAATAATAATAACTTCACACATCTCACACACAGCCGTCTGATCCCAAACTAAGCAGAGCCTGTACTATGGTAACCAGACTGCTTTCCGGTTCTTCAGATTGATTTCCGGCGAAAATCTACACGTATGAAAAATGAAAGCCATGAATGAAGTAAAAAAAACATGCATTTACAATGTTCGGTCTACCTACGTGTTAATGACTGATACTAAAAGGATACCGATGCTCGAAATACAGTTTTTATTTATATTATTGTCTTATTGTCTGTCATAATTCATTACACAGTAATTATAGCAGATTCTGGATAAGCCGCTATCACACATTTACCACGCTGGATGAACAATAAAGCATTAAATTTGAACCTATTTTGTTTTATCAATCGAAAATCACACGATGGCCTTTTATGAAAAGATCCTCAATGAGATCGTAGTGAGAAAATCTGTACCATACATGGGGACATGGGGTCAATATATGCAATGATATAAAACAATATATAACACTTATCGTCATAATGTATTACTTAGTACGACTTAGTAGAATTCCCCTATGTGCTTACTGCAACGCTCGATATGCTTTGCTATTGCTAAACTTACATTTTGCAGTATTTTAGGAGTGTTATCGCCTGCATTCCGATTATGTAAGCTTTCAGCAGACCGATTGAATGTAATGAAATTCGAATTGATTGTAATTATCGGACTGTACCTATATGTATTAGGACGTGTTAACTTAAAACACTTTTTTAGTTAATACTTTTCAGTTTGACGCTACTTTTGTTTGTCTTACAATAAGACTAACAATTACATAGTGGGCTTAGATTGTGGAACCTTGTTGAACCCTATAAAAACTAACCTTTTGGAACCCAATATCTATTACAGCTATTCTGCACTTGCAAGAAGTGATCAACTAATCACACGACATAGTATAACAAACCGATGTCAATAAAGTTCTACAATAAAATACGGACAAGGAAGAAGGGGCTACACATTATTTTTAATTTTTTATATCACAGCAAATCTATGAAAGTCAAAAAATATATTAACTTTTCAACTTTCGTGTTCCATGATATAATTATGTATTAACACGGGAATTAACGCGGTCACGAAAAGGTATTACATAACTCTGAATTGCCTGACGTTTCGACCAGGCTGACTGGCTCGTTGATGCACGCCCTCCGTCGTCGAGATTGTGAGGTAGAAGGTTCTTTATCCACCCGCACAGTTTCGATATTTTTGTTTCGCCATGTACAGTCACATACTATACTAACAGTGTCCCTATTCTGTAAGTGGCTTACAGAATTGGGACACTGTTAATACCGTCACATACCATACTAACAGTGTCCCTATCTGTAACGTTAGGTAATTCAGAGGTATGTACCTTTTCGTGATCACATTAATTCCCGTGTAAATAGGTAATTATATCAAAAAATATATGTATTCGGACCAACAGCAAGAACAACTTTCGGACGGAATTATAACAATCAGAAGAGTCACTCGTAAAGTCAAAGCGTCACAAACTAGAAGTTTTGATGTTCCAGAATACAGCCCTTGTTTATCGCTTCCTGTGAGATTGCTATTCTACCGCATAAACAAAGACACAGATTATCTATGTATAATACTTTTAGATGAGCAACATTTCACGCTTTGCCCATTTCTATCGGGATGAAAAGTGTACAGAGAGATGTTTGGTTGTAAAAAATATATATTAAGGGTTATAAAAATACGGGTGGGTAAGGTAGGTTGGAATTTTATAGGGGTTTACTAATAGCACTGAGATAAGTACGTATAAAATTTTACCAAACATATTCGGGAAGTGTTCTTTTAGAGTTTTGTGCGGTAAATAAAATTTAAGCAGAAACTAAAAGTAAGTGGGCAATACGGATTTTTTATAATAGCTATAAAATGTTTAGTGACAGTGAGGGAAAGTACTACGCTACTGAAGTCCAATCAGGGTTGACAGACGAGGTTTGACCTGTCATCTCAGGTTTAGAGCACTTTCTTGTATTACTTGACATCCAAAATTATATTATAATACCTTTTAAAATCAACGATAAAATAATTGATGCCTTCATGAAACATAAGTCAATCTGATCATTACATTAAAAGAATGATATCACGATTGTTTTTAAACTTTCATGAATTGTATATTAGGATTTTCCTATCTCGTAATCAGGGATTTTGTCACTTCAGGGACTTTTCAATTTAACATTTGCCAGCCCCAATAGACTTTGCGTATCGTATTGAATATTATATATAACTTAACGATTTATCATCTAACATTAAAAGAAAATATAATTCTTTCCTCATTCATCACGTCTAAATGTTGATTTTTTGTCTTTCCCGTAAGACAGAAACGAACCAAACATTTAATAGGAAAAAATACTCTTTGATATACTCTTTGATATCATGTAACTAAAAGTGCTTGGCTTTACCCTTATATAAAAAGAAAATATGTCAAGTGCTGTACAATAGTTTTGGTGTGCACCTACGTAACGTTATTGTATGATCAAAGTGGCGGTAAATCAAAGGAAGTAGGGGCTCCTGACAGATGAACATAGCGACTGAGGAACAGGGAAACGGAACTATGTGCGGATGTTGCGCGGCTCTGTTGTAACATCACTGCCGAGCTGAATTAATCGACCGACGAGGAGACCTTCACTTTAGAAATCTTTATTAATTATTATATACACAAATGTAAGTTTGTCTTTCACGCTATAACTGCTCATAAAATTTTTATTTACACGTTGTTAGAGTTACAGAAAAAAACATCGGGAACCTTTCCTATAGAAAACGGTACTGTTTCTGGATTGTCAAAATCTACATTAATCCGAGTGGAACTGCAGACATAAGCTAGTGTTAGAAGAATTTTGAAACTTCATATTCTCTTATCTATTCAGTCTATACTAATCAGGCTCTTGGAACTGCTATCAAGGTAGCGTTAGCAAATTAACAAAACTAAAAATAATGAAAATTTGTAGCTAATTTGTTGCTAATTAGTTGCCAAAAGGATGATTTTCGGCTCAAAATCACTATCTGTGCTACCTTTTTAACAAGGTATCATAAAAGTTAACAAAATCGATCCATATTAATCGGGCTTAACTTAGAAATGTGTTGCTAATTTGTCGTCACAAGGAAGAACTACTGAAACTGACAGTTTTCAAAATTACGATTGTTTTTCATGTCCCTGCTACCTTGAAACACCTTTTCCATAGTCTTCTGAGGTACAAAACATTTGGTGCCGCACGCAATAATATTCAGTACTGCCTAAAGTAGCAACAACAAATCTAGCTAAAAATCTGACAATTGCAACGTACAACAAATGGTTCGTACCTTCGGCCATAGAAACGGAGTTTCAAGGTAGCAAGTACCGGAAAAATCAATGCTAATTATGAAAATTGATAGATATTCAGTTACTATTTTGTTGCTGCTTTAGGCAACTTTGATTAATAATCCGTGTAGAATCAAATATTTTGTACTTCGCAAGCCGATAGAAAACGCTTTTCAAGGTAGCAGAGACCAGAAAAATCAATGCTGATTATGAAAGTTGATAATTATTAAGTTACTATTTTGTTGCTGTTGCTTTAGGCAGTTTTGATTAATAATCCGTGCAGCAACAAATGCTTCGTACCTCTCAAGGATTAGAAAACGCGTTTAAAGGTAGCAGAGGCCCTAAAAATCAATGCTGATTATGGAAATTGACAGTTATTTAATCAGTATTTTGTTGCTGTTGCTTTAGGCATTTTTGATTAATTAATAATTACTTAATCTTGAAAAAAGGCAATCTTAACAACGCTTTATCCTTTTAAGGAATTTTTGTTTACAAATTCCAATAAGTAAAATCTTAATTGATTGTATATATTGCGACCCGTAGAAATAACATATAAGAACATACAATAACACAATTCTATTGCAATTACCTGTGATTGTTTAAGCTCTCTAACAATAATTGTTGAAAAGCAATTTAAATATTACTGACTCATAAATTACAGTCACAAAACATTAATTTAAAGTATTTTATATAAATAAAAGCATAATTTGCTGAAAATATTAAAGCATGCTAAATATTTGCAAACAAAGCTTTATGCGCGTAAAATTTTCCTCGTCCAAGCATTAAAACTATAAGCCTGGAGTTTTTACTCAACCTACCGCAATTTTATTTTCAAACAGAAACTTTCTGAGCGTATATAGGTTCTGATTAATACCAATTAAATTATTATATGTATGTACAGGTTAACTTTATCCAACAGAAACTTTGCAGTGATTCCCTTAATTAAATATTTGAACATAGTTAATAGGTATGCGTAAAGTGCCCTGTAAATTTTCCTACAAGTCTTGATATGCGTAATGTAACTAATTGGGGCTCTAATCCATCCCACTGCCGACCTTTCTCGTCTTATAGCCGGATCAATGGCTCATTCCATAATATATAACTTAGTCCCTTGACGTCAATTTTATGTACATCAATATTTACTCATCTACCCAAATCTATTAGCTCGATATGGAGATAAATTAGTAAAAAACCAGTTTGCGTGCATGTTTTTAATCTAAAATTCTGTGTTCTTCTATGTGTGTGACGTGGCTAATTCCGTTTTAAATATATTTGTTTCTTACATATGTTAGTAGCACACGAGTTGGTTGCTCAATTGAAAATATTTGTATGAATAAATATAGTTACGCGGACTATATGTTGCTGCTGACGCCAACTGTAGGCGCAATGAGAAGACTGTTAGCTATATGTGAAACATATAGTCACACGCATGGCCCCATGTATAACTGCATGAAAAGTGAGTACATGGTCTTCAGGGCCCTCGGAAAGTGCACTATACGTGTGCCTGCAATTAAATTCAATGTCATTGAGCTTAAACGCGTACATCAGTTCAAGTACCTGGGGCATTACGTTACCGAGAGCCTTGATGACCAAGTTGATATAGAGAGGAAGCGCAGGGCATTGGCGATCAGGAGTAATATGTTGGCCCGCAGGTTTGCACGGTGTAGTTCTCAAGTCAAACTCACTTTTATTTAGAGCTTATTGTCAGTCGGTCTGCACGTGCAGCCTGTGGTTCAATTATACTCTGAGATCGTTTCAAGCTCTGCGTGTTCAATATAACTATGGATTCCGCCATGGATGTTGCCATGGTTGCCTCGATTTTGTAGTGCCTCTGGTATGATTGCTGAAGCAAGAGTTGACGGATTTCATGCCATCATACTCAAGAGGTTGACGTCAATGATGAGCAGGGTACAAGGCAGCACTATGCACTAATAGCATCCTGAAGGTATGTTCGTTGTCTGAAATAAATATTTATTATTATTAAAGTGAAAAAGAATAAGTAGCTATGTGAACCACATCAATCGTCACGTCTCGCACTATTAACACCAAACATAAGAATAAATAAGGCTTTAAAAAAATTTAAAACGCTTTCCATTAAAAAAGTACAAATAATAATAAATACTTTTAAGCTTGACCAAGTTAGGTATACCCGTAGAGACTTGGCTAAAACATTTTAGAAAAAGAGCTCCTTTTGTCAAGGTATCCTTTTGATTGACAAAAGGTAAAGACGGACCGTAATAGTGGTAGTTGGTGCTGAAGGCAAAAATATTTATATTAAGGTCACCACAAACAGTTTGAACAGGCACCCATGTGTCTCACTTCTAGAGAGAGGCTCACCGAAAGCGCTGGTAGGAACTTCTGCATCGAGGTAAAACTTCTTCTTTCGAACAATGTACACGCGATGAGTTGTACTGCTGCTGGCTGTTCGACTCCGACATCTCCGTCACTTCATCGTGGCTGTGGAAAAAGGAGTAAAGCCATGGCTTTACTCGGCGTCACTTGTACGTGTTATGTCACTAAGATAGTGGTACTGTATCATGATACAATACTACTATCTTAGTGACATAACACGTAGAAGCGACGCTACTCTACAGCCCTAAGTTTAAATCGCATCGAGTCTAAAATAAATATTCATTGTAAAACAAATACATATATGTCAAGTTATTTTCGTGAATAGCATGTGTCGTGCGACCGCGTGTTTCAGATTTAATCGCTGCGGTCTATTGCGGCCATAAACAAAAGGCCCGCTGAAACGATGACTCGTTAAACTTTTAAATGACTCCTAACTTCTCTGTTATAATTGCGCACCGAATTGTTGCAGACAACCGTTCCAGTATATTGCGTAAGACATTTCAAGAAATCCACAACATACTGAATAAAGTCTGAAAACATTTGTGATCATAAACTTTAAGTAGCATTCAAAAGATTTCAGTTTATTAAAGTTTGAAAAAGAATTAATTTAATACTAGAGATCGCGTGGTGGTCGAATTTTGACAATGGTTTATTTCATTGGCCAATATTACTTGAACTGTCATTGTATAGACTTTTGTACCATGACAGGTCAAAATATATATTGGACACTCATAGCTGTATGTACCCGTTTTTGCATTTTTTTTTTACTTTGTAGCAAATATTGTTCAAAAAGTTTAGAATTCGTCACTTCTTCTCTGTGTAAACTATAAGTGTGCGAAATTTCATACTCCTCCGTCCGCCCAATTTTTGTAAAAAGGGATCCAAAGTTTTCGCTTCACGTATTAATACATAGATACCTTTCATACAAACATGAAAAGGTTTAGTAGAGATATACTACCAACATGCACTAATATTGGTTTTTATATAATGGTTATATATATATGTATACGTATATACATAATAACTAGCGGACCCGGCAGACGTTGTCCCGCCGGAACTTAAAAAATATTATTCGTGGGACCCTATCGCAGTGCCATCTACCCGGTCCAATTGCAAATCTAAACCATTCTTAAATCCACCTGAAGACATACAAAAAATTTCATTAAAATCGGTCCAGCCGTTTAGAAGGGGTTCAGTGACATACACACGCACAGAAGAAATATCAAAAATCAAATCAAAATCAAATTTTATTTTGGGTTAAGTTCTTAATTTCTAAAATTCTCGTGTAAAGTTTCAAGTACAATAATTAAAGCCTATTTTTATATTATTTTTCTATTACACACATACATAGATCCGCACTATTCTGTTCAAGGTAGACAGAGACGATAGAGCCCTATTTTTCACGATCCTGACATACTTCTTGAGCCTCTTCCACATTCATCAGACCTTTCATTCACGCTGGCCGGTTACGGGTACTTTTTAATTGGCGCCCTTAAATATTTTACAAATCTTTTAAATAAAAGGTTTCTAAAATATTTACTTACATGTACTTTCATGTTATAATCTAATCACAAAACTATATCTAATTTTCACATGTTTGAGGTAAAACTTTGCTTATTTGAGAACTTAGATGTCTAAAGTAAAAAAGAAAGAAATGCTTAACTTTTGCCACACACTTTTTCGATAAAAACTATTAGTTAAGCATTGATGCATTTATCAATCTGGAAAAAGATAATAACAAAGGAAGAAATAAGAAGTCTAATCGTGGCTATCCACGATTAGACTTCTTATTTCTTCTTTCTATTCGAATTTCAGCTGCTGGTGTAATGTGTCTGTCTATAGAAGCAAAGCGCGTGGGGTCGACATTTTTTTTTAGATGATTTTGACTTTGATGTTACAAGTAGTTTCTTATCATTTATTCATTACTCAGGTAATCGCATACTATCAAACGGATCGTGTACATTATGGCCAATTTGGTTATTCTTACTTACTATATTTTGTACTTAAAAACATAGGTGAAACTATCGGTTAGTGTCGGAAGTAGGATAAACATTAAAACTAATATTAAATAAGGATGTTGATAAAAATCTAAATTATTCTTTTCTTTTAATAAAATTTTCAATAAAATTTAAAAAATGCTTAGTTAGTAACTATAATCACGTGACTTCAAACACCTACCAAGATGCTTAGACAAGGGCCTTTTTAGTATTTTCTATTGCGACAATAGAATAGAAAAGTTCATGAATGAGATTGACATAAGCTAATGAAATATCACGTGCCTAAGCGTAAAGAACTTTGAAACCGTACACAAGTGACTCTTTAGACAAACGCTTCATTACGGTACGAACCGTACCTTGTGGAAAACGAAACCAAATTGGCGATTTTAACAATTAGCTGATCATGTGTGTGAGGAGATATTCCCAATTTTTCGATCACTTTCCCTTTCATGAGGTGTCAAGATTTTTCAAACTGCGTATTTTTATTGCGATTTATTAGAAAGTAGAAAATTTGCTTAATTATTTTTAAACGATTTAAAAAAAAGGAGGAGGTTCTCAATTCGTCGGAATCTTTTTTTATGTAAGCTCCGGGGAGCTTACATTACTTAAAGACGCCTGGACCGATTTGGAAAATACCTTTTGTTTGAAAGGGTATACTTCAAAGCTGGTCCCATGGTCATCAGGTCAGGATCGGATCCTGAAGAACTACTAAACATCGTAAAAAAAACACAGGAACTCATGAGGGACCTTAAGATTAGGGACTTAAAGGTCGAATAGAATTCGCTAAATCAAAGTAAGTACACTTGTCTACCAATCTATCATGGTTTTCGTTAGGGCGTCAACGTTTTTAGAAATGAAAACGCTAAGATACGTTTGACACTTGCCTAAGGCTGCAGATCCATTACCTTATTAACCGATAGACAATCTGACATTACTCTTGATTCTAAGCTTCAATACAGCCCATCTATTGATAAATTATCGAATAGACTCAGCTTAGCAACATACGCAGGTAGAAAAATTCGTGAACTGACTGATATTGAAACAGAAAGATTAGTCTATTTTAGTTATTTTCATAGTATAATGTGTCATAATATTATACTGTTGGGGAATGCTACCGATATTCAATCTATCTTCGTACTGCACGAGAGGGCTTTTCCGAGCAATTTATGACTTAGGCAATCGTGATTCACTGGAACTCAAAAAAATATTCATAATAACGGTGTGCATGTATATATATTTATGAAAACTGATTTACCTACATAAAAATAAAGATCAGTTATGTAAAAAAAGTGATATAGATATCTTTTAACGCACGTAATAAACAATAAACTTGTTGTACCTGCCTCTAGACTGCAAAAAAATTAACAAGTCGTTTCTAGGTCAATGTGTGCGATTTTATAGTAAAATCTCAGATAATATACAAATGTTAAGTTAATATAATAATAATTTATTTGGCACTAAGAACTAACAACATAATGTATGTAACAACGTGAATGTATACTACATTCACGTTGTTACATACATTACATTGGCACTTTATAAGTTACGCTAAGGGTACTGAAGCTGTATTCCAAACTAGGCTGAAACCTGTATTTTGGAAATAGTGTTCAGACGTGGAAAATTTTTACAAAAAAATCAAATGACGTGAATGTGTTCTGCAGATGCTGATACAAGTTTGGATAAGCGTTCTAAATACAAAACAATGCATGTAATTGTGAGTGTGTGTGACTGTGCGTGTGTGCGTGCGTGCGTGCGTGCGTGCGTACGTGCGTGTGTGTGCGTGTGTGTGTATGTGTGTGTGTGTGTGTGTGTGTGTGTGTGTGTGTGTGTGTGTGTGTGTGTGTGTGTGTGTGTGAGCGCGCGCGCGTCTTTGTGTATGTTGTTAATTAAGGTAAGCTCTACTAAGCTTTGTACGCAAGGAGCTCCTCGGTCGAAAGTTACCGTTTGGATACAAAAACTGGACTACCACAGTTTTTGTATCCAAACGGTAACTTTCGTTTTAACTGTTTAGCTGTTCAGGTCAAGGATTCTACTTAGTTGTATGTGTATAAAGTTATAAATTTTACAGTTAAGACTATTATATTGCCGTTTTGCAAACGAGGTTCTGCAGGCAGCACTGGAATAAACGTAATTCTTGCTACGCCTTCTTTTGTCGGTGACAGGATTACTCTGATGCTTACGCAAAATTAGTCTGAGCACATAGAGCTGACGGACTGTAAAACAACAAGTATGCCTTAAGGGCTATTACTCAGTAGTGGATTATATACAGTATAAAAGCGCTTGGGAATTAATTATTTTGGATTCACAGGTTATTTCATATATTTATTAGGAATGCAGTGACTTTGTGTATGTTAATTTATAATTTTTAATTATATTGTTTATAAATTGACGTTTTCGAATAATTGATGACCAATTTTATGAAATAAACAGCTGTCAATTGGTACCATAATATTAACTAGATATGTACTTTTACAACTCTATGGAGATCACGTGGTAGATGCAAACGTTTAAGCGTAAAAAAATTTAAAGTAACATTTTAACCTAGCTTTAATAAAAGCAGTTCCAAAACATTCCTATGAGGCGTAACACAATAGACAAAATCCCATAAAAGCCGAATTGAGCAGGATTCCTGTGTCCATCCTACAATATTCTATAATAGTATAGATATTCAGAAATACTGTATTAGAGCGACACAAACCTAAAGGTCAAGAATCCTAGGCACTCAATTATTTTGTGAGAATTATCGGTAGAATTTCATTTGGTTGTGTTTATCTACCTTCGTATTGTGTTTGAACACGAATGGGGCAGAACTTCAAACTACGTATTTTATTACAAATTAAATAAAATGTTTCGTGTATTTTATGTAATCCAACAATAAGTAATACATAGTTATGCAACTTACGGAGTATTATTAGGTAAATGAAACTAAAACATTAGCTTTTCTATTTCTTGGTATTTCTTATTTAATTTTACCAAAGTAATATTAATTATCGCTTGTATTGTGATTACTAGGTAATAATGCTTAATATTTTTCATAAATGCATATTATAGACCAGTACAAATATTTTTTGGTAAAAATAATATATCGAAAGAAACATAGCGAAACCAATTGGAAAAATTAATAAATAAAATTAAAGTTAAATTTGGTGATCTTTTCGGAGTGGACCACGGTTTTTCTAGTTTTCGAAACAAGACATCGTATCCAAAACAAGTAAATGTAAATAATAAAAAGATCTATAACTTTTTATCAGCCATTGTTTCACATTACCTAAATTTTTCCGACAAAAAAACGAAAAACCGGTTTTTACGTTTTTCATTTTTATCTCCCACAAATAAAAAAACATGTTTTCTCACGAAACTTGGAAATGTACCTTTTTAACCCAAGAAAAATCGGTGGAAGTTTTCAAGTCAACCAATATATTTGTTTTTTTTTATGTTCAACTTTTTACAGAATTTTCAATTTCGATTATTCTTTTTTTATTCGATTGGGTCCAGTAAAATTAAAAAAAAAAATAACCTAAATGGTAGAAAATAGGGAATCAATGAATGTACACCCACTGAGATATGATCTGTGTCGATTTTGTTGAAACGTGGCACATTTATGTAGTTTCAGGATACTACAAGATGACGGAGGCCTGGGATTGATCTCATGACGGAGATGGAAATCAGTCGAGGAAACTCTTCAACAGTATACAACAACTTCCCCGTGGTTGGGCTCACTAACATTTTTCAATCTTAATGAGAACTTTAAACCTAATAAAAGATAGTTGTTTAAATTTTTATAACAATTAATGGTTAACTTAGTTACCTAAGTTACTTAATATGTATTATAATTACCTTACTTTAAGTATTATAGTAAGAGTTTAAGGGAAGGAAATATTAATTATTATGTTTTAGCAACAAAAATATAAAAAATTAAAATAGAATGGTTTACTTATTGGCGCCTACTTAAACTTATTTATTTTATTTTATGTTTTATATATTATATGTCAAAACTATATTTGCTTGGTTGAACCAAGCAAATATAGTTTTGACTTACTATTAAATTACCAAACAAACTATTCAAATATAAGAGACCATTAAATATGTATCACCACGTCCCCACAAACTCCTAAAAGCATTAACACAGTGACATTTTTGCTCACGATTAAACATTATTACAGTGTTCCGTTGTATGTTACAGTCACTTTACTCGCTCGCAAAATAGTGTTACATCGTTACGGATGTGTTACAACCACATTTATGAGCCTTAAAACGCATCTCAAATCTCCCCGCAAATGTGTTGTCTTATACGGTGGCGTCGTCCTTGAGGTTACCAAGAAACAACGCATTCATGGAACTTTATTACATATTATTTGTCGTGATATTATCTCTCATTGTCGTGTGAATGTTCCTACAACAATTGATGTATAACCACGGAGTAGATACATATAACCAAATAAAATTTGTTTTGGGTTAGTCCCTGAATAAAATTAGTTATCTTTTGGTCATTTTACATCGGTTAATCGACGAAGGCTCTTAATTTTCTATAACTACAGTAGAATAGAAAAGTAAATGTATGGGATTGACATAAGCCAAAGAAATATCACGTGACTGAGCGTAAAGAACTTTGAAACGGTAGACTGGTGACACTTTACAAACGCTTTAATTTCGGTACGAAGCGACGCTACCGAAAACGAAACAAAATGGCGATTTTTACAATCAGCTGATAATTGACGTCGTTGCAACTTTTGTAGGCTGCCTATAACAAGGAATTATATTTACCTTGAATTCACCTTTCCAACTTCGTAAATTCTAAAACAGGGAGCGTCCATTTATTACGTGAAGTGACATAATTATATTTATTATTATTAGGTTACACTCATATTGGATATACTGTGTTAAATTCCTGGTGTACAATAAAAGTGTTTAGAAATAATGTTGTTATTGGCATAGGTTTATCAATGTACAGTGGCCTGAATATTGCTTTTTATAGACAAAAGTAATTAAAGTCCAGTACCAATTTCTTAAATTCTAATTCATTAAAAGAACTGTCAGATTATACCTCACAGATGAAAAGTCACCCTTTTTAGTTAATTGCTATTTCTTCAGGATACAGAAATCTTCAAAGGCGCGAAATAAACCTCGTTTTAGTATTAAAAGAAAAGGGGGAAAATAGGTATTTAGATCTTTAGAGAAAGCGTCAAGGCACATCATGTCTTATTTAGTACAACTCGGACCGGGCGCAGGTTAAATAACACAAAATATGTATGTAGTAGACATTATTAGTAAAATTCAAATCGACAAAACTAAATGGTTTCCAGATAGAGGATTACGTGGTTTGATATAATTTTGTTTGTAATGTTTGTGCATATCTATGAGCCTAATGAATAATAATATATACAGGGTGTAAGAAAAGAAAGACCGTACCGAATATTGAAATAATGTACTCAGACCGTCATTCTGAGTCGAAAATCATTGTAATTTTCTGCCGGAAAATTCACACCATCATATTCATCAGATTTATTATTTTTTAGTTAAAAGTGATATCACAATGAATAAACATAACATTTTACCCAATAAAAAAATTAATAAAAAACTGCAAAGTAATCAATAAAACAACATTTATGCAATTAGCTGTTTCGACGGCACCGTACGTTTAAGGTCATTCACCGTACCGCACAAAAAAAATACCGCGTACATTGCGTAGCGCCAAATGATACTAATGACTATATATCCTTAATGTCGCATTTTTATGTTGAACTGACTTTTGTATTGTGATAAGTATAAAAAGAAAGAATTTTTGGTAGAGGAAATACTATCGTGGCCTTTAAAATCAGTCGTACTGTCAATAGTCCTATCGAAAATATCGACTATCCAAAACAAGTAAATGTAAATAATAAAAAGATCTATAACTTTTTATCAGCCATTGTTTCACATTACCTAAATTTTTCCGACAAAAAACGAAAAACCGGTTTTTACGTTTTTCATTTTTATCTCCCACAAATAAAAAAACATGTTTTCTCACGAAACTTGGAAATGTACCTTTTTAACCCAAGAAAAATCGGTGGAAGTTTTCAAGTCAACCAATATATTTGTTTTTTTTTATGTTCAACTTTTTACAGAATTTTCAATTTCGATTATTCTTTTTTTATTCGATTGGGTCCAGTAAAATTAAAAAAAAAAAATAACCTAAATGGTAGAAAATAGGGAATCAATGAATGTACACCCACTGAGATATGATCTGTGTCGATTTTGTTGAAACGTGGCACATTTATGTAGTTTCAGGATACTACAAGATGACGGAGGCCTGGGATTGATCTCATGACGGAGATGGAAATCAGTCGAGGAAACTCTTCAACAGTATACAACAACTTCCCCGTGGTTGGGCTCACTAACATTTTTCAATCTTAATGAGAACTTTAAACCTAATAAAAGATAGTTGTTTAAATTTTTATAACAATTAATGGTTAACTTAGTTACCTAAGTTACTTAATATGTATTATAATTACCTTACTTTAAGTATTATAGTAAGAGTTTAAGGGAAGGAAATATTAATTATTATGTTTTAGCAACAAAAATATAAAAAATTAAAATAGAATGGTTTACTTATTGGCGCCTACTTAAACTTATTTATTTTAATCTGTTTGTTGTAACTGTTTTTTTTAATCAAAATATTTACTTTCCAGTTTATTTTGATCTTAAACCAAAAAAGACTCCTCATTTTCATATCAGGTTTCATATTCTGATACATTTTATTATAAATCCTATAATAAGTTTCTTACAAAAAACTGAATTATTTTAATTCAACGGGTAATATTATGATCACAATTTACTAATACAAACGAGGTCATCAATGATCAATGTCATCTTCAGTCTAGCTACATATTATTATAAACTTATTATTCAGCGGATAATTAAAATAAAATGTGTATTTCTTTAATGAAACCATTCATAAACATATTTGAAATGTACCTACTTCTTTTCTCTGCATCGTTCGTAAATATGTTGACTGGTAAAGAAATCTTTAGGCATTAAGCCCTCTTAAGTCCCAAATTTTAAGTAAATTAATATGTTCTAAATTTAATATCTAGTATTTTGATGACAAGACTCTGAAATGGGAGGACCGTTTTATAACATTTGAATTTCTTTTTTAAACTTAAATCCTTGGACTAGGATCTCTATTCAGACAATTGTAACATTTATCTTTGTGGCAAGACAGACTTTTACCTATTAAAAAATTAAATTCTTTGGCAACTAACATAAAAGTTTTATAAAAAGTGTCTGTTTGCCTTCTTAGGACCGCTGTCTTGGAAAATAGATTTCAATCATTCATAGACGATAAAATACTGTATAATTTTGGTGACCTGTAAAATACTTTACTTAAAATTAGCGTACACATTCTTTTATTATACTTCGGTTGTATCTTTTGTTGACCAAATCTACTTATTCACTTAGATCATCACAATTTCTAAACATTTAACATTTTCAGGAACTAAATTATTCAAGTGTTTTGAAAGAAAAAATACTATCACAAACTAAATTTAAATCAAAGGAAGAGCCTTTTTATTACATAACAGATCGTACATATATTATTTACAGAGAGGTGGATTTGTTTATCTTTTGTTGGTGGAATATGATTGTTTTTTGATACTAAAGATTTTGTTTATTGTATCTATTCCTAACGGTACCCTTTTAAATTTCTTTTAACGCAGCGTTTTGCTGTTTTTTTCATTTTACAAAAATGTTTATTTGTCCATCCCCCAACAAGATGATCACAATCTATTAGCCACAAATATCTAAAACTGAACATGTGTTCAGTTTTATTTTCTAGAAAATTATATTTGCTTGGTTGAACCAAGCAAATATAGTTTTGACTTACTATTAAATTACCAAACAAACTATTCAAATATAAGAGACCATTAAATATGTATCACCACGTCCCCACAAACTCCTAAAAGCATTAACACAGTGACATTTTTGCTCACGATTAAACATTATTACAGTGTTCCGTTGTATGTTACAGTCACTTTACTCGCTCGCAAAATAGTGTTACATCGTTACGGATGTGTTACAACCACATTTATGAGCCTTAAAACGCATCTCAAATCTCCCCGCAAATGTGTTGTCTTATACGGTGGCGTCGTCCTTGAAGTTACCAAGAAACAACGCATTCATGGAACTTTATTACATATTATTTGTCGTGATATTATCTCTCATTGTCGTGTGAATGTTCCTACAACAATTGATGTATAACCACGGAGTAGATACATATAACCAAATAAAATTTGTTTTGGGTTAGTCCCTGAATAAAATTAGTTATCTTTTGGTCATTTTACATCGGTTAATCGACGAAGGCTCTTAATTTTCTATAACTACAGTAGAATAGAAAAGTAAATGTATGGGATTGACATAAGCCAAAGAAATATCACGTGACTGAGCGTAAAGAACTTTGAAACGGTAGACTGGTGACACTTTACAAACGCTTTAATTTCGGTACGAAGCGACGCTACCGAAAACGAAACAAAATGGCGATTTTTACAATCAGCTGATAATTGACGTCGTTGCAACTTTTGTAGGCTGCCTATAACAAGGAATTATATTTACCTTGAATTCACCTTTCCAACTTCGAAAATTCCAAAACAGGGAGCGTCCATTTATTACGTGAAGTGACATAATTATATTTATTATTATTAGGTTACACTCATATTGGATATACTGTGTTAAATTCCTGGTGTACAATAAAAGTGTTTAGAAATAATGTTGTTATTGGCATAGGTTTATCAATGTACAGTGGCCTGAATATTGCTTTTTATAGACAAAAGTAATTAAAGTCCAGTACCAATTTCTTAAATTCTAATTCATTAAAAGAACTGTCAGATTATACCTCACAGATGAAAAGTCACCCTTTTTAGTTAATTGCTATTTCTTCAGGATACAGAAATCTTCAAAGGCGCGAAATAAACCTCGTTTTAGTATTAAAAGAAAAGGGGGAAAATAGGTATTTAGATCTTTAGAGAAAGCGTCAAGGCACATCATGTCTTATTTAGTACAACTCGGACCGGGCGCAGGTTAAATAACACAAAATATGTATGTAGTAGACATTATTAGTAAAATTCAAATCGACAAAACTAAATGGTTTCCAGATAGAGGATTACGTGGTTTGATATAATTTTGTTTGTAATGTTTGTGCATATCTATGAGCCTAATGAATAATAATATATACAGGGTGTAAGAAAAGAAAGACCGTACCGAATATTGAAATAATGTACTCAGACCGTCATTCTGAGTCGAAAATCATTGTAATTTTCTGCCGGAAAATTCACACCATCATATTCATCAGATTTATTATTTTTTAGTTAAAAGTGATATCACAATGAATAAACATAACATTTTACCCAATAAAAAAATTAATAAAAAACTGCAAAGTAATCAATAAAACAACATTTATGCAATTAGCTGTTTCGACGGCACCGTACGTTTAAGGTCATTCACCGTACCGCACAAAAAAAATACCGCGTACATTGCGTAGCGCCAAATGATACTAATGACATATCCTTAATGTCGCATTTTTATGTTGAACTGACTTTTGTATTGTGATAAGTATAAAAAGAAAGAATTTTTGGTAGAGGAAATACTATCGTGGCCTTTAAAATCAGTCGTACTGTCAATAGTCCTATCGAAAATATCGACTTCGATAATTGAATGTATTGTATGTATTGAATGTTTGTTATTAACTTTATTGACAAAAATTATCCAAATAGTTACACCTAACACTAAACATGGACACTGACAAAAGAAAACAATAGAGTTCACAAACGGTAACAATCACTCTTCCACTTCCTCGTCGAACTCTCCTTGGTCATCTGCCATCGCATCTTGATACTGTGGATATTCTGACACCAAGTCATTCATGTTACTCTCCGCGTCAGTAAATTCCATTTCATCCATTCCTATCCATTCTATTCTATCGAATCTAAATACCTATTATTATATTATTAATACCATCAGTAGTATTGTAATTAATACTATCGATAGTATCGATACTATGGATCTCTAACAATAGTATTTTCTTAATGTTGTCTATCGATATTTTCGATAGCTATTTTCGAAGTGACTATTTTTCAAGGTCAACTATCGATATGGAAACTAACGCTATCGCAACAACACTGGACGCTACATATCATCCCTAAAGACGTTGACACCAGTCTTCATTTCTCTTGCATTTTTTAGCAAAAACGATAAATGAATAATTAATGGAGTTAATTAAACCTGGGTATACATATAAACACTGACTTATCTTGGGCCCCACAAATGCAGGAAATAAGTCGCAGAATGTTTGCCTCTGCAGGATCCTTAAAACGTTTACGGAATTTTCTTCCAACCGCTACCAAAATTGCCCTTGCTAACTCCCTTTTACTTCCAATCCTCGATTATGCAGATGCCAGCTATCCTGATCTCACCGAGAACCAACTAGACAAACTTGAGCGACTTCAAAATTTTTGCATCAGATTCATATTTGGTTTGCGTAAATATGATCATGTCTCTGAATTTCGGAAACAACTCAAGTGGTTACCTATACGCCTTCGCCGGAATACTCACATTCTTTCCCTTCTATATAATATACTGTTCAACTTTTCGCTACTTTCCTATCTCAAGGAACGATTCGAGTTCCTACATTGTACACATCCGCGATCTCTAAAGTCATCAGAAAATTTGCAACTGAAAATGCCAGCACACTCCACGGCATTTTATGTAAATCCTTTACGGTAACTGCAATCCGTTTATGGAATGCATTACCTGTAAAAATTAGACGAGCTCAAACCCTAACCTCTTTTAAAGCACTTTTAAAGGAACACTATTTAACACTATAATGGTGTACAATATAAAATGTGCCTAAAATGTCTTACTAATTATTATACTTATTTCACTAAATATGTGTAAGTGTGTGTGTATGTATATGTATGTATGTGTATATATATATGTGTATATATGTAAGTGTATGTATGTGTAGATACTTCATGTATTCCTCTATCCTATTCACTCCATTTTTACCTCTCAGATAAGTCGTAATATCATTCGCTTTACCTAGATACTATATTTATTGTTACATTGTTCTAAACATTTTTGGTACGCCACCAGCTACCGATTATTTTCCTCTGTGTTTCCATACAAAGGTTATCTGGAAAACATCGCAATTAGCGATAAGACCGCCTATTGTACTTGCCGCCTAGTATAAACTGCTACTATGTTTGATTCCTGTTCAACTGTGGTGTACAATAAAGAATGTTCTATCTATCTATCTATCTAAAATATATCCTGCTCTATGTAATATGAGTTTAGCTGAATACAGTGATCATGATATGAAAAATAATGCATGGGAAGAATTTTCCAGTTAAGGTTTATTAGAAATAATAGTTATTACAAAACAAATTATTTACAAAGGAAATATAAAAGAAAATTAATTTTGTCTGACTCTCCCTACTATATCAAGCTGCCACGGTATAGCACCTTCACTACAAAAATACTCCTCGAATTTATTTCGAACTGAAAAAGTTTACAGTGTAGAATTACTACGAATGAGGTTTAAGTCTGTAGTTTCATACTACACGACCACACTTCACCTGCTTTGAGTTAACTGTTGTCAGAAATTATGTTTATATGTATAGTTCGGCCCTTATCTGTGAAAAATGAAATGCCATTTACTGTCACTTCAATGTCTTCTCACCTCGATAATTATAGGTATTTGCAGCAAATAACACTAACGACAATAACATTCATACTTTGATAACCAGTAGATTTACTATAATTTAATTTCTCCCCATAACCTCCCTCTTATGATTATTACAATCATTCTAAGTTTCATAGTTGCAAAATGTTGCAGTTTCAAAATGTGAACAGTTAAATAATACACTTTCATTCAGTGGTGACAAGAAACCCGAATCGTTCACTTAATATTGAGACGTCATAATATCGCACAGCTAGATCTAAAGCAAGCTAACTCAAAAAATGAAATTTTTGAGTACCCCATCAATACCTACTGACCTATAAAACAGATTTAATATATGAGAGCTGAGTTATGCCAAATGGCTCAGAAGTACGTACTCGGCTATAACTGCTTACCATAATGTTGATATGTTTCTTGTATTAATAGGGTAGATGACTGTCAAGTCAAATTAGGATCTTTTTGGTAAACGTCAAAACGGTAGCATCCGTACATTTTTGTATGAAATACTAAGGCGTGACGTCACGCCTTAGTATTGTCAAATCATTTACTTTTAATGTTAATTTAACAATTGTAAACTAAATTAAAAACGTTAAATAAAACTGGACGACAATTTTCACAGTATTTTAAGTTATTTTATTGCGACACTTGGCGAAATAATTTTTTTTGAGCATAGGCATCTACCCAATTTTAATATAACCTGCGAAATATATCTTTCAGTTCTTAATAAATATAAAATATAGATAATTATAAATAGTAATAGCAACTAAAAACAATTATTGCGGTTTTCAAGAAACTTTGTGCCTCGCACAACCAATCTGTCCACCAAATTATCGCCTGCGGTATTTCCGGACTGATACGACTTTCAAACCTTAAAGAAAAAAGCGTACTCCTACCACAAAAGCCGCAACGCACTTGTAGTTTTTGAGTTGCAGGTGTCCATAGGGCGCGGTAGTCACTTACCATGGTGACTCGTCTGCTCGTATTTCCCCACACCATAAAAAAAGCCGGACAAGTGCGAGTCTGACTCGCGCACCGAGGCTTTCGTATGCAAACTTTTATGTAGATAGTCGTCCATCTCGGGAATCAATTCTGGAAGATTTTTGCCCGTCTTTTCCGAAAGACAAACTAAACTTTAATACTCGCCCATACATCAATGTACGACAAAGTCAACTTTTCAACGATAAAATATAAGTTTTTAATTACAAAAACCATCGTTTTATGTGATGTAACAGACATAAGTATTTGTCATTAATTTCAACTTGATGCGTCCACGGGTTCCTGAGAAAAAGGGTCTTGACAGACAGACAGACGGACAACAAAGTGATCCTATAAGGGTTCTTTTTCCTTTTGAGGAACGAAACCCTAAAAAGAAATGAGCAATCGACTAAATGTATAAACAAACATACACATATTCATTTTTATACATACGTTCTCTAAGTATACTTAATCAAGAACCACCCTCTATAAATAATATCTTATATAAGTAAATATTTCTGCAGATGACTAGTATGAAATTCAGCGGTTTGCTGACAAAGGCCACGTCAAAATAAACCTGAGGCAAAACGGATATTGATGGAGGCCGGCCACCCACTGGTCAGGGCTCTGTATTATACCATTTCTCTTTGTTAAAAAATCTACACAATATGTTTTTAAAGAGTCTTCTCAAGTCCTCTGGTATCTTCCCTCTGGTAACGGATTATCTAAATTATATGAGAAGATTTCATATTTTATTATTGGATTGAGATACTAATGAGGTTAGAACGGAATCACTAATGCATGTGATAATGATGAGTGAAATCACGTTTTTTTTTTTGTATTTATGATTTACGTGGAAAAGATACTTAAATACTGTGCTTACCACTTTTAATATATCACTATGTTTTCACTTTAGCTTAAAATAAAGCTAAAACAAATTGACAATGTATACATTTTTGTCGGATCGACATATTAAACTGGGAAAAAAAAACTGTCAGTCGTAGGACTGCTCGTCAGATGTAAAAACATAACTTCACATATATATAATTAGGTTAAAAATAAAAAGTAGGTAATAACATATCTAAATGTATACATAGGGTACACTGGAATTTCTGCGCTCCTGGCCGCTCATAAATGTTTGAATTTCGAATGTTATTTTTTTTTAATATAAGAAACTCGGCTTCGTCTTACGAATTTTCGGTCCGGTCACGCGTCCTGACGCGAGTTTAACATTTTTTACCCATCCCAAAAAGTGCACAACGCCGCTAAAGAAGTGTTCACTTCAAAAAACAATTAGTAAGTTCGTGCGATCATGACGATGTGGACACCGCACTTGTAAAACCACAAGTGCATACAGAACAAAGGGTCGGAGGTCCGCAAAGTTAGTTTAATTGTTGTATGTGTGAAAAAATAAATTATTATGCCTACATTTAATATTTACATATTTTCAAAGTGCCGCTTGTAAACACTTACCTCAGATTTACAACTTAAACTTACTTGTTACTTCTAAGATGTTTCAGACTCCCGAAGCAAGTTTTAGCGCAAGTCCTTCAATACACAATCAGATGTGCGGTTATGTCGAACCAAAACTAATTGATTTCAAATCTTGTAATAGAAGGCAAGTATAATGATTTTGTACTTCGCTACTATCTCAATATTAGAGAAGCCACCCCGAGAATAAATAGTCTCTAAACTACGTAAGTTAATAGTAAAATTACTATTAACTTACATAGTTAATTAATAATTATTGTCTAATTTCGATTGCATGCTATTTATAATTTATTATGATTATCTTTGTCATTTATTATTATAAAATACTAGCAGGCTTCGCTCGCGTGTACATATTTATATATTTTGCGTGGAACACTAATTCTTTTTCTAAAATAAAAGTAGCCTAAGTTACTCCTTATAACACCAGCTATCTGCCAGTGAGTTCTGTGGAAATCGGGCTACCCGTTCCGGAGATTAGCCGGAAGAAACAGACAGAGACAAAAATTTTAAAAACTGATTTTTTAAGCATAGGTATCGTGCAAATAACTGTATGAGCTTAAAAAACAACTATTATTTTGACATTACAAACAGACACTTCAATTTTATTTATTTGCATTGATTTGTCCTTTTCTGATGTTTTAAGGATAGTAGAATAGTACCTGTGAGAGCGAGCTTCGCTCGGTAGCTTTTTGTAAAATCGTCATTTTATTATTATTATTTTGTAAAATTACGTTTTTACAGAAGATACAACTATGCAGTTGTACATAAAATGCAAAACTGCTTCTGTATACAAAATTTCATAAAAATCGTTAGAGCTGTTTCCGAGATACCCAAAATATAAATACATACATAAATAAAAACACACACACACGCACGCACGCACCCACGCACGCACGCACGCACGCACGCACGTACGCCGTGCACACCGCGCACCCACACGCACACGCACACGCACACGCACGCGCACGCGCACACGCACACGCACACGCACACGCACACGCACACATACACACACACACACACACACACACAAGAATTGCTCGTTTAAAGTAATAAGATAAACTCATAAAGTAAAGGCTAAAAAAAAGGTTATCGCAAAGTGACACTCAGTGAAATTTTCGATCAAACTCTGTCCCTACCTCTGTTTTTTTTGTATTTCCATAGAGCAATATACTATCACTATCAATCATGGCGATAATGCCGCTGCGTTACTGACGCTGAAGCCGCGTTGATAACATGTCCACTTTTAAACTGAATGGAAGAAGACAAACAAATTCACATTGGCATATAAAGTTTAATAAAGGTGTTCTGTTTTATATGTTGTAGTAATAGATGACAATGTAGATATGTCTTTTTAACCCCCGACACAAAAGAGGGGTGTTATAAGTTTGTGTGTGACTGTGTGTCTGTCTGTGGCATCGTAGCTCCCAAACGAATGAATGGATTTAAGTGCGTTTTTTTGTTTGACAGGTGACTTGATCGAGAGTGTTCTTAGATTTAATTCAAGAAAATCTGTTAAGCCGTTCGAAGATTATCAGCTCTTTTCTAATCGTTGAAGGGATTTTCAACAATCATCATCATATTTCAATCAATATACACAAAACCTTAACAAATTATATACCTAAATCTTCCTCATGAATTGTTCTATCTATTGGTCAAAACCGCATGAAAATCCGTTCAATAGTTTTTGAGTTTATCGCGAACAGACAGACGCGAAAGGGGACTTTGTTTTATAATATGTAGTTATTGGTAGCATTTACGAGTTATTTATTAGTCACCTTATGTGTAATAGTCTAAAAGTTGAAACAAGATTAGAAATTTAGAAAGTCGTGTGTAGAAATTATAATTATTTCACTTTTTTAAAACCACAAATGTAGATAATAAATGCACTGTTTCATAGTCAGTGGCGAATAAAAGCCTTGGTCCAAAATGCTCGTATACTAACTATGTATAACTACTAAACTAATTGGGTTGCGGAACTCAGACGGCAGTGTGTAAACATTGGCTCGAGCTGGAAGCTGAATCAAACATTTTTGTTAAAAGGCTGGATGATGATGAAGACAAACAATATCTTACTGTTCTGTTAGCCGTAGCCAAAAATATTTTTTACCACGGACGCAAAAAGAGGGGTGTAATAAGTTTGACATTTCTTTGTGTCTGTGTATCTGTGTGTCTGTGTGTCTATCTGTGGCATCGAATTCCCAATCGAATAGCTCCCAAACGAATAGACCGATTTAAATGTGTTTGAAAGGAATGATCTTCGAAAGGCTGAACAGATTTTCTTGAATTATATCTAAGAACACACTCGATCAAGTCGCCTTCCAAACAAAAAAGAACGCACTTAAATCGGTCAATTCGTTGGGGAACTACGATGCCACAGACAGACACACAGAAAACTGAAATTTATAACACCCCTCTTTTTGCGTCGGGGGTTAATTACAAATAATGATTATGGTTGCTAGATATAATCATTTTACGTAAAATTTACTTGTGATAAGTTTAAGGTTTTAAGGCGGAGAGCATAAAAAAAATTAATGTCTAAAATAGATTAAGACCTAGATCTTCTATCTCTTGTAAGTTCTCAAAGATAACATTCTTATGAAAACTTGTACAAATATCAAGCCAAGTGAATTTTCTGAATAACTTCTCTGGTTATTACTATATTCAAAGATGTCCTGGTTTGAAGAATGTAATGAATTTATAATGCCGGGGTTGGAATGAATTCTATAGAGTCTGTAAGTACCGTAGTTAATAAAACTTTAAAACTGTCATCGAACTCCATAGTCTGATATCTGGTCTGCAAGAAATTAAAACACTCTGAATTATTGAAGTGAGAAACTTCTTTAGAATCGTTGTGATTTGAAATACGATGAAATAAAAAGTGTCAGTAAAAAGAGACAAATATATTCATAAATAGGATTTAGCCTGCGAGAGAATGAGATAGAATACAAGTTTACAGTGTTTCCTATAATCTTTGCGCCTGCGTACTACCAAGCCTTCAGAAAATATGTCAATGTCAACGTGGTGTCATTTTTGTGCATTTGCGTATTAAAATTCGTTGGTTAATTACTTTATATTAATTATTTAATACATCTGTGTTAATTTGACCAATAACTTTTATATAAATTATCTAAAATTAAATTATTAACATTAGTAAATTATTTGTGTTGTTTTTATATTTTTATTTCTCATTCTCTCGTAGGCTACTTTTCTGAAGTTTTACTTCTGCCCTGTGTGAATTGCATACACACACACTTTTTTTTTATTTTGTTACTATTATTTTGTACTTATTTGTTTTTCAAACTGCTACAGTCCACAAAAGCGATTACCGAAATATACAAGAACCTTCTTTTTTTTAAACAGTTTTATTTACCATTGTGTGTGGGTAAAACCGACTTTTTGACATTTTACCCCCTTCCTGTAAAAAAAACTGGTATGACCTTTAGTAGGTGTGGGCGTTATTTCACGTCACTTGTTACAGTAGCTAGCTACGTAACATGTAAGTCCAGGCGCGGTCCGAATGGGAGGGACACAGGGGACATGACCCCCCCCCCCCCCAAAATCAAATGCTGAAGGAAATTTTCACAACTTATTTGTCGAGGCACAAGAGCTAGCTGGAAAATTGGGTATAGTTATTACGAGGCCTCGTACTGCACCTCGGCAGACTCTTCGCCATAATTATCAAGGAAATAACGAGGAATATTTTCGGAGGACTGTTTATATTCCACTGATCATTCTTTTACAAACCGAACACCTTTCTGACCAACACATTTTTATCAATATTACTTAGATAACGGTTAGAGAATGTGCATGACGTGCAAAGGAACCTGCGCACCGATACGAAGTACCTCGCTAGATTCATTAATTTATCTTTAACAGTCAAATAATTTCTCCATTAATGAAAAACACGTTTTTGATAGAAAATTTGACGTAGAACACGATGGTAATATTTAAAACTTGCTACGAGGGTAGGGCAATTGTTAAAAATCGATTTTAACATTTTAATTGTTAAAAAATTATGATTAAAAAAGTTTCTAGCTCTAATAGAACCGGTGTAATGAATTTTTGAAAATGGGTCTCCAAGCCAAAAATCTTCATATTTTCAAATTTTCTATACCCTCTATTTCCAAAAATGTTGAGAAAAAAAGAAATCCTCGAATATTTCGATATAGAACCCGTAAAAAAAGCTCGGCCAAATCAAAAATGTGTCGGTCAATTTTTGTCCAAATCTGTCCGGTTTGTAAAAGAATGACCCATATACAGAAGAAGATCTTCTTAATGTGAAGAAAGTATCTGAATATTATTCCCATTTCTTGAGTGTTCCTGCTGCCACTGTCGTAACAGAGTATCAGTTATAGATTGCAAAGTGGTCTACAATCGAAGTTTGCGACGATGATCTCTACACAAATATAAAGACTTCTGAAAATTCTAGCAACTCTTCCTACAAGCGGTGTGACATCAGAGAGATCATTTTCTATGATAAGGCGTGTAAAAACTTGGTTGAGAGTAAACATGTTAGAAGAGAGGCTAACAGGTTTAGCTCTTATAAATATTCATCCAGAGATAGACGTCTGGCGTCTCAAATATTATCAACCGATTTGCCAATAAAAATAGAAGACTTCCATTTGTTGTATAATGTGTGCAATAAAATTGTGTATTGTGCAGTAAAGTATAATTTACTCGACATATTGTATAATTATTAGTGACCCCCCCCCCCAAAATTTCAGGCTGCGACCGCGCTTGCATGTAACCGCATAACTAGTCTCAAGCCAAATAAAACACCAGTGATTTTTATGACCACGTTATTTTCTAAGGTACGTTACAATAAGAACTCGTTGCGCGATACGCGTACTGTTTCTTTGATACTCAGGTACAATTAAATGCATAGTCTATGCATCAGTTTTACACACACATGCGCCCCGCCCCCGACCAAATGCACGAGCCAAGAGAAAAACATCGTAAGTTTTACCACAATACATATGATTTTAGAGTATAGACTCATTTTACGTTGACTTTATTTTAAAATAATCTCAGTGCTTCAATTAGATGAATGAGTTAAACACAAATATTTATTTTGTTTCATTTTATTTCGGAATTATATTATAGCTCTTAGTACATTATCTGCATCGTTTTTTTTTCTTTACAATAAAACCGTTTAACTTGATTTTTTTTTGTTTATTTTATTGTAACATGGCAGATTGGTTATAATGAGCATTACAATGACAGCTAGAAATAAGGACAAATTCATGGATTTTTCTTACATGAAATACATACATAGGTAACTCATTAGTATGGAAATTAAAAAAGAGCCAATATTGTAAATTTACCTTGGTGCTTTACTTTCCTGCCTCTTTTCTTACAGGCACTACCTATTTCATTGTTCCGTCAATCCTACACTCTTATTGCAAAAAAAAACGAATAATCAAAAACTCTCCTACTAAATCTCATGTAATTTATGCATTTTAAAATAAGAATAGTTTGTCTACTCTATGGCTGGTGTATGAGACATATCTATAGTGTGTTCTATTTACCTTCAAAAACGCCAGTGAAATAATCGTACTATATCACTGCAAATTGGGGATATTCTGACGGATTCCGTTACTTTGTAGGTCGTATATTGCAGTAAAGCCGCCCTTTCACACCGTAGCACGTAACATAATTCAAACCACCCGTTTTATTAGTGGTTGGGTCATGATCGCGCCCTTATGGAGAGGTGTCCTGTCATGTCCCGCTCACACGTCTGTCACAGTGACGCAACAAATTGCCGTCCAGTAATTGGCGGCGCGTATCGCTGTGGTATCGAGTTATATTACTTTTAGAGTGAAAAATGCACGTGCTTCATATTCGCTATATTGTGGTGTCGTTATTATTGAAGAGCACTTTAAATTTATTGTGAACTAGCAGTTCCCGTGCGGCTTCACTCGCATGTATATATTTACGTATTTTGTGCGGCACCCTAATTCTTATTCCAAAATTCAAGTAGCTTACTCCTAATGACACCAGCTATCTGCCAGTGAAAGTCCCGTGGAAATTGGTCCACCCGTTCCGGAGATTAGCCGGAACAAACAGACAGACAGACAGACAAAAAAATTAATAACTGATTTTGAGGTATAGGTATCGTGCAAATAACTGTATGAGCGTAAAAAAAACTACTATTTTGATATTACAAACAGAGACTTCAATTTTATTTATTTGTATTGTATTATAATGACTGAGATACTACTATTTTAAATGAAATAGATTTTGGATTAAAATTAACGCACAGTGTAAGAGAATTATGCGAATATACCTTACGTATTTTGTGTATACTATTGCAGATATTCATAATAATGATACTAGCTGCGCGTAGTTCGATACCTTGACAAATTATATACCTAAACCTTCCCCATGAATCACTCTATCTATTGATAAAAACCATATGAAAATACGTTCAGTAGTTTTTGAGTTTATCGCGAACAAACAGACAGATAGAGAGACGCGGCGGAGGACTTTGTTTTATAATATGGAGTGATAATATTTATTTCAGTCCAAGTCCATGGTGTGTTAATAACAAAGTTCAGTAACTAAAATGTTAGAGGGATTTGACTTCCCGGCAATAACCAGTTGCACTTACAGGTATGCAACCCTGAGCTGAGCTGCTCGAGCTAATGCTTAAACTCAATCCATGTGCGTAAGCAATATCCGTTTTCTTGCCATGTCTTCTCTTTGTACCTACCTTGTGTAGAACCATTTATCTTTGGTTTCAAAATTAACTTCAGTTGCTACGATTATCCACTCTGCTGACTGCCGATTGGATTCTGGAGGGAAATGGTGAATCCATGTTTCATCCATTGTCATTGTCCATTTAAATGCTTGTCACATACCGACGTATAAAGAATCCTTTTTATTTCTATTGAACTGAACCAAACATCGCTCTGAATTATTGATACGTTGTTGCTTTTGAGCAATTGTTAGTAAACGCGGCACCCCACTTGGAAAAAACCTTTTCCATGGCCAAATTTTGAAGTAAAATAGTGAAAACAGTTGAAATCTTCACTATCTCAGCTATCTCGCGCACTTTTACCTTCCGATCTTCCTTCACGTTTTTCAGAACTTGGTTGATGTTTTGTTGAGTCACTGCCTTCATTTGGACGACCAGAGCGTTCAGCATAATTTATTAGTGTCTATACGACCGCATTTGTAATCGGCATATCACGGACAAATGGTTGGTTTAGACGGACAGATTCCGGATAACATTTTATAAGCAACTGCTGTGCTTGAACGGTGTTTTTTCCCATCAAAATACAGTGTTTTATCAATACACGAATCTCGTTTTTTCAATTGTTTTCGAAATCACAAAAGTAGCGCCACATAAATATCTGTAACTCAATATTTTATTGTTCATTTTCAAAAAAACATTGAGACATATTATTTGATGGCCAGTTCCCTTAAATATTTAGTAACAGTATTTACTTAATTAAAAATAAAATAATATATGCGCCATCTCCAAGTTAGTCTAACTTTTAAATCCCGTCGTCGCACAAACTCCTCATTAACCCTGTAGGTACTTGGAAAAATCGTATTTATCACCGGATAAACAGATGGAATGAGCAATGAAACTACAAACGCAGCTACATTATTTAATTATAATTTCATTTTAATGAGCTGATAATCCCAATTAATCAATCACAGTTTTATGAAAACCTCGACTCAGACGCCACCACAAACCCGGATAGATATATAGTCCTAGGTATGCCTATAAACAAATTATCAATCAATATATACCAAATAATTATTTAGTCTTCAAATAATTAGTTATTCATCGTTACAAGTAAATTTCAGTCACCTACCATGGTGAGGCCAGTGCATAGCATTAATTAATATTTTTGTTTATGAAACGGGCTACGTTTTTTCCTGATTATAAGTTACTTATATCGATCGAAATTTATACCGAACACGCGTTATTTACCTCACACAAATCACGGAAAAGACGACGCTAAGAAATTGAAACCACATTGAAAATCTGCAGCAAGCATCTGCGCTCGAAGTGTTTCGGCCATATTATGTAGAAGTGAACGGAATAAGCCGTACTTTGTTACAAATCCGGGACTCGGGTTGGATTTGCCGGTGTCCGTTTTGTGCTTGTTATTCCAACGCTGCCAGACCGGGCTAGCTTAAGTGTAGCTCATACACTCGATATAAACTCCCTCCTACTAAGTGAACTAAAACGACTACGTAGGAACACATCGTATGTCACGTATGGTAAAAATACGGATCATCCTCACAGATATACAGACAGAACAAATATTTTGTCAGCAATTTGAAAAGAGGATTTTGTGAAATATATCCAAAACTACATATATGGATATATATACGATACGGTATCCGATATACGGATACGGTATGTAACGTTTATGATAAAAATAATTTCTGTATGACAAGACTATCTTTCCTACCGATAGCGATGCAATCATGTTCTAGCTCGCCTTCTCCGCCTCTTACGTATTTTACAACGTTAACGCTTGATAAAACCTATGTCTTACTTTGTTGAGTACCCAGAGCCGTTCGCTCCAATAAATTCTCAAATACGTTTTTGACCCAATTAGACATTATTCCTTGATAATGTACATATTTAGTATTTACATATATATTTACATGTACATTTTTCGAAATAAAACTGCCTTTTACAGATTTTTAGACCAGAAAATTGTTTACCCAAGGTGCTTTTAGCTAACACAACAACAAAGGGAACTTTCCTCCTATCACGATAAAGTGATCTCCGTTACTAATAGTTTAAAAAGCTATTAGTAACCGAGTTACTAATACGTCTTTCACGCATAGATTGTTTTAAAAATATTCTATATTTTCTTGTTATTGTCACGTAGCTTCAATTCTATATAATATTATTTTATTATGGACTCTAACCCGCGCAAAGAATCAGCGCAGGAAAAATCACTGGGGGATTGGCAGCTGGTAAAGTTGTCTCTGGCTGGCATGTATAAAGTAACCTAGGTAACATATAGATACCTACATATAAGTATGCAGGTTTTAAACTAAACGTTCTAAAACCTCTTTGTACACCTATTGTAGTCGCAGTTCACGGGTATGTCTGTATATAGTCTGTACTCGGTTCACGTACACTGTACACACGTAACAGTCGTTTAAGGCAGGTACCTAATTGTATCTCTAATTTTCTCTCTCCAAATATCGTTCAATATGCAGTACATAGATAAAGTCGGAATTACATAATTTAATTTTGTCAGTACACATATTTTCTATAACGTTACCGAAGATAACACTACCCTCAAGGGACAGAGTACATCAAAATTTAATCAAATAGGCCCCGACGTCTTGGTTGGATGACCTTTCTTATTTAGCGCCATTTATCTTCTAAAGTTAGCCGTATCCCGCAAAAACTGAATCTAAATAAGTAAAAAAAGCATTTTACGTCACGATTAACATACCTTCTGCATAAGTTTTTAATCATTTTCTTCAAAGTCTGGCACAAAATTTTCACTAGTTTCGTATAACGGAACTGTTGAAAGAGGAAACTCGCTGACTGTGTCACTCAAGGGAAAAAATAAAACGAGGAGCCTGCCCTAACGACCGTCAAGGGATGTCATTAGCTGATGTCCATTGCCTCATGATTCGAATTAGACTCATCTCAAATATAAGTAAGTAAACGAAACAGTCATGACACCACAGAGAGTGTATCTTCTTACACCAAGTTTTAAAGTAATATCGCCTACCAAACGAAGATGCTTCTGAAACATTGTCAATTTCCTGTCAAGTATTTAATACCCATATTTCTCCAAATCTGTATAGGGTTTGGGAGAGAAATGGGTTTTAATTCATTAAATATTCTTGTCTGAGGTAAGGCATCAGGAATTCATTACCTTGTACAACCGAAAGTTTTTTCATGCGCGCACACTATGAAAGAAGGAATTATATTGTTAGCGTATTCTTATCACGGACAGCAATTTATTACAGAAGTATTTGGCTCAATTCCAATTGCGGCAGCCCTTGGAAACTTTTAATTGGCTACTCTAACAAACAATTAGTACGGACAGTGTAATTCTGCCGTATTGCAATTTTTCTAATTTGTGGTCATTAATTATTTTTTTAATTCATAAAATGGATTTGGAGACACACACATATAAATGAAAATCAAAACAAAATAGTTTACTATAGAGCCAATAAAAATGAAATTAGTAAAAAAAATAACGACTGAGTAGTTTTAAGAGTTTTTTATTTATTATATCTAACTAATATTATAAATGCGAAAGGACAGTTAGTGGTAATAGTTGTTCAAGAGTGGTCCTCTCGCCAATTGCCACCGCACCGTATCTAGTGTTGTGAATTCGATCGCCACAAGACAATACTTTTGTGATCTACGTGTATTTTTTCTGAGACTGGGTGCAGTTTTAAAGTCTCTCACGATATATGGATGTTTACCCAGTGCTTAAAGATAGTTATTAAATTGTAATTGATTCTGAAAGATCCTCAAATACAAATAAAGTCAAATAATGTCGTCAGAACGTTATGCCTTTTACTTTATTACTTTTACGTTACTTTCTAAGTCGTATTTAGGCTTAACTGGTTTTCTATTTGATAATATTTCATTCAAATAAATAAAAAAAGAATACAGGTCCGTCGCTCAGATTCCTAATTACATTTTAAATTTGGCTCACGAAGATGTTGTAACGGAGTGAACGAGAAAATAATTTTGATTAGACAAAAACGAAATAGTGAAAAAAACATTATCAAACAACATACATACACTCACACCTGTACCTCCGAAGGGGCAGGTAGAGGTGTATGAAACACCCACATTTACCAACTAAAATTAGCTCCCACTCGTATAATAGTGGGCAAACGTATTGCCGCCAACCGGGCACTTTGGGAATTTATAGATGGATATTGAAAGGGAAAGAAAGGAGAATAATGGAAAGAAAAGGATATTGCTTATACGGATGAATTGGGGAGTGTAAGCAAACAGCTCAAGAAGGTCAGGGTCACACCTGTAACTCCAAGTGACTATTGCTGGGAAGTCCGAGCCCTCTGGACCAAACAAATTAAAGGTAAAGAAATCTCAATTTGAATAACGAGTAATGTTATAGGCATTTCGAGTTATTCTTACTTAATTTTTGCAAATAAATAGGACATTGAAAGTTTGCTGCCTCGTCTCATCTATACATTATACAATTCATATTGACTAGTTTGAGTACATAACTTTAATTTCATATTTTGTATTTTTTTTATGATTAGGGGGCAAACGAGCAGACGGCTCACCTGATGGTAAATGACTACAGCCGTCCATATGCACCTGAAACTCAAGAGTCGCAAGTGTGTTGCCGGGAGAGCGGGAAGAGGGGGAGAGGGAAGGGTTAGGGCCTCCGGCAACCTCACCTACGCGGCAAGAAGCATTATCAGCATTGCTTCACTGCCGGTTTTCTGTGAGGCCGTGGTATCACTCCGGTCGAGCCGGCCCATACGTGCCGAAGCATGGCTCTCCCACGAACGAAGTATTTTAAAACCCCCAGAGCAAATAAGAGTTAAAGGATATTAAGAAGTCCCATTTAAATTATGACCTACTCGACTGTCAAAGAAGGTCTATTAAATTACATTAATTTTGAAGTGAAAACTTGGCACGTTGGGCATTTTTGGTATTGGACAAAGCACTGACACTCGCGTGACCGTCATGCTCATATACATATATATCTACAGAAGTGTTTCTTTTTTCACTTCTGACGCGCAGTCCTACAGCTGACGGGTTTATTCATTACTAAGTAATATAATGGGTATATATGTATAAAAAGGTAGGTATTTCTGCTGGTGAACAGTATATCCGGCGATACCTTGACAGTTCGCGACAGTAAGCGGCGGTAGCGTAATGGCTAATGCGTCAGACTTGCGATCGAGTGGTTGCGGGTTTGAACCCCACCCAGTGCAATACCGACGTGAACCCACTCCTAACAAGCACATAGCTTAGCTGAAGGGGTTAACAAGAATACTAGTAATGTGTGACCCACGTTACTAGTAGTCTTCATAAAAAAAAAAGAACAGCTATGGACATTAAAAACCGTTGGTGGAAGGAACTACTGTACAATTATTACATTATTTTATATTGAGTATTGTTCAACATAGCTCGTTAATGATAGACAGGGAATTTGCATCCACATTCAACCGTTTTAGCATGCCCGAATGTCTATGTGTACCTGAAGAGTACACGCGTAGAAGCCGGCGGCCATCACTACTACAGTGACCCCGTGGATGCACAGGAAGCGTTATAACCCGTACTTTTCCCAAACATAAAAAAGATCCAAATTAAAATGACCTGTTTTGCTGTACTTTAAGTAAATTCACAAAGAAAATACTGATTGGGTATCGGTATCAACAACAAATCACCCTTTGGTATCAATCCTGTTACCTACTCTATTGCATAGGGGTGAACTCTGTAAAAATAACTGCAATAATTACAAAAAACTGAGATAATTTGAACGGAAATTTTTAATAACTAGCCGAGTTTTGAACGTGATAAATGACAATAGACACACCCTAAAAATAATTACGGATATGCTCGTGGTAATATACATGTATATGAACAGATGTTATGCCCCTCCAACACAAAGAGAGGATCCTCCGACCAGGCGAGGTAGTCATGCCTGACGGACCGCGGCCCAACGGTTGATGTTGGGAAGTTGTATAATATACTAACTGCGCCCCGCGGTTTCACTCGCGTAATTCTCAATGCTGTGGAAATATCGGGATAAAAAGTAGCCTATGTGTTAATCCAGGTCTCCAACTATATACATACCAAGTTTCATCGCAATCGCTTCAGTAGTTTTTGCGTGAAAGAACAACAAACATCCATACATCCATACATGCTCACAAACTTTCACGTTTATAATATTAGTATTATTTTAATTTTCATACAGAATTAGTAGTTACTATGTATGACATTGGTGTATATTTTCGCTGTATGTGGCAGTCACCGAGTATATAATGATTTTCGGATTTTCTTGATTTGTACCTATATGATCTTAGCTCTACACATATATGGTTATAAACTTATAACAAACAATCTTGCATCACGTAGATCGCCTTACATGCTTGTTAAATGCTGTACTTCTATTTGCCGGAGGTAATTCTAAAGGGTTAACACATAGCACATACGTACTACATATATACCTACAGTTGATATTTTTCAAGTCCAATGAACGCGGGCCACCAGCGTACTTTTTCTCCAAATAATTTTAGCAATTTTTGAACCCTTGTAATCTTGTTAGTACTCGGAAGCTCACATTTTCAGAATGTAGTGTTAGGTTTACAAAAATAGATATATTAATTTGATATAAATTCGAAATATTGTATTCGTTTGTTCATGTTTGGGGAGTGGAAACGAATGTAACGGGCAACACCGAATGTTTACCCCGGGAGAACAGTAAATTTAGGCGGCCTATTTGCTCGTGGCCAGCATCGAGTTCGGACGTGTGTTTAAAAGTGTATTGAAATGGAAGAATATAATATCTACACTACAGTATTCACGTGAGTTTTATTGTACTGTCAGTTTTACCTTTATTTGAGATATTCTACATTTTCAGAAGTGGAATAGGCCCACTTTCCTCATTTTATTTAGATTATAGTGGCTAATTGATTTAAATACGGATGATTTCATTTAAGAACTTCGTATCTCCAAATGTGAAAAAAAAATATTACAGAAGAAAAAAAAAATTATTAAGTACCTTACTAATTATAAAACATAGACAAATAGCATTATTTAAATATCTATTATTAATTGGGCTTATATTTGTTGTAATCATTATTTTTATATCTGATAAAATTATTAAATAAATGGACTTACGTATAATTCTTAAACAAGTGTAATGGATTTACTAAGTAGGTAGTTTTACTTTTGTAAATACAAAAAAAAAACAAAACTAAAAACAATTTGAAAATACGAGTGATTGCATGGTGTTTGTTACGGCATCATACACAGATGACATCAAAATTTCGAAATTTTTGGATTTGCGAGATTTGAGAATTGAGCCATCGCTTTAACATTTTTGTTAGTGTTATACCTTTGTACGAAATGGTATAAGTTTTTAAATATTACATTATACATCTCAACATCTAGTTGCTAAACGTAGCGGTGTTTATTTGGGTGTCTAAAAAAAAAATAAAAATAAATTAAACGTTAATTTGAGCTAGGCAGCGTTGTTTCCGAGATACCCTATAATTTTGAAATAACATCACAAAGCGTAATTTAATTTTATATATGTAACCGTTGGTGTATATCATCTGTTTGTTAAATTATATTGCAATATTCTTCGTGGTCTCTCAATAGTTCAGTGTAAGCAATGAACCATGCAACTGCAAACATAATTGGTTTTCAAAGGATCGTTACCGAAATATCACGAATAATGTTCAAGTACCTTGCAGTAATTTTATTCTGAAAAAAAGGAGTTTTTAATTATTTTACATAGCTCCTTGTACACAGCTCCCATGTATAAGTTTCAGAGTAACGATGCTGTAAGAAGAGTAGTTACTTCAAAAGCAAAAGCAAAAACGGTTAAGCACGCCGCCATCTATCGAAATATTGAGCTCCTGTTCGAATAGAAAAAGTCGCAGACAAACACGGGTTCTGCATTCAAGATAACAAGGTGAAGATTTTCGAGACAGAAGCTTGCAACGTACACATAGCCCGTTGCTGCAACGCGAGCAAATGCCGCTTTATGCACCAGGTCGCTGCTCGTGGCTGCTGCGACGTCGATGTACAGCGGCTCCGGGGAGCATCAGATGTCGAAATCGGCGCATTGACTTCAAAGCTGAGTAAACGGTCAGACAGTCCAATTTTTACTTCGAAATATATTTTAAATCTAAGAGTCATTAAGTAGTCGAAATGTAAATTATGACATTTAACAGTAATGGTAAGATGAACCACAAACATTCGATCTGACTTTGACCCCTCGATTAAAAGCCAGCGCATAGATATTTCAATTAGAAAGTTAACCAATGTGCAGTTAATACAGTTGGGAAAGAAAAAAAAAAACTATCATTCTTCTTGTAATGCAGAAACTATGAGGATTAGCTAGGATGTGGCATGAGAGTCTAAACTCTATACTATTCGTTCGAGATGAATATATTTGATGAAATGTTGTTAAATGTTTCCATTTGAGCAAAATTATGAATAAACCTTGAAGGATTTGCTTAAGCGGAAAAGTTAGTTTGGTGAACCTCTGACTGAAATACTTGCTCAACTGAATGGATGTGATATTGATGGTAAACGTACAATTAAGTGTTTCATCCAGGTGTTGAGTGATAAACCCTGGATTAAACCTTTAGGTCTAACGCTAACGCAATGTGTTGTTCTCATCGCGAACAACTACTAAAAGTTTTAATTAAAATACACACAACGAACAGACATTTCGATGATAAAGTAAACATGTAAATAATGTATACGGAAACTATATTCGAGTATACGAATATATATATATTCAGGTGACATGCATATTATTGAAACTAATAATAATACGTTACAATACTCTTGCATTTGCATGAATATGAGTACAGAGTTAGACAATATATTCGTTATATCTGCTTGTTGGGCTTGCTGAAGTGTTAAGAGTTCACAGTATGTTTATTAGAACCGAGTCACGACAGCTCTACTATACCTATGAAGGGTTTTGGGAAGTGCGTTTCACTCTCGAAAGGTAGTATTTCTGAAGACTTAAATATTTATAATGTAAAACTACTGTAACGTCACAAGAAATTGAGAACAGGTTTCGATAGATGCTGATAGGTCTTTCTTTTACGGAGCAACCGCATATCGTGGTATACAAAAATGCAGAAGAACTTTAATGCTTTTGATGTTGTGAATCAGCTCTGCCCCAACTGAATGAGGACGAGGTTATGGCGGTCACCGTATTAGTTATCGCTGATAATGACGTTTACGGTCCAGCCGTAGTTAAAGCTTGTGTCGAGACTCTAGTGAACGGAGTCATTACGTTTTGAGTAGGAAAATTATTGGTAAACCGGAGTCGAGTGAAATTTGTTAGCGGAGGAACGTACCGTGTCAGGAATAGTCATGTTTATGTTTACGTGCACCCTTCATCAAAACTTTATAAACTACGAATGGGAGAAATTTTATCGAAAGGCACGAAGGTGCGAGTCGTTAGGCATGTAATTTCCAGAAGTGCTCCGTAGGTATAGGTATTGAAATGAGCCAATGTGATTCTATCAACGAGTCGTAGCAAGAACAATGATCTTGTTAGAGATGCACAAGCACTTCGCAACTTCCTTGAAGGAACTAGGATGTGCGGGCTTCACTGAGATGAGTATCGAATGAAATACTAAATGCCCTGTTGTATACAAACCTTGCAGGTTAGCTTGTAAATATATAAAATATATAATAGCAAGAACGGGAAATGGTTGCAGAAATGATGGAAGTTGGCATCATCCACGAATCGGTTTCAGAATACGCTAGTCCTAATTCTGGTTTGCAAACAGGATTTTAAATAAGTGTCGATTTTAGACTGCGAAATTCGATTACGATCAGCGGTATCCAATTATTTCATTTTTTCCATAACCTTGCATGTCTTCTGGTCACTATCAAGTACCTAGATCTGAAGTCAACCGATTGAGATCGTTTTGTTACACCGGAAAGTCAATACGAAATTAATCGCATGCCGTTCATTAGCAAATACACTTGGGTCTTAGGATCAGTTCGATTTACCAAGGCAATAGTGATGTCATCTTTGTTTATGAAAAGTCTATCCCTGAATGTTTAGATAGATTCGATCGATCGTATCTGAAACTAACCTTATCCAAATGTTAGATACTATTTACAAAATAAGGTTTAGCGATCCAACCGCACCACTCTTAGCTCTTTAACAGCTCGAAGTTTCAATTTTGATAAAAAGATTGGGAAGACAAAGTGGGTCATCCCATACAAATCCAATGGGGCATAAATAATATTAACCACAAAAAGATAGGACTCCTTCCGAGGTTATGTCTGGATTGAATATGAATGCGGAGATTGACCCACGGTTGAATGAGGTAAGACGCAAAAGTAACTAAAATTTGAATTTAGAAATATTGCTTAAATCCGTCAAAAACATAATATATATGTACAGCAAGGAAAATAAAAACGTGCATGTGACAGCAGCCGATCGTATGTTACCATGCCTTCATGTAGCTACCATAAACATAGACGATGATGATGACGATGATGATGATGATACAGAACAGGTAAAAGAACAGAAAAGTTAAAATATTCCGTTAACATTAGTATATGTGTGTGTAGTGTGTGTGTATTTTGCATAGGCATAAGGTACCGAATAAATAATTATTTACCTATTGCACAGAATTCATAATAGTTCAAGTACAGAAGTCACACTTTACCAAATAATTTAATTAAACAAGCGACTCCTGTTCCGACATAATAAAGTCTCAACTCGGGTCACACAGCGCTAATTATCTACAGGTATATTCAACTAGCAGTTGCCTCTTTCTATCGCGTAACTCTTATCTGCTTCGACAGCACCGCGATATTAGGGTTGTCTTTTTATTTAAATTAATTAATGTGAATATTTAGTTACTGCCTTATTTTTGTGAACAAATAAACCTAGACCAGGTACCAATAACTCGATAGTCTACATATGAAAGAATGACGCGACGCATATTGTGTGCTAAAGCATCAAACAAATGGCGCGCCGCATCCCACTGAATTTTGGCACGATTGGTCGAACCCGAAGTGTAATTGTAGCTTTATACCTACACTGCCAAGTAAACCTGGCATGCTTATTGTGACTGCCTTATACATTCAGCTGAATGCAATAATTATTGTCTATCGGTACAAACTGTAAATATGATACGGAATAATTGTATGAGAAAATATAGACTATTAGTATAAAATTAAATGATTTATCATAATAAGCTAGTTATATATTAATTAATAAGATGTGACATAACTATGCACTTACATGGATAATATAATATAAACAAAAAAAAAAGGCGAGACAGCAAAAAGAAATGATTTATGATGAGATATCACTACATAATAATGGAGCGGGGTCCCCCGCCGCGTCTGTATGTTCGCGATAGACTGAGGAACTGCTGGGCGGATTTTCGTGCGGTTTTCACTAATAGACAGAGTGATTCAGGAGGAAGGTTTAGGTGTATAATTTGTTAAGATTTTGTGTAAATTGATTGAAATATGTTGATGTTTGTTGAAGATGTCTCTGCTACCCGTACGAGGCCGAAGTGATGAATTACTAATTGTTGTCATCCGCCGCGCTGGTGTGTAAGAAGGAAGGTTCACAGCCAGTATATCGCTTGTGGGAAAGAAGTACCACTTGTGACGTCCCCTGATTTGTAAGAAAGAAGTATCACAGCCTTTATGACACATGTCACTTGTGGGAAGGAAGTACCGCAAGTGACGTCAACTGGTTTGTGCGAAAGAAGTATCACAGCCTTTATGACACATGTCACTTGTGGGAAGGAAGTACCGCAAGTGACGTCAACTGGTTTGTGCGAAAGAAGTATCACAGCCTTTATGACACATGTCACTTGTGGGAAGGAAGTACCGCAAGTGACGTCAACTGGTTTGTGCGAAAGAAGTATCACAGCCTTTATGACACATGTCACTTGTGGGAAGGAAGTACCGCAAGTGACGTCAACTGGTTTGTGCGAAAGAAGTATCACAGCCTTTATGATTATAGTTGTTATAGATTTATGTATGTACCTGTTGCTTGTGGGAAGGAAGTACCACTTGTGACGTCCCCTGGTTTGTGAGAAGGAAGGTTCACAGCCGTTATGAGATATGTCACTTGTGGAAAGGAAGTACCGCAAATGACGTCCCCTGGTTTGTGAGAAGGAAGGTTCACAGCCGTTATGAGATATGTCACTTGTGGGAAGGAAGTACCGCAAGTGACGTCCCCCGATTTGTGAGAAAAAAATTCACAGCCTTTATGATTATAATTATTATATATTTATGTATGTACCTGTTGCTTGTGGGAAGGAAGTACCACTTGTGACGTCCTCTTGTATGTAAGGAAGTATCATAATCATGTTTCTGACGCAAGGCACATACGTCCGTAAAATTGTAAGTCTGAATTCGATGCTATGGAAGATTACTATTGGCCGAGTGTTAGGTTAATACGGCTGTTTTTGCGTGCGTGCATGAGGACATGCACGACGTCAGGATGGTCGAGTGTTAGGTTTACAAAAATAGATATATTAATTTGATATAAATTCGAAATATTGTATTCGTTTGTTCATGTTTGGGGAGTGGAAACGAATGTAACGGGCAACACCGAATGTTTACCCCGGGAGAACAGTAAATTTAGGCGGCCTATTTGCTCGTGGCCAGCATCGAGTTCGGACGTGTGTTTAAAAGTGTATTGAAATGGAAGAATATAATATCTACACTACAGTATTCACGTGAGTTTTATTGTACTGTCAGTTTTACCTTTATTTGAGATATTCTACAGTAGCAATCTGTAGCTAGACTTACAAAATGCACTTAACTATTTCTTTTCATAACCCATTTGTTTCTTTATTTCATTTAAGTAAAGTGTGTCACCAGTGGCGTAGCTAGGTAACCAAAGGTCGTGGGGCAAAAAATAAACTAGGACCCCAACTAAACTATTTAAAATAGTTTGCTCCGTATTCGTCGTGTTCCGAATTCGACGTACCTACTCCAGATTTGTCGTAATCTAGATTCGTCGTACTCCATATTCAAGTTATCAAGTACGCAATTTAATATAAAAAGTGGTTTAGTCACAACTTTAGTACAAACCTTATAACTTCTGGTTCATTTATATTCCGAATGTGGGCGAAATTTTCACTAGTTCAATTTATAGTTTGTAAGTCTCCGGGGGCCCCCCTGAGCTTGGGGCCCCGGGGCGCTGCCCCGTCTAGCCCTCCGGTAGCTACGCCACTGTGTGTCACACGCCAATACGTATAGATACCTAATAAAATCTTACTTGAATTTGAAAAAGAATAAAACTATATAAACGAACATTAACATGTGTGTAGCAAAAATTACTACCTACAGGTAAATCCGTCTTTGTTTTTGTTCGAGATGTGACCTACAGTTATATATATGCACCTAGAATTTTATCCCGCCGTGTACTTGTAGCACTATACCTACACTGTGGAGTGGTCTCGCTTGCCTTTGGACACAGATCGTTCTCAAACAGTTGAGTTATCAAGCTCGTATAGAAGAAATTTCAACAACTACAACTTATCACATTGCCTTATTAGTTTCTTCTAGAACCATTAAATTTGAAGACATTATAATTTTATTATTTTCAGAATAAATCAACGTAATTCTACTTTTATAATACTGAAGTGTACCACTTTTTACCCACAACTCCTACCGAACAAATTTTCAAAGATATCGTCACGTAGCGACCTCTAGTGGAAAACATTTTAACTATATATAAAAGTGACATCTATCGAACACGATTTTAATTATCATAAGAGCTTGAGAGCTGCGACACCAAAAGCAACGTTTGTAAACAAAAAGCTAACCTTGTGTTTAAACTTAGCTAACGATTTATTAAAATAAGTTTTTCATATTTATCTACGGTTTAAAAAATAAAGTACTTAGTATACAAGAGACGACGACATTACAAATATGCAAAGATCATAACACGTGTTTCCCGCTCACGCAAACGCCCCACACCTTCGTCGCCGGGTAGCCTTATTGGGTCACCGCCTGCCGATTATGTAATGATACCGAGTACTTTATAGGAATAATAAAGTTACCTAACCACTCGACGCTACACTTAGTTACATAAGCGACCCCACCCAATATAGTTTATGTAACTGTAAACCCTAATAAGACAATACAAATAAAGGATATAGAAAAACAAACATTACTTCACATTTATATTTTAATACGTGTTTATAATAATTTATGAAAAAATTTAGGTATAGTCAAATTTTGGTATAAGAGTTGGTATCGAAGTTCTAGGCACCGCCTAGAAATAAGACTACAAATACATACATTAAAATAGAGTAAAAATACAAGAGATGACTTAACACTACTGGTCAGCTTACTAGTACTCATATTTTAATGTTCATTATTAGGATTGGAATAAAATAAATCACATCAAATTTGAGAAGTTAATCATTTTTTTCTTCAGCTTGTGTGGTCACATTACTCTTGAACTTCTTTGCTTGAGTTCCCTCGGAATCATTGGGCAGCTCCTCTTTACATATCTCATTCAGATTATATTTTTTGTATGTAAAGTAATTGTCAACAATGCTCAGCAGGCACATTCCCTTTATGATTTCAACTACTATACAAAGACCAGGATTCTTCAAATCAGCTTTGTTACCACCATTCTTCATAACTATGAGATCTGCAAGCTCTTTGATAATTAACTCCCGACAAACACTGTTGTTGAACCGTTTATTAAAAACAACTGCAAATGTTGAGGGCTCTTTTAGGAAAAATTTATCAAAGAGCTTGCCAGCAGCCTCCATAATATCAGGGAGATTGGCTCTACATGTAGCCATGATCGGAAGTAAACGCAAAACATGTCGCGTTTTCTGTAGCCTCGTCGAAAATAAATCTTTTATAATAGCTGCAGTCAATTCTTCTGGACTAGGTAGATTTGTTTTGACAAAAATGCAGTTTGAAGCTCCGGTCTCCACAACTTGGAATCTTTTATCTCGTAGAGATTTCTGGGAATCCTTTTTCATGGACTCAACCTCCCGCCTCAGTATATCTCCAATATCAGTCTCATCCTCGGACTCGCTCTCAGACCTGTCGTCTTCAGGCGCAGCAGATACAGGTACAGCAGATGTTTGTTCAATCCCTAGATCTGGATATAGTTTGACGGCGTATTCATTTAACAGATTGTACACTTCTTTGACACAGTCTTTTTCCCTGAAGTTACACGTGCAGAAAAAGCCCCGAAAGCCGGGTTCCAAGAAATATTTGTTTCTGCGTTTGCGAAAGTAGAACTTTTTCTTCTTTCTAGTGTCACCCATAACGCAAACTGGTGAGCTGAACTACAGTTACAATATGGTTATGATGGCAGACTGTGATGATATAATGAAATATTATATGTTACGTATTGAGTCGAATTATATGATTATGAATTCAATATGTAATACAACAGCATTAACATTCGTAACATACGTCAATTAAGTCAACTTGACTTGAAGTCAGTGTTGCCAGGTATTTATCTGTATTTCCCTCCTAGTGCTGCCAACTCTTAAAAGTTTGAGTGGTTATAGGCTAAAATTAAAAGTCGCCAAAGCCGATTCTACCAGGGGCGAACTCAGGATATCTTTCTGGAAGTTCAGAGACGGGCGGTGGACCAGAGAAAAGGTTTGGTTGCCAAGAACTCTACGCATACCAATGCAATTTAATTTGTAACACAAGATAACAAATAAATATTCAAATTAATAATTTATATTATTACATATAATAAAAAAAATGTGTATCAGTGATTCATCGTCGTCACCTTATAAATCAAATAACATTTACAACTGTTGGCCAAGTCATTTTTTTCATCTTAATTATTGTAGTTAAATAATGATTAAGTGTGATGTTTAAGTACTATGTTATATTTCTACCAGAATCTCATTGCAAATTGGTAAATCAAAATTCGTAGTGTGCAATACCAGGGAAATTGGATTGAACAATCTTGACACTGATTCTTTTCTTTGTGTGTTAAGTATTTATCAATCGATTAGTATTTATCCATAAATAGTGTATTATAGTTAGTTTCTGAACATTATATACTTTCTTATTATTTACTAGCTGTGTCTGCGGTTCCATACGTTTTTTAAATGCACCATCGCATACTATTCTGCAATTACCCGGATTTTCTTTTATTTCTAGTCACTGGTCCGCTTCTGCACAGCATATTATTGATAAATACTTACATATAAAAAACTGTTAAAATCTTTTAATCAAACCCTAGTATTGCACACTACAAATTTTGGTGTACCTATTCCCTAAGTCCCCATTAATGGGGACAATACAATTATTTTTCCCATTGTCCCCATTACCCTGCACCACCAACGGAGACAACGAAAGAAATCAATAATTTTATTAACGTTTATTGATGGAGACAGTAGGAATTTATTGTTATGTCTTATCACCACATATTATGACACAAAGTCCCCCCGCCGCGTCTGTCTGTCTGAACGCGATAAACTCAATAACTACCAAACGGATTGTCATACAGTTTTCACTAATAGACGGAGTGAGTCATGAGGAAGGTTTAGGTGTGTAATTAATTAAGGAATAAAGGTTTTGTGTATAATGGCTAAAATATAATGATGATTGTTGAAGATATCGGAAAAAAAAACATTGCTAGTAATACAATAAAACAAATATATAATAACAGGTTAAGCTGCTTTATATATTTTTTATTATTTTATTTAGTTTTTAATTATTTTAGTTAGTTTTATACATTGATGTGGTATGTTTTTTTCAACCATAAATATTTTTGGTTTATTTCATCATCTGCCGCGCCTTTTCCCAACTAAGTTGGGGTCAGCTTTCAGTCTAACTACGATGCGGCCGAACTTTGATAACGTGAAGCCACCGCCATCAGACCTTCACAACCCAAGTACTAGGGGATATCGAAGTTCTGTAGTTAGAACAGGTTGTTGGACTTTTTGGGCCCCAACTACCCATAGTTCGTATGGCACCCAGGACCGACGGTTTAACGTGTTCTCCGAGGCGTGGAGGGGTCTCAATGTGTTAATAATGGTCACCCATCCTAGACTGACCTGGCTACGATTACTTAATTTTGTAATGTGTTAACCTATTCGCCACTTAGCCACGAGCCCCTCTTTTGGTTTATTTCATATGGCAGTATAACTTAACTGTCATTTTATAGAATTTTGCAACGAGTATACAAACACTACGTTAGAAGAGTCGGGACTCATACTAAGAAACGATGTATGAAACGGGTTCCAATTTAATTTACCAACACAAAAACTAAAATTTGATGGGAGCCTAAAATTATGCCAACCTTCAGGAAATAAAAGTTGTTGTCCATTCTAATAATAGAATTATCGACAAATCCACAGATTAAAAATAACCATCAGCCATTTCGTTAAAATAATCTACGATGACTTTTTTTAGCAGTAATAGGTAAATAAATACAAAAAAAAAATTCAATACGATTATATTTATTTCATAAAATTGTTAGTGTTGATGCAATAATTGACACGAGCCTCGTACAATCTATTTTATAATTAAATAAAATTAGTATATTCTCGGTTACGGTTCGGGTGTGCTCATAACCATTTTAACCATATCATTATAGAGTAAGCTAAGTAGATAAACCAAGATTTTGCTTAACTTTTTCTTTCATTTATAACCATATTTTTCCTGTACGGTAACCATAGCCCGTACATAATCATTTTAAGCGAAACACTACCACAAACATATTTTTACGTGTAGAGTTTCTGTATCAGTACGTAAACTAAATCTTCAATTCCGACAGCTTCACCCACTGCGTGCAACTTAAAAAATGTTATAAAAGAAAATATTAACGACCTGTGAATATCGATATCGATAGCTATATTTACAGGTTAGCGACAACACTATTAGCTTATATGTAAATCCACATAAAAATCTTTTATTTTTCAAAGAAATATGTACATATAATAAACAGTCGTTAAATAATACTGTCTAAGGTATTATTTAATGACTGTTAGCAAATTTTACTAACCTTTCTTTATTTAAAGGAAGTTTTGCCATAAATAGACGTTTTCCGCTTTTACTTCGCCCAGATGCAATATAACACACTACAGAAGTTTTGTAATACATTTTAATGTTTTGAGACACAAAGAACAAAAAGAATTTAGATTAAATTATCCACAAAACCAAATATAAGAAAAAAAAATTCAAAACAGTTCAAATGAAATTATATCATATAATGACAATTGTCTGTCAAAAATTGTTTTGACCATAAACTTATAAATATATTATTTTATTATGGACTCTATCAAATTTAAGTTTATGGTTTTGAATGTCAATGTCATTTGACAATTAAACTGCCAATTGAAATTGGCAATTAAATAGATGAAAAGAGATAGGTAATAGGTGAGACTATATGAGTAGGCAGGATAGAAATAGGCGCCATATTTTTTTTGGATCCGTTTCATACATTTGATTTTTTGCATAGGAGTTGCGCAAGGCTGGAATTTTGTTCCGTAACAGGGCAAAATATATACTGGACCCCTATAGAGTTATGTAGCCGTTTTTACATTTTTTTTTAACTTTATAGCATATTTTGTTTAACATTTTTAGCTTTCTGCACTTCTACATATAAACTTTAAGTGTTCAAAATTTCACATTCGTGTCAAATGCGTACAAAGAATTCTCCTCAAGTATTCATTAAATTACTAGAGATCGCCCTTGACCATAATTTCATTTTTGGTTTATTTCATTCTATAGACTTACGTACCATGACATGTCAGCATATTATCTTATTACTTTAAATAAACGAGCAATTCTTGTATGTATGTATTTATTTATGTGTGTATTTCCTCAAGTATTCATTCAATTACTAGAGATCGCCCTTGACCATAATTTCATTTTTGGTTTATTTCATTGGCCAGGAACTGCATTGTATAGACTTACGTAGCATGATATGTCAGCATATTATCTTATTACTTTAAATAAACGAGCAATTCTTGTATGTACGTATTTATTTTTCGGGTATCTCGGCAACGGCTCTAACGATTTTGATTAAACTTTTTACACAGATAGTTTTGGATTTTAATTTCAACTTATTCCTGTAAAAACGCAATTTTACAAAATAGAAATATTTAAAAAAAATGTCGATTTTACAAAAAGCTACCGAACGAAGCTCGGTCTTCCATGTACTGGACGCGTGTAGCTCGATGTAGCTATTTTCACGTACATTTTAAATGTTTAACATATCTTTTTAATAATTTTTTTTATTCCTTACACTACTTCCTGCGTTTGGGAATATTTTTCAAAAATGCGTACATGAACTGCGTACAAGAAATTCTATTCTATTCTTCACATCTGACGATGTGAAGAGTATTCTGGCTTTGGTCGGTTCGACTCCGACCTAATCACTTCAATCTCGACAAGTAGGTACCGGCCCCGAAAAGTATCAACATAATATAATTAATATATGTTGCAGTCATAACAGATATCTAATGAGACCAAGGGAGTCCATGAAGTGTCGTATTATGTACTAATTATTATTTACTACCTATCCACATGATTTGTCGGAAATTGACACAGGACAATTCGGTACTTAACATAATTTTTAAACAATCAAAATCTCTTGATATATATTTAAAAAATGCAACACTTCAATTACTGTATTTATTGTAATTTTATTTAGCTAACATAAAATATATTCCAATATAATTCCAGTGTATAAAACTTAATAAAAATAGATTTCTACTGCTTAAGCCTAATTCTAAATATACAAATACTATTAGAATACTTTTAGTAGACATTATTAAGGCATCATCATAAGTGCATTGTCCATATTAATAAACCTATAGTAATGAACCAACTTATTTTCCAAATTTGCAATATTTTGTCTTCAAGACTGCAGGCATGTTGGCTACGATTGGCTTGTGTAGTTTTGGACAAACTGTAATGCTGAAAGAAAAAAAAATATTACTACGTCAAATACAATAATACTATATTTTTTATACAACTAATTTAGCAAACTGGCAAATAAGGTATTGGATTAGTCGCTGCTGGCTGTTATAATTCTAGCTGAGATCTGTTGTCCACCTCCTTATAGCCCAGTCAACCTAGCTGTTTTATGATCGAAAATGGACATTTCCATTACCACACATTTTTGTTTTTGGATAAATAGTAAAAAATGGCGTTGATTAAGAATTTCGACACCGGCAAATTGTTTAAAAAAAAAATGACAATGACGCCCCACTTGTCCAGGTTGCGGGTATCGAAATTCTTAATCAGCGCCTTTTTTACTATTTATCCAAAAATAAAAATGCGTGGTAATCCAAAATTTAGGTATTTTCGTTCCTTGACTGGGCTATTACTTTAATTTTTATTTTGATATTTCTTATATTTAAATAATAACCGCCCATACACATCAACGATAACACATTATATTATGAACTTCTAATAGGACAAAAAAGACTATCAAAGTCTAGTGACTGGCCATAGAAATGCTATGCTGAAACTTCGTTATAACAATATAAGTCTGGACTTACTCTGTGTTGTATTCAATAGAAGATAATTTGATGTACTCTACATAAATGCTAGAACTCTTCAGCAGGCGCCATGTCATTGGATTAAACAGATTGGTCTCATACTTCCACTCCAAGACAACTAATATTGGAGGATGACCCGTGTCTTTAACAGCAACCATTATTGTTTCTACGTCACCGGGTTTGTAGAACTTTCTATAAACAAAGAACAACACAACATGAAGTCTGTATATGTTTGAGAGTCTGTATACATTTCATAATAAATATATTTCAGTGTCATTGTATTATAATTATATTTGTAGCACCATACAGTTGAAGATGTAGCATGTTACAACAGAATTCTGTTCTCTCTCTCTGTCTTTTTACTAAGAACCTAAATAATCGCCAGGACTTTGATGGAGAAGTAATAAGTTTTTGAGTTATGTAGGTATTTCAGATTTGGAGAGCTTGGCTAGAAAATTGTTTACGTTGCACCCGAGGCAACGGAAACTTCAACGAATTTTTCTTTTCTTGTGGGGAAAACAACCAAGTGGTGTATTGTTGTGGTGATGTTCGGAGTGCGTTTAATATATACTGCTTAAAATTTCCGTTTTAGAATATTTTAACGTGGCAGGAGTGGCACACATTTTGATGAGCTACAGGAGCTCAAAGTATCTCTAATTAGGTGAGGGTATAGTCATCCTTTTTATTAACTAACATCTCTTGCACCTATCTACACAGTAATGGAATACTTAGATTTAATGGAAGCGCCTATCGCGCACTCGTATTCTGATACAGATAAGTATAATTAATTAAAAGAATTACACAACTACAAAAGGTTAATAAAAATGCGTCTGCATTGGATCACGAGCGCACATATTTACTGCTATGAACATTTCTTACATAACAGCTAACTACTAAACTATAAAGTCATATTTTCATTCATGGCGCGAATTTTAATTCAATAAAATAAAAAAAAATAGGTAACTACACTATGAAGTCCGTATCACGAACGTTATCGTAAAAACATTAATGTTTACTGATAATCTCGCATTAAACCTTGAACTTGACCTGACCGAACCAAGTCAATCTAGAAACTCGACTACCTAAGGTGTAAAGTTCATGTAAATAGGACACATAATGTCATACGGCCTATAAACAGGGCATATTATATGGGCTTTATATAATATATACGACACATCTATCAAAGAAAACGTACATAGACTCAAATGTCGATTTGAAATAAGTTTAGTGTGCAATAAGCCCTAAATAAATATTTAGGTGGTGCACGCTAGACAACAGAAATAACGAAACCTGCACTCTTGTTTTCAAATAAACCAATGCTAATTCCAGCTAATCTTCTGTGGCGTTAATTTCTTAGGTTTTGGCTAATCTGTGGAGAAGGTTCACCAATTTTTAGTGAAGGACATGATCTGGCATAAATCTTAGTTCAGCGTAAAGCAGAGTCCCTGCCGGACGGGGATAGTTAGAAGGACGCTCTGCACTTGCAAGGAAGAAAAGCTATGATAAAAATTGCACAGCCAGGGCTTTCTCACTATTATTTTGTAGGCGGCAGAGACGGTTTGGCAATGACAGGCAAAGGCATCTTTACTGCCAGGCGTGGTGGTGGACCGCAAATGAGATCAGACATACGTATTAATCTATTCTGTCAATATATAATGCTAATGAGCAAACTGAAAGAATTTTGGGTCTTCAGGTCAGCGCCCAGATAAACAGTAACTCTGACCACATAAGAAGGAACTATTCAAGACCGCCAGGTGGAAAACCTATGCAAAAAATCACCCAGATGGTGTTCGCAGTATTTATAGCCCGCCACCCGATTACCAGTCTAGGAGGCGGGCGCACCCCGGCAATAGATCTGACGTGGGAGACACCATGAGGTGTTAGCCGGTACTACTCCGTCATAACCCTCGTGCCCTTGACAGAGTAGTAGTTCCCCGTTGATACTAACCTATAATATAAATAGTAATAGTAGTATAATAGTAATAATAAGGTAAGAAAGGTACTTACTGTGTCTCACTCATGGACATGTGCTCGCTCTTATTGTAGTTTTTGTCAACCAAAGTTATCATTAACTTGCCAGATTCGGGACCATGCGTTATACTTTCTGTTGAGTTTGCCACCTTCACAACTACTTCATAATGTACTCCTAAAAATAAAAATATAATTACATAACTATACATTTATTTAGCTATATATTTTTCGCTTGAATGGTTTGATAGAGGTGGTATTTCTCTATACAGGACAAAATAGAGACTGAGAGCGTTAAGCAGAAGTACTGAGAGTGAGATAAGCTTATATGAGGTTATAGCAAGCTTAGCTGTACACTTTGAACCTACCGTGTGTACCGCGTACCTACTTTTTATTTTTATATAAAAATACCAAAGATGTCATGAAAGCAAAAGAATATAAAAAAAGTATATAAAAATCTAAAACTTTTGCAACAAACGTCTAAGAAACTACGAGGGGTGATCAAAAAGTAATGATAAACGGGTATTTCTAATAAAGATAAAAATCCAAAAAAAATTGTTTTCACTTCTTCGGTCCTTCACTACTTCCCACCTAAAAAATTGTATAAATAGGACATCATTTGGAGGAGCTACATTCATTTGAATACCAGCAGTCGGAGCGACAACACGAAAATGGAGAAACACGAAGTGAGATGCGTCATCAAGTACCTCTGTTTGAAAAAAATGTCTACCAAAGAGATACACGCTGATTTGGTAGAGACACTGGGGGACTCTGCTCCTCCATATTCTACGGTGGCACGGTGGTGCAAAGAGTTTAAGCTGGGTAGAACATCCACAGAAGTTGAACATCGCGAGGGACGCCCAACCTCGTCCCTCACTGAGGAAATCGTGAAAAAAGTCGAAGATATCGTATTAGCAGACCGAAGAGTAACCATCAGACATTTAGCTGAGGTCACAGGGATCTCATATGGCAGCATCCAAAGCATTTTGACCGGCAAAATGAATATGAAGAAGGTCTCCGCGCGTTGGGTACCGAGAATGTTAACGGACGAACAAAAGAAAAAGCGAGTTGACATTTCAAGAGCCAATCTTGCAAAGTTCCAGGCTGACCAAGAAAATTTTTTGTCTCGATTTGTGACCATGGACGAAACATGGATCCATCATTTTGATCCTGAGACCAAACAACAATCGATGACTTGGAAAAGGCCATCCTCACCGACGCCGAAGAAGTTCAAAATCTCGAGCTCGGCGGGCAAGGTTATGGCGTCCGTTTTTTGGGATGCTGAGGGAATCATAATGGTTGATTACCTGGAAAAGGGAGCTACTATAACGGGCTCCTACTACGCTGATCAAATAAGACGACTGCGAGAAGCCATAAAGGAAAAAAGACGGGGCAAACTCCGAGCGAAAGTCCTGTTTCATCAGGACAACGCACCTGCACACAAAGCCGAAGTTGCGACGGCTGCCATTCGAGAAGCAGGCTTCGAACTGGTCGAACACCCACCCTATTCTCCAGATTTAGCCCCCAGCGACTTTTATTTGTTTCCTCGGCTCAAGGAACACCTCAGGGGCAAGAAATTTGAGGATGATAGCGAGGTTATGGCTGCTGTAGAGGCATTTTGGGAGAGCCAAGATAAAGATTTTTTTTTAAAGGGTATTTTAGGCTTAGAGAAACGTTGGACTAAATGTATCGACTTGTTAGGAGACTATGTAGAAAAATAAATTAAATTTAAACTAGAATCGTTGTTTTATTATACTCATTATCATTACTTTTTGATCGCCCCTCGTATATTCGATTTCGATGCTACAACAGACAACAGTAAAGTTTAAATAAAGTAGGTAAATCAATATTATTTATTGATAAAAAATTATCTGACTGCGTAAAAACCGAACTACAAACAATATCAACATAACGTAAACACAACGGAAAATAATAAAACTTTAATCATATACAAATATGAATAACTAGCTCTGCCCGCGGCTTCGCTCGCGTCGATTTAGATTTTGTCAATCAATCGAAGTGTTATTAGAGAACAGTGCTTTATTACATATACATCTAGAATGTAAGGTACCCTGTCCTTTTAACTGTACAGTACTCTTTGACAACGTGTATATGCAAAATTTCATGACGATCGGTTGAGTAGTTAAGACGTGAAAACGTAACAAATTAACAAACAAGCTCACATTCGCATCTATACCAATATTATAAAGTTGAAGAGATTGTTTGTTTGGTTGAAAGCGCTAATCTTAAGAACTACTTGTTCGAATTGAAAAATTATTTTAGTGTTTGATAGCTTATTTATCGAGGAAGGCTATATAACCACGCTACGACCAATAGGAGCGGAACAGTGACCATAAACTGCGGGGTCGGATTGTTTTTTATATTAGTTAGGATTGAAGTGATATTGCAATCCAGTTATCCCTCGTGACCAGTACTTTTTTAGGATTCCTTACCCAAAGGGTAAAAACGGAACCCTATTACTAAGACTCCACTGTCTGTCTGTCTGTCTGTCACCGGGTACTATCTCATGATCCGTAATAGTTAGACAGTTGAAATTTTCACATAATGTGTATATCTGTTGCGACTATAACAACAAATAATAAAAATAAATTAAAAATTAAAGGGGGCTCCCCTACTAGAGACGCATTTTTTTGGCTTATAGCATTAAATCTTGTACGATGGTGCTACCTTCGTGCGCGAGTCCGACTCGCACTTGGCTGGTTTTATTTAATGAATGTCACCACCAGTCAGTACCCCTGTCCTTTGCCAGGGGTACTGACATGTGTGGAAAATTTCATGATGATCAGTTATGTAGCTAAGACGTGGAAGCGTAATCCCACTAATATTATAAATGTGAAAGTTTGGATGGATGGATCGATGGATGGATGTTTGTTACTCTCTTTCACGCAAAAACCACTGAACCGATTGCGATGAAACATGGTATGTAGATGGCTAGAAACCTGGATTAACGCATAGGCTGCTTTTTATCCCGATATTCCCACGGGATCGGGACTTACGCGGGTGAAACCGCGGGGCGCTGCTAGTGAATAATAATGAAACAAACAAACTCACTTTCGCCATTTATAATATTAGTTAGGATAACAATTTTTTTTTTATAATATCTTTTTTTTATAATAACTCGATACATCTCACACACGGCCGTCTGATCCCAAACTAGGCAGTCTGTACTATGGTAACCAGACAGCTGATAAACATACTCATATATTTCTAAATACATACATACACTACACTACATAGATACACTTTAAAATACCAACACGATCTGTGCGTACTCCGCAATTGTTTATCATTCCTACTTCTAACAACAATGTATCATTAGAACAATCCATTGGTAAGAATGTGTAAGCAATATAATAGCATATGCTCTCGAGTAGATGTTTTCCATGAAAATTTTCCTAATTTTAAAAAAGCTTTGTATAAAGACATTTTACAGCCGAAATAATGTGTTGTGGTACAAGTCAAATTATTATTTCATACTATGCAATTATTTTTTTTGTATATATATATATATATATATATATATTTGTTTTTCTTTTTTTGCTTATTACTTGTAATTAGAAATGATTAAATCATTCCTAATTTTTTTTTTCTCAAGGAAGCTAATCAACCAGTAAATGTCGTGTACAGCTGTAATTGGACTCCAGGTTTACGAATTGTATAACGGACTATTAGTCTAAGAAGTAATTAATCTGTTGCCTGTATCTGTACCTTACAAATAAAATAAAATAAAATATTATAGATAAATTACACCCAGACACATAACAAATGATCATGCTCATTACACAATTATTTGTCCTGGGTGGGAATCAAACCCACGACCTCTGCCTCAGCAGTCAGGATCACTAACCACTAGACCAACAGGCGATAGGAAGGCTTTGGAAGTTTTATACTTCCACATATTATATGTGCAGTAATAAACTGGGCTTTCTTTCTTTCTTTCTCTTTCTACCTATCCAGAAACTCGCTAACCCTAAATCTTCTTTGCAGTCGGATGAAAAGATTTATCGAAATTGGCAGATAGTACATAATACGTGACGGTATGTAAGTTTGTATTTTATGTGTATAAAAAAGTTGTAAAAACGAATACTTACTGCAATATGGCTTGTTATTGCCAGTTATAGCATACAGAGCAATATTCGAGTTGGTGTCGACTAGACCGCCAACCTGCAGCCGTTTGTAAATGCTGTAGGAATAATAACCCATCGGAATGCAATAATGATGGTTATCACAGCTTGTGCAGTTGCCAGCTAAGAAGGCCTATAACAATAAAACATGTTTGGTGTCAGTTATATCATTATTAGGGTTCCGTACCTCCGCATGAAAAAAAAACGGAATTCTTATAGGAGTACTCGTGCGTCTGCCTGTCAATCTATCACAGCCAATTTGTTGAAATCTGGTTCATGTATGATAATTGGAAGAAAGAAATCCTGTGATCCAAATGCAGTTTTGCAACGTAAATAAATGAATTTTTAAGATTTGGGTCACTTTTGGGGGCCACGTTTGGAAAAAAAATGCAAACTGTACCGTGTGATATATCAAATGAAACGGCTTGTTGTGAGGGCAGTTGGATTCTATGGGAGACCTTGCCCTTAAAATACAATGTTAAATTTGTTCCGAATATAGTGTCGAACCCTCTCCATGCGAGTTCAAGTTTAACTCGCACTTGGCCGGTTTAGTTAATAGGGTTTATTTATTCCATTAATATTATAAATGTGAAAGTTTGGATGGATGCATGGATAGATGGATGGATGTTTGTTACTCTTTCACGCAAAAACTACTGAACCGATTGCGATGAAACTTGATATGTAGATAGCTGGATACCTGAATTAACGCATAGGCTACTTTTTATCCCGATATTCCCACGGGATCGGGACTGACGCGGGTGAAACCGCGGGGCGCTGCTAGTTTGGTTATAAGGTTTATTTTAACTTACCTCTTATTTATTTAGCGCGATAGAAATAATGAAAATCAAGAAAAGGAAACAACTCCAGTGAGCGTAAATAATGCTACTGCAAAGTATACATCTAACTATTTTGCCACTGTTAGGCGTGCATTTCTTCAACTTTTAAATATGTATTTAAAATAACTTTTAAAACCAATATTCAAAAAGCTAATCAATATTCAATTTGTTTATTCTTTTTTTTTTCAATCTTACGACGACGTGCACTCTTATAAGTATATATTTCTATTATATTTAGATTAATGTCTACGTGTAACCAGTTTTCATCTTAAGCAAGTAGGAATAATAAGTAGAAAGCAACTTTATGCTAGATAAAAAAAAATACACCTAATCATATTCATACTAATATTAAAACAAAAATCCAAGCCGTCACTGAATTATACTCCGAAACTAATTAATTCTGCGTATTTATTAATTTACGTCGCTATAATGTCAATCAACGATAAGACTATTTTGCACAAAATCAGCTGTATGCGTCATAACATTTAACAATTTACTTTACAAACATGTATGAGAGTTAAACTACGTAACCAAAAATTATACATTGAACTAGCTTTTGCCCGAGGGTTTGCTGGCGTAAATATAGTTTGTGTCATTCATTCATCCATAAAAAAAGTATTAAGTAAGTATATATTTTCACATTATTTCATTTATAATACTAGCTGACTCGCGCAACATCGTCTGCGTTTGTAAATTTTCCCCGTTTGTGCAAAATTTTTCATTGATGCTCCGCTCCTATTGGTCGTAGCGTGATGTTATATAGCCTATAGCCTTCCTCGATAAATGGGCTATCCAACACTAAATTAAATGTTCAATTCGAACCAGTAGTTCCTGAGATTAGCGTGTTCAACCAAACAAACAAACAAACCCTTCAGCTTTATAATATTGGTATAGACTAAGTAACGATTGTGTATATTATTATAGTACTTACATCATAAGATGCACACTGTACAGCCATAAACGGACAGGATGGCGCAATACTTTCAATGAAATACTCGTAGCTCCTCTCGTGGTTGCATCCAAGAAACTTCACAACATGTTGGTAGGACAGATCGTTCGACAGGCCGCCATTAGAAGAATCAGACTGTTTGCATCCGGGCTGTATGGACCCACCATTGGGATAAAAGTCCACGTGACCTATCGGCTCTGTAATGCCAAATCCTGTAAATAAAATAAAACAGTGAAGTGCAAGGTTAATAAATTTAAATCGAGCGAGTTTTGAAGTTACGATAATTTCAGTTTCCACTTTATTCAAAAGACTTGCGCGGGCGCACTATGCACGTATGACTTTACTTTACAACGCACCGCACGCTCTGACAAGACAAATCATCAACATGTTCCCTATGTTTGACCAAAATAACGTTTCTAACCGAAGTTTTTATATAAATTAGTGTTATAATAGTCCTACAAGTACCTATAGTGTTAGATATAGCTGACAGGTTTGAAAAAGGACAATACCCCCCAAACATCAAGTACCTATTCACTATACTTTAAAGTGTAATAAAAAGATGGAGACGTTTTGTTCGTGAAATGTGAAGATTGTGCCGATAGCAAAGATGGATGTAAACATGCTGTAACATTTTTAGGTAATGTGGCTTCACCGTCAAAGCAAGGAGCCGGCAACGCTCGCAGCCCTCTTCACGATTTGCATCCCTTTCTTTCCACTTTTAGGTTCGAATGAAATAATAAAAAACAACTTTTCACCCGCATTGGTATTTCAGCACTGAGCTAAGCACAACACACGAGTTTCTAGTTTCTGGATTCGACACTTTTAACGTTGTTAAAAAGTTAGGGCTGCCATCCGTCCGGGTTTTCCCGGATTTGTCCTAGTTTAGAGGGCGTCCGGGGAGCGTCCGGGCGGGGTTTTCAAAAAGTGTCCGGGTCTGTATGCCAGGAGCAACTTATAATTATTAGATGAACAAGCTGTTTACTTTAATAAAAAAAATGGAATCGGCGTGGTTTTTTAAGGTGTCCGGGAAAGAATCTCGAATGCACACATGTGTCCGGGTTTTTGAAGAGTTTGTCCGGCGTCGGTAATTTAAGTGATGGCAGGCCTACCCAAAGTTCGTGCAAGCAAGTCAGGAGTGGGGCGTGCTCTGACGGCTTATTCTGTTTATCCACCCTAAAACAGCCACCCTAAGGTGGATACCCGGTTCACTTCTGATTGTTCTTCTGACTTTTTACCCAAGTACAGTCGACAGTTAAATGAAATTATCTATTAAACAAAAAATTGCATCCTGTATTTCTAAGCATCACATTTACATTAAACGAAAAATATATACATACATTAATTCTCTAGCAACTAAAATAAAATAAAAAAGAGTACACCCATGCAAAGCCGGGGCGGGGCAGGTAGGATTTTATAAATTCTGCAATGTTCAGGACATGACAAACACTAATTTCATTATTGATTCTCTAATCTTGATCTTTTAATGTAAATTTGTAATCGTTTTCTAAATTCCTTTGCTGCAATAGCTACGTATTTCTATTTTAATGTTTACTAAGTATCTTGGGTCGGGTTTGTATATGTTTCTATAAATGACTGTACACAGGCGAGGGAGAAAATCGGAAGAAAGATATTATGCGGATTCCGATTATCCACCCCTTTCTTCTTGAATAAGCCGCTCTGAGCGGCTGTTGTAAAGTGACGGTACAGCAGCGGGTACGAACCTGCGTCGTACGCCTAACTTAAATATAGAATATGTCGGAAAGTATTTAACGTATAAAAAAACTGTATTTTTTGTTTTTAATAATTTACTGTAAGGTAAAAATCAAAAGTTTGTGATATTCTTCATTGGTATTTATTGTTATAGTGTTAGCGAGATCGCAATACGAAATCAATTGTGCAATCTCTCAAGAAACTTAATCCAAAAAGAAAATGACTTTGTTTTAGAATAATTTAAGAAATGGGAATAACAATGTCTAAACACCGCTTTCTTCTATATTTTAGATGCCTATATTCATTTCGGTGCTTTTTTTTAATATATTTATCATTATCAGCTATTCTTAAAATTACATACCTGAGAAATAAAGAGGCACAGCGTTGGTATGAATGATATCCACGTATTTGGCATCAGACCTGTCCAAACGAACTAACGACACAGTCTTACTGAAGTAAGGAGCCGCAGGATCCAATCCTGTTATTCTTCCCAATTTCAGATAAAATTTCTGAAACCAAAAATACTCAAGTGTGACTTTGATACTAGCATTTATAGTGTTAGTAGAATTTATAGGTTACGTTGACTGCTTAACATCAAAGGAGGCATATGCTTGCTTGCTACCTTGCTGATAGGAAAAAAATATCGATGTCATATTTACATCAACTAGACTTAGGCCTACGTCATATGCAACTATTCTAAGACTTTGGATCAGTGGTTTAAAATATTCCTAGATTCTGCAGATACAGAGAACTTCCGGATCGAACCTTATTGTATTTTGCTCGACTATGAAAGGGAGTCCACAACCTACAGTAGTATTTGCGGCTTTTCGACTTAAAATTTAAGTTAAGATTTATTTTATTTTTATGTTGGGGGGCGTATATTGTTCAGCATCAGTATACCTTCTGCAGTGCATGTCCACAGTATCCTCCTAGATGCGCCCCCAAAGAATGGCCAATGAAGTGGAAGTTGTCTAGGTTCGATAGTCCCAATACTTCCTGTAACAAAAGAACTTCTGCGTTTAATATTTTACTATCTATTAAAATAAAAAAGTTTATCAGATGAGATTTGTAAAGGAGTTCTAGGCTGCTGTTTCCTTCCAGACGTACTAAAAACTTAAATTAAACTGGAAAAAATGTATAATCTTGTTAATTTGTCCATGAAATAACAATTAAAATATTTAAGGACAATGGCTCACGACTTATTATATTTCGGGGGTGTTTAAATAAAGAGTTAATTAAAAAGCTGTCGTGTCCCGTTCTATGCATGGATTTTATTTCATTCTTTTGCAAACTTTTCAATATTCTTTGAACCTGTAATACAGCAACCCATATACGAGGGCCTACCTAATATGTATCATATTTTGTGACTCACATAAATGCTATGTATTAGGTGCGCAGTCATAACGCCGATGAGTCTAATATTGGCCACGGCCTGTCCGTAAGGAGGTTGGGATCCGCCTCGCCAATCCACCACTATCACAGTTGCTGCCGAATTTCCTTGTAAGTTTAGAAGAGCATCCGCCATGTTTTGGATCTGTAAGAAATTTACAGTTTTTAAAATAACTATATAGTTTTTAATTAAAAAGCTTCGGTGTTTACTAGCGTACTACATTTGTAAGCACTGAAGGTTTAATTTATGAATCGTTTCAGAAATATAGTTATGTCGCTACATCAATCATTCGATTTAGTCTACATTACGCGACTACGTTGAAACTGGCTAGCTGAAAGTAACTAGCTGTAACACGGAATTAGTAACAAAAGTTCAAGGGGCTAGCTACTAGTAACCGATAGAAAAGCTGATAAATCACTGGTGTCCAATCCTAAAATTAAAAAGCAGAGCGGGCCCTGAAGAATTTTGGGCTGACAACTGATAATGCGCAATGGCCAAGCTACGTTAGCAGCGCAAACTAAAAAATGATCTAAAAATAAACCTTTAATAGAATTTTATTCAAATAAAAATAATAGCTCAATGGTAAACATGTTCGCAACTGTGCCAGAGGTCAAAATCTCTATATGTCAACGTGTTGGGCAATCTCTATAAATAAAAATGATAAGCTGTTGGTTGCTAAGTACATCAATCAAGAACGTCTTGACCGATTTCCCTATTTTATCTTCTCATTGAATTATTAGTGATGGAGCGACTAGTTTGTAAGAAAAGAAAATTAGAAAAAATCCTATAAAAAATTAAAAATTCGAGTGTAATTTCAAGAACTTTCTTTGAAAATAAGATGTATGCCATTTATTGAAATATGGAAATATCTAACAGGTCAGCTAGTAGTAATACATATTAATAGATCTCCTATGCTTATAGATACGTGTATATTAAAGATGTGTGTAAGGATAATGAAACAAATGAACATAAACCTACCCATGCTTTATGCCCGCCTTCCAAAAATCCGTGAGATATAAAATAGAATGGACCGCTTGGGTCAAGGTTCGCGTTTTGTATCTTTTCTTTATTATCTGAATTAAAGAGGACCGGTATCTTCCTGTTTCGTCTGGTAAAAACAGCGTATCTGAAATGAAAAATAATGTTTACTAATTTTAATATTTAAACAAAAGCCATGTATCCGGCGTTTATATTCAGATTATTCAGTTCATATCATTGTATACTTTAGCAATTATTATACTAAACATTTCAATCTCTAAGTATTTTAGAACTGTTAGAGTATATTATATCAGATCAAAAACAGAAATGTGAATGTAAGAGCAAGTTCCTTATCACTAAAATAAATTAAATTATTTAAAAAAATATATTAAACCAGGCTGCATTATATAAATAGTAACTGGTAACTGAAAAGCAAACAACAAATTTTGTATTCCATAAAATAGAAAGAGATAAGATGATGAACATAAATGTTAGAAATTTATGATCAAGATTAGAATGTTTATGATCAAAATCAAGATATTATTTTTTACATTTTAGTTTTCATTTATACCAAAGCACAGAATACGTAATATTACAGAGAAGAATATTAGTATTCTTACGAATATTAAAGATTAAAGAATATTAGTACTGGAGTACTAAAAATTAAACTTTTTGAATGATCACTGTCCAGTTTCCAAGCCTCGCTCGCCTGCCCCCTTACTTATTAACTTTCCCTCTCAAACGAATAAACAAAGTATCTCGTTACTTTTTTTGCGGACATCATCTTGAAATATTATATATTATGTCACTTCCACAATTAAAATGCTTCAAATGACATAGCTACATACACAAACTCGAGAAAGATAACCCTCCGTGCACGGCTTGCACAGTCGGGTTAAAAGAAAACAAATCAAAATTTAGCGTCAAGTTCTATCATGTTTTAATATAAATCTTGTGAATGGTTAAATATAAACTTGCTGAGTTTTAAGTAACATAACTATTTTCATTTTAAACGTTTTTTTTTTTAAGATTTATGTTTCTAGGTGGCTTAGAAGAGGAGATAACGATTTTTTATGATCTGTCAGTCAGTCCAGTCAACCTTCAAATGTATGATTTTCATACGTTAATCTCTCGTAAAATATTAATGATGGAGTTTTCAAATTTGGCATATGGTGTAGAGCACTGGAGCGCCTCGCTAATCTTATACTGTCACGGTTACTGCCGCATTCATAACTCTTAATTTTATTTGTATGTCTTTGATATTGTGCATCTGTACGTAAACTTAGGTAGGTAGGTACCTACTGCACGACCTCAAAAAATACCGTGTTCAATGATATGACTTCTAAATAGTTTGCTAAATTATTTTCTAAACCTATAGCTATATGAAATAAGTACATGACTACTTCGGCATTTCAGTATCAAAATCGCGAAAATGCCGCATTAGTGTGATAGTTCCTTAAGTAAAATTCCTAGTAACTGTAGCTGTAGGTAACTATATGGCAATCAACTTATCCTGCATATTGGAACAATATTGACGAATCAACTCTCAACATGGGCTGATGAGTTAAAAACATCTCAGCCTATCATTTACCTACCTATAGATTTACAGTGACAATACCAAGCTTTATCAATGTACTAAGTCCAATGCATGTCCGATGTATTCGTATACGTCCAGAACATTCAAAAGCCACGACATCAAATAAAACTCTCGATAAAACGAACACAGAATGCAGCAGCGTAATAAAGTTTGCTTATAAGAGACACGTCACTATGCAATTATGAGACGTAAACATTTGTTTGGTCTCGCTTGTGATTGATAAATGTCATGGACGAGCCCCCGCACGCTTATCATTCAGACGAACGACGTACAATTAAGATAAGGGGAAGCGGATCTTTACTAATGAGGGCTTTGATTCAGCCGTTATCATTTAGCGGAGTACCGGAGAGCTAAACAACTTTTATCATAGACGTAATTTGTGTAAGAACGATTTATAACGGCACGTCTACAATGTACCTACATTTCTTTTATGACTAGCTGACCCGCGCAACTTCGTCCGCGTTTGCAAATTTTTCCGGTTTTTTTACAACATTTTTAATTGATGCTTCGCTCCTATTGGTTGTAGCGTGATGGTATATAGCCTTCCTCGATAAATGGGCTACCTAACACTAAACATTTTTTTCAATTCTAACCAGTAGTTCTTGAGATTAGCGCGTTCAACCAAACAAACAAACTCTTCAGCTTTATAATATTAGTATAGATACGTAACGGATGGACTAATTTCATTAATGCTGTTTAATTAAATTAGTTTTCTTTATTCGTCTTATGTAAATTTTGATTAATTTTAATAAGATACATGCGATTAGTATGCCAATTCACAGAAGCAGCAGAAAAGTGTTTCCTTTGTCATAAAATGAATACATTTTAACATGAACTTTAACTTAGTTTCGATTAATATATTAATCGAAACTTAAGTCAAAGTTCATGAACTTTTTTGCCACTTTTTATGACTTTATGCCGCGTTCCTATAATCAAGAAACGTTTCGATTACGGACGGAAAAATCTTCGTTGAAAATTCAACGAAATTTTACCGTCCGTAAGCAAAACGAATCGTTTCTTGAATATAGGAACGCGGCGTTAATCTGCCATAGACTAGATAATAATATCTAGTCTACTGGGTATCGTGACTGCTCAGCTCAAAACTGAAATAATTCTTTCGTATAAAGACAATCCTACATACGTTTGTTTCGGCGTTTCTTCTCAAGGCTGACTATAGAAAATGCCGGCACCATCAAGCTTTAAAGAAGAAACCCACCGAGTAAGTGTCTAAAACGACCTATTTGCAAAATAAATTCATTTATATATATTTGTATATTCGATTTGTCGATAAATGTCGCTTTGAGATATTATTATTGTTTATATAGTATGTCTTCAAGAGTACACGTATCCAGGACACAATAGCAAGTGGAATCTGGGTTCTGAGTTTGTTTAAGAACTTTCAAGCATTCTATGAAAACAAATAACTTTAGTTGCCGGCATTTATTTGAGGTGAGATGTATGGAGTAGCTAGCAAACTCTGTTAGTCTGAGCTCGCCTAAAAATGTAGCATATTTTACAATGAGATAATCGTGAGGCAGCCGCCTAGGCGCACGGAAATATCGACTGGTCAAAATAGGAAACTGATATCTTACAGAGTCAAGTAGTTTCAAACATAGACTACCAAAATATACGGCCAAGCGATTCTGTGTTGCAAACCATATACCTACTAGTACCTGCTTCGGTAAAATAGTTCTCTCTAAATCACTCCCTACAAAAATATCGATACCTATCATTTTAATTGCCTACTCTTTTCTGGCTTTAAAATGTGTGTAAGGTGACCTCTTCAATATTAAAAAAAATTACAGTTGTTATGTAAATTAAGTAGTAGGTACTTAATTTACATAACAACTGTAATTTTTTTTAATTATCGTTTATTTTTCATTTCCAATGTTTTAGTATACAAATCCTACACGCGTTTTATTTTTATGTAAGAGTAATAAACTTTTCTATTTTCTAAAATATCGATTATTAAAGTGTATGGTGGTAAATATTCTAAATCTTACAAAAAGTTTTAATGAATAACTTCAGCGAAACAAGGGCAAAGGTTCATTTAAAAAAATAACATAAACGGCGCGCGCGCCTAATTTTACATTATTTAAAGAATATATCAAAACAATATCTAAAATAAAAGCGTGTGCGCGCGATGCAGTTGTCGGCAACCCGCTGTGCGAGACTGCGTATAAGGTCCGCCGGCGGACGAGCGACCGGTAGGTATTTAGCGCGCGCAAGTACATCGAGTGACATAGGTCTGCCTTCAGTCTCTACTACCTAATACTACTCAATACGACACATTTTGACAAGAAAATAAGTAAGTTCTGGCAGCCTTGGGATCTTTGTCTATAAACCTTTCTACACCGCCTTTTCGAGAATGAATTTCGATCGCTGTGGTGAATTTAGCACAAAAACAGTTTAACGATGAATCGTATTTAGAAAACAGATCAATATCTTAATAGATAGGAGATGTATAAACCATTGCGACTTATAAGTACCCACGTAAAATGTAGAGATAATATGATTTTCAAAAACCTTGACCCAAATACTATTTCGTTTATATCTATGTGTATCTATATGTATTTCTAAATACATACATATTATAGATAAATTACACCCAGACACAGAACAAATGATCATGCTCATCACACAATTATTTGTCCTGGGCGGGAATCGAAACCACGACCTCTGGTTCAGTAGTCAGGATCACTAACCACTAGACCAACAGGCCAGTCAATAAATAAATAAATATAGGCCTTATATCCTAAAACTGTAAATTTAAAGCATGCATCAAAGATTTTATAGAAACTCACCGAACAGCCATAGCTTCGGGTGGGACTGGAAAATAATTATCCGGTCGATTTTCCGTCCATGGATATGCCTTCGAAAAGCACCCGTAATCTCCATAACAACGCTCCAACTCCATATCGTCTTAAAAAAAAACACAGCGATAATTTTCTATTCTTTATTAAAAACTGTTTAATAGATAGTACAGACATGCTGTACATTTAAACGTACATGTAATGGAATCAAAGAGTATCAAATATCAATAGCTATGAAAGCTTATCAGCAGGTCTGATAACATTTTGTGCAGACATATGCCCTTCTCAATTTCACATGGTGACCAAGCTGATCTAGTCGACAGTTTTATATTCTAATTCGAGCTTTTAACATTATTTTCATTGTATATTTTCAGTTATCAGTGTGCTAGAGAAAGTATATTAGAAAGGTATTTCGAACGTTATCATGTTAGGTGTAAATATTAAAAAATTAGGTTTTACTTAGCTTATCATTTGCTTTGTATTTTACTTATTTTGTCTTCATTTTACTTTTTTTATCTTTTTTCTTCGTAGTACATTGGGTTCTAAATAACTTCAAATGTATAATATTTTCAGTTTGTTACCAAAGAGATTTTAAACATTTACTATTTTCTTTTAATTAAGTACTTAAATAAAAACTAACCATTAAAACTTGTTGGGTAATTTGTCACGCCACTAGAATTCTGCTTATCCATCAACACCATAATCGTCTGCAGCATCAATGTAGCACTTGTCTTGTTATACATCTCTTCTAATATAAATATCCACGAAATAAAAAAATTTAATGCGAATACTAAAAACGCGCACGTGTTGACATTACAACAGAAGTTATCAAATATGCTCCGACGCAGTGAAATATGATCAGACGCAGACAATAATACGCTATGCTAATTGTTCTCTTTAAAGTGTAGTATCAAATGAAACGGTTTAACTGGACCGTTCTTTATATAGATACTAGTGAATGCACCGCACTCAAACTCCAGTAGTCTCTCGTTGTTACCTAACGTTTGTAGTTCGCAGACGTTCCGGGATACGGCGATAACAGGGGTTACAACGTTATCAATATAGTTATTTGTTAAAAACGATTGACGCACGAACAGTCGCGACGGTCATGTGTATGTGTGGCAATAGCTACCTTTGTATACTACGGATCATTAATGTGCATAATATTATAAATAATCATTAATTTTAATAAACATTTTTAATTAGTTGAACTTTTTGCATTGTCTGCAATGTTTCTCAAGAGAAAAACTGTTTACTGTTTTAAAAAGAAAATATCAGTAAGAAATATTTAGGAAACAACTTCTTTAAAGGTCCTGTGCTAAGCAAATATTCTAGTGTTGCAGGGATGCGTAGAAATCCCACTAATATTATAAATGTGAAAGTTTGGATTTATGGATGGATGGATGGATGTTTGTTACTCTTTCACGTAAAAACCACTGAACCGATTGCGATGAAACTTGGTATGTAGATAGCTGGAGACCTGGATTAACACATAGGCTACTTTTTATACCAATATTCCCACGGGATCGGGACTTACGCGGGTGAAACCGCGGGACGCTGCTGGTATACAATAAACAGATACAAATAACACTCAGAACAACTAGATCACAAAAATATTTTTCCTATTCGGGGTCGACACTACATCAACCGAAGTCAGTTGGCGAGGTGGCCAGGATTCGAAACCACTACAACCTCATCTGTGCAGACTAAAAAACGCAATTATGTTTAAAATAAATGACAAAATTCTCAATATATTTGTAAATATAAGGGTACCCACTGCATTAAAAAACTCCTACACTATACCTACTATTTCAACTTATTTAATTTTTACTTTTTCAATACACGATTGTCTATTATTTCATTCGTCTTTTTAAAACCCGAAGCAAAAAGAGGGGTGTTATAAGTTTGACGTGTCTGTGTGTCTATCTGTGTGTCTGTCTGTGACACCGCAGCTCCCATACGGATGAACCGATTTGAGTACGTTTTTTTTTTGTTTGAAAGGTAACTTGATCGAGTGTTTTTAGATATAATTCAAGAAAATCTGTTCAGCCGTTCGAAGATCATCAGCACTCTTGTAATCGTTGAAGGGATTTTCGAATCGGGGGTATTTTTCATGTTTAATTTATGATTATTAGTTATCTTACAGATTATATCCAGATAAAGACATTTTTTAACTTTCTCACAGTTTCAGGTGCCGCATAGGTTCATGTTTTTATGATATACGACTGGTAGTTTCAGAGATGGCCCGTTTAACAAAAAAGCTCTCAGGGTTTATTAAATGATTTTATTTTTCTTTTTTTACTCAAGAGGTCCGGAGGTACCTCTTTCCTTGCAAAACTACTAGTTAATTCAAATTTAGTCAACATATATAAGAGAAGTTTCAATTCGGGAATTTCACGCGTATTCAGTTGCTTATACAAAATACCTATGACGTATGGTTTATATTTTGATATGTCTAAAAATCGGTACGAGTTTCCAGCTGATCATATGAGTTGAAGGAATTACATGAATTAAAATACACCTGTACATTATAGCAATACTGGCGTAAAGATACTTGCTAAGCGCTTTGTCTAATAATCGTCTATTAACAACATGTTTTTTTTTCAGTCTTAGTAGTAGCAAGCAAAGTATTAAAAAAAAATTCAATCTAAGGAAAAATCAAACAATTTTATTTCTGTCTAAATATCCACCGCTTTCAGCTATTAACTGATTAATGACGCTATAAGGCGTGTCATAAAATAATTCTTTTACATAACATATCGCATACAGACTAAACAAACATAGATGAATAGAAATATAATCCCTTATCCTAAAAGCATTTTATACCTGACATAGTGATCGAATAGTATTAATGTTTGCGAAGGGTAAACACGCGCCCCTACCACATACAGAAAGAACTGCGTATGGCATTTCACAAGTAGTATTTAAGTAATTCAATGATAAAAGCTTATAATTGGCGTTACAAGTTTTATGTTAAACAACATAATTAGCTATGACAATGTCGCCAAATTACCATCTATAAAAATAACAGTAAACAAAACCCGGACTTTGGAATGGTCTTGATAATATCTGTCCTCTAATTAACAGCAATAAGTCTTTGTGTAAACATATAAATTAACAGTCATATACCTTGTACGCTGAATAGTTTTTAATATCAGACTTTTATAGATATAATGTTTGAAGAAACTTTTATAGTTTTAGCGCGACTTTAGGCATGTCATTACACATATAATATAACAAAAGAAAAACAATGAAAATTTAAAAACGCACTTTATCTTAGTGATATATTGTTGTCTATTAATTAAAGAGGTCACACGACAAATGGCATAAGTATTGTGATGGACTAAGACTAATAAGAATGATCACTCACAATTAATTAAACCATTTAAAGGAAAACATTGACATAATTTCAGTCTTAAACTTTTATTAACTTTACTTGACCCAAGTAAACACAATTCTCAAATACACAAAAATAATTATTTCATGCAAAACTATTAGTCCTTAGTCGTAACACTCGTAACTTGGTTTAGAAAAATCAATTCATCATAATTCTCTAAATCATCCACAATAATGGATTAAAGTCATAAACAACCTACTAATTAAATATTTAGCTTTGTAAATGCATATAAAATTAATATTATCTTAGAAAAACAACACAATTAGCTAATTTAAGAATGAACCTTGCGTCCTTTGTTCTTGGATGGTGTTGAAGAAAAATTACAATTGAATGTCATTTCGTCAGTGAAAATATCCGACATTGACATTGCTTCATTTTTGTTCGTCTGAACGAGAAACTTATCAAATTCCTCTGATCCCAGGTTCTCTTTATCGTCTAATTTATTCTCAGAGAAATGGAAACCAGTAAATTTCTCTGAGGGTAATCCTTCTTTATCAGGATAAAACTGCGTAACATCTGAAGAGCATTCGTCTTTAAAACCGCTGTCAACTCTCATCCAATGAACGTTGGAAATTTCTTTTAAGGCATTCTTACTATTACTTTTAGATATATTTGTTACAGTCAGTTCGGAGGGTTTTATGGCACTTTCGTAGTAACTAGAAGCATTTGCATAGAATGTAGTTTCATTAAATCCACTATCTACTTTCTTAAAACTAGTTGAGCCGTCACTTCCCACTTTGGTCATGTTACTGGCTGTGTAATCAAATTGAGATATATTTTCAGTCAAAAACTTGAGATCAACCTTGTTGAAGTCTATCTTTTTATCTTCCAAAGATAGTGGGTTATCTAAATTATCTAAACTATTATCTAAAGACATATGTAGAGGGCTCAAAAGCAGTGGAGCCCTAATTTTACTAATTTCATGAGAGCGTTTATTGCTCTTAGATTTGCCTTTGATAGGCGTATCATCGATGGTCACAACACTATGTATTTGAGTAGAGGACTGAACATTGCACGAGGTACTATTCGCTGTTTTTACTCTTACTAAATGATGAATGCTGGCATCTTCCACCAAAGACCAAGTCGCTTCTTTTTCTAATGGTGACCTTAATTCCAATTCTGCTGAAAATAATAGAAATATTTATGGATAGATAATAAAAAGCTAATGCGTGAAAAAGGTGAAGCATTAAGACGGATAATCCCCTTTTAGACGTGTCAAACATCGTGTCTGTGTCTCCTAACATAAAATATGAAAGTTAAAAATAATGTTTTAACAGAAAAAGAGACTCAGTTCAGCAGTGAATCTTACGGCTGAGATAATGATGAGACTGTAGACTGTAGACTGACTACACAGATAAAGTAATAAGTTGTCTTACAATTTCGAGATAATAGATACTAAACTATTAATTGCCTGTCAATCTTAAGTCTTTCTATGAACAGTTTCAAACTATCAAAGACTGTAACTCTTGATTTTATAAAAAAAAATATCTCTAGGTAATAACAGACGCTCACACTAAACACTGTTTGTATCAAGTAATTCCATTCCAATTAAATTAACCTTTAATGTGTGTTTAAAAGATATGAGTAAACTTGTCTATTACAAAAGGTTTAAAAATAATACAAACTCACCTTGTGAATGATTATGCAAAGAGCTGTCTATACTCATATCCATGCTGAAATCTAACTTTTGAACTGATCGGCTTCTATGCAGACTAGACATACTAAGACTGCGTTTTTCAGAAAATGAAAACGAGCCCTTCCGGCTCCTCGGTGGGGATTCTTTAAGTGATGTGCTCCGTTTAATCTTATTCTGAGTCAGTTTACAGAAGCACTTCTTTTTTTCTATTTCTGTTTGAGATTGGACGCAGTCAAGACAAGTAGCCATTGTTTCAGATTCGGGTGACGTAAAGTTATTTTTCTAAAAATTAAGATGTTTATTATTTATTCAAAATTATAATTTATATTAAACAAAATGTTTGATCATGATTATTAACAATATAATAGTCATTCAAGGTATTCAAACTCATATACTCTTAATTTACATATCTAATACCTTTAAACGAGCAATTCTTGTATATATGTATATAAATATTATCTGAATCTAGGAGACGGCTCCAACGATTTTAATAATATTTTGTATATAGATACAGTTTTGCATTAAGTTCAACTGCATAGTTGTATTTCAAAAAATAATACGATTTTATAAAAAGCTACCTCGGTCTCCCAGGTACTTATGTATTATGTAATTAAGGGTGACAAAAATTTGAAAATTTCCTCCTACATTTTTAGGGATTGAGATTCATTTATTAGTTATCGTTGAATAAATACAGTACTCTGATAACTACAGTAATATAAAATCTCTCGTTATTATAATCGCCAGAGTTTGAGGAGCATAGGGACGGCAATGCACAGCATTACGAATATTTTCTGCAAGATATAAAATGTCAGAAGTCTTTCACGCCAAAACTACTGAACCGATTGCGATGAAACTTGGTATGTAGATAGCTGAAGACCTGGATTAACATATAGGTTACTTTTTATCCCGATATTCCCACGGGATCTTGACTTACGGGGGTGAAACCGCGGGGCGCTGCTAGTCAACACATAAAACAAAAATATTTATTATATAATTTGTACGTATTCTAATTCTACAATATACCAACCTCTTCATCGCTTGACGCGGCTTTTGTAACTGGAGATATTGAAGCCGATGCTAAGGAAGATGATGTAGCGGAATTCTGGTCAGTGCGCTTTGGAGTTCGGAACTCTATGGGACTAAAACATGGCTCCCCAAAGTCAACAACATCTAGTATTTTGTTCCGGTAACACGGTTTCCCATTACTTGAAGATCCTTTCTTCAGGGGCGTACCAAATGTACGTTTCATTCCTTTTGAAACAAAATCTTGACTCTAAAAAGAATGCATTTGAAATATTAAATAGCTAAACCAATTTTTTCCTACCTGCGTCTATTTTTCCATACAATTATAATCCTAAAACGTTCAAGAGTTTCTAGTTTGATAGGCGTGTACCATCTTTGCCTTCGTCGTAACTTCCCATCAGGTGAGTTGAAAGACATACGCCTATTCCATAAAAAACAAACCGACGAAAATAACCAATAAACAAAAAATAAATAAACCTTTTAAGTCTTGAGTATTGAGCGTATTTACATAAACTATCAAATTTTATATAAACTAATTTTGAGTCGGCGAACAACAAACTGATTAATTATCTAAATTTTATATGTACGTAGAAATGGAGAAGGCTCTACGTGAGTAATTAATCATTTCTTTCGTTTCGTTACTTTTTTGGAAGAAAAGGAGAGACGAAATAAGACAGTACAGACAATAATATTATATAAACTTGTTTACAACAACTCCTTCTTAATATAAAGTATTTATGATAAGTAACTTCGATCAATAATATAGCATAGACACATGTTCCCTTACAAAAATAAATAAACGCGTTAAATAGTGTCACCAGATACTACTACACTACTTTACGTGCGTGCATTTAATAAGCCATCCTAATAATAAACCAAACCACACAATAAAGGCTCCTATGTCAGGTTCAAGTCGAGTCTATTTTTTTAATCATTAAATATGAAAATGTAATAATCAATCTTGTTCATAGAAGAACTAACTTTATATGATAATCGTATCTATGAAGCATTAAGATTAAGTTTTTAAAATTTAAAGACTCACAAGATCAGGGCTGAACACAACAGGTGTATGAGCTTCGTATCTGGAAGCCGGCCGTGGCTCCACGTGTATCTCGTCATCTGTCTGCTCTGAATCATATTGTTCCATGTCACTGTGCTCTTCAAAGAAAAGTTTTCTTCGCAGCGAGCCGTTAGCAGTGATTTCATATTCGCCAGATATGTTTTGATCCTGAAATAGAAGTAAATGACAATGGAGAACTCGCTGGTAGGTACTATGGTTGTACAATATATAATATTATTATTAAATATCCGATATTGTATAGATATTAAATAATTAGGTTCAAGGCTGCAGCTGCAAAGAAATAAAAATAAATTACGTAACTTTTTTCTTTCCTTTGACAAAAGAATATGTACTCCCTACGTCCCCATACTAAAAGAACCGTTTATCTTGCTAAGTTCAATATTAATAAATAAGCAAAATAACCTCTAATTTTGTTCACATATGAATTATGAACCTGTCAGTGTTGGTACAAAAAGTGTCATGTGTCATCGGACAGGGAACCTGGATAGATCTGAGACAGCGCATATAAAAAGAGTTAAATTTGCGCTACTCTTCGAAATAGGTAGTCCAAGTTTGATGCGTTAAGGTGCATACAGTAGAACATTTAGAATGCACGTCTGGTACACTAAGACCTTAGTATTAAGCATCAGTTATTAGTTTTTCTCGTTTTTCCAAACGTCGTTTTTACCCGTTAAAAGTTTGCTAAGTAGTGGAGGCTCTGCCTATGCGAATGTCTATTTCCTTATTATTTGACAATGAAGAGGTTGTCGTGGAGTTAAGGTAGCGAAAGTACTCAACAACTTGAAGAACAGCGCATCTAGCATTACAACTTCTATTTATGTAGATATCGCACAGTAATATACGCCTATTAACCTCCTATCGCTATTTCTCTAGAAATTCATGCTCAAAAGCACGCCTGATCCACAGGAAATTGTTAAAAATACAGGGTTTTATTTGCTAATGAGTAAAATTTCTTTCAGTTGAGGCAGACCTTGTCGACCGCTACGAAAGAATACAGCATCGGTAATGCGCCCGTTCCCCGTTTTGTGGGCAGCTTCCGCCTCAGCAGAACATTATCCGGAAGAAGCAATGTAGAAGTGGTACACTTCTATTGTTTTTTATTTATTTATAATTAACGTTTTCTGATCAAAAACCCTAATCTACAATCTTATGAACTATCAATAAGTATTTTAACGTTATTTTAGGTCCTGACTTTCAGTTTACACCAACACCATTTTGGATTTTTTAAATATAAGTCACACAGTCAGTGCCGAGGTAGGTATTCTTATTAACACACATTTTATTTACACAAAAAAAAAATCAAAATATCAATTATTACCTTTGTATATGTGCAGAATTGTTTAAGAAGTTGTTCAAGTTCTGGAGGAAGTTCCGGAGGTAATGTGAGAGTGGTTTGTGCTGAAACTATAAATATTGTACATATTATGTGAAATGCTGAAATACTTACCTATAGTGTAATTGGTAAACCGTTTGTACGTCCATTAATTAGTTTCAATGTTCGGGTTCGCCAAGCCGAACCTTAGACTTCGGTCAAACCTTCAGCCGAAGCCTAAGATGGAAGGGACAACACGCGGGGAGTAGGGCTCACACAGCGTTGCCCTGGCCCGTCGCCATCAGTATATAAACAAATTGAAACAAAACAAGTTCGTATGCTTGTTTATCAACTTTGTATTTTTTATGCTATTATTATGTGATTTATACGAATATATTTAAAAAAAAGCATTGTATTTTTATTCGATTGGAAAACTTTCGACGAGAATTTTCAATAACTGTATTGATTTGGCGAACTGAGTATCTTTAAATCTGGACCTTGGAACATAGTAAAGGAATGATTTTCAGGAATAATTTTAATTTATATTTTTTTTTATTATTTAATCGAATGTTGGTTACGAGGCTCCACAGGCTTGCTAATAAGTGACCAAAGTGGGTCTGCGTTCCCGAAAGTCGCTGAGAGTTCCACCTATAGCACCCCGTAATCATAGGGCCCGTTTACAACGGACTCGCGAACACAGAAATTGGGAGGAAGAAGATTGGCTTTGTTTGCTTTTCGATGAATCTTGTTTCGGTATGAGGCCGGATACAAGTCGTACTCGAGTTTGGGGGACCTCTGGACGTCAAGAACGTTTGAAATTTTGTCATTAAGTTCATTCATATGGAGGGGGAACAATAATGGTTTGGGCCGGTTTTTGTATCGGTGGAAGAACCGATCTTATTTGGATCAGGGGCAACCTCAATGCTCAGATTTATGCGGAGACGATTGTTTCAGACGTGATCATCCCTTTGCGACGCCGGTTAGGTAATTCGTTTCGACTAATGCACGAAAATGCACGTCCACACACGGCTAGAATTGTAACACGCACTCTTGCCGATGCTCACATCAACGTTCTGCCGTGGCCTGCTCAATCGCCAGACCTCAACCCAATTGCATTATGCGCATGGGATATGCTCCAAAGAAGAGCACTGCCAAGTATGGATGCCGTGCATACCGCACAACAGCTTTTTGACTTGTTAGAAAGAACGTGGGCGGCCATTCCTCAAAGTGATTTTGATGAATGATTTTAAGCATGTCATATCTTTAGAATAAAAATTTAAAAAATCCTCATTTTTGTCTTTTTTGCCATTTAATTGACGCCATTAACTTTTTTTTATGGTATAGGGGGCAAACGAGCAGACGGGTTACCTGATGGTAAATGATTACCGTCGCCCATGGACACCTGCAACTCAAGAGTTACAAGTGCGTTGCCAGCCTTTAAGGTAGGAATAGGAGAAAGGTGAAAGAGGAGGAGAGAGAGGAGAGAGAGGAGAGAGAGAGGAGAGAGAGGAGATAGAGGAGATAGAGGAGAGAGAGGAGAGAGAGGAGAGAGAGGAGAGAGGAGAGAGGAGAGGGAGGAGAGGGAGGAGAGGGAGGAGAGGGAGGAGAGAGAGGAGAGAGAGGAGAGAGGAGAGAGGAGAGGGAGGAGAGGGAGGAGAGGGAGGAGAGGGAGGAGAGAGAGGAGATAGAGGAGATAGAGGAGAGAGAGGAGAGAGAGGAGAGAGAGGAGAGAGGAGGAGAGAGGAGGAGAGAGGAGAGAGAGGAGAGAGAGGAGAGAGGAGAGAGGAGAGAGGAGAGGGAGGAGAGGGAGGAGAGAGAGGAGAGAGAGGAGATAGAGGAGATAGAGGAGAGAGAGGAGAGAGAGGAGAGAGAGGAGAGAGGAGGAGAGAGGAGGAGAGAGGAGGAGAGAGGAGGAGAGAGGAGGAGAGAGGAGGAGAGAGGAGGAGAGAGGAGAGAGAGGGGAGGAGAGGGGGGAAGGGTTAGGGCCTCCGGTAACCCCACTCACTCGGCGAAAAGCAATGCAAGCATTGCTTCACTGCCGGTTTTCTGTGAGGCAGTGGTATCACTCCGGTCGAGCCGGCCCATATGTGCCGAAGCATGGTTCTACTCCACTAGAGGTCAGATTAATTACCCACAATTTGCAAAACTTGCATTTTTCTTAATTTTTACATAATATAGGGATAAGTTGTCAACTTAAACATTAGGAATTAAAGTTAGAAGCTAGTCCAGAAGACTAGATTTACTAAATATTAATTGGATAATTTTTATAGTTAAAAATGTACTTGATCCCTTGACACTTTTGATGTGTGTATATAATAAAAACTTGACACAATTCACACACAGCTGTCTGATCCCAATCTAAGCAGAGCCTCTATGGTAACCAGACTGCTGATAAACATACTTACATATTACTAAATACATACATATTGTAGATAAATTACACCCAGACACAGAACAAATGATCGTGCTCATCACACAATTATTTGTCCTGGGTTTGAATTGAACCCACAACCTTTGGCTCAGCAGTCAGGATCACTAACCACTTGACCAGCAGGCCTAGCGAATGTATGATAGTGCTACTGTAAGAATGGTGTACAAATAAAGAATTATCTGTCAATCTATCTATCATTTTGTGGCTGCCTGAGGATTAAAGTATGAAGAAATGAGAATGGGTGCTTCAGTAAATACTGATGTCACTTAAACCACGAAGTAATGCCTGTCTGCCACTCACTCTCTGTCTCACTGCCGAGCACGGGAATTTGTGAACCCGTCAGAACAAACTAAAGAAATTCATTGAAACTTACCATCTTTTGTGACTACAATTTTCTCTTGAATCAAACTGTCTATTTGGATACTCGCATCACAAGATGTCTGCAGCAGTGGTTTTACTTTCTTGGATGAGTCTATTAGAGGACTAGGCATTACCATCTCTTGGGAGAAAAATCTAAAAGCATTAAAATTATGAATATCATTGTAGATTGCTGTTGTATGATTTACATACCAACTTTGAAGAGATATTACTTAGCTGTTAGAGCTTGTATTTAAAATGTTAAGTTTGTTTCTCTACTTGTTATAATAATGTGTACATCGCAAAATAGCGATAATCAGTTAAACCTTAACATAAGTTTTAATTTTATGTAAGGCTTATGGTTTTTCATGTCATTATAAAACTCATGGTTATTATAAAAGAGTCAGTGCAATCCAGTTAGTAGGTAAGGAGAAGATGATCTTATTTACAATAATACTTTCCACCGATTCTATTTCCCAGACATGTTTAATTTCAGGGACTGAACTGACTTTGAAATAGTTATGTAAATGAGCATAGAAGCCTTTAAAGTGAAAATATATGTCTTTAAGATGTGCAGTTTAAGCAACTATTTATTTTTACTACTGTTTATTGCTCTTTAACAACAATTACAATACAGTAGTTGAATATTGGAGATTATCCTTATGGTATTAGGTATTATTATTATCATGAAGGTATTATTTGGGTATTATGTGCACAGGAAGTACAGAACGAGTCCTAATGTCATAACAATACATAAATATAAACACAAACTTTTTGGCAAATTCTTAAGATAAGATAACTTATTTTAAGAATCTGCCTATGCTTATGTTTCAGACATATTCATTTACGTAAGCAATTAGTCTGTAAATTAATTCTCTGATTCAAGGTTTAAAATATTATTATGAAGTACTTTGTAACAATTGTACAAGGATAAATAAAATTATGATTAATTGAACTATGAAATTCTATAACCACACGCATTAAATGGGTTTCCTTCCAGAGCATCAAAATCAACAGTGACTGGATTTTTTTATTGTCGTAGAATTTGAACAGACATTTTATTTACTACCTGTCTGTGGCTTCCTCGGCTATCTTTTCCAAAGCAGGGTCGGGTGAAGGTTCAAACTGGCTGTTGCAAGCGACGATGTCCGCAGGTACAAGCGTGCATGCTTGATCAATATCCCATCGGAAAGAACCGTTACTTTTCTTTTTGTATATTTTACACATTCCCGGACTATGCAATAAAACAATAAACTTTGGAATCCACAATAAGTTATAAAAATTTATGTTTGGTGTGTTATATTGAATTCGTACTCACCTGCATATTGGCTTATGCAACTTATCAATCAAGGCTTTATCAAACGGATTCCGTACTTTTTTGTTTGTTGTTGGAGGAGTAGATTTGTGAATAATATGTTGACTACCATTTTTATCTCCCATTTCGAAATTAACGATACTTTTGTTGTTTCCATTCGTGACAGTCATGGCACAATGACCTCTTCATTACCACAGAGTATGGCCACAGAGAAGATTAAAGTATAATAAATTACAAATTTATTCAGGATCGGTATAAAGCCTTTTATAATTTATATTATTAAATCCTCAATAAAACATAGTTGCAACTTGACCCAAATGATTAATTTTGCTGAGTGTAATAAAAAAAATTACTAACAAGAAAAATCATAAATAAATAAACAAAAATTACAGAGACCCATTTCAAGTGCATTGGTGTAGTGTCATAAACTTAGTATAGGTACTATCGTGATATTATCGTTTATGTGTAGCGTAGAGCATTTGAATGTCATTGCAATTTTACTCTACGACTATGCCACAATCGTAGACAAATCGCTTTAATTATGCGCTCCCTAGACGATCATGCGACATGAGTGCATGATATGCTGAATCATCATGCTACATGAAGGACCTATTGAGAGTCTATCATGATAGTTCGCTTGGTATGATAATTTTATTCAGTCGATATAGATAGTACAGTAAAGGGATCTTCTGCGCTGGTATGGAAATGTCTTTGTCAAAGCCAGATTTATAAATAAATACATTTATAAATATAAAAATAAAAATAAATTGTCAATCAACTGCCAGCACGTAGTTTGCATGTCATTCGCATCAATCAATCCAATTAAACGATCATGCACGCATGACAGCATGTAACGCATATCATGCCGCATGATCGTCGATGGAGCGCTTTAGACTACCAGAATGCAACTTGATTTAATTGTAGTCGCCGACATGGTTCGAAGAAAATAATGGTCTAACATGGTTAAATAAAATTATGAGTACCATAGTGTAATGTAATATGTTCTATCCGAGATCATAGGTTGTGTTTCTAAGAGCAATAATAGTAATTATTGCTCTTAGTTGTATTTTGATTTTACACTCTATTACCATGGAGAGAAAGGAAGTGATAGCAACAGATTCATAATTGGATGTGTGTGTGATGTGACCTTTTTTTAGGATGAGACTTAATTCATGGACTATGAAAGCCCAAAAAGACGCAATAATACAGAATTAAATTCAACGCACACTGTTATAAATAAAGACAAAACCATGGAACTATGGTTTTTTCCATAATAAAATTTCGTATGATATGAAGACATAGTCACGAAGATACGAAGGTGGGTGCCTCACACGGTAAGAGTGCCGTGGACCATCCTCAGCTCTAGTATCAGGCGGTCTTATTTTGCCATCGGAAGGATTCTGAGCTGGTTCATTTTCTGAAGACTGTGCGTCTTCGAACTCTTCATGATTATCGATCTCGTCTTGTGATAGTAGCAGAGGTGCTATCTGTCGGTTAGAGACTGTACATTCTCCTCCATCTGAGAGCCGTTTTGGCGTCCTGGGCGATATATATCGTCTATCGCTCTACTAAATGAAATATACATAAAACCTAAAAATTAGATATACGCTAGGCACTGCCTCGCTACAAGCAAACAAAGGCCAGAAGAGTCAATTGTCGATTATATTCGTACCTTAAAACAGCTAGCCAACGAATGCAATTTCCAATCTGCCACGGCGGAGCAGAATAAAAATGACCACATTCGTGATGCTTTTGTGTCAGGTATCCTAAACCAAAGAATCAGACAACGACTTTTAGAGAATTTTACTTTGACACTGGATGAGGCCCAAAATCAGGCTATATAATTAGAGACGGCAGAGAAAAATTCCACAGCTTATGTTAGCCCCAGCAGCACCGGGAAATATTCAGCACAGTTACACGCTGCCAATAAAACTGCTTTAAATGACAACGCAGTTTGTAATACGCCCTTTAAACCAAGACGACATCGCACAAAACAAACAGTGCATAAATGTCCAGCTTTTCATGCTGAGTGTCAACTTTGGTCGAAGAAAGGCCATTTTACTTCTGTATATCGGCGCTGTAAATCAACTACAAACGCTGCTATCTCTAGACATTTTGACGAAACGCAATCTTTACGTATAACTCCAAGCCTAGACAAAGCTATTGCTCCAATAATGATAAATGACGAACACAATGTAGACGCTCTTATTGATCCTGGGAGCTCTCTCACTTTCATAATTAGAAAAGTGGCACAAGACCTAAATATAAAAATAAAACCATACAAGCAAAGCGTTTCATTCGCATGTAGCAGTTACATGTCATATGCAGAAGGACTCTGTAATGCAACAATTACTATGGGGAAACGTTCGTTGGAACAATGTACCTGCAGCCAGGTACATTGTTGCAACGATCGTTGTACGTTTCACGAGTCCGTTGCCTTGACCAAGAGCGAAGTTGGTTGAAGGATACTGCAGCTGTGTAGTTGTACCCGCCACCAATGTTGCAGATCCCCTGAAGATCCTAGCTAGCTCATCGGTGGTGTTGTTCCCATGTGAATCGCTACGCCCTTTGATTCATTGGAAGAACACCACATTTGTTGACGCCAAACGCTTCAACGTTTCATGGCATTCTTATAGGAGTCCGGAGGTCATTGTATTGCCTTCCAGTGCTTTTAGGACGGCCATGCTTTCTGAGATATATATACACAGATGTTGTACTCCTTTAAATATCTTGACATGACCGCAGTGACGGTGTAGGTTATTGCAACGTAGTGTTTGTATACTCTTTGGTTATTGCAGCACATTCACATTGAAATATGTATAAAACTGTGTCTTAGTGCAAGTCATATGTTCATGTTTAGGTCTTGTTAGAATACTCCGGCTCCAGTCCCCGACCCCATCTTGGAACCGTCCATATAGATTCGGATGCCATTTACGCCAGATTGATCTTGGTCATTTTCATTTATGTAGTTGTATTTGGTACTTCGTTTCGAAGATGTGTTGTTTAGGGATTTTATCGTATGGGGCAGCTATTAGTGGTTTGTATTCCACTAATGAAGATCCGATTTTTGTAATGTGAGCACAACTAAAATTAATTCTCACTATTTAAATTATCACTTAAAGTCCGCACTTATATTTACACTTCTCTATTCACTTGTTCACTCGCAGATCACCAAACTAAAACTCAATTATACCGCAATAATGCAACTGCCCTTTTATACCTGAACGTTATTTCATAGAGAGTTCGTAACGTTTCCCGAAAATTCTAAACCACTCTGGAATTTTCCTACTAGTTCCACTCAATGTCAAAAGGTCAAGAGTGCATCTCAATTTAGGCAATCGTAACCCTGTATGACTTCCTCTACTCGACAATAGATGGCGCCCGCGGGTTAGACTTTTGTAACAATAATATTACGCGTTTAGATCCCATTCCCATTTTACATCCCCTTCCTTTCTTCTTTACCAATCTATGTAAACCACCTTTAATGAACAGTGGCCGTAATAACTCCTGTTTTTAGATTTATTATTTAACATGAAACTATATGGTTTTCTCACTAGAAGGATTTAATACGTTTGGTTACTAATGTGATATGAACCAATAAATGTATTTGCCTCTATAACGCAAATGAATGATTAGCTGATCTTGTATAAATCTAACTTACCAACACATCACTTTTATAGTTTGTCGATCCGTCTCTTTTATTTCACCCCAAAATAAACTTACGTTATTTTTTAAAGCGTCAGGCGTAAATATCCGCAGACGGAAACTGTCTGGCAATATTGATATTATCTTTTTAATGATGTTGTATATTAAGTACATACAAAAATTTCAGCTCTCAGTATTTAAGAAAGTTAGCACCTGGTACCTGAAAATTGGCAGCCGCGCGGCCTAAGCTAGTAGGTAATACCTACTAGGTATGCATACATTCAGAGTCTCTACCAACACTACTCAATACGCCACATTTTGTTACTCGTAAATAAGCAAGATCTGACGGGTCTGGGATCTTAGTTTATTACGGACGTTAAATTTATGTCTGGAATATTTGTCATAAATTAATTTTTAAGTAGGTATATAATATTATGTAAAATTTTATTTTATGCTAGCGTGAATGCATTTTTTTCTTGATTAATTTTTTAACTACGCTTGGGTTCCTGACTTTAATATATCAAGAAACTGAAAGTGTGGTTAATTTGTATTATTTATAATATAAAAGCAATATAAAGTCTACTAGCACGCGTTGCTGTGGCTAAGTAATTTTGCAATAAAAAAAAATGTTACTATAAACTGAGAATAAAAATATCCTATCTCTCAAGTTGGACCAAACTGCACAGTGTCCAAAATTTCTTTAAAATCGGTTCATTGGTTTAGGAGTTCATCCCAAACACACAACGAGTCTATTATGTACAAAAGTATTATTTAGATTGACAACTCCAACTTCATTGCCATCAATTTGACGTTTTCCAGGCACTGATGCCAACTTGGGGGGTTTCTCCCTAAATTTAGGGAGAAAAAATCTATACAGGGGGTTTTTTAAATTAAAAATAAATAATGGGATGGGGATAAAATTTTAATTGTTTTTTTTTAATTGCACTACTCTCCGTACTCCATACTTGTATTCAATAAAAGTTTATAAAAAAATTTGAATTGATCAAATGATACTACTGTCATTGATGGTTACTAGATGGTGCTGATACATATGTCTATATACTAGTCGTCACAGCTGACAGCTAAATTTATAAATGATCAAGATGGACAAAGTTAAATCCAAAATGTATATTCCTTCAACATAGAATCACCAAGCGCCATCGAATAACGAACAAAATCTTCTTCAATAATACTCAGAAGAATATTTTATTTGGTTAGATCATTTCGAATGCAAGTTACTTGTAAATTTGGTACTGAAAAAAAATATGAGAGGTGTCAAGGGACACCCGGATGGAACGATTTATTTCTTTTACTATAGCAAAAAGAGTCGTTACAACTTTTGGTCTTAATTTTTTCCGTCTAGCCCCCTTTCGCAACGCGCCCTATGGAACTTCGTTCCAATAAATACATATGTCATTTAAGTTTTTGACGTGACAACGTCTTATAAATTGGTTTGCCGGGTGACACTTCAAGAAACTGCGTTACGCTCCGCTCACGTTATGCGCTCACAATGAGAGCGAGTGAGAGGCACGCGTCCCTTCCACTCGGGCATGGTTATTATTTTACCACTCAAAGTCGTTGTCACGTAAAACTTTCGCCCGTATACCGACTTTACAGGCAACCAATTTTTTTTTTATAGTTTTCCTGAGTTACATTTTTTAGGGAGTTTTCTAGTAATTGTGGCATTTTTAGGGGTATTTTACTTTAGTTTAGGGGTAAATAGTTTTTGGAGTTGGCAGCACTGTTCCAAGGTAGTTGAGTTTGAATTTTAAAAATTGGTACGGTACTGTCTTATAAAAATTTCAAACTCAGCACCTATAAAAAATAATATCTGTCTGTATTCAGTACATGCTATGCTAAGTGCAGCAATTTTTGAAGAGGTTATGTAAACCAATTGTTTATGCAAAATGGAAAATAATGACATAAGTTGTGAGCCAATGGATATTGATCTCAGTAGTCAATCAGTGAAAGTAATGGATATTTCCGATATAGAAACTTATGATGATACTACACGGAGCCCTTTAAGAAGTGATGTTTCGCGTTTGTCCAATCAACATTATCGCTGCAAATCAAGCTCGGGCAAAGAATCAATTGTCAAGATATTTCATATAAATATACAGAGGCCACCGAGGAATTTAAAAAACAATTTTCTCAAAATAATAGCAGTTGTAGTCACTATTTTAATTTCATTAATCACTTATCATGTGCATAGTGTGAAGTGTTGTGATCGACTGAACTTAGACCTCATAAGGGAGACTCTTTCAACTAGATTGTATGGACAGAAATCAGCAGTTAATCTTATAATGAAGACATTAGAGACAAAGGCAAACAGTAAAATATTGTTTTTCTGTGGTGGGACAGGTGTGGGTAAAACTTTAACTTCTTCACTGTTATTAGAGACTGTGGGTCCTGGATCAAATGTTTACCATTATATGATGCCTACTTTTAGAAATACTTTTTCTACAGATTTGATGTTTGGCCTTATAATGTGTAGAATGTCTTTAATTATTGTGGATGACTTAACAATAAACGACATGGATGTAAAGGAACAAATAAAAACTGTAATTGACAAAAGTGCAAGTCTGGGTAAAGAAATTATTTTGATACTAATCTTTAATTGTAATGAGAGCCATGAAAATTTCGAAAAGAGATGTGATAAGTCATTAAACAGTAAACTTGTTGACAACTTTTCTGAGGTAGAAGCACTGAAGAGTTACATACAATTTGAACCTCTTTCAGAGATACATTTAAAACAGTGTATAAAACATGAATTGGGACATAGAAAATTAAATTACTTAGAGTTTAGTAATGTGCTCAAAAGTTTTAATGTGTCTGTTGATGGTTGTAAAGGTGTTCACTCAAAAATGAAATATCTCATCCCTATGTAAGGTATGTGTTCCTGAAATTGTAGGCTTTGGTAGTTATTGATAATTGTAAATTATATGACATTAGTGTAAATGTAATTAAGTAGATAATTAGTAACGTAAATATTTGGTTTTGTGTTAATTTGTTGTTATTACACAAAAGGTAGTGTTGTAAAAAAATATTGTATTATTGTAGATCAAAAGAACTTTATTTTAGAGAATTTTACATGATAATCGGCAATGCAGAGGTCCAAGAAACTATGTTGAATACAATTACTGACAATTCTTTAATACATCTACACTTCCACATTTGAAAATTATTCTACTACAAACTTAGCCTTGTTGACAAAAAGAGCAAATCCTAAATGAAGTTAGTGGGGCATACAAGTATAAAATACTTTGGTATGCTCTTTAAACATAAGTTATTTTAACCTAGTCAAGGGTGCAATTTTGGTATTTCTCACTAAACACATTGTTGATATCCTCTTAGTAACACCCTAATATTTATTTCAATTTCATGCTTATAAAGCCTCACAAATATTTGTTTGGCTAGAAAACATTTAACACAATACTAGCTGAATAATTAATATTAAACTCTATTGATGATTATCAGCAATTTTACTACACAAGTAATTTTTAATTCAAAATTATGACACAAAAGTTATTTTTATTCTAATATATTTTTAAAAATGTACCCATATTGCAATGCACCCATATTATGTATATAATGTTATCCCCATGAAACCATTTAGAACAGTTAGCTCAGTCACAGTCAACTCAACATGTAAATACAGAACATTGTTGGAAATGGCAACATGGAGTGTAATAATTTAAGTACATTTGTTACATAAAACAATTTATTTATAGTTATATATAAATAGGTATTGTAAATGTAATAATAAAAAGCAGCCAATAGAAAGAGTTAAATGTCATTTTAAAAGTCCCCTCCCCTCCCTAAATATGAAAGCCAGTGAGATAAATGCATGCATATAATACAGATAAATGTGCATCATAACAATTTGTGGAGAGCAGATAACGTTAATGTAGTATTAAAAGAACTCAGTTGAAGCTGATAGTAGCTATGAGTGGGTATCCCTTTAATTTTAGTTATATTTGGAACACTATTGAGGGAAGACTAAATATTATTACCTAAAATATCCTTGTCCTTGCAAAAGTATTCTGGAAGATATAAACATGTAACATTTGTGCATTTCACACTGCATTACGTATATTTTAGGTTTTATCCTTCAATAAATTGTTAAATTTGAGTTTAGCAAACAAATGTTTTATTCAAAATCAAAGTAAAAGTATTGTTGATCTGTAGTTTTCAAATTTAGAGTATTTAATACTAGATTTAAATTTGAAGGGATTCCAGTAGACCCAATGCAAACTTTCAGCTAATTATACAGTATATAAATTGATAAACAAAGTGACACTAAACTTATGTTAGCGGTTAGACTACTATATAACAACAAAAAATAAAATTCAAAAAACTATAACTCATATAAAAACTTAATATTAGACCAACATACGGAGTGATGTTCATACTGAGTTTAGAAACCTAACAAGTTGTGTTATGTCTATATGTATGCTATTGGTCAATGACAGATCAGCACAACAGATGTTTCTATATCTATCTATGCTTCTTGGAGTCCAGTAACTCAGCAAGCAAGTTCTAGTTCTTTCAGTATTACTGGAAAGCAACTAGTTTCATACAAGTAAAATATCAAATAAATTCAACATGATCTATACAACAAACCCTCATTAAATATTTGCAGGGAAAATATTTTGTATTCAGCTAATGACAAAGATGACACTTTATAACATGCAGTGTGCAAATCAATATCTATGTACACAATGTAAGTTTATGTACCTATGTTTGTATATATAGTATTATATATACTCATATATTTTCAAAATTAATTTAAAATGTTGATTAAATACTAAATATGCGTAGATAACAATAAAGACTAGAATACATTTTTAGTTTTTACAGTTATTGGCACTAATTTATTATAATGGCACAATAATGTACTCTGTATACAGTAAAAGTACCACAATGATTAGTTGATTAAAAATTCTAGGTAGGTAGTCATTTCTTTTATTATGCATTTTAATATTACAATTCCAACTCCCAAGATGTTTATAAATTAGGTTTTGCTAACTATACTAAAATATATTACAAAATTGTAAAAAACATGGTTAAATGTCATTTATATCTAACTATATTTATAGGAAATACTGAATTTACTGCAGACTTACAGTTATAGATCCAATAGTTAAAGCACATCTCTTAAGTGAAACTGTGCAAAAAACACTTTACCTCATTACATTAATATCACTATCGACAAAGCTCCTCTTAGTTAATACAAATACCAACATGCAGACCATTCTCTTGCACAGTTATCACTTTAAAATTCTAAGCCATATATCAAGTATAATTTGATTTGACAGTCAGGTACAGGTACAGAACCAATATTGCAAACAATCAGTCCAGCTTAATGAAACAGTAAGCAATCAAAGGAAATATTGTATCACACACTAAGGGCTTGATAAGAAAAGCAAAAAGCAGAATAATGTTACTAATGTTAAAATCTAAAATTGACCAAATTGATATAATCCACTTAAAATATAGCATAAGTACACTGATCCTGCACTAGTTATTACATAAATAGGATTTATGTAGATGAAGAAAACCTAACTCAATATAATCTACAAATAGATGAAAGAGATAAATTTATTAAACTACTAAAGACTGACAATGTTTGATAATAATCTCTAAGTGTATAGTGCCAATAACTGCATATTTTATTAGTTACTTAAATCTTACTAACTAGGTATTTGATAACAAATAGAACACCATTTTTAAGCACGACAAAACATTCATAGTTAAAAATGTAGAGAGACTTATTGAGAAATGTGCTAATAATTCTAAATCTTGAAAATGTTTGCTGATTCCACTTATTATATTAGATTCATTAGTTTCAGATCTGTGGGTACATGAGATTTCCATTAATTTGTTTTTAAGCAACTTTGCCTTGATTTTCGTTGACATGTCTTCGATTTTGTCAGAGATCAGAATTTTGTACACTCTACTATAAACTAGCACAAAGCATTGAATGTAACGGTATCACATTATAGTCACATTGTCAATTTTGTCAAGTGACTTTACCGGACAAGAATTCACTTCAAATTGCCTATACTGGTGTAGATAACATTTACCTATGCATAATTAACTTAAGTTTTGGGATTACAAAGAATCTAATAAAATTCGTGTAAGTTTTATAGCAGAATGGGATAATAAATTTTATATTGCACGACTCAGAGGATCTATAGTATCTTTGACGAAGTTAATACTTTTAAACGTTATAAGAGCCGCAATAGCATCGCCATTGTAGTCATACTGATTTGTGAGACTTATCCTCTGTCGCACGCAAGGGTCGTAATAAGGGACTAGTTAGGAGCGATGGAAATGTATTGCCGTCCACTTGTTGTGGCGTTTGTGCCAAATACGTGTCTCTTGTGACTGGTGCGTGGCTCGTCGTCCCTCGGCATCCACACTTTGCGTTACGCATACATAAGCTATAACGGCTACATCGTCTCCAAGAAGATGCACTCTAGGATTAAGAATCGTCGTATTGGTTTTTACGTGAGTTGGAGTGTTATAAATGAAGAATTTATGAAATTCAACCCCTTCCACTAAATTCCCTAGTGCATCAGGGTCAAATGATGTTACATTCGGATCACATAACTTAGAATAAGTTTCACAGTCACCGTTATTAATAGCGTCTATGAGGACTTCGGTGAGCTTTATTACTTCTGCTCGGCGTAAAGAGGCGTTACTGTCTCCTCGTGCCTTGCCGAAAGAGTCTGCTTTTGTTAAAGCTTCTTCGTCATGTTCTTTCGATATTACAGTACATGCTCTATCAACTCCCTTCTTATCTTTATCCAGATCATCATCCTCCAACGTTGTACTACTATCAGTTGACTCTTTCACTTGCGACCCATCTCCTTTCTTATTTACCATAGATTTTCCAGAAAAGTTGCGAGTGGCAAGCATAGTAGTCAAAATTGCACCTTTCAATTTGCGTCGTGCATTGAATTTCTTCAAGCAGTCTACGGTCTCTTGCCTGTGCATTACAGAAGCAACACGTTCCCGGTGGCATATCCATGGGTGTTTCAAAGCCTCAGAAGCTGTGATTCTCTTGCTTGGATTTACGGTTAACATTTGATTAATTAGACTTTTAGCTTCGGGCGTTACTGTATCCCATTCTGGAGATGGATAATCATAAGCGCCGGCTTTAATTTGTCCATAAAGACGATGTTGATCTTCATCCCAAAATGGAGGATATCCAACCAGCAAAATATATAGAATTACACCGCACGCCCAAATATCGACGGGTTTGCCATATGGTTCCTTTTTAAGTACTTCAGGTGATAAGTAACCTGGAGTACCAGCAAAACCAAACCATGCTTGTTGATCGCCTTGTACTTCAATAGCTAATCCGAAGTCAGCCAGTTTGACTGCAGCTCCCTTGGCTTTGCTGGCTAATAACAAATTTTCTGGTTTCAAGTCTCTATGTACCACTCCATTGTGATGACAGTGATGAACAGATTCAAGAATTTGTTGTATACAGTGAGATGCATCAGCTTCGGAGTAAAATTCTCTGGCTACAATGTCTTCAAACAATTCACCACCCGTAACTAAATCGAATACAAGGTAGTGAAAATGTTCCTCTTGAATAGAATCGTGGAGTCTTACGATATTAGGATGTTGGAGCTTACGGCAAATTCGCGCTTCTCTTTCCAACTTCTGAAAGTCTCTAGCTGAGAGCTTTTTGGTGTTAATTATTTTAGCCGCAAATTCATAACCAGTAGACTTTTGCACAGCCCGACGAACAATTGAGAATGCTCCTTTTCCCAGTTCTTCTTTAAGATCATAGTTATCGGAAAATCGAGTACTGACACCATCACGATTTGGATTGGCCATTTTAAAACAGATCTATTTACTTCAGAGATTTATTGGTAACTTACTGGGTAAACTTTGAGCACAAATTCTTCAATATTTTAAGTATGTAACTGTAACAAAAAAGAAAATCCTTTAAATAATTCTTTGTTTAATAATCGCATAGGTACATTGTTTCTAATATTTAAAACCTGCTGATTTGCTGTCTGTATTATTTTTTAAATAAGAAATGACAACAAATTATTACAGAAATTAAATAGTAATATTATTTACGTGCAAAGATGTAGTCACGGGCTATCAACTATTAGCCTGGTAATAATATAAATCCCAAGTCTGTAATGTAAAACATTTTAATAAATTTTAGTAACTTGCTTCTTTTATCCCAGTGGCGATAATAAAAACTATATTATATAGTTCAGTTTTACTATTTATTGACATAAAAGAATATATTATACGGGCTATTTCTATTTTCAGTTATATCTTACTGTTCCTATTCCACTCACGAAATGGTCAGAAAATAGATATTGTCAAGGAGCGAATGAATTTATCCGAATGAAAAACGTCGACACTATTTTAGTCACTCAAGCTAAATTGAAGTTCTGCATGCTTAATATAAAACGCGTAGATGCCTAGACAATAGTAATCGTAGTCACAAACATAGACTTCTAATATTAACACTACGGCACCGGGATGACATTTAGTCAGCGGAAAATAATCGATACACCATTGTCTTAACACTTTCACCAAATCCCGAGGACATTATAGTCTGCGTATTTAAATGTATGTTATTTTTATCACAGTATAAACGCAAATAACGAACCGCAAGTAGTTTAAAAATATCACTGATATGAAATTTTGTACTAATAAAATTATCGTTACGCGCAACTCGGGATGATATTCTTAGCATTACTATATGGTTCTGATGGCCCGCAATATATTTCTATTGCTACAAATTAGGCCCAATTTCGGATCGCAGTTATAAATGATTACGAAATGTATTTAAAAATAATGTATGTACCTATTATGTGCCCATTTTACACGATATTGAACAAGATGATGATCAAAAAACGAAGGGCCTGGCCCTACACCACACTCTCCTTCTGCTCCGGACACGAGCTTCGGGGTCAAATTCATAGACATTTAGTGTTGCCCGTGTAGTAATTTTAAAATATTCCATTACTAAAATACACGAAAACGCTCTAGTTATAATAAAAAACTTTAGCGTACATAGCTATGACTTTAAGAAACACTGTAGACATCAATATCCCTGAAAATGGCTTGCGGTTTTACCTTAACGAAGTATTTTCCTTTTTAAGATTTTTACAGCTGTAAACCCTGTCTGTTGTACGCAAAATCGATACACTAGCGCAACGCTAAACCAAAGAGAATTGATGAAACTGTAGTGTGCGCCATCTTGTGGAATGTGATGTAAAAATATTATTCGTTCGGGAATAACTTGGCCATTTATCATAATAAACTGATTAATATTTACATTCGCTCACAATTTAGTTTGTTGATTAAGTTAAAACCTTTACCTTTACCGGCACGTGTTTGAAACTAACCAATCTACTAAAACTAAACCAATAAAATAAAAGCAATTTGTTTATAAACTTGTATTTTATAAAAGAATTGTAAGTACATGTTTGTTTAAATTTTGTATAAAGAAATGTAATAATAATTCACATTTCGCTTGCGCTGCGTTACAGGTGTTGCTCAATACAAGCTGAATCTGAGACGGCTGACTTGCGTTCAATTGGTCGCGGGTTCGAACTTATAATATCACTCAATCCGTTTACTTTTTATTTTAATGGGTTAGGAATGAAAATGTTTAGTTCTCCTGTTTAAAGATAAATGTTTACAATCACTTTGATCTTCCTTGTTTCTTAAAGCTTTCTAATATTTGATACTTCACTATGTTGAAATTGGCATCTTACTAGTCGTAATTATTTTGTCAATCGGTTTAATAGGTATTTCCATCCGTCTCCTCTTAAATACGTACCTCTCGTGTGTATCTATGTATACTGGAATGAAATTTGCAAAGGTAAAATATTCTCTATTTTGGATAATTCCTTACCTTAGAAAACCTAGTAAAATACAAAAAAATACCGTATAAGTTCTACTTTTTGTCCATGTCAAGTGAAATGTTGAGGCTGGTTACTCCCTGCTTAAGGTTGAAAGGAGGGAGGCGGGTTTCATCTTAAATATTGCGTCTCATAGTGAATCTGCCTCGGTTGAGCTTATTAAAATCAATAACAGTATTTGGCATTAATGAATAGGGAGACACAATATTACAGAGATGGTTCTATTTTTAACATACTTCCTACTGGAAGAATATAGGTCACCTAAACTGTTTGACGTATGTGAAACGAGGTTGTATCCTCATTCTCTTCGCCTCTCATTTTCGCTAACCTGGAAAAGTGCTGATTACACTTTGGTGATGGCAGTACGCCTGGCCACTGTGGGAGTCTCCCAGGAGGTTTGACGGATCTAGGGATTGGACCTGCTGGTGGCTTTGTAGAAGACAGAGGTCTTTATAAGAGGCAAGTCCAGTTCGCGTGTCGGTAACTTTTTGCCGGGATGGTCCGGTCGATGACGTATAGTGCACCGGTGTGGACGTTGTTGTTCCGAACTATTCTTAATATGTCACATTTGTCTCAGAAAGAAAGGGCCATGACGATCAGGTCTCTTCTCTTCTCTTTCTAGGCCTACACTACGTAATATAAATACTTAGATGGAAATCATAATGTATTCGTAATAAATATCATAATTATTTCGAATAATATAGAATGGATGTTAGGAAATATTACACATTGAGTCTTCGGTAATAAGAGAACTGTAAAATTTTAATAGCATGTATCTTACAAAGGAGGATCTTATATATTTTTAATGGCCTTTTGGTCTAGTGGTTAGTGTCAATGACTGCTAAACCAGAGGTCATGGGTTCGTTTGCCACCCAAGACAAATAATTGTGTGATGAGCATGATAATTTGTTGTGTCTGGGAGTAATTTATCTATAACTAGCAACCCGCCCCGGCTTCGCACGGGTACAAATTATACACCTAAACCTTCCTCACGAATCACTCTGTCTATTAGTGAAAACAGCATGAAAATCCGTTCAGTAGTTTATCAGTTTATCGCTAATAGACAGACAGACAGACGCGGCGGGGGACTTTGTTTTATAATATGTAGTGAAGATTTTTAAAATATGATTTTCTTTCATCATTAGCTCAGCTACATGATATGATGATGATTCTAAACGCAAAAACCTCATAAAGTAATGAAAAGTAAACAGAAACACTATTCGTTCCTACAATTTTCGAGGGTTTCTCTCAATTTTATCAGGATCCCATCATCGGATCCTGCTTTCCTTGACATGGGACCACCCTTGAGGTACCCTATCTAACAAAAAATAATAATCAAAATCGGTTCGGCCCGCCAGCCGCTCTGCCCCCGCTTTTTAAATCTCTGATATCTTCTAAGATATTCATTTTTATTATATGCTGTAAAGGGCAATTTTGATCTACATGAAATGCCCAACGTATCTAATGTATTTAATTGGATAACGAATAATACTGTATTGTTTAAAATAGTTTGATAAATAACCCATAATTTTTCTGTAATATGTAAAAGATAAAAATTGTTACTGTGGGTTATCCTTAGGAGATAAACATATACCATCGCGGACTTTTTATTGATCTTTTCAAGATATACAATTCCGTAGTATATTAATTTGATCTATCTCGCAAGGTTTAGCCAGCGTTTGCAATGTAAGCGCACAAAAATATGTTTGTTATGACATGACATTATAAATCTTTGAATTTCTCGACTTTTCTCTACAATAATATGCATGTATACTACATATAAACCTTCCTCTTGAATCACTCTATCAATTGGTGAAAACCGCATGAAAATTCGTTCAGGAGTTTTTCCGTTTATCGCGAACAGACAGACAGACGCGGCGGGCGACTTTGTTTTATAATACGTAGTGATATCAGCAGTCTGGTTACCATAGTACAGGCTCTGCTTAGTTTGCTCAGACGGTCGTGTGTGAGATGTGTGAAGTTATTATTATTATATAATCTTTCGAAAATACTTAAAGAAATCTTTGTTTCACAGCTTGAAGCCTATTGTGCGGTTTTCAAAGGATTTGTTTCCGCATACCCTCAAATTGTGGGATGGCCTCTATTGCATGGCATTCTCAAAGATTGCAGATTACCGTCTAACTTTATTACTAGTATGGTGATAAACAAGCATGCAGCTTGTTTATCACCATACTAGTAATAAAGTGAGTATTAACTTTTTTTAGATATCATTCATGAAAATGTTCCTAAATCCTTAATTATTACAACATTTCAACTAGTATTGTAATTAGAAGTTTTAGTTGAACCATCACATGTTTGAATTTCAGCATGAAAGTAAAACTGATGAGATTCTTGTTTGCCTACATTATTGTTATAGTGCCTATGCTTGCTCGTGAATCTAATAAAATTAATCAGTCTGGTTTATATTGGTTACAAACTGGACCTAATTTCTAAAATTTCAATCTATACATATAAGTAAACATAAGTGCCTAGAATTCGGATCTGATTGTCTCGTCGGTAACTTAATTACGCCTGGTCCTGTGATATCATGGTTTATATACCTAATTGTTACTTTAATCTAAACATATTAATAAATGAAAGCTGAAGAGTTTTTTTCATGTTTATTAATTAAGCATGCATATTTTTATAAGTAGTCGTATTCTTTGTGTCTCTAATAGCCTAATCTTCTTGGGAAATTCAGCTCATTCTTTCTTCTTCTTGAGGAACGTTATAGGCTATTAACAAGACTCTTAGGAGCTTAGCAGTGACTATAAACGCAGCAGGTGAAATTGCGGGGAACGTCTACGGGCCCCATACTATATTTCTTGATATTGACCATATTTAGATCTGTGTATTTAGCGGATGTAAGTTTGGTTGGACTTAGTAACAAAAAGAGTATTGACTTTATTCGTTAGTTAGATATTATACACATTGCTTTGGCGTTAAATTATTGCTTCGGACACTGGTGGAAGTTCTATGTAATTTAGGAACGAAAAATTTACCGTTATAAAATTCTGACTTGTGCTTAATAATGTCTATGTTTAAAATAAATTACTGGATGCTACTCTGTGACCCTACAATCCCTTTCAATGGTTTTTGTATGAACTTACAAAAAGGATGGATAAGAATCTCAAAATTAGTTTTGGGTACAAGTTTATTTTATATTGTTATCACCCACGAACGGTGTACACCAATTGTTTGATACCGGTCTGTGATGATGCGGTGGGATGAAAGACCCCTTGTGAACGGGCTAACTTCACGAGTTGATTTACAAAAATCAAAACTGGTTCGCATCTTGCGCAAGTGCAGGGGGAACAAACAAGGGCTTTCGGAACGGGCCCTTCCAAAATTCGCCGGTGCACAATGCACCCTCCGTACCATCCCCACGCAAGCACTCTTATTATTACGCGACTCCGGTTCCTGTCCCCATATTGTTCATATTATTTGGGTATTCGCTAGACGCGTTACCAAGTTTTCGTATCTCCGCGCCGTTATTTTAAAAACTTTCAAAGAAATTTATACCGTGTCAGTAGCAATTCTATAAGTTTTTGTTTACCGTGTGACACACTTAATGAAGTGTAAGGCCGATGTAATTCTAATTGACTTGAGAACAGTGCAAATTATTTTCTCGTAGGTATTCATTCGATCGGCTCAGTCTTCGATTCTGTCACCTTATATTTGCAGCGAAGGGAAGTATTAAGGTTTCGAACGTTGCGGTCGTCTCAAGTTGCTTTTCTCATGAGTGGACGTGCGTGTAAAATAATAACTTGTGAATAATATGTGTGGTAGGAGCGTCGGATGCACGGCGTGCCGCATGCAGCGCCCGTACGGCTTTGTATTGTACGAGTATCGATCGTGGACTACTTAGCTATCCGTGAAATGCGTTCTGTGTATTCGGTGATCGGTTCAAATTGGCGGGAGTCGGGTCACGCGCTAATCTGTATGTGGCGTACATGGTAAGTTCATAAGCTTCATAAAGTTCGCAATTTATTATATGTCCTATACTTTTATGACTGCTTCTATCTAGATATGTTATATATATTTTTACAATTAAAGATAATATTTTTTGCTAAGAACAGTAACCACGAAAGTGCTTAGTAATAACTATGCACTATTCTCGTATTTCTAGTTTATTTCTCTTTCATCAGTTGAAAGCTGGGGGTATGTAGACGTTGAAAGGCACAAGGTACTATGGACCGTTTTCAGTCAATTTGAATAATATACATCGTTAAAATCGGCTAATCTAATTTATTCCAAATTCCAAAATGACTGAAAATGTTCGTTAATACGTTTTATATCTCCAGAGTTAATGTTTAGTATTGGTATTAAGAAAAAGAAAATCAATTCGAAGAGGTCAATGACCCCGTAACTCTCGTAAAAAGAAAAGCTTACGAATCTCTACATCTACTTTTTATTTTAGTTAAGGGCATGGTTTCCCCTTCATATTTACTTGAAAATGTTCTTAATTGGATCGATTGATGAACTTACTAACACCAATTTATCATGCGTGAGAAGTTTGTTTAAATAGCAAAAATGCGTCATTTACGGTCATTTTTTAATTTGTTAAAGAGTTCATCTACAAAGTACTTGTTACCATAAAAACCACGGTACTCAGTTTTCTGACATAGATGCAAATTGTTGTGTTGAATACACTAGTACAAGCACAATTATTGTATTACTAGTTCAAGAATTAGGATATTCTTATATTTTTTGTCATTAGATATTAGATATATTATATTGCTAGGTATTAATCAGAAAATGTTTTAGGTTTTTATTTATTTTATTCGGTAATAAAAATATAACTCGGCCAACCATCTACGGATAGATATATAGAGTTTACTATCTTATCCATATAGGTATCCTATAGGCCGTGATGTACAGCGCGATAAAGATGATATTTTGTGCTCTGTGGTTTCACCATTGTACTCCAATTCCATGCACCTTTGGATTTTATTGTATGTTATGTACATATACATAAGTTATGTATGTACATCCCATACAATTTAAGCGTGACGTGAATTAGTGATTTGTTTTTTGTTATATGTATGAATTAAACTACGTCGTTATTGGTAACATCGTGTTGAACGGTTGTTACGCGACACGCGTAGAAATACCTTAGCCACAGTTAATTTGTTAAAAAATATATACGTATATATTTAGTATTAGTGTAATAGTCTTTTGAAAATAAGCTTTAATAATACTTTACCTACCTAATTATTATGCCTTTTTTTGAAGTGTTTTAGTTTTTAATCTTAAGGCAACAATAAACAACCAGAAAATTTACATAAATTAGATTCAATCGATAAGTGGCATTAAAATGAATTAAAATTTTTATATTTGAACTTTCCGCGTAAATTAATGAAAACGTTAGACCGCCATGTTGCTGCAACGTTATAGGGACAGTAAAGGCGTAAATTACTGCTATTTAAAAAGCCAAATTAAAAAAGAGATTCTATGCTTATGATTGGTGATGGAGATACGATAATATATCCTACATGTTAACACATTCCGTACAAAATTCGGGAATTATCCCAAAAAAAAATTCTTTCATGAAAGACCTTATTCTGGTTAGATTTTTACTTTTTGCCTTCACAAAAAACCTTTGTCCATTGTAATATTTAGACGAAAATTCACAATTTACTTAGTGTTATACTGACGTGGTGATGAGATGTCATGGCAGCTTGCGTTTTACGTATTTGTAGTACAGATAAAAAAGTGAAAGCTTTTACATTATTATTAAATTTAATTTCTAAGTTTATGCGACCCCGCTGTGTTTTGTCCCCCGCACCCCCTGCCAGTGAGAGACGCACGCGCGGAACACAGCGCCGCCGTTTCGGGCCTGCTTTTACTAGGGTGCTGGATAATCCTCTCCGTCGCCCCTTGGCAAGCGCTCATGGAGGCCCGAGATCGACTTGTTCGCTCCGGCGCCTGGTCCGTCTTCTGCGGGACGGGAGAGTAGGTACTAGTTCTCTGCCGCCATAATTGACAGTTCTCAGCTCCTGCTCCTGCGCCTCTCTGCGCCACTGATAGAAAGAAATTTAGATGAGCTTCTCTGTATATTCGATTGATTTTCAATCGAATAAATTTAAAATATCCTTAACCCAAATGGTCTTAGGGACGGTTATTGGACAGACTGCATCCGGCGCCGCGGCGTCCCGAGACCTGTACTGATTGATTTTCATCATTTCGATCCCTAAAAATTACGGCCACCGTAGTGATAATTGTCGTCCTGCCTATGCTCTGAAAAAATAGAATGTGGGTAAGGGCAGACTCGATCGAACTGTATGTGTATGTAACTGTGCGAATTAATTTTACTTTATGAAGCAAGTCTGCTGGACTGTCCTACAGAAACTGTAGTTAACCAGCACTACTAGCGTAGTCTTAAATTTCTGCATTTGAATAGAAAGGGAGAATGGGGCATCGGTTTGGTAAGGCACGAATGACCCCACCGGTGTTTCAAACCAAAATAGTTTCAAAAGAATTCAAAGCTGTAATTAATTGACTTAGCCCCGGAAATTCATCAGCAAATATATAAACTTCTTAAGGAAATATACAAACATTCTAAAAATACTAATTATTTTTAATATCTATCAATAGAATACGGCTTTAGGTAATTTTAGTTAATTATTAAGTTAAAGTTTCGAAATAAAAAAGGATAAACAACAGTAAAAACAATATTTATTTTATTTTACGTGGGAGAGCCATGCTTCGGCACGTATGGGCCGGCTCGACTCCACTCGATATCACGGCCTCACAGAAAACCGGCAGTAAAGCAATGCTTGCATTCCATTTCGCCGCGTGAGTGAGGTTACCGGAGGCCCTAACTCTTACCTCCCCTATTCCCGTCCTTCCCCTTCCCCCCTCTCCCCTCTTCCCACTCCTCCCCTTCCCCCTCTTCCCACTCTTCCCCCCTCCCCCTCTTCCCACTCTTCCCTCCCTCCCCCTCTTCTCCTACTCCCACCTTAAAGGGCGGCAACGCACTTGTGACTCTTGAGTTACAGGTGCCCATGGGCGGCGGTAGTCATTTACCATCAGATGACCGGTCTGCTCGTTTGACCCCTATATCATAAAAAACAATTTAAAAAAATAAGAAGAAAGAAAGAAGGATTGGTCCTCCCTCTCTTTCCGGCGCTGCCTGAAGAACCGCTTGGTAACGATTATGCCTAGACTGTGTCTTCACGACGTATTGCGATATCGCATACCATTCTTGTTTGATTCTGGAGACTAGTAAAAGGGATAGTTTTGGTTAGAATTCTGCTTTTTAGTTCGTCCCATAAGTGCTGGATCGAATTATGGTAATGTTACAATATGATAATTATTACGAATTTTAAGTTGATTGGTTACGAAATTTACATTAAAACCGTGGTCTTAACACCAGGATAGCTGATATCGGCATAAGTACTCAGGACGAACGAGGGATTGTGCAACCGCAATTTCTGCGGTTGTTGTTTAAAGTTCTGCACGTCCGCAATGAAAGCACAGATGCAAAAAATTTGAATACTCATGAACAGGTTTTTCGACAATAATGCTTAATTTTTAACTGACTTTGTAATTTTTCGGTAAAGTAGCATCACCACATGGATTTTCAGGGTCTTGTGACCAATAAGTTCCCAATACTTCCAATCTAGGACTACCAATATTCTTTTTTAATCATTCACAGATCCGGTCCCAATCTGTGTTAATAGCAATACGCTTAACAAATTATTTAATGTGGCTTTAATCTGCATAAGGATTGCAGATTGTATTGTAGGATGAAATGAGTTTTTTAGAGCTAGATTTTGTAGACATTGCAAATTGTACTAATTAAGATAAAACAAAAAGATAGGTATAGATACCTATTATTCATTGACGCGTATTCGTTGTCGATGACGGCCAAACAGGTAATTACAGAACTATTCGCTTCTGCGACTACCTATTTGGCCGTCATCGTTAAGGAAAATCTACCGACATCAACTACATATGTGTCATTATATTTATTAAATAATAATATTAAATGATGAGACGCAAATTGTGCGGAAGCCACGTGAATCGTACGCTTTGAATGTCTACCACCGATGTCGTAACCATCTAGTAAGAAGAAGAAGTCTATGCAAGCCTTAGGGACGGGATGATGTTCGCAACGTATTAAGGATTATATTGATAATCCCTATTCTCAATTGTTCACATTTAATATTTTTAGTGCATCGATGCACGCTTATTTGTATTCACATTAAACAAATATATGTACCTATTCTAGATGTTAAACACAGCATATACGACCAGCATATCTCTCTTGTCACAGAGATATGGAATGACACACAGTTGCGGGACGAAGCTGTTCAATATAAATGCTAATTTACAATCTCTCATCAGATTTGTAGCAAGCAACATTTTATCAAAATTTTCAACATAGGGAAAGCCTTATGTTAAATACATATTAAGTATTAAAATAATTAGAATAGATAATATAGTTCTAATTAGATCATATTCCGTTTCTGTAATTCATGCTTGCCTTTAATATGCGTTGAAAATATTTTTGAAATTCTAGAATAGTATTGGTTACTTGATATGTATAGTTAGTTGTGTCAGTACTTGGTTGGATAGTTGTATGCATAGGGCGGTTGGTCGATATCGGACACCGCTATAGCTCCGATTACATACAATCCTATGCAATTATATAAATGCACGCACACATTTGATTACTATCAAGAAATAGAATTCTCTATCCTTATAAAGAAAGTAGAGGTTTTTCTTTCGATAAATTACAGAAATCCGTTCCGTTCGCACCCAAATGATCATAAAAGCTTTAACAATGAAGATGAGAATGTTTCTTTTTGTTACGTGATGAAACTCCAAGCACAAGAAATAAAATTAAATAAAATAAGCTAAGAGAATCGCAGACGCGCCGCTGTTTCTGTTCTGCGTGGCATTTTACCAACTGATTTTTCTTTTAATCATTATTTTTGGTCATTGGTGCATTACTTTACGTTTTAAAATTCCGGCATTAACACTAAGCATATAAATGTCATGTTTGTAACTGAATTCACACTTGTGAAAGAAATGTGTCAATAAAAAAATGATTGACATTAGGGCTACAATTTTGTGGAATCATGTAAATTGGCGTAATTTGCTTAGATTGTAGACGATGGCCGGGGAACGCGCGAACGGTACCGGCGGTATGTATTATTATCAATCAGTGTGTGTACACTGATTGATAATAATACATAATATTTTGTTACTTTCTTTGTTATTTTTATAATTCTAAATTGTTGCTCTAACAATAAGTCGCATTTGAAGGGCGCATTTAAAGCATTTATTATAGAAAATCTTAGAGATTACATATCGTAACAATCTAGACCCAGATTCTTTTATATTGAAGAACTCGTTTACGATATTGTCCCATATACAAGCCGTTCACTATATTTCAGATGAGCTGAAGGATTTATTGTCTTATTTGCTACTGTCTGTATGGTGTTTTTCACTGGGGGTTTTCACAAAAAAAACTTTACTATTATTCATGTTGAATAATATTCAACGCGAATAAATAATCGTTCAGTTTTTTTTCATCATTAGTATGGTATAATTTCAAAGGAATGTTTTTTACATTTCCCCTATTAGCTATCAAGGTATTAAAATATATTAAGAGATTGTAATGAAACCTAGTAATACGAGGTGACAAAACGAGTTACCGACGTTCGCTTTTTAAATACACGATCACGATTGGATTGCGTTAATTGCGATTGCGTATCATAAAATTAAGTAGGACATATTAATCTGAGTATAATTTCTCTGTAACAGCTTCAAATGTGTCTGCAAATTTAAAGTTAGTTTGTAAAACTGAATGTGACAGGTAATATACTTAAGGGAAGAGAGCAAATTTTTCTAATAATGTGTAAAGCATCATAACCAAAATATAAAACTCCTCTATCATCATCGTAACATCAAACCATAATGCATAAAACGAAAGCTTGTAGAAAGCGAAAAGAGGTTTTATTCTAAAAAAGTGAACATACTATACGCTACTGTATTTTCTACTAAGTAAATAAAGACGCAAAACAGGGAGGGTCGTGATGAAATTCGCAGTCTCAGTCGTGCGTGCCTTATCTTACAGTGTGGAGGCTTTTACCTCAATGCCTACCCCTTCTGAATACTTGATGCTTAGATGTACGCCCATTTTTTTTAGTTTAGAATATACTGTCATATATTAACTGGAGACACATACTCTAAATCTCATTATGCAGTTCAAAAAACTAAAATTTGCATAGATTAGAAAGCGGTTTGTGAAATAAAGAGGATTCAATTTCAAATGAAATGTTAAACAAAGCTCTATGCGAAGGGACGATGACCCTAACAGGGACCTCTGAAGAGGACAAATGCGGAATTGCGTTTAATATCGGAGATTCCGTTCTCTTCACGAGATGATGTTCACGTTTAGTCTCAAAGATCGTTCGGGTTTTCGAATTGTAGGTATTTTATTATTTCACTCATTCTTCCATGGTCTCGATTGTTTTTTGCTTTAGCATGACCATGGAAGAATGAGTATAATATAAATAGGTAATGGTAAACCTAATCTTATTGAAATATCTAAGTAATTCTGAAATGAGCGCCCGGTTTATATACTCCGAAAATAACGTCTGGTCTCCTAATATTCTAAGTGAAACATATAACTTTAATTCTGCGCGTCTCCTTGGTAAACTTACATACGAGTATGTCCACAAATGTCAATACTTTACAAGCACATAATACTCCCGAAAGTCTTAACTTGTTTTATGTATATGGGTTTTGGTCGTAGACAGCGTGACGCCGCGCCGGGAGCTAACCTCTTCATTTTGCCAGGGTAGAAACCACTTTAATATAGTTACATTATCATGCGAAACACGTGCTTTTGTAGGTGTTTGAGACAGTGTCGTTAATAAAGAATAATGAGCGAGTTGATGAGCTATCTGTTTCTTTTGAAAACTAAGTCCTCAAAAAGATATAATTTAGAAATTATAAATTGTTAATATTAATTTAGAAGACTATTCTTTTTACTTATTTTTTATTTCCATGCGCTTACTAACAGAGTTATTTTTTAGCCTTTTACCGATTTTTAAATAATTGAATTGATAAAGTGAAACCTTTATTTATTTATTATTTATTTATTTATCTCTTTATCGTACACCTTTCAAGTGTCTTTAATTAAAATCCGTAGAACCTTATTGATTGCAGTCTGAAAGACTAGGAGGAGACTAGACCTAACATAAACTCGTAGTTTTTAAAATAAATAGAAATCAGGAAAACTCTGTTTATAATGTCAAAATAATAAATTTGTTTTAAGCTCATACAGTTATTTGCACGATACCTATGCCTAAAAATTAGTTTTTAAAATTTTTGTCCATGTGTCTGTCTGTTTGTTCCGAGTAATCTCCGGAACGGGTGGACGGATTTAAACGGGACTTTCAGTGGCAGATAGCTGGTATTATAAGGAGTAACTTAGGCTACTTCTATTTCTGAAAAAAAATTAGGGTTCCGCGCAAAATACATAAATATGTACACGCGTTCGGCTGTTCAGTACTGTAATTTTATTGAATGTAATTTGGGTTTGGAGCGTTGTCGAGATAAAAGGCGATCCTTATTCCTTAGCGGTGTGGAAGAAATTTTATTTGGAAACCTAGCACACTATTACTAACATACCAATCTGCAGTTATCCTATTTTCCTTTAGTACAATTGTTAACAATGGACCGGCTCAAAGACTGTAACGATCTTCGCTTTCACTAAATTTCTATATTTCTTTACTAATTTTGCAAAATAAATAATAGTTTTTCATAGTATAGTTTGAAAACGAGTGTGCAGTAATTAAATTGTAACGTATATACCATCGTCACAAACATTGTGAAACATTCATTGTGCAGATTGCCTATTGGTTTCTGGCTTGTATAAAGATATCTTACTTCCAGCAAGTGTGATGATATCAAACACAGTAGTAATCTAGCTTTCTGGACCCATACATCGAAATTTTAATAACATTTTATTACTCGAAGACGAACATCATTTCATAAATGGGATGCTTTTCATTAAGAAATTCTGAATTTCAAATTAAGTCTAGTATACAAATGTACAAGCATATACTAGACTTAAGTCGAACATACATATATAGGTATGTATGTAAAAAATCATATATTTTAATAGCAGCACCCTTACCTATCCCATTATATACGTAGTTTCAATGCAGTATAATGTTATAATATAGAGGAACCTTACAAACTAGCGTAACGTTTTGGTGGTTATATTTAATATAACATAAAATCCAGACCAATATTATTACGTAGCCGGCCATAAAAGCGAAGCAATCATACCGAGTGTATCGTTCCAAACATTTATTTCTTACCTGTACAAAAGGTATATTAAAGGTTTCAAAGAATAAGGAATGTGTTCTTAGTCAGAAGGTTCACATACTGTTTTATCCGGATCAAATTATACTTATAATATGATTAATACTGCCCTCGACAATATACCAATATAATTAAACGCCTTTGTCGAGCACAGGCACGCAAACAGCATCATATCAACTAATATTCCAATTCCTTTACCTATGCTTTCATTTTCTTCAGATATGGCTTGTTTGTAGATCTTTTCTTGTAATAAGTTCCCCCGCCCGGGGGTTGGTCGGTAGCGAGGACGCAAAGCGGCGCGGCGGCGGGGCGTAGGTCGATAAAAGTTATTTAATAACAAGGAGCACCCAGCTTTAGTAATGTAGTTTGGCACCGCGTGATCTGACTAGTTAACGTTCATAATTGTTATTATATAAACGATTTCATGTAGCTTACGTCTATTCTCCATTGAAATATGATATCAAACATTTTAGACTAACATGATAAAAATTTCTTAACTACCTACCTGCTTCTCTCTACTCTACTCTCTTCTTAGATTTTGTTTTGTTAAAACTTGTTAGTTCGAATTAAGTCCCGTACTACATTTTATTTCATCTTATACCCACCTATGTATACAATATACACATAATATAAGGTACCTACTGATTTGAATATCAAAAGTTAAAGTTAATAAAATTAAGGCTTCCCTGCTAACAGTTGGCGAAGAAAATAGAGGCAGTCTTAGCTCCTGAAGTGTAATTGAATTGGACGTTATTTACTTTATTGATGGATTTCGGATGTTTGGAAGTTTGATTATAACCAGAAAAGTATTTGGGATCAACTTTTACTAACATTTTACATTAACTCATTCAAACTTTCAGTATAGTATTCATACTATTCTGGTATAGTTGAATATTATAGCTGAAAAAAAATATTTCTGTACGTTGGTCATATAGGTAGAACAGGATGTACATGAGTAACGTACGAGAATTATTACTTTTTCCAACTTAATTTACTTGGCCCAGTAGGTTTTGCTAGAAGAAAACACTGTAATAAGTTATGCTCGCTTTTATTTTATAAAGCAGTCTTTGTTTTACGTGCATGTGTAATATTGTTTTGTAGAGGAAATTTTTATTCAACACAAACAATGTGAAATCCGCATGGAATTACATTGAAATAAAAAGGTTTTTTGTAAGTCCGCTACCGCCTAATGTAAAAATAGAGTCCTTTTCTGTATCAATCCGATTCTCTTTTCGCTGAGCTCAAAACAAAGTAAAGCACGTAATAACTGGAAACACTTTTAGGGATTCTGTTGTTCTCTTTGTCCATATAACTTAGTCTTATAGCTCGGAAATACCAAGGAAATTTTCATATTCTTACTTAACTTTTTTTCTAACACATTGCGTTTCGTATATGTACGATTTGAAGACTTTGTTTGTGTCGTCTGTTCTATTTCGCGGTTTTCCTAGACAGTGTGGTACTGTCTAGAAAAACCGCGAAATAGAATAGACGACTAGCTTGTCTTACTCAGGGTCCCGAATCCGTCGCTTGCGTAGGCTAAGTTTCGTTTTTTTTATTATAATAAATCAGCAGTACTGAGAAAAAATAGAAAACCGCCCGCATTCAAATTACGTGTATAAGAATTATTTCAGTGCTCTTTTTACTCAGACATTGGCATTAACAGACACACAAACTTTAATGTTTTAATTGCTAATGTCTTTTCATATGCTATGTAGATATAAATTTTTCGCAGCACTCGCTTAAGTTACTTAATAGACGTAGGTATATATATATGTACATATACCGAAGTTACCAAAATGTATATATACTCGTACGAGTATATATACATTTTGGTAACTTCGGTACCGAGAAAAGTAATTAGCCGCCATGTACAATCCATTAAACATGGCATAATTTACTATTCAAACACATTTTGGTCTGTAACGCAAATCACTTACACCCAAGTCACACTAACGTAAATTTTGTTTACCGGTACAGTCAGTGATAGCGTTGAACGCATACAAATTTGCAATAAATCCGAGCACTATTCAAAAGGAATTGCATACGTAAATGAGTTTCTTGGGGAAAGTTGTAAGTCTCTGAAAACTATATAGATTGCTTTTTATATATTCTGTTTGCCTTATGTCTGGGAGAAGATTAATGTTTTCGGGTGACAAAGTTATATTTTTGTTCGACCTTAACATACGGACCAATGAAATGTATTCAATGTGTAGTAATTTAGAACCGCACAAAATGAGGTCCTGTGAATTTCTTTTTCATTTACCTAGTTTAGATTTAATTGTCAGAACAAAGAGAACATTCAGTTTGCAGACGATATCGTTTTCATCGCAAAATCGATGGAAAATCTCAGCACGATACTCGCTGACCACAATCGAATCTCGCAACGGGTGAGCCTTAAAATGAATATGGACAAGACGAAACCACAAACGCATTGTGTCCAATGCCCAAGTTGAGCCTACCCCCCTTATGGTTGAAAATTCAGTACTTTAAGCTGTTGCGTTTAATAAACCTGGAACAAATAATTTAACTAAGTCCAATTTCGAGAAAGGTCAATCGTCGGAATCTACTTCGAATGGGCAGCGTTTGGGAAACTTGCAATGCCTTTTCGTCCAAAATACCTCAGTGCCTTAAAACAAAGGTTTTCGACCAGGCGACCAACCGACACATGTTACTAGTGATGACATGTGGATTCGAAACGTGACTTCTCACTATGAATTTTATAAGCAAGCTCAAAGTCTATGTCTATGGAGAAGGCTATGCTCGGGTTTCTCTGCGGTATTGAATCAGAAAAGAGGAAATACGTAGACAAACAAAGGTTACAGTACAAGTTAAGCTATTTAACGAATAATTAAAATGGCAGTGGACAGGGCACATACCACGCAGAACAGATGGCTAATGGGGCCTATGTTCTCGAATGTAGAACACGGACCCTAAAGCTCAGCATAGAATGTGGTGTACGTTTTACGGTGAGTTTTCTGGTTCGTGTTCCGTGTACGGTTTTAGAACGTTATCGAAGACATCGTAAACATCGCAGGTCCTCGGTGGATGCAGGTAGCTCTCTACTGGTCTTCTTAGAAGTAATTGATGTCTATGTCTAGTAATAGACGTCCTATAGCTGAAATGATGATGACGATGTCAGTATACAACTAAAAATGGCTTACACATCGCTTGCTATATGCGTCTTATGAGTACCAAATAAACTTAACATTTTCTTTTCATTATCCATGTTTTATTATATCATATCTTTCCGAGATAGTAAGTACTGATGATGGATCTCATACATATTTACATGCTCTGGAATTCTGTACAAGTCAAGTCTTTTAGGGACTATACTTAAATAAAAAACGGAATTGCAAAATATTTTTAAGAGTAAATTTTAACTGTTTCTCATTTAAAGTAACCTTTATAGCAAACTTTAATGAGATAAAGCATACTATAAACGGAATTGTGCAGCGAGCATGAGCGTGGCGTCGCACCGGCTGGTACCGCTCTGTTTGCATTAAGCCATTTACCTTTATTAGTATTAATTTAGCAGAAGCAAGTTGCAACTCGGCGCCTGTCTACCCAACAGAACTGGGTCAATGACAAACCCGCCGAGAATAGAACCGTCTCTTTAGGGGTGGATGAGCTCTATTGTTAGGCCCGACTCGTGAGCCTTAGATATATTTCCTCTAATATAATAATCTACATAACATATCTCAATATTCTGCAAAATTATTGTTACAAATGTCTAAATAATTTTATTATGGTTGTGTCTCATCGTCAAATTTGATTCGAGAGGGTACGCCAAATAGAGTTTGTCAATTTAAAACGAGGTACAGTTGCGCAAAAGTATCTCCACTTTCGTTTGGGAACGAGACCTATTTAAAAAATATTGAGGGGGTCATGGCTAAGTGGTAACCAAGTAGGATAGCACTTTACAAGATTAAGTAATACTAGCCAGGTCAGTCTTAGGATGGGTGACCATTCTTAACATATTGAGATCCCTCCGTGCCTCGGAGAGCACGTGAAGCCGTCGGTCCCGGTTGCCATACGAACATCTGTGGCATTCGTTACGGGTGGTTGGAGCCCTAAAAAGTCTGACAACCTGGTCCAACTACAGAACTTCGATATCGCCTAGTACTTGGGTTGTGGAGGTCTGATGGCAGTCGCTTCACGTAAAACATCGAAGTTCGGCCGTATCGTAGTGGGACTGAAAGCCGACCCCAACTTAGTTGGGAAAAGACGCGGGGGGATGATGACCTACTTAAATGTATTATTTGGACTCAACTTTATTTACCTTATTTCCTCTTTTTGTACGATCCGCAAAATTATTTAAAATCGGGTTTTCTATGCTACTTCAGTTACCAGGTAGGTAAATAGTAATAAATTACAAGTTCACTATACACCATCTTATACATATTTTTAAGTGTTTGTCACAGTAGTCACATTTTATTAGAATAGTTATGTATAGTTAATAAATAATTGAGGCAGCCTGGAAACACCAATATTAAATATTCAAATTTTCTTTTTTCTCAATAAATTAGTTATTACACTCTCCTTTAGGTCGCCTCGATTTCAAACCGAAGAAAACTACTCCGAAAAAAAGTTATTTTAAGCAATAGAGAGAAAGGATATTTGTTTAATAGTGCTGATGAACTAAGCATATAAAAAAAAACATTTGCTGATGAAATATGCGTAAAAATAATTTTAACTATGCATATAAATCATTTTCATATTTTTTCTAGAAAGGAAAATTAATATTATCTCCCTAAAGGGGCTACATAGCTATCGCCACCCTTTCATTACTCCTTGTTTTTATGAAGCAGGTAAAAGTAATTAAAACTTATTGTCAACTGGGTCAGGTCCAACACAAAAGAGGCAAGAAGTGTCAAACACCTTACCAATTTAAAAAACCTTATCTTAGAGTGATAAAAAGCATTATACAAGTATAAAAGTATCTTTACACCTCAAAGAGACTTGTGCATAACCGAGACAAGATTCCTCCAGATTAGTTTCTATACTTCGTTTTAAGGCAAGATTGCAATTTATAATTCTATACGACTCAAATAAGAATAGAACAGAAAAGAATAGAAATAAACTTTATTGTACACCAATAAAAAAGTGCTTGCAAGGAATACACCAAGAGGATATGTACCTACAAAGGGCGGCCTTGTCGCTAAAAGCAATTACTTACAGGCAACCTTGAATGGAGAAAAACGACATTGAATAGAAGAAATCATGGGTAGCTTTTAGTGTAATAAAAGTAATTTAAAAAAAAATTGAAGTCGGCTTAAAAAACGAACTTAAAAATTAAACAACAAACGAAAAGGAAAGTGGAAGGTGACAAACGAATTGTGGGCCTTAATTTTCTTTTCGAGGTCGGTTGCTAGCAAACATTGCACCTTCGTCACATGTCTGCTTCCGCATGGCTAACGGGCAGCAGACCAGCGTTCCTGGAGGTAGGAGATCGTTCTACGCTTGGTGCATTTTTTGCAGGACGGGAGAGTATCGGTCCTCCAGCTTCTTTTGCGCCGCCTCTTTAGCCCACATCACGCACGCAGATAAGAGGTAAGCTCCTGAACACACACAAAGCACAAGCACTAAGCCAGATGTCTAGATATATGTCTGCAATAAACTGGTCAATCAATATCATTTGTGAATATTTTGAAATTCTAATAATATTACATGGGTACATGTGCTTCTAATTGATGACCTCCTTTATTACACCGGTTATTTAATTTTCTTAAATTACTTATTACTATTATTACTTATTTTCTTTTTTATTTTATTGATACCGATGGCGTGCACTAAGGTATGATCAACTGGAAAAAGGAGAGTTGCCTAATGTAGTGTTACTTCTATGCTGTGACGCTTTAATTGGTTTAAAATTAAGAGATGGAGATTATAAATGTGTCAATATCGCCAATCCCGGTATTTGTAGGTAAGAACGTCACGGCATAGCAAATCTATTGCTGATCTAGTTTGTCATTTCGTAATAATAATCGCGCTCTCGTAGCTCGTATCGAATCGCCCTTTATTCTTATTACTATATTATTTAGTTCTTGGGGTGGATTTGTATTGTGAGGCCAGTTTCGTTACGGTCATTCTGATTTTCTAACATGGAATTTGGTCAAGGTTTTGAGATGTTATCTTTGAAACCATACCCGTAGCTCGTAGCGGTAAGCCAGGTCACGGTAATATTATCTATACAGTATTCTGTCTTCATACAAACGGTTGGTAAACACTCAGTACACAACCAGTCACCAATGCACCGCAGTGACGAACGAACGGTGTGATGCTTTTGTAAGCAGTAAGCTTGCGATTTGTGTATTTGATTGAAATAAGTACAAGTATTTACTTAATAGGGCAATTTTTTTGATTTTTTATGTTATTAAATTTGACAATAAATGTTTTCGTATGTCTCAGTCGAGGCGCATATATTTTTCTGTCTTAAAATAAGGGTGGTTTTTTCATTAAACCTACTAATAAAAAAACCACAACAAATTTTTATATATTCATAACAAATTAAATTTTTTAAATTAAAAATATACTTAATATAATATTCACAATCACAAAACTAGAAATAAACTCTTAAATCTATTAATAAAAAAACACAACATGTATTTTTATTAACACTTCCTATATTATTCACAAAAAAAATCATTCTTTTAATAAAAAAATATATTATAAAATTTACAATCACAAAACTAGAAAGAAACTCAAGTACTTAGGTAGATGAAATTAAAATACTGTAGGCCTCTTTCGCGTGTTTACGTACCGCGCGGCTGTAGGTAAATATTTCAGGGACAGCGCCGAGTCATAATACTGGATAGATAATATTACCGTGGCCAGGTCGTTACACGTATTAGTCCATTCCACAAAAACTACTAAACTGATTTTGTTGAAATCTTTACTGTTCCCTAAAGTATAGTAAATGTAAGCAAATAAAAAAGAGTGGTGACAATCCGATCAGCAATTTCAGAAAAAAAACATGGACAGACACACATACATACACCTATAAAATTTTGTATAATTGTTTGGAAGCCTTAATGAATTGCCATATGTGAATATTTTGCATATCCAATAATATTACAAAGATACATAATGTAAGTAGTGTCGCATTGATAACCTTCTTTTTAAGCTGTTTAAAGAGGAATTGTTATACGAGACATTATAATTATTATTTTAAATAACTGTATCGCCTATGAATACGTGTTATTAATTTGTGTCGGTACATATTCTTTCTCGTATTGAAAGCTACCGTCCCTGTGGAGTATAGACTAATATTATATCCTTCCCGTGCCTGATTACTTCTTTGATTTCATGGAAATCCCATTACCTACGTCTCTAATGTTCCCCTTCGTAGGTAATCCTGAGAATACAGCAATATCACGTATCTAATTTGCCCGTTATTTATCAAAGGACGTCGATGTCAAACAAAATAATTTTGTTTATTATTAAAGTATTGACATATGTACTACTACAAGAGTGTGCGATATGAAGACGGACGGTACGACGTGAAATCATACGAATATCAACGGCCATACTGTTGTCATATTAAGTTCAATTTGCCCTTGTTCTACGGCGGCCTCCTCCTGGGAATACGTATGATGACGATAACATTTTTTTTACAAACCGTGAGACAACTGCCTCAATATCAACTTTATTGAATTTGAGAAGGCTATCAAAAAGTCCAAGCTGATTTTATTAATTTTGTACTGCCATGTACTATGAACAGCTTTAAAACCCCGTACCTAATATGACTAAGAAGACAAATAAACATATGGTTAACTTTATAATAAGCGATTACTTACAGCGTATTGCGGTTTGCAATCGGAAGGTTGTCACTAAAGAAGTGAATTTCAACTAACTTTAAGTTCTCAAGTCAACCCGTACCTAAATATTTTTTTTATTTTTAAAAGAGCATGAAATAGGTAATTAGATCTTCGACTTTAACGCAGGACTGCGGTTGGTATTTAAGTGTTTTATTAAGTAAAAAAAACTAAGATTAAAACAGAAATTCGTTCTTTAAAAAATAGAAAAATAAAATATAAGCTCGCAAGGTTTACACACGAGACGAAGTGATATGTAGCAGTAAAACGTTACAACATTTCGTTTGTGTATTACAGCCAGCAAACAATCCAGAAACGTAATAGAGGCTTGACTTAGAATGCAAATTTGTAGAAAGACGTGACCTTGTTAATACGATCAATATAGTGTAGAAACATGATAATGACAGTCGTACTTTTTTATTTTAATATTCAGTAGACAGGTAAGTAGGCCGCAAACCTTCCGTTCGTCAAGGACGAGTATGAAGGCCATATTCCACACACACACACCAACGATACATAACATTAGTTTCGTAGACATAAAACTTCCAGTACGTAATCAGAATGAGTAATAGAATTAGGTAATGTAATTGAATATTAGATTAGTCTCTTTGTTAGTTTCGATATCTTTTATCCGCTTACGATAAAACATTGGTTAGAGATTCACGGAAAAATTATAAAAAACTGTGCACGCTCATAGAGGCTGGAGAAACGGAGAGTACTTGTTTTTCTTCCATTCTCTTTTCGCCGCCACTTTTGTGTACATCATCTCCTCGCAGATTGAGGCGGCTGAAGTTTAATTGAAAAGCATCTGTATATATGTATTAAAATTACAACGTTTTGCTTTCGAGATTGCACGAGTTGCCAGCGCTCTGTAATAATGATTCTTATATCTCTATTTGTATTAAACTTAGCAAATAAGCTGACACTATATTAATTAACTTGTACAAAGACGACAACGACGTTGTAAGTAACAACGTCGTTGTCGTCGTCAACGTGTCGTTCGTTGCCACCTTTCATAATTCTAGGTTCAAGTTGTTACCAAACTGCGGTACCATACTATAGTACCCCAATTTAATTTCTCGATTAATGTTTCACTGGGACATAAAAACGTGATAACGTAATACATTTTTGATGAACTCAATTTATTTGTAAGTACCGGCTGTGCTACGCGGTTGAGTTTGCTCTACGGCGTAGAACCTGACTACATTAGGTTGGCAGATAATATAGGACACGCCACCATTGCGGTGGTAAGGCCCATCATGGAGGGTTGGCTTGAGAGGCGACACGGCAGCCTCTCCTACCGGCTGACACAGGTGCTGACCGGACACGGCTGCTTCGGAAAGTACCTGTGTCGAATAGGCCGAGAGCCAACGTCTGTGTGCCATCATTGCGGAGGCGGTTGCGAGGACACTGCACTCCACACTCTAGTAGAGTGCTCAGCGTGGGTGCAGCAGCGGTGCGACCTCGCGACTGCTATTGGTGTGGGAAGCCTCTCGCTAGAGGCCATGGTTCTGTCCATGGTCCAAAGTGAGAGTGCTTACGATTCTGCCGCCTCGTTTTGCGAGGAAGTGATGTCCGCTAAAGAGGCGGCGGAAAGGGAACGGGAGAGAGCTAGTACTCTCCCGTCTCGCAGAAGAGGCACCAGGCGACGGAGATCGCAAAATGATCTCCGACCTCCATGAGCGCTGGGCTGGGGGTGACGGGTGAGGCTGCTCGTTACCCTAGCAGAAGCAGGCCTGAGATGGTGGCGCGATGTGTTCCGCGGGCGCCTCTGATGGAAGGGGGGCGAGGCCCCCCGTACGTTTTGGTGTGTCTGCCTATTATCTAATAGGCAGCTAAGGTCTGCCGGGGTTCTCGGGGACTTCCTTCCTAGGGTATACCCGAGTCCCTTGCAATAGACCTACTTATGTTGGAACACCGTGTGGTTTTAGTCGGTTCGATTCCGACATACCACTTCACCGCCAGCCTCGGTGAAGTGATGACCCGTGGGGGTTTCCACACGATAAAAAAAAAAAAAAAAAAAGGTTGGCAGTTAATATAAGTAAGTAGTAAACGTTGTAAATATAAACTAGAGTCACTAGATCTACAAGTTCTACTTATATCTAGTTAAGTCGTTTTAAGATATCGTAATATATCAATTCCATTGGGCATTGGCATTGGGTGCATGTACTAGTTATTTTACCTGCTCGATATGCCTAGTTTTATTGGGCGCTTAAACTTTATTGATTTGTTTTAAGAGTTGTATTTAAATATCTTGTTGTACTTAAACAGCTATCTGTTGTACTAGGAATTAACAGGTTATCAGGTAAGGTATATAACAGGGATGTCATTTCATTTGTGGAAAAACAAATATTCAGTAAAATCCAAAGAAGAAGAGAATAACTGAGCGATATTTGAAAATAAAAGAAAAACCTTCTCTTACGCACTAAAACATGTTTGATGTTGTAATACCTTTATTTATTACCTTGCATTATTTACAAACCTGTCAATTGACGATCCCAAGCCGCTTTATTATCAGACAATATAGGTTTTTGGGAATAACATAAACATGGCCGTTTGTAATAAAGACAAACAAACAATGCGTATTCGGGTATACATACGGCTGGGGAAATTTCATAGCTTTTGCAACATAAATATGAACAAATAAAGCAAGAGAAAGGTAGGTACACAATTTTCGTACCAATGGCAGCTACATTACGGCTTTTACAACAGGAGGAATATACATACCTACACTCTATGTACATATCGATACTAATTATATTGTTTTAACTATAACCTACCCATAACTAGTTACCTTATTAGTTGCTATTTTGCACCCTTAAACTATAACTTTCCGATTAGAACATTATTTTTGTATCTAAGCAAAATTCAATATTGAAATTCTCCTCTACCATCTTCGTTCAAAACCATTTTTTTTTTTTGTAAATTTGGTAGTTATTAATCACAAATATTATGTGAAATTATACTATATTGTAGCAATTACCATACTCGTAATATGTTACAAATACTACAAACGAAGATATAATTTATAGATAATATGCAGGGTTTTAACAATAGGCTTTCAGCTTGTTATTTATTCACGCTTTCATGAATATTTTCTGACCAATTTCATTCCTTGTACTCGTCAAGAGACAAAATAAAATAAATACCTTTGAACATTCTCTTACTCGACTAGAATGTACATATGTGGGAGTTTGGCTCCCTCCAATAATAGGTGTTCATTTTTAAAACGGTCTTTAATGTTGATCGTGGAATCGTGCAATCTACTGTGAAATTAAACCTGTACAATTTTACGCAGTGCCTAAACCCCTACAGCGTTGGATTAATTTTGATCAGGCTTATAAAGTTAAAAGTATTTCTTCTGTATCTCGTGACCGGCGTACCTATCTACGGATGGTGAATTTTATTTCCCTTTTGATTCGCCGTGGTTTAAAAAATTTCTTTATTCATATTTTCAACACAGCCGCTGCTTTCTAATCTTCATAACTGAAGAGCTATGCATTTTCAAGTGGACCTTTATGTCAAATTGTTGTGTATGACAAACTATATGCATAGTTGGACTTTAATTTTTTTAATACAAGAAATCCTGTTAACGGAATGAGGGTTATGGACGATGAATAGGTATTTTATCGCCAATGACAATTGAATTATTGACGGGAGTGAAAATATTCACTGATGAGTAGCTAAATGAGACCATGCCTTGGACTACGAATCTTTAAGTTTGAAAATAAGATAAAGATACTATTATAGAATACTCACTACGTTTATTAGTGTCTGAGTGTTAGGGGCCTTAATAGTACACAAAATTCAAGTAACTAAATCCTTAAATCAGTAGTGAATACAATTGTTAAAAAAATATCATTTTTTTAGTTAAATACTAAGTAGCAGTTCCCGCGCGGCTTCGTTCGCGTGTTCGTATTTTGCGCGGAACCCAATTATTTTCCAAAATAAAAGTAGCCTAAGTTACTCCTCATAATACCAGCTATCTGCCAGTAAAAGTGCCGTGGAAATCGGTCCGACCGTTCCGAAAATTAACCGTAACAAACAGAGAGACAGGCATACAGATAAAATTGTAAAAATAGATTTTTAGGCATAGGTATTGTGCAAATAACTGTATGAGCTTAAAAAAAACAGTACACACAGACATTACAAACAGGCACTTCAATTTCATTTATTTGTGTTGATAAAATTATAGATTATAGGTTGCTTTATCGAGAATAAAATTATTAAACCAATAGATAGCAAATAATACCGTGTTGTAAATAGTTGAGATCACTATCTGCCTATGGCGATCTATGTATAAACGCCCCTTTCTAAATAGTTGAACCTTTGTAGACGAAATCGGGCAAACAAACTCAAAGCCACTCTTTTATTTAAATCACCATTATTAGCTAATACAATATTTAGTGAAATGTATTATATTTTTACATTGTTGTGTTGTGCGCTATTGTATTATTCAGATAAACAAAAATTATAGCTATTAAGATAGGGATAGGTTAAGGAAAGGGATAGAAAAGGAATATAAAATAAAAAAAAACAACGATTAGAAAAGAGCTAATGATTTTGGAACGGCTGAACAGATTATTTTGAATGAACCTTTTAAACAAAAAAAAGTTAACCGAAATTGGTCCATCCGTTCAGGAGCTATGATGACAAACAGATAGATACGCGTTAAACTTATAACACCCCTCCCTTTTGCGTCGAGGGTCAATTAAAGACGGCAAATGAGGAACATTTTAGCTCACCTTATATTTCTGTTAAGTATTTGAAATATCCTGTGAATCTAAAACAATTTCATCCCAAGCGTTTTTATCTACCATATATTCCATTTCGAGTAAGCCCTTTTTTATTTTATTTTATCTATTACGTTCACCAACGCCTGTTTACATTTTATGTAATACATAATATAATATATTCACAAAAATAAATATACACATAGTGTGACATACGCAATTCGGCCCAGCGGTGCCAGCGGCTTAATTATATTGTCTAAGAACCCTAAGTATTTAGTTTGCATTGTTACCTCCGCTACACGTCTGTCCTCCGGGCTATACCTGTCTGACATTCGCCCTCGTCAAATCTGTCATTAACAGGACCACATGAATTCGATTTGAAAATTTGTACATAAATGGGTGACCTAAATACACTGCTTGGGTGCTGGCTTGCTTGGAAGGTTTTCCTTTACACGAGTTTCAAATACATATACAACTTTATCAAGCTCCTAGTAAAATTTAATATTTCAATTATACTGTCCATCAATGTAGAATCCAATTTAGACTTTTCTGGAATCTAATTTGTAGATTTCGGCTATGATTAGCTTTTTTCAGGAAAAAGTTTTCATGTGGGAGAGCCATGCTTCGGCACGTATGGGCCGGCTCGACTCCGCTCGTTACCACGACCTCACAGAAAACCGGCCGTGAAGCAATGATTTCATTGCATTTCGCCGCCTGAGAGAGGTTACCGGAGGCCCTAACCCTTCGCTCTCCCTTATTCCCGTCTTTCCCCTCTCCCCCCTCTCCTACTCCCACCTTAAAGGGCGGCAACGCACTTGTGACTCTCGAGTTGTAGGTGCCCATGGGCGGCGGTAGTCATTTACCATCAGGTGACCCGTCTGTTCGTTTGCACCCTATACCATAAAAAAAAAATGTTTTTAAGAAAAATAGTAGTACGGCTTGTATGTTTTAAATTCTTCTACTTTCTAGCTGTGTTTTGGTTGACTATTTAGTTCTAGTAAAATATTTCATTGGAAAAACTTGTTGTTTTATTTTGAGTTTATTATTAGTTCGGTGTTTTAGAGAAACAGGATTATTGATTTCGATATAGTTAATATCGATTTATAAAGTAAGTAAGTAAGTAGATCTTTTTATTGCGTAAAACAAAAAATGTTTATTTTTAAAAATGACTACAGTACCTATCACAATGTCTAAGAATGGTTATAAATAGTATAAACTGTGAAAAAGAAAATAAACGAATGGACAGAGTACCTAGATTTTTCTTTAAGTTTCAATGGCAGTAATCCGTTTAGTACTTAGGTTTTACTGAAAGTTTCTGGATTCTGATAAATAAGACCTTGTTTTTCAAAGTAGGTATATGGTTTCCCAATTTACACATTTTTGCATTCGCTGGAACCATTGTAAAAAACAGTTGGACCAATCTTCTTTAGGAACCTCTTCAATAGCTTCGTGGAACGCATTCACCGCCGATTCAGAACTTATAACACGCACTTAAGTTTGTACTTAATTTTAGGAAACAAAAAGAAATCGCAAGGTGCGAGGTCTAGGCTGTTTGGCGGATTCAAATATGCCACGCCGTTACCTTAGCGGTTTGTGAGGACGCGTTATCGTGGGGAAGGACATTGCTTCGAGGGTGATTTTTGCGTACCAATCATATCGGTCAGTGTGCTTTGGTCTTCAAGCGACACTGTAGTATAATTTCCCGATTTGCCGAAAAAAGGAGCAACCATTTTCTTACCAATGCTCGACTTTTCTTAACTTTCGTTGGCAAGTTTTCAAAAGGAAAGACCCATTGTGCTTACTGGCTTTTTCTTTCCGGTTCAAAGCAGTACCCCCAGGTTTCGTCACCTGTTACGATATTATAGACAGCCAATAATTGTCCTCTATGGAACTTTTTTGTCATTTTACGGCATCAATCACCACAGTAGTTTCTGGTCTTCCGTTAAATAATCAAGTGAAAATTATTTTTTAAGATGCACATGTAAAATGTTTTGCACTTAGCTCATACGAATCCCTTATACAGTACGAATTTGCTAACAAGTACTTAGTTTTTTGTCAGTTTGAATCAATTGTCGTACGGTATCAATATTGGATTCTGATCTCTGAGCTGACCTTCACGTACATCCTCATGAAGATGGTCACGTCCACGTTAAAATTCTCCGAACCCCGACTACACAGAGCTGCGGCAAGGGGCTTCATCACCAAAAAGCCAATTGAAGTCACTGGCAACTTTCTGACTTAAGCCACAGCAAAAATCGTAAAAAATCATTGAATGAAAATTTTCACGAATTAAATTCATTGTAATAGCGACACACAGTTCTCTAAAGGACGCCACAATGACACAAAAACAAATGACAGTCTCGCAAATTAAAAAGTAACATGTTCCCAGAGAGTTCCATTTTCGAATTTCGTAATTGCTTTTTTATTTTATTTTTTAATTTTAAGTGTGTAGTTCAAAAACTTTCAGTATACCCCATGTAATCACTACTTTTATCATTATTTTCCGGGAAAGAAACATGTCCATGTTAAGACATCATGATGCAAGGACAACGGAACTACATAAAATAATTCTACCTAAATCTTCAAAATCATTGAAACGATAATAGTGAGTGAAACATGCACCATTTTAGTTATGAATTTGAGATCATTTTGAAGTCACGCCCGAGGTGCGAACGTGGTCCAAGTGTAAAAGTTTAACGAAATCAAATATTTACGAATTTCCGGGCCGAACGGGGGTCGCCGACGCGCTTGCTCCATTATTTCTCCTTTAATATACACACTGCGAAATATTAACGCGTCTGCCGTTTTCAGACCGTATAATCTAACTGCTTTTACGGGCGGTACTCTTTATAAAACAGATACGCTAACTATGTACAATATCGTAAATATAACAAAACGAGTCAGCTGTAATCAAGAAAAAGTTCTATACTTACCTATAAAAGTTGTATAAGAGGGTGTCGTGTGAACATTCGAGAATCCGTAAGCTCGGTAGACTCCAAAGTTGGCTAAGTATTATAGCTAAACTTTCACTATAAACTACGAATGAAATGAACTTGTAAATGCACGTAAATGTCAATTAGTAACTTAATATTATCTCGTGTTGTCAATGTCAACACGTAATTCTATTGCGTCATACCATAGGGATTTACCTAATGTTTTTATGATGTTATAAAATTAAGTTGTGGATGATAACTATAAAATGTAATCATTTCAACGGTACTCAACGTAGTCCATTGGTGATAGCGGTCGAGATAAAATATAGGAATTGTCCTATTTTTGGTCTGACCTACTTTATTAATTAAAATCACTTTTGCAACTGTATATACAGAAATCGAGAAAGCTTCATCATTTCCTGTGAATTGATGAACGCGTTGGAGCATTTTATTAATAGGAAAGTTAATAAACATCTTTGTGACTTGAGACTCATAGTTATAATTAAAATATTAATTAGCTTGTTAGGGGAGAAGTATGCTTGTATTTAATTAATGTTCCTGTTAGTATATATATGCGCGGTACGTTCCAAGTACGGACATCTTTGTTAGCTAGTGTGGAACGCGAGTTAACGTACTTGTATTTGCGGTTTGTCAAAGGCAAACTTTCCCCGACCCTTATGTAACTCAACCACCATTTTACAATAATTCTTTTTATGAAATTTAATGAGCAAAATGTAACTCTGATATAAGACTCATATCATCTTGTCTTATGGAGACCCAATAAATAGTGTCTGTGGCACATGTTAATTCCACCCTACAAAATCCACCACTCACAATCTTTCTTGAGATAGTGACAAATGGGTGTGCTTAAAAAGCTTGTCACATAGTTCTGCGATTCCCAGCGAAGCAGTAGAAAGAACACCAATGTTATTGAGTGAGGAGAATGCGCTTCATGTTAGCCGTACCGTAAATCCTAATGTTTGATTGGTGAATTATTAAAAAAAAATTATAAATTCATAATAATTTACGTTCACTAAAAGGTTAGTAATGTCTAGGTATATACATGGAGCCGAGAGAGAGAGAGTTAGTCTCTTAGCTGGTGCTAAACATCAATGCACATTTTGGTTCAGCGGGGTTTGGAAGATCTAGTACTTTAGCTATTTCATATAAGCTATGAAACGTTTTATATTTCTTATATTAAAAACTAGCTGCGGCCCGCGGTTTCTCCCTCGTAAGTCCCGCACCGTGGGAATATCGGGATAAAAAGTAGCCTTTGTGTTAATCCAGGTCTCCAGCTATCTACATACCGAATTTAATCGCAATCGGTTCAGTAGTTTTAGCGTGAAAGAGTAACAAACATCCATACATCCAAACATCTTCACAAACTCGCCATCAAACGTAAAAGTTTGGCGACTTTAGAATTATGTAACACCTCTGTAACATAATTTCATTACTTAAATAAATTAAAAAAAAAAAAAAACCCATTCCAGCCAGATTCCAGCCCCAATTTAATTATTGTTACTCCTTTTTTTGTACCACTAAGTTGGGAAAGAAGCAAAACAGAATTATATATAAGTATGCGGTTAACCAGCACTGGTAGCGTATTCTAATGTACTGGTGAGTAGGATGCTCGTCGTTTCTAGTATAACTGTTTGTCACATTAGCGGTAAATAAAAAAATGCGTAAATTTTTAGTTGATGTCATATTTCTTGTCGAGTTGTTTGAGTTTATTGGCCTGTTGGTCTAGTGGTTAGTGATCCTGGGTGCTAACCCAGAGGTCTTGTTTCGATTCCCACACAGGACAAATCATTGTGTGATGAGCATGATCATTTTGTTCTGCGTCTGGGTGTAATTTATCTATAATACCTACTACTCTGTCAAGAAAGTACCGGGAAAAGGTCAATAACACAAAATGTCAACTATTTATTTATTTATTTATTGTATCGTCTTCAAAGTAGGCGCCTTCAGAAATAATACACTTACGCCATCGAATAATTCAGTTATCAAAAAAAAATTTAATGCATTTTTCGGAATCGACTTCAGTTCTCGGTGCGAATTATCTTTGATATCTTATCTATCAACTGAAAACGGGTACCTCGAAGTGGTAATTTGAGTTTTGGAAAAGAAAAAAGTCGGCCGGAGCTATATCTGGTGAATACGGAGGTTGTTCGATGGTATTTGTTGAGTTTTTGGTCAAAAATTCGTTCACAATGATGGCCTTGTGCGATGGCGCATTGTCGTGATGTAATATCCAAGAATTTTCTTTTCACAAATTTGCCCTTTTTCGCCTAATTTGCTTCTTTAAACGCAGCATAACGCTCAAATAATATTCTTTATTTACAAAAATTCTTCTTCCTTCTGTCCTTCTGGCAAAAAACAACAGTCAACATGACTTTCGATTATCGAAATTAGAGTAGTGAGGAAGTGTAGGCGTTTTACAGATCTAATTTTTTTGGCTAAAGTCATCATATAACCATGAACACGTCATTTTACTAATGGACTTTTTGTGTAAAATTGTAAATGCTCAAGTTTCGTGTTTAAACTGAAATATTTGCCAAAGACAAGCCATATTGAAATTGCGACCCCTAGGCCACAAAATGTTTTTCATAAAAACTCTGTGAGTGCATAAGTCACAACAGCTCTACGTCTTCGTGTTTTTAATTGTATTGTCGTGTATTGCTCGGGAATAGGTTCCTTCAAGCCTCGGTTTCAGCAAACCACTCAGGTCGACATTGGCCATTATTGTATTCTAGAAACAAGACTGAGACAGAGATAGATATGACGTAATGTGAAAATAAAATAGCTAGCTTCAGCTCTTGAGGGCGTTTTAGTCTGGCCGGAGATTACCGTAAATTGCCAGCTATTAGGTGTCATTATTCTGACGTAACAGTAGACTTTAATTCATTATACAAAAGAACTTATTTTGTTTGTTTTTGGAACAGTTGCTTTTCTGCTATATAAGAAAGAATTATATTAAAGAAGTATTCATTAAGTCTATGTAAGTATAACGTATTAGGTACTCGTTACTCGTGGCAGGGGCATTCTAACCCTGAAAACGTCAATAAAGATAAATTATAGATTCACGAAATAGATCATAAACCGCCATCAAATCCTGAAACCAATGCTAGAAACAATTCTAGGGATGGATAGGTAGTTATTATACCTTGCAATGTAAGTTTCTTTTTTTTATTGTAGGTATAGGGGGCAAACGAGCAGACGGGTCACCTGATGGTAAATGACTACCGCCGCCCATGGGCACCTGCAACTCGAGAGTCACAAGTGCGTTACCGGCCTTTAAGGTGGGAGTAGGGGAAGGGTGGAAGAGGAGGAGACGGGTAGGAGGGAAGGGGTTAGGGCCTCCGGTAACCTCACTCACTCGGCGAAAAGCAATGAAGGCATTGCTTCACTGCCGGTTTTCTGTGAGACCGTGGTATCACTCCGGCCGAGCCTTATTCTTTAATTAACAAAAAATCGATCTCTCCCAAATAAATAGAAGTATATACTTACATATGTGTGTGTACTTTCACATACAGTTTTAAAATCAAACTGGACGTTAAACATATTCCTTTTTTTTTTTTTTTTTTTTTTTTTTTTTTTGGGCGTGTGGAAACCCCCTCGGGCCGTCACCCCACCGGGGTTTTCGGCGGGGCGGTGTGTCGGAATCGAACCGACTAAAACCACACGGTGTGCCGTACTGCGCCTTAAGTAGGAGGGATCCGGGAACAGCTTTATTAAGACATCCGGACCCCCCCTAGCGCCTGCCCGCAAAAGCGCGGGCACCACCTCCGGGTAAAATCGTCTCAATTAGGCGACGTCCAGGCACACGCGGACGCCGCCTCCTCGCGGGGGGCCACTACAGCGGGTGGAGGGGAAAACCCGTCCCGTCCACCCGCGGCCACACTCAGGGCGGCATGAGGCGCTGGTATGCGCGCCTCCGCCGCCCGGTTCGCCGGCGGCGAATTTGGTCCGAGTGGAGATCATCCTCCCGGACTCTTTCCGCCGCCTCCTTCTGCGAGATGACGTCCTCACAGAAGGTCGCGACCGCGGTAAAATTCCTGTCGCTACCGGCCATGGAGCGTATGATGGCCGGTAGCGAGAGATCCCCTCCGATGACTGCAGTGAGGGCCCGACGCTGCGTCGCCCAGGCGGAGCAAACTGCCAGCGTGTGCTGAGCCGAGTCCTCACTGCAGTCGCAGTGGTGACAGGCGGGACTCAGTTCCCTCCTAGCGACCGAGTGCAGGTACTTCCCGAAGCAGCCGTGCCCGGAAAGGACCTGCGTCAGTCGGAAGGAAAGGGTCCCGTGCTGCCGCCCTGCCCACTCGACGATGACCGGCTGGAGCGCCTCCACGGCGGCAAAGCCAGCACGTGGAGCCTCCAGCCGGGACGACCAACGAGCCATGGTGGCTCGGCGAGCGGCCTCACGCCATTCGCGTACCTCTTCGGGCGGGGGCCGACTGCCGCTTCCCGCCCGGAACTCAGCCGTTCGCCGATATACTTCGGCGAGCACTTCCGCCTCGAAATCCCACGGGGGTGTCCCGGCCAATGCGCACGCCGCCTCCGTCGACACGGTGCGGTATCCGCGTATGGCTCTAACCGCCATAACCCTCTGAGGGCGCCAGAGGCGCGCCCTATTCTGGGCGGTCAGAGCTCCCGCCCACACCGGTGCACCGTACAGTGCCATTGACCGGACAACCCCCGTGTACAGCCGTCTTGTAGCGACGCTGGGTCCACCCAAATTGGGTAAGAGTCGCCCAAGGGCGGACGCAGCGCCGACCAGCTTCGGAGCAAGCTGTCGGAAGTGCTCGTCGAAGAGCCATCTACCGTCGAGGATCAGGCCCAGATACCTTATGTGGGCCTGAACCGGTACGAGGACCGAGTTGACCTCTATAGAGGCACCAGGGGGTGGACCACGACGGGGCCCATGAAATAAAAGGGCCTCCGTCTTATCAAGGGCCACCCGCAAACCCAGCGCCTCGATGCGCCTGACCACCAGAGAGACTCCCCTGGTAGCCAGGCGCGCCGCCTCCTGAAAGTTCACCCCCTGGGCTGTGACCAATGTGTCATCGGCGTAACAGATTACGCCGAGCCCGGGGGGGAGGTCGCCTCGAAGGGCCCAGTCGTACCCCATGTTCCACAGGAGTGGTCCAAGGACAGACCCCTGCGGAACACCGCACGACATGGGCCGACGACTCAATACTCTATCTCGGTCCTCGTACATGACGGTACGCTCCTCCAAATAGTCTGCCACTAGCCGCCTCAGGTACCCTGGCACTCCGTGATAGTGGAGTGCTTCCCTGATGCAGCTGAATGGCAGACTATTGAACGCGTTGGCGATGTCTAACGACACCGCCAACAGCACGCCGCCACAGCTCACTACCTCTTCGGTCACGGCCCTCAGGCGCAACACAGCACCGACCGTCGAACGCCCCGCTCGAAAACCGAATTGGGCGTCCGACAAATCGGGGCCGACCTCGCCAAGGTGCCGGACGATGCGGGCAGAGAGGACCCTCTCAAACAATTTACCCGCCTCGTCCAGCAACACGATGGGCCTGTAGGCCGCGACCGAGTCGGTAGGCCGTCCCGGCTTCCTTAAAAGGACCAGCTTCCCGCTCTTCCAGCAATCAGGGAAGCGCCCGGACGCCAAGCTAGCGTCGAACACCTCCCTGAGGCGGTCGGACATGTGGTCAAGGGCAAGGGCCAACACTCGGGCAGGGATCCCGTCTGGCCCGGGGGCGGTGTTCTTGGAACGGATTCGTAGAACAGCCGCCCCTACCTCCGCCTCCGTGACGGGCGGAACATCATCCTCCTCGTCCTCCCCGTCATCTCCGGCCAAAGGGGCCATCGACGGGGGTACGTGCTCCACCCGTTGCGGGAAAAGGCCCTCAACCACTTCCTGCAGGAAGCTGGGCTGGAGAGTCTCCGTAAGGGGGGGGCCCGACGCGCGGAGCTTTTGTTGCGCCGCGCGATATGGGCGACCCCAGGGGTCACGATCGAGACCTTCCAGCATCTCCTTTCTTTTTTCCTCTTTGGCGCGGCTAATGGCCAGCTTCAGAGTGTTCCGCGCCTCTCGGTACTCCTCATGAAGCTGGTCCTCTTCCCCGTCTCCGCGGCGACGCCGCCGGCTGTGAGTGTAGGACCTCCGGGCACGGGTACAGGCCGCACGGAGGTCCGCCAACTCCTGGGACCACCAATAGACCTCCTTCCTTGGAGGCCGACGACCTCGAACGCGGGGCATGGCCGCATCGCAAATCTGCGTAATCGCATCGCGAAAGCGACCTGCCCCCATGTCTACCTCCTCAGTCAGAGGCCGCGGAGACAGCCAAGAGTAAATAATGGCTGCCTCCTCCAGTAGGTCCCTATCCATCTTGGTAACAGCCCACCGCGGGAAGCGGGAAGAACGCCGCGCCGTGTGACCCCTTCTGGGGTCCTGGGTCCGGGAGAGCTCGAATCGGATATAGAGGTGATCCGAGAGCGTCTCAACCTCTTCCAGGACACGCCAGTTCCTTACTCGTGCAGCGAGAGCAGGGGTAGCGAACGAAAGGTCCACTATCGACCCCCCCTGCTGTCGCACGCACGTGTTGGTGGAGCCTCTGTTTAGAAGACAGAGGCCCACCGAAGCCGCCCACTCCTCTACGGCTTCGCCCCGTGCGTCCGTCCTGGGGGAACCCCACGCAACGGACTTTGCGTTGAAGTCCCCCAGCACTAAGACGTGCCCAGACGCTAGTCGCCGCATCGAGGTCTCCATGTTATTGAGGAAAACCTCGAAGTCGCTCAGACTCCGATTGGGGGAGAAGTAGACACCATATATGGTGATCCCCCCCCATTCGGCAGCAACATATCCAGTACCCTTGTCTCTTAGCGACAAGGGCGGGGAATGAGCCGCCGTGGAGCTGACGACTGCCACGGAACCGTCCCGGTCACCCAGCCAATTTGGACGGGGAGGAACGTAATAGGGCTCCGCGGCTACGGCCACACCTATCGACCACTCCGCCATGGTTTGCAGGAAAAGGTCCTGCGCACCTGCAGAGTGGTTCAGGTTCGTCTGGACAAGAAGGTTGGAGACTTGGTCCATTACTGGGCTGTCTCTACAACCTCCTCCATGGGCGACGACGACGACGCAGGATTCACATCGGAGGCAGCCTGGGTCGATTGGCTAGCCCCCGAAGTTTGCCGAGAAGTGCGGGGTGGCTTGCAGCCACCCTGCCCCATCTGATGGTTGGCGGGAAGATTTCCCGCCGCACACGCTGGGCAGTGAGGGGCGGCGGAGCATTCCGCCGCCTTGTGCCCCGGTCGGCCGCAGCGGAAACAAAGTCCGCTGCAGTCAAAACAGCTTCCACATTTGACGCGGGTGTGTCCCGTAGAGAGGCACTTAAAACACCTCATCGGTCTCGCCCCCAGAACTGTGACTCTGGCGTTGACGAAACCGATGAGGACCTTGCCGGCGTCACCCAAGATTTTGGCCGACGCTACGGGACAACTCACCCAAACCGCGCTAAGGCCTCCTGGACCGGGGCGGATGGTGCCAACCCGGATGCTGTCCGAGGTGCATCCCGTTTTCTCTGAAACTGCAACCCGGACGTCCTCAGTCGTCACGGAGTCATCCAGGCCCGAAATACGCAACTCCGCGCACTTGGTGGGCCTGGCGATCTTGACACCATCGGTTGCTGCGAAGATACCTCGCAGCTTCTCGGCGAAAGTATCGGCGGTCTTCGCACCTTCAGCCCCGGGGAACTCTAAGACCCGAGCTCCCGTCTGGGCGAGGCGCATCCTCACACCTGAAGCCCCGAATTCACTGGCGAGGCTATCCCGGGCTTTCTTGAACACAGCCGCGTAGGATAGCCCGCCATCTGCCGCCTCCGGTGACACGGTGATCACCACAGCCGCCGTTTTCGGCGGCTGCAGTTTTCGCGGCTTCTTCGTAGTGGCTACTGCCACCGATGGCGACTGCGGTGTAGAGGCTACTTTATTGGCAGCCTTCTTGTTCCGCTTTCGGGACTTCTTCCTACTTCCCTCGACTTTCTGCCACCCGTCTTTAGAGGGGGCAGACGTCGAGGGGCCAGACACAGTTTTGGCACCAGAAGGAACTGTCGTCCCTTTAGGTGCCGGAGTGGAGAGCGGAGGAAACTCCGCCACTGCTGCAGCCGAGGCCTTAGCGGTTTGCCTGGCTTTCGATGCCGCCGCTTTTGCTGCGGCCTTAGCCGGCCGCCCGGCCTTCGGCGCAGCTGCAGGGACTGGCGCTGATGTTGCCGCCGCATAGGAGACCGCGACGCGGCCACCCGAGACGGGAAGTGGCGTCGGGCCCGATGCGGCCTTGGGCTTATCACCGGCGAGCGGCGGTCGAATGATGGGGGCCGGAGGCAGCCTTGCCTCCAGGCCCGCGAGGCGCCCGTCCATCATCCTCCACACTGCGTCAATAACTTGGCGCAAGTGGGAGTCTGAAACTTCAGAGGGAGAGGGGGCGGAGGGAGTAGGCTGCCGCTCTACCTGGCCCGGTTGCTCAGGGGAGACCGCCTGAGCCCGAAATTGGGCGAACTGAGCGCTGAGCTCAGCCACCTGCCCCGCCAACTGATCGTTTGCCGCCTGGAGGCGCGCCACGTCACCAATTAGGGTCTTAACGACCCCAGAAACAGTGGAGGAGGAGTCCTTAAGGGCCTTTACAAAAGAACCCTTAAGGTTCGTGGACTTGGTGGCCACTTTGTGAATTATGGCCACCGCCGCGTCCGCTCTCTCCTGCAAGGTTACCGGTGTTTGGGGAACAGAACCCCCTTCCACCGGCTCCTGGATTTTTAGCAGGAGATCCGCAATCTCCTCCTCCGCCACAATTTCACCCTCCGCTCTGGCTCGGGCGTAAGCGCCCGACCTGGAGAAGGCGGAACCTGCTGGAGCTGGGATCGGTGTGCGCGGCCTCGACCTCCCTCTGAGGCTGCTTGCCACTTTTGGTGGCAACATATCTTGCGACGTGTCGCCATCCTCATCCCTGGAGCGTCCGCGCTTACGACTCTCAGTGTCGCGGACCTCCAGCTCCATCTCTTCAGCTGAGTCGGCCGTCGAGCTGGCCCTGGATCGCACCGACATTCTTCCGCTCCCAGGAGTCAAATCGACTTCTGGGAGCTCCACCGAACGAGTCGTCTCACAAGCGACTTCGTCGTTGGTCGACGAAGCTTCACCCGCCAACCTCTTGCTTCTCCTTCTCTTCTCCGTCTTTTTTTCGTCTGTTTTATTGTTTTTTAATAATAGTTCATCATTTACCATAATTAATCCCACGAGAGGGGGAGAAATAAAGGTCGACCCGGGCAGAGATCCCCCAATACCCGGGCAAGCGAAAGTTTTTGCCCAACCGAGGGGTCCGCAGGTGCCCCGGCTGGGAGTGCGCTTATGACTGAACTACCCATCAGCCATGCATCCCCTGGTCACGCACCAGAACACGGGATTCGGGGTGATTTTTTAGAGAGGTTTTCTTCCTCGCAGTCCGGGCGGCTAAGCCAAGACCCTCGTCCCCGATCGGAGTCGCGAGACATGACCACGACTCCTTTCGGGATTACGATATGCCGACGGTGGCAAGGAAACTAAATCTTCCCATGCCTGCTCGGTGGCAGTATCAGTGCACGCCGAGCCCGTCCTCCTTCTCCACTAAGGACAACGGAGAAACTCCGACCCATGGAAGGATCCCTCCTTCGTGATTTTTTACCGAGGTTTTCATCCTCATAGCTCCGAAGAGCGAAGAGCCAACAGAGAATCGGCAGAACGCCCGCTCTGTTGGACCAAGCCTCGACCGAGTGGCCGAAGAAAAATGGCCTCCTCTCCTTAACGTTAAACATATTCCTACGCCAACATTATATTCGACAGCTGAACTCCCGATGTGCAAAGCAGTGACTAAAAATAGTTTTCTGAAAGTATTGTACAGGTATTTTATTTTGTTGTGACAGTGATCTGCCATCTGTCGTGAGCCGGGATGGTTCCTAAATAAATAAGGAAACTTGTAAGTACAGCGTACATACTGGACCGAATAAAACGTACGACGGCCACGATAGAGTACCTCGTTTCCTATGTATACGCCAATAAATAACTAATAAGGTTTTTGAAGGCCAAAGTATGGTATTAACTATTGGCGTACCATATTAGTAGTATATGATTTTTTTTTTACCAAATGTCTTTCAGTAAAAAATCAATATAAACTAAACTATCTCTAAATTGATTAAATAAACCCCTCCAATGTAATATGTATGTATCTGTTTTAAAACATATGTATCAATATAATCTTATTATCAATTTTAAAATAAATCTGTTTAAGGATTGTAATAAAAATGTTCTGGGTTTTTATATACCTACTAACGTATATATACCTAGTATATATACCTAGTATTTTATATATTTTTTTATGTATTTTGTTTTATATACGTAGTAAAGTAGTCCGTAGCTCTATTGACTTTATTGATCCTTTTAATGCAAGTCTCTGCCCGTTTTATGTAATTGCCTCTTAACCAACCGAACCTCTTATACGAAAATATTCGGCATTAGAATTGAGAATTTTCCAAAATAATTTATATCTTTGTACCTATTCATTATTTTATTGGAACTAGTTCATGATTGTGTCATAAATATATTGCAAGGTTTGGTTTGGATTAATTTGGTTAGTTGAAAACTCACAGTTTTATTAAACTTAATTATTATGTAGATATAATATAATACATAAATACTATCTATATTAATCTAGAACGATAATCTCTACAATATTGTTGTGCAAACAACAGCAAAAATCCATAATATATATTGTATATTGGTATTTATGACAATCGACGTCATAAAGAAAACTCTTCATTCCTGCAGACAACCCTGACAATTCTTTATAATGGTAACCGGCCGCCGCTTTCATGTTTCAGTTTACTCTTATGCAATGGCATAAGAGTAAACTGAAATGTCACTTGGATCTATGCCAATATGTTCCTGGCCTTATGTTATGTGCCTTTGGTGACATAGTTCTGCACTAAGCTAAAAATATTGTTCATGCTAATGAAATAACTAACTTTGAATATCGAACCTTATACCTAGAAGATTTCTCTTGTACTGACCCGGCAATAGAATGCCAAAAAACACTTAAAGCTAATATTAAGCTTAGAATGACTTCTGGGTCCATTAGAAAACTTAGGTAGAGTTACTTGTTGCTAATACAAAAAGGTTCTGTCTAAAAGGTTTTCGTTTGTAAAATTATTATTCCTTCTAACTCCGTCTCCTCACATTTAATGTGAATACATAACAACCCCTCAGAGGCCAATGCCGACGTTCTTCTGAAAAGAACTTTCAAACGTTTCTATTATGAAAGCTTAAATTGCACTAAAGTCGCGAACCGTGAAGCGAAAAGTTTCAGTTAAATAGAGTGCCGCGTTCTTTTGCAGTTATTTTGTAGTCAGAAATACCTACGTTCTTTTTTTTTATAAGAAATGTGAGCACGGAATGCTTCGTGCCTCGCATATGACCAAGATTATACCTGTTTATTTTACTTTCTATGTAGATGTTTGTTAAATTAATGCAGTTAAATTAAAATTTTATTTATGTAGGTACCTAAGTATGTTTTAGCCCGGTAACTTTATTAGCTGCTGTACCGGTCTCTGTATACAAGTCGATAAGGGTAGGCGAATGTCACACGTTTGTAGCTGCCATTATACCTCTTTTGTTATGTTTATTTTGTTTACATTGTAACATTATTCCCGCTTATGTTCCGTTCGCCAGCTTTCATACTTTCCCGTTGAAAATGTGTCGCTTTGATGTAAAATTTAATTACTACACGTACGCCCACTGGTGTATTTATTAAAGCGAAAACGACATACCTACTTCGTTAAAGACTATCTAATGTTATATCTCATCGTATAAACAGTCTTTTAAGTTTCATTTAAATTTAATTTTAAACAAATCATAATTTGAAATGATCACATAAACTGATACATAATAAACATTATAAGATTTCTGTAATAAGTGTAGTGCATGGATATATTTTCGAATATCATCACATTCAAAAGGCTACAACATTGAAAGAGTTTTTGGAGATTAAGATATATGTACATAATAATATACTTAGTATCATACAATATGCTTGTTTCACTTTTATCCTCGACGGCAGCAAATCAGTTGAATGTCGTACGCTCGCAGTCTATTATTATTGCGCCAATTACATACATGCTGTCGTCAAATAATTTCTTTATATCCTTGAGTGCAAATCGTCGTTAGAAAAAATAAACCAAACAAACTTCAAACAGGAGGTTCGCAATTCGACTGTCTTTTATGTGTAATCCACCATCTAGTGATACAAGTGCTATATTTTTGAAGTGAAAACTTCTTTAGCGGCGTTGTGCACTTTTTAGGATGGGTAAAAAATGTTAAACTCGCTTTAAGACACGTGACCTGATCGAAAATTCGTAAGACGGAGCCGAGTTTCTTATATTTAAAAAAATATAACATTCGAAATTCAAACATTTATGAGCGGCAAGGAGCGCAGAGCTTCCAGTGTACCCTATATATGTATACATTTGTGTCAATCCACGGGAAAATGTACCTTATGGCATTTCTATAAGTAAGCTATTAGCCCATAATGTGGCCTCGAAGTTTAGTAGAAAAGGTACCTAATCACCGTGTGATAAGGAAAATAAGAAAATAATACTTGCAATCATGTCGGGACATGCTCCGCTTTTGTAAATCAATCAACAATCGTTCGTTTGACATCGCGGTGTAAGTAGTAGTGTAGAAAGCTTGAAGAAATTTCGAAATATTTTAGATCAAATTAAAAAGAACGGAATTGAAATCACTGGACGCAACACCAGCAAACTAATACCAAGACTCTTACACTAGGACAGCGCACCAGTGTTCTAGTGTAAGCATCTTGGTATTAGTAATTAGTTTTGCTGGTCTATCCAGTGATTTCAAATGCGTTCTTTTGGTGGTAGTGGTAACTTTCATACAAACATTTTCGTTGCAAAACTCTCTTGTGTTGCCTGGTCGAATGCCTCATTATCGTGATACTTATTTCATACATTTTGCCACTTTTAACATTTATATATGGCAAATATGCACAAACGGGTAAAAAAGATGAGTCAATGCCGTAGGTCGTACGTAGCTCATGGTAACAACTGTGGAAAGAATTTTGCCTAAATATTGTAATTCAGAACCTAGTTACCGACTTGTGCCATGTGTGTCATAAAAATGTATTCATTTAGCAAGATGACTTCAATGAATAAAGAAGCTAAGGCTAAGATTCTTCAAGAATCACTCAATCATCTAAATAATGTTCAGATTGAAAGACTTTATTACTCTAACACAATTTCTGAAATAACTCCAACTCTGGTCAATATGGTTCTTGGCCCTCATGTAGCTTGTAATTTGATGGTTTAATTCAATTTTCATTTGATTTTGCTCAGCAAGTTCATTTGCCACACGATGCACAACAAGTTGGCCTGTTACATTTTTTCACAGTTTATAAGATTGGTCTTTTCGGGATTGCTATAGAACCATTGCAAGCCCTTTTTTTTATGAAATTTCTGAGTCATATGCTACAGGTAAAGGATCCAATGTTGTTATTTCTTATATTCATAATTTTTTTGATACCGTTTTAGGACAGGCTAAAGTAGTTTGTCACGCTAATAATTGCGCAGTGCAAAATAAAAATAATATATACAATATGCAGTAGGGCAGGTAATGACAGGAAGACATAAAAGTTTTCTATTATCGTTTCTGCCTGTAGGCCACACCAAATTTGAACCCGACCAGTATTTTGGGTTGTTTAAAAAGAGATTCCGAAAATCACAAGTCAGTATGGTGAAGACATATGCGAAGCAGCTGTAACAACATGCCGAAAGACCAATTCGATTATTTTAGTTATGGTGGGGAACGAGTCTGGTGATACTATAAATGTTAAAACCTATGACTGTGTAATTTTTTTCAAAACTAAGAAACTGACTACTATACCAAACTTACTCACAGTCATTTTAAAACAGAGTTATATTTCATTGGTCAAGTTGCATGCAAAAAGTCTGCCAATGACGAAACTTGTGTCCAACACGTTATTTCTGGAGATACATTTGGCTACGACGAAATGCCTGAAGTTATTCAGCCACAAGACCTCACAAGATCAAATTGAAAAATTTGAAAAAAATTGTAAATTTGAAAAAAATTGTAAATTTGTACCATCTGAATCACAAATTATACTTTGCCCTAAACCCCATCTGAGAGTATCTCTAGATTAAAATCCTTTAGAAAATTTTCTCGAAGTGCTTCCTACTCAGTCTCAGTTGCAGTGGCCTTCAGTCATTACCAACTATATTATAAAACGTAAAAAGTCTACATGCACCTATTATGGTGAGGTTGGTCACAGAAACCAAGTCCGTCTATTTTTGTAAAACAAGGCATTCAGAGCAAGCAAATTATAAAATCATATAACTCGGCCATAAGGACCCTTTTTTTACATAAGAATTGGAATTTAAGTCTTAAAAAAAGTATAAGAAAGAGCTGATTATTTTTGTAGCAGTTTATTATTAAATTAATGGTTAAAATTATTAATAAAAAGGTTATTGTCAATGTATATCATGTTAATCTTATTGTCCTGACATATTGTTTATTACTTAATTTCCATAAGGTACCTTTTCTTAAATGTATGAAACAAAGACTGTTATTGTGATGTAAGTTAAAGTGACTTAAAAAATTAAAAAATAGTCTCTAATTGCGATATTGTCAGTTCTATTATGTTTAGGAAAGAATATCGTTGATTTGTGTGTAATAATTTATATTGTTCGTTATATTAAAACTTAAATCGTTAAGTTTTGTGATTTTGCATGAAAATATTAATAGTTATTCTTACCTTTAAGTCTTGTTTTTTTTTGTCTAGATTTTATGAAGTAATTGTTTTCTAATAGATCAGTACAAAATCTGGCGTTCTCATTGCAAAAAAATGGTGAAAATTAAGAAAAAAAATATTTCCTAGAAATTGGTTATTAGGCATATTCATTAGTCCACATCAAGGTTTGTAATACAGAAGTTATCGCAACATTTTTTGAAGGACAGGAGCCCAAGGAATTATTTTGCATAGCCCACTATGTAACTTACAACGACAACATTGTTTTTGAGGTGACTAAACTTAATTGCCTGTTTTGTAAAATTGCCCAGTTTCCAATACAATCTTTAAACAAATATATCTCCGTAAGTACACATAGCAGGAGCTTGATCTTTTTTGATATCGACAGCTTATTAATTCCAGATTATCATGGTATGCATAACTCCATACCGACCATAAGGTACCTTTACCCGTGGAACGTCACATTTAGATATGTTATTACCTACTTTTTATTTTTAATCGTTGTGTGTATGTATATGCAAATACATTGCGAAGTTATGTTTTCACTTCTAACGTGCAGTAAAAAACAGTCAGTCGTTTGAACTGACTGTTTTTTTTTAGTAAGGGTCTTAATTTTAATATCATCAAAACTTAATAAAGAAGAAAGATTATTCGTTTAACTATTCTATTTATGTACTAAAAAGCGTTGTGTAAGGCGCTGAAGCCAAAGAAAATGTCTTTATAGAAGTAGGTAAGACAGTTAAAGTCTAATATAATAAAATCTAATCCACGAACATGAAAAGGTCAACGTATCTACTATTTAGGTATTTTGTAAAGAAATGGTTATTGTGCTAAGTACATTTGAATACTAGTACTGTAGATAAAGATTCGTGTGTATAATTGACATCAAATACCGTCAAATGTCATGACAGTAAGTAGACAAAGGTTTATATAGAAAATCGGTTGATTTATTCAGATTTCAGTATAATCTTAATAAGTTTAAATCGATAATCTAAAATGTATATCGACACAAAAAAAATGCATTAAAATTGCTGTCTTTATAAGGGTTTTAAGGGCTATGTCCGAAACTACTGCACTGTACCTATTTGAAAAATTCTTTCACCATTTGAAAGCATGAGTTGAATATTTAATAATTGTTAAAATCAGGCGAAGTCCGATAATAATAATTACTCCTAAACCAATTATTAAAGAGGTAGCGCGTTAGGCATCTTCTTGTACAGGCCAAACATGACAAAGTAATCAATTGCAAAGTATTATTTAGTTAACCACCTTCACGTAGGTAAGCGAATTTTGGAACTGAGGGATTTCACCATTGGTCGTCGCCATTATTAACAAACCGAAAATTAGTGTGGATTTGTATCCTAATATGTATTGATTTCTACCATGTAACGGGCTATTCAATTTAAAAAGGCAAATCAGTGTCAAGTGCTCAATATATTTTAGATTAGCAACCCGCCCCGGCTCCGCGTTAAACTTAGGCTTACACAAAATGTTAACAAATTATATACCTAAACCTTCCTCATGAATCACTCATTCTATTGGTGAAAACCGCATGAAAATCCGTTTAGTAGTTTTTCAGTTTCTCGTGAACAGAGACACCGCAGCGGGGGACTTTGTTGTATAATATGTAGTGATGAGGTGCCACAGCAGATTTAGTACATCACATCTTAGCTGCCACAGAAGTAGGCGACCCACGAGTAACATCGATAGTGATGCAACAGTTGATTGGCACCACTATTCAGCTTAAAAAGGAGGTCGTATGTTTGTATCCCACCTTGGTTGTCTAAAAAGAACTATCGACACAATCTTTTTCTCATGAGTCAATGTTTGTTTATTCGTATTTTATGCGCTGCATATTTTGCGTTGCCTGGGATACAGCAAAAAATAGGGTAATTAGAGTAATTTTCATCCAGAAAAAAAAATGTTTCCGAGGGATGGAAAAAATATTTTTACTCGCAAAAGCCTAGTATGTAATAATTTCTTTCCAACCTATGCGAATATGTTTTTTTTTTAATATTACAATAGCTTTGTGACCTTTTTTACATTTTCAATTATGTTAATTTCTTTAGCATAATAGTACAACTGTAATATGTTCAACTGTGACGTGACTTTTTAATTACGAAAACAGACCGCCTGACCTTTTATCCTCTATCGACCACGATTAAGACGTACAAAGTGCTAGTGACCTTCAGCGAAAAATAATTGTCCCAGGCTAATACCACTTGTACGTTAATTCTATTACAGTGAGCATAATGATCATTAAGCAATAGAAATTAGAAAGTACATTGCTAAACAACTCTACAAAGTAAGTTAGTTAGTCATGGCCGGAATGGTATTGCCTAGCTTTTGGAGAAACCTATGGCGGACACACACGGCTCCACAACCGTAACTATATCGGGATCAAAAGCAGCCTTTCTGGAGCAAATCCGTAATATAATCATCGCCACCATCGTATCTGTAATCAACGAACCTGACCTAGTAAATTTAATTATTCAACAGTTTAAATAATTTTTATTTTGAATCGATTCTCGTATAGTTAAAGAATTTAGCACGAAAACTCGAGTTCTGCGAACTTTTTTTTTAATAAAAGAAATAAAATTGTGGCTTATTATATACTGTTATGTGCTATTTGACTATAGTATTATTGTAGTAAATAATGATTTTGAACAGTTTTAATAGGATTTTTTTTTACATTATAGAAGGCAAACGAGCAGACGGGTCACCTGATGGTGAGTGACTACCGTCGCCCATGGACATCTGCAACTCAAGATTAATTAACCAGAATGTTTAATTACCAGTCAGTTATGTACGCGTTAAGTCACGCGCTACGTCGCGTCAACCGTTGCATCTAGGCTATCGAGTTATTGCTACCTCGCCTAGGTTTATTTGTTTACAAAAATAGAGTAATAGGCACAAAACCGACTGGTAATTAAATAGTCGTCAGAACAGATAAGAGTTACGCGATAGAAAGAGAGACAACTTCTAGGCGAATATAACAGGAGGTAATTAATTAGCGCTGTGCGACCTAAATTGCAACTTTATTGTGTCGTAACAAGAGTCGCCCTTTATTTAAATGATTTGGCGGAGTGGGACTTCTGTACCTGTACTATTTTATATTCTATGATTGTACACAATGTTTTCAGTTCACATAAATCCTTCAGATGTCTCCACTTTTATTTAAAAAGCAAGTTACATGCTCTTGTGCTGGTTATTTTATACTGTCCATATCTACATCTATACAGTTTATTTAAATTATAAACACATTTCAATTTTATCTTTTGACATTATCTGTATGTAGGGAAAAAATGTCTAGTTGGAGAAATGTGTTGTTAGAACCATACAAGTGTTTCTACAACGACGCGCTCGATCGAGCTCTAGCTACCATCAAACTAAACACGTAGTAACAAACCCGATCAGGTTACAGCTTTGTGTTCACAATTCAAATTAAAGATCGATTGAAATTCTATACCCAAATATATCGATGTTCTCCTACTCGTATAACACAATTGTGTTAGGTACGAGATTTTGATACTGGCTAATGAAAAGACTGAGCTGTATAAGTGAAAAATGTGTCGCTTATTCCTATTTCTTTTCAAATAGCAGGTGCACATTATGATTAGACTAGTCGTTTCCCGTAGTTTCACTTTTTTGTTGTTTCGCATTTATGCGGATGAAGTGTCACTGCTCCGCTCGTAAGGGTCGTACATCGTCGTAAGGGAGGGTCGTGATGTTACATAACCTATAGCCTTCCTCAATGAATAATTTATCCAATATTAAAAAATATTTATTCAAATCAAACTGATAGTTCCAGAGAGTGAGTTTAAGAACAAAAAAAAAGGTTATTAAAAAGTGTTTAACTTGAATCTGCTGTCTTAAAAAAATAGGCAGTCATGGGACTGCCGACGGAAGTGAAAACTTAAACGAAACGACAAACTTAAAACGTCCCATTAGCAGGTTGGTGACATTAATTTAGATTAGCGCCCTCTAGTGGATCTATATATGTATTATTAGCGTGACGGTCACGAGTTCAGTGGTTTTTCCCCATGGCAGAAGTGCACCAACGTGCCTAAAGAAGTTTTCACTTCAAAAATATCCTGTGTTCAAAATGACTTCTAGTAGCCCATTATTTAGTTCTAATATATTTTTTAGCTTTTGCCCCGGTTTCGCTCACGTAAAAGTATTTTCCTCACCCTCGGGAATAGTAAATTTTTGTGTAGGTACCTCACGAGTATACAAAATTTTATGAAAACCGGTAGCGTAGTTCAGGTATGAAAGCCTAACAAACAAACAAACACACGTTGAACATATATTAGTTAGGATTCTTGACCTTTCATGTCACAAATAAAACGTTTAACATAAAAATTGCCCGTTGTAAAATATGTTAAGCTGTAAGCCAAAATTGAAGTCGTATATCGTAATATTTTTGCCAGATAAACATTGGAACTGCAATATACTGAATTTATATTAACTACGCTGCTTGGCACGCTCCAGCCGTAGATAATACATGTTTATGTTCCAATAAATTGTTGTTTAGTGTAGTATATGAAGATGTGAAACGTTTGGACCCTCAAAATAATATGCGTCAGTTACTATACATTTATAATGATGTCCGCTCTACGTTTTACGTAGATATTAATTCGTCATTGAAGCGTTGAGGTGTTCACTTAGCTGTTCAGTGGAAATCAAAGTAAAGTTTTCAGCGGAGTAATGTCGACTTTGTCGCTTACGGAAGAGTCGGCAAACATTGACGGGAAGTACGTTGAACATACGGACGCAAGAGAGATAATAAAAGATATTTACGAAGGTTCTCATTGTTCCTGTTCTTTGATCCCACTCCAGTTGGATTCATTTACCCATAGAGGTTTTACAAAGACTTCCGAAGAACTTGTGTGGGCCTGTCTCGCTTGTAGGTATCTGTTCGAGGAGTTCGAACTAACGACTAAAGAAATGAAGCCATAACATTTCTGTATTAACTTTTGTTGATGAACTTTGAAACTGTTTCGAAGTTTACTAAGGCCTTTATTTCGGTTTGTTGAAGTATTCAGCTTTATGTAAACAACGTTCTGTATAAAATTATATGTATTTCAGTTGTAGCTTATCAATAACTTATTCTATAGAAATTCCGAATACACGAAGATCGCCTAAAGACTTAAGAAATTAATAAAAGTGAACCGCTCATGTGAATCAAATTGTATCGCATAATAAATGGGAAATATTACATAATAGCTAAGTTCGTACTCGATCATTATCGTCTTTAATTTTCGTAGGTCTTTATCGGTAATCCTCACTTACAGAAGTTACACTAGCAGGAGTGTACGTGATAACAGTAAAGTGAATTCTAGACTAGATCTCTTTATTATCTGCTTTATTAAACAACCCGCTTCTATCCACTACAAATCTTTTACCACTTCCATTCCTTATTACGGTGTAAGTTTAATGTGATCTGACCAAATCAGATAGAGGTCTCAACTCTGACATAAAATTGTTAAAATATTAAAAAATAATAATAGGCAGGAGAAAGTAGAAGGATAATAAACTAAAAGTATTTAATCGTGGGAGAGCCATGCATCCCAAAGTATTGACTTTGTATTTAATCCTCGAGAATTACACATCCTTACTTTCAATCACAAACTCGCACAACAAAATCTATAGGTTATTTTCCCTTGACCTACAATCACGATATTTGGCATATAGCAAGGTCTCTGTATATATATAGTGTGTAGTAATGGAGACCTATCTATGTGTTGAACGTTTGGTCCCACTGCAAAATTAGGTTAGTTTTACTTACTTGAGGAGTATACGTAAGTTTCATGAATTAACGTATCACTATAATATACAGATGGGGTATAAGGGTTTCCATACAAAATAAACTATCTAGTTTAGTTTGTATGGAAACCCTTATACCCGGGTGAAAAAACATACGGTCCGCCTGCTGACTAGTCATGATGGCTGGTCCGCGGGTGGTACTAATCAAGTCTAGTACTCCCACGAAACCTTAGCCACCCTACTCAACAGCTGGAAAAAAATAGCACTTTTGACCGGTGTACTGTTTCATGACAACATTGTAGATTTTGATCATAACTCGCCAAAGCATTTTACGTAGCAATTGTACAATTTAAAAACAGATCGTCGTGATCCTAGTGAGAAAGATAGTTCAACCACGCATGCACCTTGAAATAGGCACATCTTATAACTTGATTGCATCGCGGAATAACTTCAACATTATATCATATACATACAACCAAAACTCCAGTTTGTATACGCGCACACTTTATTAAATATCCATTCAACTAGATGGTGAAGTTTCAGCGACCTATATTCCAGCGTGCTTACTGTTTTGAATGTCGCTATTCCTACTTCTAGTATAAAGCGAAATTCATCGCGTTTGAGCATTCCATTTCTTATTTCTGTAAATGCATTAAAGTCTTGGCACCTGTTTAGACGCTTCGTTTTATTGTTCTCGACCTGCTCTGAAGTTATATTACTTTCGTCGGTAACAATATCTACTCAGGTAAATGAGGCTTTTTAACAATCACTTTATGCTGTAAAAGGCTCATTTAATGGCCAAATTAAAATTTCGTCGCTTTGAAACGAGATCGTCTATATAAACAACTTTAGGGGAATGGGGAATCGATGGAGAAGCTGTCGGGTGTTGTCGTTTGAAAACCTTATTCAGATGATGCGAATACGCTTTATACATTTAGGAAACGTAGGTAAGTCGAGATCGTTATATAAGTAAATCATTAGGAATTCCTCGGAAGTTTTTGAAAGGAATTGTCCTCATTTTGTAATTTTTAGCGTTACGTTCCTCAAACGGAAAACAAGGAACCCTTATAGGATCACTATGTTGTCCGTCTGTCTGTCGTCTGTCTGTCTGTCTGTGTGGCTGTCAAATCCAACCCCATTTGCTCAAGAACGGTTTCTTCAAGTTCAAGGCATCAAGTTGAAATTAATATCAAACACTTATGACAGCGGTACCTTGTAGCTGTAAAAAAATCAAGCTTCTAAGTCATCATAATCAAATTTACGGTCATTAAACCTTGTAGTCCAAGATCCCAGGGCCGCCAGACGTTAAGTATTTTCTGACGAACGAAATGTGGATGATTGAATAGTGTTAGTATGTACTATGATCGCATGCCTACCTGCTAGCTAGACGGCCAACTTCCAGGTATCAGGTAATCAAGGTACATAAAAACATTACTTACCTCACGTAAATTCTCCAAGCTGATTTTCACGTATATTTTAGACAATATCGTTAAAAATTAGTTGACAATACTCCCAGACACTTTCCGTCGGCCGTATTGCTGTGCAGACGCTTTAAAGCTCCCAAAACAATTACTTAACTTCACGTAAATTCTGATGCATGCGCGTGGATAATGCTCTCGCGGTCCTACCCACAGAGGAATTAAAATTGAGTTTAAGGGATGATTGACCCCTTGGATCGGTCTGACTTCTTGTAAAAGGTTGTAAAATTGTTGTAGCGAACATATATAAAAATGGAGCATCAGAATTTACGTGAAGTAAAGTAATTATTTTGGGAGCTTTAAAGCGTCTGCAAAGCAATACGGCCGACGGAAAGTGTCTGAGAGTGTTGTCAACTTATTTTTAACGATATTGTCTAAAATATACGTGAAAATCAGCTTGGAGAATTTACGTGAGGTAAGTAATGTTTTTATGTACCTTGATTACCTGATACCTGGAAATTGGCCGTCTAACGAAGCTAGCAGGTGGGCATGCGATCCCGTAGTAGACGCACCAGGCGCCGGAGATCGCAGAACGATCTCCGGCATCGATGAGCGCTGGCCTGGGGGTAACGGCTGTCCGTTACCCTAGCAGAAGCAGGCCTGAGACGGCGAATGATGCTTGTAAGTAAGCTTATAAGCTAGCAAGCATCAGGCAGCGGGCCTTTAATTGTATCAACTGTTTAAAGTAAAGAATTGAACTAAAGAAATACCATTAAATTTAATATAAACAGAGTGCAATGGTGCCAATATTCTTTCCATCTAAATATCGACCTCCAACTAAGCTAATACTATACTCGTAATTTTAGTTAACTCGGGAACTTTGTTTTGTTTCTATGGCTACTTACAAAGATAACAGCGTGCCCTTTAAATACATACTTTTAAAGTAACGTATGGAAAGGATGACGTAACGCCTTAATCCTACTAATATTATAAACGTGAAAGTTTGTGAGGATGTATGGATGTTCGTTACTGTTTCACGCAAAAACTACTGAACCGATTGCGATGAAACTTGGTATGTAGATAGCTGGAGACGTGGCTTAACACATAGGCTACTTTTTATCCCGATATATCGAGACTTCAGCGGGTGAAACCGCGGGGTGCAGCTAGAACTTAATATTAATCTCGCAAATATTATAGAGGTTTATGAGGATGGATGTTTGTTACTCTTTCACGCAGAAACGGCTGAATGGATCTGGTTAAAATTTGGCGTAGAGATATTTTATAGTCTGGAATAGCACATAAGCTACTTTTTAACCCGAAAAAATGTACTGTTCCCGTGAGATAGATTTCACCAAAGTCGCGGGCAATAGTCTATTAAAGGTCATCTCGATTTCTTTCTTAGAAAGAAGAAACAATACGGAACATGCCGAACATACTTTCGCATTTATAATGTAAATGGCATTACAAATTTTTTTAAGAACAGCATTATGGGCTATGTTTGCTGTCGGTACCTACTACTTCACACCATCATAGTTGTGACTTTACTATTTGAACGAAATTTTTTATCTTAATCTAATCTTATATGTAATATTACCTTGTTTGGAGCAAACAGTTTTTGAAGTGAAAACTTCTTTACCGGCGTTGTGCACTTTTTTGGTATGGGTAAAAAATGTTAAACTCGCGTCAGGACACGTGACCCTGATCGAAAATTCGTAAGACGGAGCCGAGTTTCTTATATTTCAAAAAATATAATATTCAAAATTCAAGCACTTATGAGCGGCCAGGAGCGCAGAACTTCCAGTGTACCCTATGTACATATTTAGATATGTTATTACCTACTTTTTATTTTTAACCTAATTAATTATATATATACAGATGAGTGTGTGTATGTATATGCAAATACATTGTGAAGTTATGTTTTCACTTCCGACATGCAGTCTTACGACTGACTGGTTTTTTAAACCCTGTTCCTGGTCTAAGTAATGGAAAGCTATCTAAAAATACAAAAAATTACCAAATAATCTACCAGGAAACCACGAAAAAAAAATGCTTAAACACACGTTTTAAGGCTTGAACAAATTTATTTATATATCCCGATTGTGAAAATCAAGAATAATCATATTATTTTGCTTTTGTGAGTTTCTTTCTAGTTGACTCCAATCTTGTTATAAAGTTCTTTAAAAACATGTTTATCTTACGAAGTTGCCTTCTTTCTTTTCATGAAAATTAGGTCAATAAAGCAAAAATCGTGTCTTGTATGTAAATTTTAGATAACGACAAATTGCAGTAGAAGTACATAACTAACCTAATTTGCATTATTATTATGACAGTAACAATTAAATCAGTTTAAAGAAAAAAAATAATATTTTAACTTATTATCTTAATTAAGTATATTTAGTTTTTTACTAGTTAAATAATGAAAAACATACATTCATGATGGTGCCACACTTAACTACCCTCATAGTTACTACTTATAGTTAGAGATACATTTCTTTTATTTTCCACAATAGAATAAAATGAGTAGGTACTTCAAAATATAGCGCCTCCATTTCTATTCATAACGGTGGAACTTGACGCAACTAGATCTGTAGCATCAAATGACAAAGCCTGGCGCCTCGATGGGATACTCAACAATAGGGATTATATTCCTTTATATATTTATTTACATAATACTACTTAAACGTTAAATAGGTACACTAAACCTTTAATAAGTTCCTAACTCTATTTCATTTGTAGTCTTTTTTCTTGATGTTGACTGACATTAGGTACGTATAACAGTTTTTTCGATCAATATTTTCGATGTTGCCAGCTATTAGACTATTAAAACCAACCAACAAAGTGCCTACTTAATAAATGTTTTGAAGATATATATATATATATAAAGACATTGTTTAGTCACAAAGTCATTGTTTAGTCATTCAACCCCTTTTTTTTTTTGTGTGTGTGGAAACCCCCCTCGGGTCCTCACCCCACCCGGGGTTTTCGGTGGGGCGGTGCGTCGGAATCGAAACCACACGTTAGTCTTAGTCTTTTTTCTTGATGTTGACTGACATTAGGTACGTATAACAGTTTTTTCGATCAATATTTTCGATGTTGCCAGCTATTGGACTATTAAAACCAACCAACAAAGTGCCTACTTAATAAATGTTTGGAAGATGTATATATATATATATATATAATATATATATATATATGTAGTGCATCACAAAGTCATTGTTTAGTCATTCAACCCCTTTTTTTTTTGTGTGTGTGGAAACCCCCCTCGGGCCCTCACCCCAACGGGGTTTTCGGTGGGGCGGTGCGTCGGAATCGAAACCACACAGTGTGCCATACTGCGCCTTAAATAGGATGGATCCGGGAACAGCTTTTATTAAGACATCCGGACCCCCTGGCGCTTGCTCGCAAAAGCGCGGGCACCATCTCCGGGTGAAAAACCTCTCAATTAAGCGACGTCCAGGCACACGCGGATGCCGCTTCCTCGCGGGGGGCCACTATAGCGGGTGGGGGGGAAAACCCGTCCCGTCCACCCGCGAGTACACTCAGTGCGGCATGAGGCGCTGATAAGCGCGCTTCCGCCGCCCGCCCGGTTCGCCGGCGGCGAATTAAGTCCGAGTGGAGGTCATCCTCCCGGACCCTTTCCGCCGCCTCCTTCTGCGAGATGACTTCCTCACAGAAGGTCGCGACCGCGGCCAAATTCCTGTCGCTACCGGCCATGGAGCGTATGACAGCTGGTAGCGACAGATCCTCTCCGATGACTGCAGTGAGGGCTCGACGCTGCGCCGCCCAACTGGGGCAAACCGCCAGCGTGTGTTGAGCCGAATCCTCACTGCAGTCGCAGTGGTGACAGGCGGGACTCAATTCCCTCCTAGCGACCGAGTGCAATTACTTCCTGAAGCAGTGGTGCCCGGAAAGAACCTGCGTCATTCGGAAGGAAAGGCTGCCGCCCTGCCCACTCGATGATGACCGACCGGAGCGCCTCCACGGCGGCAAAGCCAGCACGTGGAGCCTCCAGCCGGGACGACTAACGAGCCATGGTGGCTCGGCGAGCGGCCTCACGCCATTCGCGTACCTCTTCGGGTGGGGCTGACTGCCACTTCCCGCCCTGAACTCAGCCGTTCGCCGATATACTTCGGCGAGCACTTCCACCTCCAAATGCCACGGGGAAGTCCCGGCCAATACCCACGCCGCCTCCGAGATAGTCATTCAACCCTATGAGAACCCCTCAACCCTAGTTTATGTGGAAGTCCTAGTGTAAAACATTTTACTTACAACAAATTTGATAATATTAACCAGGTAAAGATCCTAGTATAAAATATGTGATATCTTAACGAATGGTGAATAAATAGTATTACGAATATATATCATTTAACGTTCGTTTAGTATACGATTTATGTACCCTCGGCCTAATATATCGTCTACCACCCTAAGGTTGAAAATCATTTGAAAGTTGACAACAACTAGGTTGATTGTCCCGTGCAATAATATTCTGACAGTTCATTGACAGAGATAGGGTCAATCTTATCGCTATTGTGATAACACAAACTGTCAAAACTGGTGTCTACCAGTTTTGACAGTTTCTGTTCAGACTATTTTCTTTGTCGACTAAACATACAAAACAAAACAACGGTCAACAAAAAACACAGGCACATAAATACATTTTATAAAAATGTGTTTTTGTGCATAAAAATTAAGTAGGTGGAGCAAATATTCGGTTAATAACGATATAGTTATTACGCTTTTATTTAATTTGCATCAAAACCACGTTACAATTGTTTGTAATGTACAAAAATAATAATTATATAATGCATTCTATTGCGTTCTGTTCATGCGAATACTTGAAAGATCAATAAGTAGGTACAGTTCAGTGCCTATTGTGGTAACACAAATATTAAAAACGCCTAGGTACTAGGTACTAGCTATTTCAGAGCAATGCAAAATACCACAGATTAAATTTCAATGATTCCAATAACAGCTATTTGTTTAGTTTACTTTTAAAATTTTAATTAATTATTTAAATCACAATAAAATGTCCATATAACGAAAATCAAGTAGACATAAATATATGTAGAAGGGCAAGCTTAATTCAATATAGAGTTTTCTTCTGTGTAGAGGGAATCGAGAAACATAATAATATTTAGTTTGAAAAACTAAAAATACACGCTTTAATGACAAATGGACCTAAGCAATACATATTTTTGTTCCTGATGATCCTGATGATATTATTGTATTGTCATCGGCCCTTGACACGTGCAATATTATGAAGTCAATTAGATGCCTTTAGATTGGTGAAAATAACGATGAAAGATTCCGTTACATAGGTACATACTTATTACTACTATATACTTATGTACAAAAATACACGTCGAGCTGAGAAAAGCATGTTAAAAAAACATAGCTGTGTGTGTCTTTGACTTACAGAATAAAAAATCTTTTGCACTATAGTAGTATCATTTAAGTCTAAGTGTACCAAAATACATGTCTTGTAAAACACACAATACATGTTCTGGATAAAAAATGTCGTGTAGCGTAATGTTTGTACTCATACATTATGGTTGTATTAAAAGTGTCTATTATTACACAAAGAAATAAACGTTTGGAAATGTACATAAATAGCTGTTTAAAAATGAAATAATGAATACAGCAAAACTTGTACAATTTTATTGGGCTAATTCGGTATGTTGGTTTTAGGAGCCATGAGAACTGTACCATTAATATTCATAAAATAATCGTTTATCAGTATTATTGACAAGTGGATTACTGAATAAACTAAGATATAAAAATACATACGTAGTTAAGAAACTATATCAGCTACTCATAGTTACCTAAAAAGCTTATCTGCGAAGGTACTGCGACTTTATCCGACACTTACTATCCTTTGGGGATCCGCTTAGATGGATTACGGACTTAGAGTTATCATTGTACTTACTTTTGGAAGAAGTAAATTTGCAACATTTTACTTTTTGTGGGTAAATGTGACGCAGGTTTCGTATGAAAATACGAGGTTCCAAAGTAACTTCCACAAGAAGGTGATCAAATTGCTCTCTAATAAGTTATAATAATAAAAAGTTTCTTAAGAGAATACAAGGGTTAAACAATAATTTAAAGTTTTATTTTCAGAGTAGGTAATATTTAAGTGAGCAATGTGGTATTGGAATCGTGGTTGATCGTTCTAATCAAAAGAATTTGAAGCCATTGTTCGGCTTTTGTTTTGAGCTGATAAAGCTACCATATTTATCTTAGTTACAATTTGTACAAAACATGACATTTGACATGATATTTGACACCAAGCCGCTTACCGTTAGGGCTTCCTTTTTCTACACGGACTTACGTGTGTATCAAAAGTAAAACACATGCATTATTTCACCAAATGCTCCTTGCGTTCTTATGAACAGGTATCAGGGTACAAAATTGAGTAAATGTGTGTATGAATTTTTCTATTCATGCTGGCGTCGGACTAGAACGTCTCTAGAACTGAGTGAAACCTTTGTTAGAGGAAGTATCTCCTTACAGGCTTTGTGTGCAGGCCGGCAGCTCGCGACGGGATGCGCCCACGTAATTGTCCTGGACCCTTCGCGCGGAACATCTCTATGCTTTAAATAACTATCTCTGGATAACAAGCATCAGTATTCTAACAGCAGTGCAGTGAGATCAGTAGTAGTTTTCTTACAGTCGACGACCATTTTTAACAGTGCAAATACGTTGTTTTAATTTTTATTATTTGGATAGTTTATGTAATTAGTAATTAGGTGCGTAACTCATAAGTACAGCAGACTCTTACGTTCTTTAGCTGTTTCATTATTTTGATGGTGACAAATATCTTGTAAACAAAAATTCTATAAGTTAGAATATTGTTCAAAACATGAATTAAATAATGTAATTGATAATCGTTTTCTGTTTTGATTTTCATAATTAATCGCTGTTTCCTTTTGACTTTAACATTTTTGCTACGTTTTTAAAAAGCAACTTCGAGGCAGCGTCCTCGTAAGCGCTTACCTAAATAAAATGAGAAATTTTAATGAAAGTTTTACAATGAAAGTGGAGCAAAATTGTCCTTCACGTTTCGGTCCTGAATACACAAAGAGGGATTGGGAGTCATCGTGTAGCGGATCACGTTTAGTGGCTCCACCTATTTTGGACTTCTGCTTGTGAATTAGGTACACAATGCGTAATAGATATAAATAACCTTGCTTATACTGCCCACCTTCTCCGGATCGTACTCTTCTAACTTTCATGAATAATCAATTTCCACTTTGTTCCACAATGGGCCTTGTTTTAAAAATTCAAGACAGAGGGTAAACTGATTAAGACGTTTTAATTCTTACTTAATTTATCTTTTTTTTATAAATAAGAGTCACGGGTTGGTGTTGATATGAATAAATATCACGACTTAATATCAGAGCCAGAATTTTTTCAGCAAACATTTTGTCGCATTATGTACTTTAATGATATTTGCCCAATTGGGCATTCAACATAATGGCTATTTGAATGTGTGTAGGTGTTATTTACAAAAACGAATATAGAGGATAAGCATAAGAATTTCGAATATGACTACCTCTAGGCTAATAATATACGTTAAGTTTGAGTAACCGAAGTAGTTAATCTTAATAGTTTCGTAAATTTTACAACCACTTAAAAACTATTTAAGAATAATTATAGGTTCAAGTTCAGCGCTACTACTTTGCCGTAATCGTATTAGACTCACGTGTATTTTCAAATTTAGTCAGTTGTGACGGAATCGCGGTGGTCTGGGCGCGGCGCGGGGTGGCGAAGCACAATCGATACACCGCCGGAAAGGTATACTAGACGTAAATAATGAAAGCGTTCAGCGGCCCTCTGAGGACGGCTCGTGTCAAATGTCAATATCAATCAGATGCGATGTGGCACGTGGCCCGCGACGTGTCTTTTTATAGATATCAACGGACATGCTATTTCATTTGGAAGATAGAATTATGGCTCTATTATACTTCCTTTTATTATTGGTTTTGTAAGGCTTAGGTTACATGAAGCCATATATTTACTATTTTACTAAACTTATAATCGTTGTTGCATCAGAAGTATACAAAAAGTTTTGTTGAAGCCAATAGCTGTGTACGTTTACACAAAAACTGTAGCATATTAGAGGAAGTTACGCCATCTTTTGAACTTAAAGCTGAAAATATTGCATACCGCTCTTGTGAGGAAAGCTCTCAATTCCGCAATAACGGTACAAGTTCCCTTAAGTTATTTCTTACCTCCGGCATAAGATTCATATTCCTGAGCTCGCAGTATCCTACGCTACGAATATGTACAAGTATGTAATCTTAATCAAGAAATAGTTTCCGTTGCCGGATATTAGGCCTGCGGGATTTTATTAAATAATGTTTGAGTAATTTTCCCTAAATGATAGGCGACTGAATGTATTTGATATTTCAATATAAAGATGGCATGTTCAAGGAATTATCTCTAAAATAAGTTTTTTATATCTTGCAGGTAAAAATCGGCGGTGATTTGAAGTATTACGATCAAGCCGTAGAAATAAATAGGATTCACGCAAAGAAGGATTCCATGAAGCTTTGAACTTTCAAGACGCGACGCTTATTGCGAAGTCTGAAGAGGAGACGCAGATTACATCATAACCCATAATTTGATTACTGTATTCGAGTGTGTGGGTAGAGTGATAAAGTTCTCTAGCACCATTCGAATTCAGTGCTCAAATTTGGATTTTCAGCAAAACCGAAGTTCAGAATTAATGTCGTAGTCATTTAACGTTGTTTTCTAAGTTCGGAGCGTTAACAAGCTTATGTCAGATAGTCCTGCGGGAACACTGAAGTGATTATAATACCTGTCGAGCATGCCATTTAATAATTATTATTATTACTGCGTAAAGGGGTAACTGCTGTTACCGTACATTAAAACGAATATGTCTGCTATATATTACATGACATATAATGAAGGGTGACCTATGGAGCGTGTGTTGTTGGTAGCCAACACTTCAAGGCTTGTTTATGCGTCTTGTTTATTTAATGTTTCTAGTTTGTTTTTCTGTTTCCTGCAAAGATTGTGTAATAAGTTTGTACTCGAATAAAGAGGTGTTATTTTATAACTTCATGCTTTTTTATTAAACCCATGTTCAAATAGGTATATTAGTAGAAGAATCCTTGAAGTCTCAAATTATACTCATGATATAGAAGGATAAGTGCATAGTTACTCGTTTTAGCCTTTTTGGTAGTCAAATACACAACGACAGAAATAACGCGCGGCATCTACATAAATTACCCCTTTTATTCGGATTGTTAGATATTAATACTATTCTAGTTTACTTATAGACACGATCTTCGATTCGATTCTTTGCGATGATATTTTATATTACAGCTATTGAAGTGCTAGATCGCCCATGGGCAATAAAGCGGGTTGTCCGCTTACTAGTGCCCATGGGCGTACTCGGCTTATGGCCCGTGGAGGGGGAACCTTTGATATGGGGCTTAGGGGAGTGCAAATATAAAAGTACATAAGCATAGCATACTACGTAAGCATATAAGAACCAGTGGAGGATAGCTGCCCATTCTTTTGCACTCTTGTAAAAGGCTTTGGCTTATTTATAGAGTCAACCCTGAAGAACTCAACCCTGAGAAACTTCCTTCGACCAGTACTAAAATAGGGTTAGTACAAACGAATTAACTTTTATATTTTTTATTTTCAAATATTGTGTTATGTCATGTTTTGAAGAATCTAGACCACCATTTAAGACCACTCCATGTCCTCTAACGAGAACTGAAGACACACCTCTGTAATTATTGATGTTTTTCTGTCTCCCAACTAATAATTTGGCAGGGAATTCATTACAATAAATGATGTTTCTCAAAGAATCCAGAAATCTTCGGGCGTTCGTTCCGTATCCTAAATATGTCTCCGGATGCGTCAGTCAGATGCAGTGTCTCAAAGTTAAGGCATTCCAGTACCCTATTGTTAGAGTCACTTTTCTATTTAGTACAGTATTGTAAGGCAAGGAACTATCCTGGCTTATGCTGTTAGACATTACCTACAATTGTATGTTGTTATGGCTATGATGCGATTGGGTACCTACTACATTACTAGTATCTAGTAGATAAATACCATACAGTAAGATACACGATAGGATAACAAGATAAGAAAAAATAAAGGAAGAAGAATATGTTATTAGGCATTGCTGCCGCCATGTTTTCAAATTTTATTAATTTATCTAAAAAAATGTCTATAAAAATGAATCCGTGTAACGAACTCATTGAGAAATTGACTAGACTCATCCGGATTTTTTTTATACTTAGCAGATTAAAAAATACAACACTTGCGTGTTGGCTTTTTTAATGGGAGGCATTTTCCCAGTCTCATTTAGAAATCTAGACCAAAAACCCTTCTTAACCGAAAGGAAAAGAAGAAGTCACCTAATTCGGCTAAATTTTGTTTTGTGGTGACAGAAGAGACATGGGATACCTTTTATCTGACAAAATCTATAATCGTGAGCGAAACCGCTGGCCAAGGTTATTGTAAAATGCAACTGAAAGATTTGTTCATTAATCTTATGTGGAATTTTTACCTTTTATTAGAAATCGAAATAAACCCGAGAGAGGGTTACGCCTTTGAGAGGTGTTGGCAGATTCCAAAAACCTTTGAGAAAATTCGTACTCCCTCCCACCTTGAAGGTCGGCAATGCACGTCCGACTCTTGAATTGCAGGTGTCCATGAGCGGCGGTAGTCATTTACCAACAGGTAACCCGTCTGCTCATTTGATCCCTATCGTAAAAAAAATATGGAGAACACTCAGGTACGCAGGTTTCCTCACAATGATTTTTTCCTTGACTGTTAAGGCAAGTGGTTATTAATTTCTTATGCGTACATTAACTTCGGTAAGCCAAAGGTGCGCAACAGGGCGGCGTAACAAGCCAATGGTTATCTACATAACTCACTTTTATAGTTTCCAATAAGTTTTTAGGACAGCTTTGGTAATTCCATAGATAAATGAAGGACTATTAAAAGCAAACAAATTTTACCAAGTTAATTATGATATTATGAGTACCTACTGTGCTGTTTCCCGCGCGACTTCGCTCGCGTGTACATATTTATATATTTTGCGCGGAACCCTAATTCCTGTTCCAAAATAAAAGTAGCCTAAGTTACTCTTAATAACACCAGTCACCAGCTATTAGTGTTTGTATACTCTTTACCAGCTATCTGCTGGTAAAAGTCGCGTGGTAATCGTTCCATTTGTTCCGGAGACTAGCCGGAACAAACAGACACACAGACAACAGATTTTTAGGCATAGGTATCGTGAAAATAACTGTATGAGCTTAAAAAAACTATTATTTTGACATTACAAACACACACTACTTCAATTTAATTTATTTGTATTGATGATATAGATTATATATTAATCAATGCCTAATAACCTGAAACTTTTAGAAAGTAACTTCTTCCTGTCCCATATTAGGATCAACTAAATTATTAATAGAAGGTGGTACATACTCACTACGACCCTTTCGACCGAGACACGTTTTTAATTTATTTAACGTACGTTTATTAGGGTAGTGCCTAAGTAATGTAAAACACAGTCATTATTCACTTTTGTAAAGGCCCATTAGCATGAATTAATTTATGCTAAAGACCGGTAGATATGATGGATTATATATTTTCTAACTGGTTAATTTTTTTCTATAGTCTATTTAATGTTTAAACGGCCTAATATTTGTAAGTAATGATAGTATTCTGTTTACAAAACGTTCCGATCGAATTGCACCGGTTGGGGTCATTGGTAGGTCCATGAGAGCTCAGCGACGTGGCCTTCGTGAATTGCGTGGTCCTTTCTTTAGTCTTCTGTGTTAGTGCCTTGTAAAGCTACGTAAGCTAGGTATATTTAAGGGCCTATATTTATCAAAAGATCAGATATATAACGGTGAGAAATAGTTTTAGTTACAAGTCGTTCATTTAAGTTTTTCTTACATACAAACCTATTGTGGCGACTTCCACATACAGCAAAAGCATACTCCAACATCATCTAAAAGACAAGCCGAACTACGGAGTAACTACTAATCCTGCATCGCGCTATGAGAGTTCTCGCGCCGATTGCTTAGTATATATATATAAATATATAACTTCCCAATATCAACCGTTGGGCCGCCGCCCGCCAGGCATGGAGGATCCTCCCTTTGTGTTGAAGGGACATAACACCCATTTCTCCACAACATATGCTCACGCCTGTATCTACAATTTAGTCCCACTTACGTTATAGGGGGCAAGCTTATTGCCGTCAATGAGGCACTTTAGGAATTAAAGATGGGAAAATTGGGAGCAGGTATATCGAAAGGGAAAGGTAGGTAAGAAAGGAAGGCAATGGAAGCAAAGGGAATATATTGCTTTTACGGGTGAATTGGGGACTGGAAACAATAGCTCGAGAAGGTCAGGGTCGCTTGCATACATGTAACTCGAAATGGTTGTTGGCGAAAGGTCCGAGCCATCTAACCAGAAATCTTTGACCTGATATTGGTGTTTTGTCGAAATGGCCACTTCGATCTCAAAAATCTGGCGTTTGGTTAGGGATTCCAAATTCAAATTAATTTCAAATTTTTGTTTGTGTATTTATATTTACAATTTAATGATTCGTTTGTTTTCCTTTTGATTTTTCATTGACATCGCATCATTCACAATATGGAAAACTTAAAATATCGCTCTATTTACGTATACGAGTTCCGCTGTGCCACTAGCGCTGCTAAAAAATGGATCCTGTACGATAATCTTAAACGCTCACTACAATGTTTGAACCCACGAACACCGACCAAATCTTGCCCCAGGCGAAACTTAACTCAAAAAATGGTACTGGTGAGTGTCTGGTGGACTAGTGCTGGTGTTCTTCACTACAGCTTCCTAAAATGTGGGCAGACAATTACGGCAGAATTGTATTGTCAACAGTTGCAACAATGATGAAAAAACTAGCAGTTAAATAACCGAGACTATGTCAATTGCTCTAGTCCATTGCATTTTCAGGACAAAGCTAGACCACACACTGCACAACAGACGGTCGCAAAATGAGAGGAGCTGCAATTGGAATGTCTCCGACACCTACTATACTCCCCGGACCTTGCTCCAACAGATTACCATTTGTTCCGGAATTTAGACAAATTCTTGCGAGAAAAAAATTCAATTCCGATGAAGAAGTCCAATCTGCCTCCAAAGATTTCATTAATTCTCGTTCTTACAATTTTTTTAGCAAGGGAATTCATGTACCTACTGCGGCGAAAGTGCAAAGGTAACAATGGCATATACTTTGATTAATTAAATGTAACTTCATAAAAAAATTGTTTTACTTTTTCTATATAAAACGTCAATTTCATAATATGTAAATACCTAATACGATAGAGTATACAAACACTACGTTAGGCCTAATACCTACCATTTTGATGTTTCTTTTGTCCTGCACAAAAGAAACAAGTAATACAAAAAAAAAATTCTAACACATCAAGGTTTTCATGATTTTTAGACGCACAAAAGATGGTTGTATTATTTTAAAATATATTACGTGATGAATAAAAGTATACGCTTCACGAGTTCAGAAGGAATGTCTAAAAAGTTTTACTTAAAAATATATTTTGGAATTTTAACCTAACTACGAATGAAAAATTCTATTCGGCCTGTTGTACTCGTTATTCAGTGCAACAACCCCTTGATCGTTGATGATATGGGTTGGCCGGACGTGGAAGTAGGAGTGTGTTAGATCATGTCTACAACTCAGAAAATTTACGCGCTATTTTTTCACTGCGCTCCTAAGACGAATACGGTGGAACATTTGCTTTGCTGAAAAGGAGAAAAGTGTGTCAACCTCCGTTGCCCAAGATCTTTATAACTTTATTTGTCAGAACGTTAGCTTACTAAGGGGTTTTCCAAAACCTTTATATGCTTTCCCCTCTTTGGCAACCATACTGTGGATATAACTACCAACTAGAATAAATAAAGGTTGATCGGTTTTAACGCCCGCAGCACCAGTAGCTGGCCTTGAACTTGCTTGCTTTAAATGTAAAAAAGTGTGCATCAGATATTTAAAGCGTTCAAAGTTTAAGGCTGACGTTAAAAGCGCTTATCTCTGTAACTACGAATCGGATTACAAGATCACGCTACGATTATTAAGTGCGAAGCAGTGACCATAAAGGCCAGTGAGACTGCGAGGAACTGCTTGGTATAAAATAAAATACATAATTTTAAAGGCTCTGTGTATTTGCTCGTCTTTATCGACATTATACTTAAATTACTGTGCATAAATAGGAAAACGTTATTTACATACATCAATCCGTAGTACATACATAACTAAGTCATAGAATGTAATGATGGCAGCCAGCTGCCTATCATATTTTTAAAACTCGGTAAGAAAAATAATAAACACCACACTGAGAAAACTCTTATAAAGTTTATTAATATAGTACAACATTTATCTAAGACTGGAATTGTAAGATAATTTGATACAAAATAAAACAAGGGTATTGGTGCTATTATTTTTCCCAGCAATCATTCATTAAACATTAGTTTAAGTATATATTCATTCATTTCACGTTCCTTACAAAAAATAAATCAATATAAACCTCATAATGTTTAAAAACTACAATCGTTTACAATTATTTGCAATTCTAAACTGGCATTATCAATTTTTCAGTTTGTTGGGGTAATATTTTTTTAAATTAATATGGGGCCACCCCTGAGGCATCCCTTTTTATAACAAATAAAATAATCTTTAAAATCGAACAAAGTAGTAAAGAATTATCTGGATACACATAAAAATTTATACTTACAGCCGAATTGAGAGCTTTCTCCTTTAATGAAATTGTTTTAATGGGAAATACTTCCCAACGTTCAATGTAAAATTCATATCGGCTTTTCGTTGCCAGGCATTCGAAGTTTTACTTACACATACACACATTCTTTACATAAGGAACATTAAATAAATGTCGAAGTGATAAACACCGTTAGTCCAGAGGCAATTACTGCCGTTCGCTAACTAAAATGCGGTTAGCTTCATACAATTTATACTAATTTAGAGCTGCTTTTTAGTTAGTGGACCTCCGTAATGTTCAAGCTTCGTACAACATTCATACAATGACTATTATTTACAACGCTATAAATTAACCTACTAGTGAATTGTGCAGAAGCGCTCGTAATGAGGTAATAACTTACAATGTGTAACTGGTGACTAATTGACTATTTAAATATCATTTACAATTAAATAACAATACAAAAAAATATTACCCAAAACCTAAGGTAACAGAATTGTCATGGATTTCGATTTGCATAAAAACTTACGAACGCACTCGCAGATATTACCGATTTAACTAAAAATGTGGAAAAAAATATTACAATGTAATCAACACCTAATAATTTATGAATCAAGATTCATAAATTACGCCGTGTTAAGAACATAGAAATGAGTTTTAGTTGTATAACAAAAAATAGGTACGCTAGAATATGAAAATGAATTTGGAACATATCCTCATCGAATCGTACAACTTAGTAAATCATTTCTCGTAACCTACATGTAGTTCACTTTTTTCAACTTTCACTAGGATAATATAAATATCAATATAACTTCATAATAATTATCTTTTATTACATTATTATTAAAACATCTCTTTTGGTCAAATCACCAATATCTATCAACGCGTCCATAAGAGCGGGCACGCTATTCGTACCCGTAAAAAAATAATAGCTTTCTTTTATGTAAAATAAGGGGGAATTAATTGATACTCCAGTTGGTATCATGAAAATGCCTCATAAATTTTACAAGGCCATAAACTGAACCACCCAGCGGCTTAACTACAGTTATTATATTACAACTCCGCTCCTTGAAATAATTTTCGTCGTTTGATCTTTAGGCTTCTCATTATCTGTGTCTAAGTTAAGTTTGGACGTCTGTATTTGTTTCCACGTCTCGCCCAGGGCTTTACTGAAGTGGTCGTCGACGCCACCCTTGCTCGTCTGTACTTTTTCATTGTCTTTTAACCTCGAAGTTTGTATTTGCTTCCAGGTATCACCAAGAGCTTTCGCAAAGTGATCATCTACAGACATACTAGCGTCGTCAACTTCCATAGCGATGATTTTAGCTGGTTTTGGTAGTTCTTCAGTCTTGAACTGAATAGGGCTACTCGCGCGGTCTTTCATGTTGGGTTTTGGTAACGGTTGTGTTACTTCCGGATTATTTTTCTTAAATAAGTTCATGTAATCATCGCCCAGTGAGCGTCGAAAATGTTCGTCGATGACGGGATCACACATCGACATGGAACCTGATAAAGAATACAACGAGTGATATAAAAAGTGAATTCAAATAATCGTCCATTGTCTTTATCTTACAGATAAGTTTCTTTAAGCAGAGAAGGAGAAAATATATAATATCTTACCAGGAGGCGTGTCACTCTTAGTAATGACTGAAGGCCTTGTGTATGGAGGCGGTGCTGGCCGTGAGCGTAGTCGCATATCTATAGGGGCCTCATTCTTGGTGCCTGGATATTCTGGCGGTGCCCCTGTAACAACAAACCATTCAATAAGTCTACAGACTTTACAAACAAGTTGGTAAAGTAATCTTATAATATAATATAAAAAATAAAAAAATATATAATATGAAATGCCCCAAATTTGACGGCTTTGAGACTGCAATAAACACATCAACTACGAGGCGACTTGTATACTGGAGCGGAATAGAATACTCTTATCTGTTGCTCGCTGGGATAAATGGCGCGAGTTGCGACCTATTTGAAAGAATGGATAGCCAGTTGGAGTGAATTAATAGCAGTCATACGGAATATTACACAAACCTACAGTAGCAAGTTACATAACGACGTAGATAGCATGTATTAGTAGGCGAAATAAACGCGATAATTTGACTAGTACTACCGACTATGTAATTAACCTGTAAATAGAAGATTACTTTGTGAATTTATAATTAATCTTATGTGTTATTTACTTCCTTAAACACTTTGAAGTATTAACAAATGCAAGGATCAAAGAATTTAAAACAAAGCGGTTGTTTTGTAAGTGTATGTTATGGACAAAGTGATTAAAATAAAAATATGTATTTATAATGTATTACTTACTATTGACTATTTGAAAATAGTCCAATATGAGTGGGCAATTTGATAAATAGGATTGAAAAAATATACGAATTGATTAGGTTGTATGAATAATGTCCCCCAACTATTGGGCAGAGTAATAAAATATGTGTTTTATACAAATCTTCTAATGATATCATACTTTATTACCTTCGTATCTAATCGACCGTACCGTTAACCCTAACAACGTGTATGCAACATTTCAAGATGATCCGTTGAGTAGTTACGAAGTGAAAGTGTAACAGACAAAAAACAAACTAACTTGGATTCGTATTTTTAATATTAGTAAGGATTAACTGTCCGTCTTTCAGTTTAAAAATAAAAGGTAAGCCTTTTATTTTTAAACTGAATACGAAAACAATGGCATTCTGTAGCAGGGTGTACGTACCTATTCGTAAATGATCATGGTCCTTCTGTTGTTCTTGGTCCCAGCCCAACAGTAATGTAGTTATATTCATAATGGTTAGACATTGTGATAAATAATAAAGTTTATATAAATATTGATTACATTGTCCGATTTTACTTGTGATTATTCACATTGTCCGGGCATTATAAATAGTGCAATGTTTAATCACTTGGTCCATAACATATACAATAACGATTTCTCTGACAAAGATGTGTTTTCTTTTAGAGAGAAACATTGTATTTTAATTTGGAATGGCTATTTAATCGTTAAAAGAATATTTCTTGCGCAGGTTGCATGTTCCATACAAAAGGAATTAAGACTCGCACGAAATATGATTACGTTAACTAAGTATACTTGACACCGAAGCGAAACATTACAAGATTTACTCGGCACATTAACCAGGCCGATATTCAAAGGTGAAATTTGATTAGCCAAAATTTATAGGGAGTTAGAACTTCTTAGTTTTATTTTGGCTTCGCTTAGTGATATTATTACAACGCGGGATTGATTTAAGTATTTTGTTATTTAAGGTTTCTAAGATCGCTTTCTATTCTAGCCATTAGTATTTTTATGTAGGTAAATGATCGGTTTATTGAATTTCAGTTATCTATAATTTAATACGTGAGGAGAATTCTTTATACGCATTAAAAATTATGTAAAATCGGCTACATAAAGTTATAGGGGTCCAGTATATATTTTGACCGGTCATAGTACAAAAGTCTTTACAATGATAATTCAAGTAATATGTTTTTTAAAATTTTTTTTTTATGGGATACGGGGCAAACCAGCAGGCGGGTCACCTGATGGTAAGTGACTACCTGCAACTGAAGAGTCACAAGTGCGTTGCCGGCCTTTAAGGTGGGAGTAGGAGAAAAGGGGGAGTGGGGGGGGGGAAGAGGGGCAGAGATCCCTCTCTGCCTCTCTTCCCCCCCACTCCTTCTTTCCCAGGTTAGTGAAATACAATGAAATCATTGCTTCATTGCCGGTTTTCTGTGAGGCCGTGGTATCCGGTCCTCCGGTCGAGCCGGCCTATACGTGCCGAAACAAACAAGATATTTAAAACGGTCGAAATTCGACTGCCAAGCGATCTCTAGTATGTTTTAATACTGTTAGTCTATAATTTTGTAGAAGATGCTCGAAGTTTTCAACAGCTGGCAACAAAAAAAAACTGTAGTGTGAAACTTGAATTGGGGTAGCTTGAGTAACACTGATCCGAAACCTGAGATGATAGATTGCTGCATCATTTCTGTTTTCTTTATTACCAGGTAAGTAAGTATAATTCATCCAAAATACCGTTATAATGTAATCTATAAATCTTATCTATTTGCCATAACGTGTTCATTCATATATCAATAACTGTTTTTTTTTCTATTATAGAGGGCAAACGAGCAGACGGCTTACCTAATGGTAAGTGACTACCGTCACCTGCAACTCAAGAGTCACAAGTGCGTTGCCGGCCTGCTTAATGCTCCCAACATTATTAATACATCAATAACTTGTTTAAAATGATGAGTTCAACTGTATTTTATAATGTAATGGTACTGTTATAGAATTCAACATGAAATCATAACCCATACTCAGAAAGATTCGTATCTTGCCAAAATAATAACTGTTAGCTTAATGATAACTTTTCTATTAGCTGTATTCAAACGATAAAAAGCATTCTTACGTTTTCCATCAATAACTAAATTAGCTGGCGCGTCATCCGCTTCATCAGAAAGTTCCCCTTCGCTGTGTGGTTGCGCGCGCGCCACTGACGCCACGCTGCGCCGCTCATTGAATGACTGCGACCGCAGCGCCATCTTACCGTTCTCCCTGAAAGGAACATTTAATTTATGGTAATTAAATCGGAAGATGCAATTCGTTTTATTTTGTGTTTGGGATGGAATGCCATTCGGATCAGCTACTGCTCTTTAGTATTCGTTCACGACATTAAAATAATCATAAATGGTGTGATCACAAATGAAAAAAATCTGACGGAGATTTAGCTACTTAAAAAATTATACTGCGTATATACTAATCTTTTGATAGATAATATAGCTACTTCACAAACAATTATGTCTTCATTTCCTCCAAACATTTTGAAGATAAAACCAGAAAGAATCAACTTAAAAATAATGTACAGATAAAACTGATCAGATATTTACCTAGGCCGGTAATCGGGTAAACGAGTGGACCGTCTTTCCCTGCGCCATTTACCAGTCAGTTCTTTTGGCTGCGCTCGCGGTGTTTCAGGAGACAGCGTGCGATCGCCTTCGGACTCACCGCTTGATGCAGTACTAGGAGTCTCTGAAATGAGGGCTATATATAAAATACCTTCCGTAATAATAATGATAACTGCATACTACTACTACATAATATTGCTTCAATTGCATACAATTAACATTAAAACTGGTCATCAATGTGAGTGACAGTCACATTGCCTAAGTATTTATTTGTATAAGAATGTGTTATTAATTCACTAAATACAACAACGTTTACTTATGATAGAAGACAGAAATGTGTACAAGTAAAATAAAACAATTGTTTTATACTACTCATTTTAAACATAAAATTCTTTTGTCAAAGATTGTTTTTACGTTACAAATGGTTATATTGATACGGTATTTAAGTTAAAACATATGACAAAAGAAAAAAATGAGGCTAAACTTCCAGGGATTTCTTAAAGTCAGAATTGGTGTTTTAATTCTAGGTAACTAATAAAATTATAGGACCCTCGTTGTCGTTAACGGCTATTGGATTTCCCGCCTTTGTAGCAAAGTTATAATAGGACAAGGACGGTCTGACGACCGAACTTGATACTGTAGGTAACTAAAGATACACACAAATTATTTTGATGGTTCGTATATACGTATCATCATATGAACCTTTTACAAAATCACTGGGAATTCAAACAAACGCATTCTTTAACAATTTTAAATTATACTTAAATAATATTTACGTAGCTAAAATAACTATACCATAGAGACTCAAAAGTACCTTTCTGTGGGGAAGCAACCCACGGCTGCCACAAGGGCATATTAAATTTTGGAGACTGCGGAGGATCCATCGAGAGGAGATTCAGATTATTTAACGAAGTCCGAGCTAAGAGAAATAAATAGTGCGGCAGTTCCATCATCACAGCAAATAGACAAACAAACACTAATAATTAAACGTAGTCACATGTCCACACTATAAATCCCAGAGAAATGTCACTTGAGATAAACAAAATATCACAACACTTAACCAATAGTTTTAGGACAAACGGTTCTTTAGCAAACCCTAAGACGATAGTACAGACAAGGTTTTAGCGTCCCGGCACAGGTAACACTGAAGGCCGACTGAATAAAAAATGAACTGGAAGAGATTACATTGGAATAAATAAATGAGATGAACAAAAAACAAACCGAAAAGGAAAAAGAGCATCACGCTACATCCACGCGGCCGGACGTTGCGGCGCTTCCTTCGAACCTTCCATGCACAGGATGTTAGTGGAACGACAGGTTTGGCCGCATAGCACACGCAGAGATTACTGCCGACCCGCACCTTATCTTATAAACCTGAATATAGTCAACTTTATGGGAGCGCAGAATGCGAAACCAGACCATATAAATCTGTTAGTTTTAGATGCATAGAACAATGAATTTAACAAAATGTTGCAATTTTATTCGCACCCACAAAAAAAAGGAAATTAATAAATGGAGATTAGATTATACTCCCTACTTATTCATGAATTTACCTTGAGAAAATTTTAACAAAGTAAGATAATTCAAAGACCCATTTTTTTCGAAACAAAAATACCAAAATCTAAAAAAAAAGGTATATGAATAAAGGTTTTAAAATAAAAATATGAACTATGCCACAAGAACGCAGCGTTTGATTTTAGTCACACAACAAACTGATCACAAGAGGCAAAGGTAAAAGAATTCAGATCAAATTGGGTCATCTGTTGCTATCACAAAACAAAAGAATTGATGACATCACACAATTTAGAAGTCAATGAGGACTTCGTGATGTCAAGCAAAACATTGTTTTGTTTTAATCGGTAGCCTTATTATCTCGATTCGTCCATAACGGTACGATTTAAAAATATATGCATTGAAATATACTTATGTGACATTTTCATAGAAAATGGTCAGATTGAACGGAACAGAATTTTCCATTTGATAATGAAACTTTTTATTGTGACCAATTTTATGATGGCTTATTGTTTTTTAATAATAAATGTAAGTATAAGAAACACCCTATAGTTAAAACACATCAACCTGTTCGGTCCATTCATGAAAGTGCGTGCGCGCAGGGCGCGGGGATTAATGAACCCCCCTACTCCACTCTCTTCCTTCGCGTCTACAGCCTTATTGGCGTATATCTCTTTCAATATTGAACTGTATTTTCCAGTACTTAAAGTTGAAGCTTATTTGTCTGCCAAGCCGCGGTTGTTTTAAAACGATAAAAATTTAAAATGAACGCTGTTTTGTGTGTCATAGTGTTGTATTTCACTCGCCAATTTAATGTAGATATGTTAAATTTAAAATGAAGGTGGTTTGTATCCTTGGAAGGTTGTTTTATTTTTGTATGAGGTGTGCGGGGTGGGGCGAGAGTGGGGAACTGTGAGAAGTTGCCGCATCTCTGCAGGCCCGTATAGACATTAACTTTTTTATTATTGTCTAATAGACAGCGGTGGGCAAAGGTACACCGACAGGTAGAGTTTGGCGCCGTGCTTTAATTATGTTTGAGGATTTCGCCGAATAGAAATGGTAAATTAATAAGAGAATTAACACGGCTATTATGGAACATGATAGTTGAAAGTAATGATTTCTCCCGTCCCTTACGAACCTTCCTTTGGTCTTGTCTGATACGATGACGGCAAAGTCGAAATTTGTTGTTTGATTACTCAATCATACTCATGTTTACGATATACTAGGACTGTTGTGACACCACCCTTCCTTATTAGGTTAATTAAGGTGCCTTATTAACATGGTTGTTTCCTCTATAAATTCGCGGAATGCACCTCTAACGATAATAGTAAGCAAATTTAAATAATGTAAAATCGACAACATTCATCGTACACGTTAATTATAAACACTCATACTAGGGTTATTGTATGTAATACCTGTACCTATGTAAGATCTGCGAAAAAAAATGCGCATGTTATGTAACAATTCCTGCCAGTTTTTATTGTAACTAAAATTGGTTGGCATCGTCACGTTTCAGGCTAGTAGCCAGAGAATGTGTTCCGGGAAAAATGTTCAGTATACGGGAACTGTTAGGTACAATACAATAGAGAACTAAAATCAATTTAACTTTATACAATTAAAAAGTAAATATAATTTAATATAAAATACATACAACTACCGATGTTTATGGGCCCGGTTGTGTATTTTGCTTCCAGAATTTTACTTTACAGAATAACTTACGAATATGTAAGTACATAATTTTGAAATAGTGTCAAAGTATACCTTATAAGTATGCAATACCTATCTAGTGATCACATTAATTTCCGTGTAAATGCATAACTAGGTATACCTTATTATGCATTTACACGGGAATTAACGTGCCGTGATATATCATGGCACGCGAAAGTTTAAAAGTTAGTACCTTATAAGAGTTAAAGTAAAATCATTGGGGAAGATCCTAACGTTGCATAAATTAATTCCTTATCGTCTGTTAATTAATTAATGTTTTGTGATATATATAGAGAAAATGATAATTATCTTCAAACCATTTAGTTTAAATACACGTCGTGTGTTCATCTCCATGGTTTAGTTAACTTGGGTGATTGAAATATCTAGTTTGTTAGGTTCATTTAGTGACGCTATTAAGACCCTAAGGGTCTTAGTAGCGTGCTTAAACTAGATGACGGAAATTACACATTATTACATTTGTATATATTTTTTGTCTACTTAAAAGTATCTATACTCGGTACATAATGTACCACCTACAGTGTCGCGAAAATCTAAAAATGTTCTGCCCGTGTAATCATTACCTTGGATAACTACTTAGTAATCTGTGCCTTGGGTGCATTGGCAGTGGAGAAGGAATGACTCCATGTAAGCTATACTTGCCAAGCATGCTTCTGCTTGCTGAAGCAATTGCAGCAACCCAACTTCTAATTAAATTTTTATTGCCTTGCATATTTCTAAATGTAGGTGTGTGAAAGCGAGAGCAATAATAATATCTACCTATTTTAAAAACACACACTTAGGTACCTGAGAAATTATTAACTAGGCATAGTATTATGTTATCTGTGACTAGGCTAAGAAAAGTTACATTTAATTTACGTAAACCACAACCTTCGTGGTGCTATAGCTTGTTTCATTTACAAGTCGATATACACCTACCATAATGTGGTAAGATCTGTAACTCATGCAGGTGTGACCGTAGAAGATTTTTTGTCAACAGCTTTTGTGTCTTGAGTCCAGTGAGGCGTAGCGATTGTCGGTCATTGTGTACAGGCTCAATGTTAGACACTCTATTTTAGATTTGAAGCAAGATGATCGCTACTTAAGTTCGTTACAACAATAGTGTTGATTTGGTGAAATAATCTGCGACGAACATTTCTATTCATTCATAATTGTGGTAAAAAAGAAACAATATAAACAGATTAACTAAAACATATTTTGTTTTATTATATATAATTTTTAACAGTTGACAAACGAAGAAACAATGATGCATATCAACCGAAAAAATGTAAATCTTTAAATGTTAGATTAAATTAATTATATTATTAATCTCCATCGTTCAAGTAGAAGCAGCTAATTTATGAGTCACACCTAACATCATAAGCGCTACTTAAAATATATTTGTTTTTTATAATTCTTATATTGAATACAGAAGCAGTGAAAGATAAAACAAGTCACTATATAAAAAAAATAAAAAACACCTGCTGTCAAATACGAATTACGCGCCCAACAGCAGCCATATTGATTATTTTTCAAATTTTTTTTAGCGAATGACACTCAGGATGATGTAAGGATTCTACCTCATACATCCAAATCTGTTGGAAATCCACATACATTATGTACATAAACCTTGAAATCCACTCACCATAACACCCCTTTTTAAGACAGTGGTGTAAAAGTGCTTGCGTTCAAATCGCTGATAGACAACCCGGTAGAAACGTATGCGTATACTTACATAGGGTACACTGAAAGTTCTGCGCTCCTGGCCGCTCATAACTATTTGAATTTCGAATGTTATATATTTTTAAACATAAGAAACTCAATCATTGATTAAAAAAAAATGGCGAGAAATCGCGTGTCAATTGTTTTTTATGACAAGTTGAAGTTCATCGTAAGTAGAAAAAATGGAATTAACGTGAAAAGATTTTAGGGCGATGATTTTTTATGATTTTAAAAGTTCACTGACTCCGCAAGACTCATTTGAGCACCGTAAGTACGCAGAATTTCATCGTGGCGGTGTTTCTCTCCATGATGAAATTCGTGAAGGTCGGCTCTGAACTGCGTTTACTGAGGAAAATGTGGCTACTGTCAGGCAACTAATTGAAGAAAACCGGCGTATCACCTATGAGGAGATTCGAGGACGTTTGGGGATTGATATGAGTCAAATTCAAAAAATCTTTTAACATTTAAAAGTTAGAAAACTGACTGAAACGGACTCGTGTTGATTGGTGTACAAAAATTTTGTTAAAGTACGATCATGGACGTTCAAATGCTGTGTATGACATTGTGACAGGAGATGAAACATGGATATATTGTTACATGCCGGAAAGAAAGCAACAGTATTCTGTATGGATGTTCGAAGGTGACAGCAAATTAACAAAATTGAGGCAGGCGAGAAACGTAAGCAAAAAAATGATTGCGTTTTTTGCTCCCGGACGGGCCCTGTCTGCACGTTCCCACTTGAAAAACAAAAGACAGATAATGCTGAGTGTTATCACCATTTGTTTGCCCAGTGTCTTTGAAAAAGTTAGGGAAAAACGACCAAAAAGTCGCATCCTATTGCACGATGACAATGCTTCGGCGCACACCGCGAACAAGACAAAGACATTTTTGGCTTCTGAGAAGGTAGAGCTAGTAACCCATCCCGCACATAGTCCAGACCTGGCACCATACGATTTCTTTATTTTATTCCTACAAATTTTGAGATTTGATGAGAGGTATGACATTTACGGCGCCGGAAGAGGCCGTGATAGCTTCAACCGTAGCACGTGAAAAACATGCCCTTAGACCAGTGGTCCTCGTGTTTTCAAAAATGATTTGATTGAATGAAAAAGTGTTTAAAATGTAAATGTATGTGTTGTCCATAAACGCAGGTGAAACTGCGGGGACGGCTAGTCAATGTATTACTATCAATAGTAAAACTCTCTTTGGATCTTGGGTTAGCTAACATGCTTGTATTATGAATGTGTTTACGTCGTTGGTAGTACAAACATATGTATATTTATGAGGTTAAAACTGGTAAGACTTCGATTATAAGTTTGACGTATGTGCTATACCGCTATGTCTTGAAATTATAAATTAAGCATGCCTTTTACTCTATCATAAATATGCTGTTTGAATTATTTATCTATATACTATAAATAGTCACACTATATTTGTGTCTACATTGTTGTGTTTCACAGATTATTATTTGAGCAGTCTTTATCTTTAGTTTCCTGATGATACAAGCTTTAGCAAATAGCGATAAGTATTGTTTACTAACTCTATTACTACCCAGATCTTTGTAGGTATATTCCAAGGTAGACTACAACAGATTTTTCGTCGAATTAGAGCTGCTCGATTGCGGTCACAGACCTAATAGGTGTCCGCGATTAACCACAAAGGGATTTCGTTTTCAATACACATTGACACAACTACTAGTATTGCGAGTGTTACGAGTACCCGTTAACGCTTACCATCTAGTGGGGGGTGCTCGTTTTACAGCTGCCAGATTACCTGCATGGGCGTACCACGTACGTGGGTGCCAAAACAAATAGGGGTGGGGTGTGCTTGTTTTACAGCTGGCAGCTGTAAAACGAAGAACGTAATCTAAGAACTATGTAGACATAAGACACAGTAACGGGCTAGTGACACCGGTTAGTATTTCGAGTGTTTATGGCAATATTGGTACCCGCCTTCCATCAAGAAAACAGTATCATTGAATGCCACCTACATACATATATAAACAAATGTTTGACTGTAACAATGGCTTGTCTTAACATAAATAGCTTTAATCGGAAGTTCAAATGCCAGTTTATTTAAATATTCAACTTATACAGGAAGAAGAAATCTATTTTAAAAAATGCAACGGATATAAAGACTTAAATAAGAATTAAATAAAAGTTAACATCAATTCATGTTGTTTTGAATGTAAATGAGATATTATTAGTAGGGTGGGATGCTGGAGGCTTGTCTGTGTAATTCGGTGTGCGCATGCGTGGCGAGAGGGCCTGGGGCGTCGGGCGCCCATCCGGCGTTTGCTTATAATATCCTCCTTTGGCCCTCGGCCGTGCTTATTTGCACGCATATCGATCAATTGAACGAGGGTACGCAATACATCTGTGGGATCGTAAAACGTTCAACGTATAATATTCAAGTATGCCCGGTTCCTACAGAGTACAGTTGAAGAGGCTCCTTCACGTAATAATTCCAACACTTGTGACTGGAGTGAGAGTTAATATTGGCATCATAGGTACGAGTACCTGTCATATTAAATACGCTGATTTGATATGATATATTCAATCTAAAGTATCTAAGTAATGTAGAAGAGGCCCAAGCAGCATGTCAGGAATTCAGGATCGTGATATTGGCGCTCTATCCTCTCAAGACTGACGGACGGGAACTGGGCGTCAGAAGTTGAGAACCTACGCTATAAAGATTTTAAAGTTTATATCGATTATAAAATGTATAAAAATAATCTTGAATCTTACTTAACTTTACAATTTTTGAATAGAGAATCAAGGATAGAAAAATAAATGTTTAAATAATTTATAATATAATTAAATTAAATTAAACAATGTTAATTAATAAAAGCGGTGCGTGACCCTGACTCGCCGTTGCCAGGCAACGATTTCGGAGTGCTTAATTTTTCAGAATTAGATTATACCTGTATTTAAAGATAATATTCTGAAAAAATGTAAGATAATTTGTACTTAAAAAAATATAATTGATTTTGGGTAGGGGGAGTGGTGTTAGTCTAATACCTCGCCACGCTTCACCAGGGGGGGGGGGGGGAGGGGTCAAAAGTTGCTAAAAATCATCACATGGTTAATGCACGACCCCTCATTTCATATTCATATATGTAATCACGAAAACGTTAGTGATTCCGCATTGAACAACTGCTTCCCAACTAGGTACGTGTATGTTTAATAGGCGTCAAGTTCCGCATACCTAACTAATTTGTGATTAGATTTACTTATTCATAACTCGCCACTTAAGAAAAAAACAAGGAAAATGTTTAACAACATTTCGGCTGCTTTGTTTAAATAGTTTGTATAAGGAATCGCCAGCATTCAAGCTAATATTATTAAAACTCTGTCTGTCCATTTGTTGTCTTTGACTAAATGTCTGAACTGCGGGTTTTCTGTGAGGCCGTGGTATCACTTCGGTCGAGCGGCCCATACGTGCCTAAGCATGGCTCTCCCACGAACAAGTGTAAGTTGTGTGTGAAGTTATTATTATTAAATCAACTGAGATATGAATTAATCTTAACTTTTTAGGACTGCGTAAATCGAAACATCAAATATATCTTCAAATTCTGAAGAGCTCTGGTACTTTTTATTTTAAAAGTATTATATTGAGTAAATTGAGTTCAACAATACGATAATTTATTAAGGTCTGAAGCCGACTCCGATAAGACAACATAATAATATGTTATTATTCGTTACTGACGATATCTTACATAGACGAATTAAATCAAATCCAACAATTCTTATGCAAGTAAATACATTTTCAAACATTTTTTGTAGATTTTAAACGACTTGACCGTTTGAGGTTATAGGCACACTACAGCAAACACACACCTACTTTAATATATTTGTTTTGTCTAGACGAATGTTCATAATGTTATATGACATCGCGCTACTACCTAAACACTCGTAGATTTTAGGTTCTGTCTATGATTAATTTCTATAAAAACTCTGACACCATTGAAATAATAAACAGGAGCTCCCTCAGATCTACAGATAAGTATAGATTTTAGCAATTTCGTTTTTACTTAACTTCAGTTAAAAAAACTAATTTTCCACGACTTATAATATTTTTAATAGATTGAAGTAATACTTCGCTACTTAGCCCTGCACTATATAGTGTGAGAATATACGTATATTTTATGATGCGTGTTGTCAACTTCTCCATGCATTTTATATCAGTGCCCTTGGCGTAAACGGTGGCTAACAAAAGTAAATGGATGTAATAAATAAAAGAGTGTTAAAAAAAATCGACTTCATAAATAATAAATGAAAACTCCTAAAACTTACACTACGATCACTGGGAAAAAATTATATGGTACCGTAAGTACGAATGATTTATTGATAAGTGATAGTGTAAGTGGCGAAAAAAAATATAAACTGTAATTGCATTATCATTTTATTAACCATGTTATAAGTTTGACGTGTCTGTGTGTTTCTGTCTGGGGCGGGCATCATTGCTCCCAAACGGACGAACCGATTTGAGTGCGGTTTTTTGTTTGAAAGGTGACTTGATCGGGAGTGTTCTTAGATATAATTCAAGATAATCTGTGCCGCCGTTCAAAGATCATCAGCTCTTTTCTAATCGTTGAAGGAATTTTCGAGTCGGCATGATTTTAGGATTACAACGTTATTTATGCAGTTTGTATATTCAGAAAACTAGACTGAAATTTCGGTTTGGTTTAGTTTTACTTATATTTTGGTTTAGTTTTATTTATAGGCCAAACACTAAATGTATTTAAAACTTGAGGCTTGTGTGTCTACCTTAGAATTCTGCCGGCTGAACTACCTTAGAATTTTGATGATCGATGAATGAGTGAGTCAGTAACAAAATTAAGGAACTTTGATTTGCAATAGATAGAGATCTACTTAAAACTTCAGGTTCAAATTGAATGAAATGTGGGGAATATATAAACACTAAAGAAAATTCAGGTTTCTAGCTTTATCCACAACGAACTTACAGGGGGTCGAAAAGGATGGTACGGCTATGCCTTGGTTTTTTTTTTACTCTATTTAGAGGAGGCACTGCTGTGTTTAGCGTTCAAGTATCGTGAATCCTACTTGATCTTCTATAACCTCTCTATAGTGCAATGAAAGTTAACGACGAGAAAGAAACATTAAAAATATAAATTCATAATGGCGGATACAAAATTCCATTTTCGTTTGCGTGAATCAGTAGCACCGTCCGTATGAGTCTCGAGGCAGCACAATAATCAAACATGCATAACTAAAAGGCATTTAGGCATGTTGTTTATAAGAGGTAGGAGCTCGCGCGCACCTTGAGGGTACATTTTACTGCACGAATATTCGGTAGCCGGTAACTGCTTCCAGGAATAATAACTATTTACAATATTAGTACTTATATAAGACTATTTGCATATCTAAAACAGAGTATGGTTGATTTGGAAAGTTACAAGTATCTACCTACGTAAACTTAAGAGGTAGGGCACAGCCGGCTTTTGTTTACAACCTGCCTGCGACAAGTATCCACCCTTGGTAACTAGAATACCGCGAATATGTTTCCGTTGCTGAATAGGGTAGCCAAGGCTTCATGGGAAGGAGTGTATGGCAACAGGCGAATTATCGCGGCTGGGCAAAGTTTTTATTAGCTTTCTGGAGACTGGTTACCACCAGAGGGCCTGTGTGATTGTTTAATACAAAACTTGTATGATAAACGAGTGAGGTACAATGACATATTAGGTGAGGTGTCTTTGGGACGGTTGGAACGAAGTTCCTTTTTGCTATAACAAACAAATTGTATCAAGAAATATAGTAAACATTGTAAAAACTCGAAATTAAAATTGCCCGAACAAATATATGGATAATTAGTTTACAACCAACATCAAAGTACAGTAGTTTCGCGCAAAATCCACAGATGGCGTATTTAAATAAATCAATTCGATGGAAAATAAAAGTGGGTTTATAAGAAATAAAGAGAGAGAGACAGACAGAGACACCGAGAGGCATACAATATGCAGCGGTCAGCATTTTTCGTTGCGTTTACACTTTTTCCCGTCTAGCTCTCATGCATCCGCCGAGCGTTCGAAGTGTAACGTGCGATAAGGAACTTCGTACTACTACTAGCACGACGAGTGTAATTCAATAAAGTCTTGTATTTTATTTCTTGATAATTATGTTCTCTGTACAAGATGGCAGCCGAGATTGATCGGTATCTCAGGCATGTCTATTTTAAAGTTAACGTTTAGGTATTGTAGCATATCAACATTTGTGATACGAATGTTATAAATGCTGGATGTGAGAAGGTATTACTGAATTCATATTCTGTTTTTTTTTGTATGAAAATGTAAGATTTGAATGTAAAGAGAAGACGATGAAAAGACCTTCCAAGATCGTCGGAAGATATAATAAAATCGGAAAATATCTAATAGTCGGAAAATATATTAAGTGAATGTATGAATAGGTATTCGCACTAATAAATATTTAATTTCAGATACCAGTTTGATTTGTCATCTCCAGTAAGATGCACCACTCTCTTTTTTCACTTAAATTCTGGATAGACTCTTGGCGAGTCATACTCGCCAAGAGTCACTCGCAAGAGAGTGCTACAGTACGATGAACGTCGATTACGTTTTGTTACTTCAGTTTGCCTCCTATAATAGTGTATTGTCAGTTAAGAAATGGAAAGCATTGGCAATGCAACGTGTATCATGGATACACATAAATTGTAAAAAATTTACATTTGGCCATATTTTCGAGTAAAATTTGAACAATATTTGTTTTCAAAGATGAGAATAATATTTAAAAAATGTTTTTAAGTTTGTGATTTAGCATTTGAAGGTTTAAAAATATGTTTTTAAACACTGTGATTTTTAATTCTTAAAATATACTTTTTCTTAAGTTTGCCTTATAAATATCTAAACGCGATGAAGATGTTTAGGCCGTTAGAACGATGATCCAATCATTTTCTAAAATAAAATATTGGATTACCTGTACAATAATATACCTACACCTATAAATTAAACAAGAAATTAAAGAAAAAAGTACCTACCTACGTGTTTACGTTTAGCTCCGTGTTCGCTAAACGCAGTAATTAGAGAAAAGAACAATGCAAAAAATCACGGGCGCAATCAATTTAAATTAGTTAGTTACAATGTTGTAGGTATTTTCAGTGGTTTAAGAATTTAAGAGGCTTCATCCAAGACACAATATACTATTATAAATTTAATTACATCGCCTAGTCTAAACTATAACCACGATTGAAATTTAACAATGCCCAATGACTAATTTAAAAAATGGCCTCCAATAATTTGGTTAGTCAAAACTCAAAACAGATTTGTCTAGCTGACATAATATACCAAAAATTGTTTATAAAACACAGTTATTGTCTCGGCGGCAGTAAAGATGTGACGAATGATCTGTTTACATAACAAGCGAAGTTAGTCAGTGCAGCTAGGTACGGAAGGCGGATGTTTGGAGCGAAAGTGAGGGAAGCGCCACCCAAACATTCCGCATTCCGGGCTTCATATAGACTTGAATGTTGCACTGAATGATTGAATGGTAAGTGTTAAAAATACGTATATTACCGGTATCTTTACCTGTACCGGTTTTCGAAAGCTCCAAGTCAAATGGTGACACTAGCACGAGACTGCAAATGATTAAAATGACTATAGACATGACTATTGACATCAGACTTTTTGCTTAGAGAGTACCCAATAACTCCAGAAGATTCTAGCTAGCATTCAGGAGTAAACCGTACTTTCCTTTTGAGTAGCTTCGAGAAGCTCACTCTGCTCTTTCCCATAATCAGGTCATGAGTGTTGTTTTTCATAGAATTTTCTCCCTAAGTAGTGTTACGTGAGGTCCAGGGGTGTGGTAGACTGTGTCCATTGTCTTCGAATGTAGAGAGAGGGAATATATGGTAATTCTTTAGAGATTGTTTTCCTTCAAACCTCAAAATAGCCAGTGATCCAATTCGTTGCCAGTTACAATTACCGGACCAAACTGAGGTCTGTGTCATGCCTCTCATCTAAAAGAATCAAGACACAACAAACCCTTTTCCTCTGACCGTTTCTCAGTTAAATATTGTGATATCAGACGGACACTTAATGATTTAGTGCAGGTAAAACTCTTATGGACCACTGCCGCAATCGGTGCCAGGGTGTTCCAGCCAAAAACTTCTAGTTAGGCATGAGCTCGTTAAGAAAAATATCCCTCAGTCATTTACACTAAATTTAGTTTTTTTATTGGTACAAGCTTAGCTTTCGAAAAGTCTTAAGCCTTCTTTTTTTTCTTTACATTATTATTAGTTGTTTTATGTTTAAGTATGTGATTTTAATGTTGACATAACCGTACACTTTGCTAAGGGGAATACACTGGCTGTTGTAATACAATTTTTACTAGCTCAGGGGCCAGGGATTCAAATAACTGTATCACAAACAAATGTCAATAAAGATATATATATATTCATAAGTTTTCTTTCCAGGAGTTGGAGTCAAACTTGTCACTAGGTAGGTACACCGGGTCTAAAGCAATGATACTTATGAAAAACGCATTTATTTAAACAGTTTGCCAGTCAGGCGTGTAAAGCGTCTCTGGTCATGGTCAATGAAGTCAATAGGTATTGTATTGTTGTTTAGTACCTGATATTAATTAGGCCCATTGTTCACGATTTGAATGAGTAAAGAGCGTAAGTACGGGATTAGTGTTATAAATAGAATACATTGGTCTTACTTATATATGGACTTAGTCAGGAGAATATACTTTGATATCACATTATTAGTAAAGTCATTTGATATACCTAAAAATAATTCCAGTGGAATGATGGAGATAGCGAATAAAAATTAAACATTTATAATATGAAACAAGAACCGAAGCACACATCAAGTAAAATCAATAGCTGATATAATTTTTCGGCCAAAAAATGCACAAGTTGGTGTTAGTAACGACATCTGTTAGGTACAAAGGAAAGAAATGAAACGTTTTGGTACCAAAATTTGAGATCAGCGCCATCTATCTTCTTAATATATAAAGCAGATCATCACAACAGGATGCGAGTAGACCGAATGCTGTTGTAATAACTTTTCCAAGAGGGCGACACCACAATTAAGGGCGTACCATAGTTGTTTCAATTGAACGTATATCTGTGCGACCTTATCATTTGATAAGTGTATAATATATTGTTTGCACATGGTAGCAAGCAGTAGAACAGGTTATGGTGGCAAGATGCTTTAAACTAAATTTTCATTTCTGCCCTCGGCATTTTTTTTTATAAAATGAGTTTAATGCTTGGGTAAGTGTCTAAAGTAAGGTCGGCGTTAATTTCAAATGGAAAAGGTAGATTAAGTAGGTAATATTACTAGAGATTTCAGAACAAAATTTAAAGTCGGTATACCATAAGCGATCATTTAATGATTAAGTAAAGTAAATAAAATCCTCGCATCGCTTAAGGTCTCTAACATTGTAGAACTTAAATTTATGTACTGGACGAAACTCGGTGAGATAAGTCTTAGTATTATAAAAAATAGTCATTTATTTCCATGAAATGTGATACAGGTAAAGGTGTCACAACAAGATATTGAATGATCTTTTACAATTCAGCTTATAAGTGTGCAAGTATTATAAGAATATATAATAATAGTTATTTAAAATAGTTAGAATTTATACAATAATTATTAAATGACAAAAATAATAAAAAAATACCTACTTAATAAAGTATTAAATTAGAATTATACGTCAAAGGCTACTGTCAAAAATATTCTTTATGCGTATAAAAAGTGTGTTATATATGAGATAATTATTAATTATACTAATTTCCTGCCATTAATATGATAAAATCGCCATCGACCCCTGGGTCCCCAACCTATGCTCGAAAGACCAGGGTTCAATATCATAAAATTTTATCTTATTATTTTTTTGTTTTTATCTAATAACAAAAAATAATACATAAGATAAAAAAATATTATTTGTTTGTGCGTACCTATAAGAATCTTTTACGATTATTTTTCCTTGAATACTTGTATATGTATTTACTATTTAGGTTTTCCGTTACATTATTTAAGTATACATAAGTAATACATTTGGTGAAATCTATTAAAATAAGTAAATGTATCATGTTTAACATTCGAGATGGGTACTTTACTCACTATCGGTCAAGACTTTAGTTAATAAGAGATCAAACAATGAGCCTACAATAACAGGGACATTTAGTAGTACAAATTATGCACCTTCCTCCTGAATCACTCTGTCTATTAGTGGAAACCGCATGAAAATCTGTTTAGTAGTTTTTCAGTTTATCGCGAACAGACAGACAGACGCGGCCGGGGACTTTGTTTTATAATATGGAGTGATAATGTTAATTCAGTACATACATTTCAAACGCACGGGGGCTCTTTTTCTATTACAATTAAAAATCAGAGCTTTTTTGTTGTAGAAACCCCGAGTCATAACCAATGCGCAGAGTGCACGATGAAGTAATTATGTCAGAAAAGAACCACATGGTGTTCAGGCACGGGAGCTTCTGGCTGGGTGTCCAGGTCATGCTCTATAAGGAGTAGGCACAATACGTCACGACTATTTACGAAGTTAATCTTTTTATTGAAAGATATCTGCGAATATCTTCACAGACGTAATATGTGACAAGAGACCTTTTTCATATTTTGAATTTTGTCATTAGGTATTTATTTCTACTCTTTAGGTATATTCTTTACAAAATAAATTAACTGTTCATTTAGTTTGTATAGAGTATACCTAACTTCTGTTATTTGGAAATCGCTGGCCTTCGTTTACCGAAATCTAAATTTGTGATGATTGGTATTACATGTTGCGGAGTGGATAGGTATTTGTTTGTATCGTTCGAACTTTGCCATTCTTCATCCCGAAACTCGCTAATGATGTTTACGTAAAGATTAGATTCTTGTTATTGTGTATTTGGATCTTTGATACTTAGGTAGGTATATTTTCTATTTTACATAGGAATAAAAATGTTGTTTTTTGATGTATATACATCAAAAAACAACATTTTTCCTTCATTGGCGAATATTTAAGTAAACGTTCTATCGTCTTAGAATTAGTTACAGTTTAACCATATATTTATTTTCTGTAGCTAAGATAAAATATGGGATTAAAGGCTAAGAAATAAATATAAACACCTACGTAACTTTAACTTGGCAACTATAAAAAAAAAACTTATGACTCTCTGGCCTGGCTGCTGTAACACCTACTCGTAAGTCCACAAAAACGAAAATAACCAGTACACTGTATTCTATTCTGTGACTGAAGTATAAATATAATAGAAATATATTGTGATTAGAATTGTTCTACGATCAGTCTAATTTAAAATGTCAGTAGTGAGTCGAGTGAGTGAGTGTAACAATTGTCTTATAAACAAGTTCTCAAATTAAACTTTGCTAATGGTAATTTAATTTTGTTACTTAGGTTCCTAAATGACCCACTCCTTTTTTTTTGCTTTTTATGGCTCAATAAACTTTGAGGCAGGTACCTATCCATAAAAAATAACCCCCAAAATCGGACTGTTGTGAAAAAATCTGTAAATTACATCTAAAAGTTTTATTGAAATCATAAAATTCTTTTAAGTATGCTTACTTACATAACGTATCAATAAGATTCCAATTTTCATTCTAACAATTTAATCGAGGATAACATTAAAATTCAATAACGATTAACAATATCGCTACCTTCAAATGGAGATAATTTTTATATGGAAACGTGAGCGTTGTCGGTGTATAAAGTTCCGCGCATACCTGGAGTAATCTATGATTGTGAGTACAATGAAACGTCAACTCGACTAATTGTAGAGCGAAAGACAGTGGAAAAAAGCCGCCTAACTGCACATCAATTACTGTTACGTAGCTTAACTACGCTCTAAGTACACAGTTTAAGCATTGTTTTAACTTTTTACTCGTCAAGAAGTTCATAAATTCATAAAAGATGGCTTCGTAAGTTAGTTACATCACCATAAACGGCTAGAAACAGTACCGATCGATACTTTTCGCAATTAACGAACATAGATGTAGAACGTTATAGATCTTTATATATCTTACACCGTATTAGGTATGTGTGAAGGCGTGAGCGGGTCAAAAGAGAAAAACTTTAATTTTAAACTAATCTAAACCTTACAAACGAACCTATTTTGAAAGCCCACTGCCTCCCACCCCTGTGGGCCAACTAAAAGCACTGCTCCAATGAGACAGCGAGGTTTCGGAGTAAACGAAAATATCATCGATGTATATATTTTTTTAATATCTGTTGATTTTTCAAAAACCGTTTAACCGATATCAATAAAATTAAAATGGGACCACCTGGGAAGTATACCCTTTGAAACAAAAAAAGATTTTTTTGAAGTCGGTTAATAATATTAATTCATTTAAAGGATTTCAAGAAGTCAAAGTCTTACATTAAGAAATAGCTGTCAATTATTGTAGTTTAATATTTAAGTACCTACTACATTCCTAGTATAATTACTGAATGAATACCCTTTACGTCAACTACCTGCGAACATATTTCCTTGTAACACATGACTTCCATTATACGTTTATTATTGTCAAATTTTTCAACGATGTATGCCTACTTTTTACTATTGTGATTTAAATAAAAATAAAGTTGCTTAGTTGCTTTTTTCATAGTGAAATAAAACATTCTCCTAAACTGAGCAATTGCAGATTTCTTCGTCGACATCCGTGGAAGAACGACTTAGATAACAGATATACTTACCTAGCCCCCGCCGTTACCATGTTGAAATATTAGCAACTTAACTAGCTGACCCGCGCAACTTCGTCCGCGTTTGTAAATTTTCCCCGTTTTTGCAACATTTTTCATTGATGCTCCGCTCGTATTGGTTGTAGCGTGATGTTACGTAGCCTATAGCCTTCTTCGATGAATGGACTATCCAACACTAAAATAATTTTTCAATTCGAAGTAATAGTTCTTGAGATTAGCGCGTTCAACCAAACAAACGAACTCTTCAGCTTTATAATATTAGTATAGATAGGCAGCCCATATAGCCCGAAGTACCAACAACTGCTGGGGTAGATTTACAAGTGGCAACCTCGGGCTAGATAGCAGAGCGTGGGACATCCCCCCACTAAATAAAGAAATGGCCTGGTCACAGAGGAACCGTTGGACGAAACCTATGTTCAGTTGTGGACGCCCCATAGTCGAGATGATTATTTGTTAAAGCTAAATGATTGAAAACTGAGAGCTATTTAAGAGTTTCTGGCACATCCCTGAGCATGAAAGACCTTTGATAATGCTATGGAACATTAAAGCTCTCGCTACTGGATAAGTAAAGAGCATACAAACATGTTTTGCATGTGAATAAGCCGTAATTAATCCACAGTATGCAGCATTTTTCCTTGATTGCTGTACATTAAACATGACATGCGATGTCCAACAACAAATTGATCAAATAGATATGATGAAAAAACTATAGACAATAATTTACTGAATTAATTTTAGAACACATTGAAGACGTCTACTTATAGAACTTAACATCGATGACAATGCTATTACAGTCAAAAGCATTTTTGAATTTCGAATGTCACAAAAAAAGAGAAATCCAGTGAATCAAAGTAGCAACCCCGCTAAGTATGCGGTGAACTTTGTTATTACATAACATAACATACCACCACGTAGCTGTATGATCGTGTGTTAGTACGTGGTAACCCTGACATGCTTCGCTCAATTCAATCGCAACTATAGGGAGATTCCTTATGTGGACTCAAATGTTTGCCTACGTTTGTATGTATGACAGCCAACCACGCATACAAATGGAATTCGGTTAAAAAAAAACAAATTATCATAATGCCTAATGAGATGGAAAAAACATCTCAATTCACAAACGTCGCACATAATCGGCCAATGTCACTAGATTAATCATTATTAGAAAGTTTCTACAATTTATCATCATATAACACACTTAAAAAGTGTCTAATTTATATTAAAAATGACGTAGTTCCGGCGTCACGACATTGCACATTGCATCACCGCGCCACGGGCGTGGTCTGGAATCCATGTATGTTTAGTGTCAGTCTACTTACTGTTTATTGAGAATTTTATTATCTACAATGTTGAGTACAAGCTATACATTCCTGATGGCGTAAACATTCAACTATTCGAAGACACGATAACACGACTGACTACAAGAGAGGTCAAGTGAAAAATCAAACGCCTCCGAAGGCTATTAACATTCCTTACTTATTAATAAGTACAAGCCAATGTTAGTACTACATGTAACACAATATGTATTTGCTAAAGTCATGTCGCAGGAATCGCGGAACGAATTGTAAATGTGCATCAGGGTTAATACTTCTCTTATATTTGTTACAAGAAAACGTTTAAGAGAAACTCAAAATTAACCGACAGTATTCACCAGTATAGGTCAAGGATTTTCGTAATGTTACATGATTTGACTGTTTTACAAGTTTGCTATTTGTTCACATGGTTAATGTACGTTGTCATTTAATATTACAATTTAGATTGACTTCAACCAAAACACAATAACACATACATTCCTGCTTAATATTACATAAACAGGTCGATTGCCATTGATTTGACGCTATACGCTATTTACTGTTTGAAATGTTGGTCATTACACGGTTTTTATTAAACCTCTTTACTAAACAATGGTGTTTTCATTTAATACGAGACCGCAGACATACAAATAGTTCGCAACTATTTAGTAGCTTCTATTGGATCATTGCAACAATATGCGAGACGGGCCGAATAGCTAGAATAGCTGCACTCTCGCTTCGCTGCCAACGAAATGGAATCCGTTGCCATTAGAAATTCTACTGCACATGATGACTTCATTGCTATCGGGATTCCTTCAGCGCGCTTCGTGTGAGGACCATCCACAGGTGTCACTTCAACACGCACTCGCATTCTTTCAAACCACTAACTCTTTGAATTTACTAACTACACTTAAGCTTTCATATTTTTATTGGATTATATCTACATCATACGGAATGTTTTAAATAATAATTATCACCTTTGTTTATCAGGTTGTATGTTTTTCAATTCGATCGACGTAAACTACAATCGTAATTAATTTATGATCTCCAAAAATAATAATTGTACTTACAACAATAGTGATCAGCGATAGCATACCTTCCTAAGAATGTTTGTAACTGTAGTCCGCAACGCAACCTACATTCAGCATTCTTTTCGAAACCGTAACACGCCGCCTCTGCGTTCCGGATATATACGTTCATGCTACATTCACCCCAATATCTTTCGCAACAAAACCTATTTCAATTCGATACAAATGATAGAACGCCAGGTATTACATTTCTAGAGAGCTGTAAAACTACATACACAGAGTAACGTGCGATTGATATGATAAATTGATAAAGTTGGCTAGATTTCTAACTGCAAAAATGTATGCGTAGCGCTAATATTAGGGGTAATTATGCAATTATTACTATTATAAATGTAATTAAAGTTGTAAGTATCTGTATGACCATGCACCAGATGTCTATAATACTGGCTTGCTTAGTTTCACAAGGCTTTGTTGGGTACATTGATAAACTCTAGAATTAAACTTACACATCGAGAAGTAACTCCAAACCCTATTAGTAATATAATAGTTCTAAGATCTGCTTTGAATAAACACAAAGTTACCGTTAAGCGCACCGTAAGACAACCGAGGCAGCCCTAAAGCATCAGACGTGTCAATTTATTGTTCGGTAGAGAGCATGGTACGACCAAATTCCTGAACGCTTTCTCTGATGGTAGTCGGGGAGTACGCGCACGCATGCGGCGCTTGCAGTCAGTGGCGGCGCTTGCGGCCACTCCACAGTCCACATGCAGAGCAACGAAAGTGAGCGCCGCGCTGACGCCGCGTGCGCCGGTGCCCGTCTCTGTCATCGAGTTGCATAATTATCCGCGATCCGACCATTGTTTGTAAACACTCAATAAACAAGAACATATCACTTAACAAATTGCGTGACCGTATTTTGATTAGATAGCTACGCATATCAGATTTGCATCGTTATGTGGAATTAAGTTTTCATTTTTTTTTTATCTACGACATTCTTCAGTCCAGTTGACTGCATGATAACGCGAGTGCAGGCTCCTAGCATCAAGTATTTCATTAATAAACATCATTTAGTTCTTATGCCACGGAACTGCATATTTCATGATTAGCTAATAGTCTGCCATCACTTAAATTACCGACACCGGACAAAACCTTCAAAAACTCCGGGCACATCGCAATTTTCCCCCTAACTTTTTTTTAAAAAAACCCAGTTTCCATTAAAATTTTTTTAATAATTTAAACAGCTTGTTAACGATTCATGTAACAATTATAATTTTCGACTGATACAGAGTGCGGACACTATGTGTCAGTGGAAAATTATAATTGTTTTTATATTTTGGTTTTACCCGGAAAACTCCGTCCGGGCGCTCCCCGGACGCCCTTTAAACTAGTACATATCCGGGGAAACCCGGACGGATGGCAGCCCTAGCTAATAGTAAAGAGACAGAGAGGCAATATGGCACATTCATTTAATCTAATGTTTATTGTATAAAATGTACAAATAGGTACTGGTAAATTAGCTGACCTTCCATACAACGCTCTTTAAGAAAAGTCAACTGCAGCGGACGGTAGATTTGCTTCTAAGGATATTTAAAGATCGTGTAACATGCGAATCGGTATGCGGATATTGATGGAGGGTTGGAAGCCGGATGATCTGCCAGATTGTGGGTCGGCGAAATTCACGCGGGCGCGTTTCACGTTCCACCTACCTATACTCTCGCTTCTGTTCGTTGAAAGCTTTGCTTTCTCATCGGGGTTTAACTCTATTGTTAAGTTATTCCTAGAGAGAGATTTACCTATTCTTAATCGTTCACGACTTTGACAATTACGGCTAATGTGTCTCAAATAAACTTGTCCACATTTTAACCCGGATGTATCGGTCGAGTGCATTACATCCAAAAAAATGGCGTGTCGAGAATATTTGTGGTCATCATCGCGTCGGGGAAGTGAGGTATAATCGTCAATGAAGTCTTTCATCGCGAAACCAGTCCAAGCGAATAAAAATAGTATCCTTTGTGATACGTAAGTGTTGGTCCGAGACCGGTTTTGTGCAACGATTTCGACAAAAAATTCAATTATCAGCTATTTGGTACAAGTTGAACGACACAAATTGTAGACTTTGTACGGGAAAGCATGTGCAAAAACTAAAACGCAGTCGTAACAACCGGTTGAACTGTACGAGATTCTAAAAATAAGCTAATATAGGTAGTATGTGAAAAGATATGGATTCCTTTTCTTATAGAGCGGCTAGCACGCGACAGACTCGCTGGATGTCTATTAAACAATGTCAGCTGGAAACTGGAATGCGACCCGCCTACAAGGCCGCGTGCCATCTCGATCATAGGTAGGTAGTCGATACTATACATACTGTGACTATACTAAGTGAATACTCTGTCAACTATGTATTGTATACCTACATTTTGTTGATATGATAGCTTTAAAGAACGATTCGATATCATTGTATGTCACTTAGCATTACTACAATGACTGAACTGCTGCTCCTTGTACAAGTTAAATAGGAGTTAGGAATATTGTTAATTACCATTTTAATTTCAATATGTTTTAAAAACTAAGCAATAATTATAAACAAAGTGTCAAGAAACAGAAAACTAGTCGCACGAAAACGATTTCACACGCGTAAGTCCCCATGCCATGGGAATATCGGAATAAAAAGTAGCCTATGTGTTAATCCAGGTCTCCAGCTATCTACATACCAATTTTCATCGTAATCGGTTTAGTAGTTTTTGCTTAAAAGAGTAACAAACATCCATACATCCTCACAAACTTTCACGTTCATGATATTAGTGGGATCTTGAAAATGTACAGCTTTCTTCAGCGTGTAATGTATGAAAGAGTCTGTATATTCAGAATTATTAATTTGCATGTCTTATATTAAGAATGAAATGTAGTTTAATGTAAATATTTACCAAAGCTGTCTGAATCGCTTGCTGGGTACGCAGGGCTCGGCTGCACCATTGTTGCAGCACGTGATAGCACGTCCAATGCTGACTCCACCTTCTCCATGTCTACCTGATGTAATAGGATAAATGTTTATTAATCAGAAATAACTTTCAAATTTAGAATCGGATCGGAATCGGGTCGGATCTCAGGATGTCAGTTAATGCATAATAATATCAGAGATATTTTAAATCCCGTATGTCGTTAGTAGGCATAGTAAGGGATCCATAGAATTAGAAATATAACATATCAATCAGGTGTCGTAATATTTATATACGACGCTAATTAGGTCTAAATATTTGGAAGAATTTGTGTCTGGTCGCCCAAGTTTGTCTTCGAATTAAATATCGCAGACTAACAGTCATAAAGGCATGCGAATACCAAAGCAGCGGAAATTCCTACCGGCACGTAAACGGCTAGACGGTGGACAGACGTGCGCCAAGTCGTGCGATCACCACGTAAATAAGAGGGAGGAATCAGATGATCAAACAAAGAGTTGTGAAACGTGGCTCGGCCGCATACCGCGACCGCATCGGGAACGAAGCCAATGGACCACTGTATAACAGATTAGACATACGCGCCACCGACGCTTGACACATCGCGAAAATATTATCATACCAATTTTTAATGACCTAATAATATTGCATGCCGATGTTAACAACAGCCACGAATGTAAAATTGACAGGCGCATACGAATTTAGAAACATAATGCAAGGCAAACAAAAAATGCGCTTTTCATATTCAGTACAACGGAGTTATTGGATTCAATTTTAGAACAAAACCAGACAATCTAGATTCTGAAGGGATGATGCCTCTGGTAGAAACAACGGGCAGTCCGTTGAAGTAAAGGTTTAGGCAATTAGTTAAATCGTGTTGAAAGCTACGAATAACCTTTAAGAAAATCAAATTGTACGAATTTGTTGCTAGTACATATTGGCCGCAACTGCTACTTGATAAAACACTTTTCAAAATAAATAATTATTTTTACTAAGTATATGTATAGAGGGATCAGAAATTTAAATTGTACCATTAACGACACTCTCTTAATGGTCTCACAGAATGAGCCAAAATATTACGACAATAATTAATACCTACAATACTCACATTGTCTACATACCGGGAAAATCAATGATCTCAAAAGTTATACCAGCTGAACCAGCCAAAAGAATTATCATTAGATTAATTAATTTTCATTAGATAATTTTCTTAATTAATTTCATGCCGTTAGTATCTTAACGGAAACAGGTAGACCGACGGTAATTGGAATAATGATACTAAAAGATGATTAGCATTCTCCACATGGCAGTCGAATAATTCACAAACAAATCTCGTTAAAGAAAACGAAATAGCAGGAATGTGAATAATCGAGGAATGTGAAATGACATTACATTAAAAGGTAATACAAGACATGGTATTTAGTAGGTAAAGTAAGGAGGTTGGAAGAAGGGAAGGGCAAACAAAACATTCGAATGCCGAGTGATGCGATGACTGCGTTAATGATGAGGAATTTAGTACATTAACCACAATAGAATTTTTCTGGCCGGAGGCGGAGTCACGAATACGGACAGTGTTGGTATGTCGGTATTACACACTCGAATAGATCATTCGACACATATTCAGATGGTCACGAACCCATTCAATGTAAAAGAAATCTTGGAATGAAATTTGACAGTAGATTACGTTAAAATTATTAAATGGATTCGATAAGTTAAAGTCAGACACTATGGAATACGTTTATCGCATAGATATATTATACCACATGAAGATGTAGTAGCCCTTCAACAAAGGTTAAGCTTAGGGTTAATTAAATGGTTTATGTATTTTCTTTTCTATTTTTTAACCCCCCACGTAAAAACGGGTGTTATAAGTTTAACATGTGTATTGTGTGTATTTTGTTATAGGGCAAAAAGCACTGAACTCGCGTCACCGTCACGCTCAAATACATATATATATATAGATGTGTGTGTGCCTGTTTTCAGTTTGGCGTGCAGTACTACGACTGACAGTTTTTTTTGTTTGAAAGGTGACTTGATCGAGGGCGTTCTTAGCTATAATTCAAGAAAAACTGTGCAGCCTTCGAAGATCATCAGCTCTTATTTGATTATATATTCATTGATGAGATTTTTGAGTCGGGGTATTTTAAATTTTTATTTATGTTATATGATGGCAATGTCCACAAATATTTACACAATTCCAAATATTATAAACAGAAATGCAACGGTATAGGGAAACGAATTGAATGAATTTGTAAATCTACGTCAGATGTACACCATCTGTTGAAGATTGTTATAGTTCATAAATAAAATGCATATGAAAACATTCAATTATCCACGGCCGGTGCAGTAGTCCTCGTAAGAAGGTTCAATAAGATCTGTAACTAGGGTCTTTATTTTGAATTTTTATTACGATCTAGTTGCTGGTAACACAAGCCACAATTTAACGCTGTTATTGTCTGTAACTTGTTATATTACTTAAAAGTATCTACACTCATTATTCAGCAGTTATAAATAAATTCATCCCTCCAATTCGTTACAGCCTTAAGAGTATGACTACAGCTTACGAAGTAACTATTATCTTATCTGTGCTACAGCGCAGAAGTATGGACTGGATAGGAGAAAACGGACTGGATGTTTTTCCGAAAATTAAACATTGGGCATAGTACCTTTTAAGTGCTTGGGTGCACTTCATCACTGAGATTCTACAGAGTATGTTAATTGTGTTATCTACTGAGATTAACATACTTCGCTGTGATACTTTATTCTATACTAGCTGCGCCCGGTTTCACCCGCGTACGTTCCGATGCTGTGGTAATATCGGGATGAAAAGTAGCCTATGTATTAATCCAGGTCTCCAGCTATCTACATACCAAGTTTCATCGCAATCGGGTCAGTAGTTTTTGCGTGAAAGAGCAACAAACAAACTTTCACGTTTATAATATTAGTAGGATGATACAATTCTTTTCTTTTTGTATTGATATCATAATTACTTAAATAATATGCTCCAAGTTTTTATGCACATAATCCTATCAGATAATAAACACAGTCCTAGGTCCTTTTGGTGGTATTGTATTTTATGGTATTGGTGAATGTTAAATGTAGTTTGTTGTATTAAAATTGACATGATTAATTAAAAATGTTAAAAAGTAATAACGTAGTCTGTAGGTGTAGTGTGAAAACACGATCAAGACATACGTATGTTTATGAAAATATTTTAAAAGAAAAGCTAGTACTTATAAAAAAATTAAGAAGGAAATTTTAAAGTAATAAAGTTGCAAATATTAATAAGAAAGTGAAAATTAAGAATCTGATCTATTTATATGATAGCCAAGCAAAAGGCAAAATTATTAATAATTTCAAAAGAAATATTAATAAGTTTACTAAAGGGACTCAGGGAGAGATGATAAATTAGGTACTCGACCGTAACTGTACTGTATTCACTGACCTCTTAATTATTTTAAGAGTGTTTCGTATTTTTATTGTTTAAGGTTCGATATTACCTTGCTTTAAAATAAGAACAGAAGTATCTTAATAGGCTTTGCGTAAAATCACATAAATTGATATTAATGCAAAGGTTGCAGTTGATTTTATAATTGATCGATTCAATTTAATATTTTTTTTAAATCGTTTTCTTTAAACCGATATACTAATTTCAGATTTTTTTAGTTTCGTAAATAGTTAAAAAGGAATTTCATATACAGAGTGTATTTGAAAATAGAACACTTACCTTAATTACTGAAAGGGCATGACTCTAGCATGCAGTTACAATAGGAATTAAAAAAAAAAACTATCCGTTGACCAGTTATGACCGTTTGAATTTACAGGTATTTTTGTCTCCGTTTTTCATAAAATTAGGTGGAAGGTGGAATGTGCAAAGTTAAAGATTATAAAAATAATAATTTTATATATATCTAGAACCTACCTGAAATTCAAGTCAAATTTTTATTTACACTAGCTGCACCCGGAATACGTTGCAATGCGATTTTTTGGGCCAGGAACGCTCGCGGGCGTCCCCGGAACACCCTACCAAACTTTCATCACAATCTGATCAATGATTTCGGAACGCATAGAGGACTAACATACAAACATTGATTTTTATTTATATATATTTACTAATATATTATCTTTAGTACATAAAACAAGTTTATTCGTCTAATATGAATAAAATGTGTTTATAATAGCGACAGCATACAGCGTCATTGTCTTTATCATCATCCCATGAAAACAAATTACAGTGTTAAATCAAATACATACGTTGACATTGTGCTGAAACCGACGCATCACAGCGCATCAAGAAGGCTAATGTCAATTAAACACAACCTAAATTGTTATCACCTGCTAGCTTCAAACGCAAACCACATTATAGTGAAACCTTGACATTCCAAATGTTAAAAATAATACTCTATTTCAGTAAACGTTATTTTCTTTTAAAATTAAGCCTTAGGTCGAAGAGTTAAAGTTTGAAGTGGATGATTGAATGTTTGTCGGTGGCCCGCATTTGGGGTGAGGCGTATTCTTTTACGACGGTCGCTACCCCTGCTGTGCGGCTGCGCACGTGGAACGAGGGGATACGGGCAGATGTTACGGTTGTACGGCTGCCCCGGCCCCTCGTGCCGAATTGTTGAATTTTCAACAACGAATGGTACTTTTACAATACCAGATTAGGAGTTGGCAACGAATTTTAACGGTCATTTTTGTTAATTTGTAAGTCATTGTTATCTGAAGTGATACATATAAGTAACAATAACTTTCAGTTTACATGCCTTAGTAATCTTGAAATAAATAGATATTTCTAAGGTTTAATACTTTCTATAAAACACATTTTGTTAACTATATAAAACAAACTACGACATAAATATTTGAACATGGGCCGTCACATTTTCGTGCCGGAAAATTGATTTGATATACGCAGCAATAGTCGTAACGATTACTCACACAGTGTGATAAATTTGAAGTCTACCGAGAAGTCTGGGTGGTTCCGATACAATTGACGGAACCCAACGGGGTCACCGTCAACATTGGCTAATCAGACGGCGTTTTATCGTGCTCTTATCACGGTGTACTGGCGGCCACATGCGCATGTGTGGGAACACATCGTTTGTACGCCGCGTACGGTCGCATTCCACACTATTATGTTCGCGAGATTCCATGCCATGCAGCTTCGCTGAATACCTTGTTGCCTTCGCTCCGTGTAGCGGCCAATTTTTTTGCCTGGCGCGCTCGCAAATTAAACCGGTAGGTACCTACATAACTAGTCATTAGGTACATTATGTACTACAACAACGTTAAAGTAGTCACTTAGACGATGGAAGAGTGATGTGTTATGATAACAATATATTTAAGCACATCTCACACATTTAAATATTTAAGTACGTATGACTCGTTGCTAAATATTTTATTGACTAAATTCAGAGTAGGTATTTCATGCGTTAACGTATGGTTGTATATAAACAAAATATCTAGCAAGGTAAAGCTTTTTCATATAATTTTAATCTTGGTTTATAAAAACAAATAATACCTACACAGTAATACAATTTAGTTATTTACAACTCAAGACATACAAATAAATAAATGGTGTGGGTATACTTACACAATGTATGTTTTTCCCACGATGTTCTTCAATGAGAGCCAAGAAAAATATTTTTCTCACAATATTTATAATTTCAGTCAATGACACGTTGTGATGATAAAGTTTTTTGTGGTAAAAATCGTTCTATGCGACTGAAACCTTCATGACAATCTTACAAAACCGGCGAAGAACAAAAATCGATAGGTAAGTAACTATTGGAATCGCAACAACTATGTGTACATTCGTCAGATTATTAACACGACACGCTGGCTCGCTATACGACGCAAAAAATATACTGACTTCTATCGTTTATTATCCATTGTCCGTCAAACGCACTGTGTAGAAGTATTTGTTGTTATTTCATAAAATCCAACTATCGCGCCACGACTCTGTTGACGAAATAGTCGCGTTTGACATTTGAGCCGAGCCCACTGCGATTGGAATCCGCGGAATGTCAAATATTTTCACTGCCGCCATCTATGTGATGGTATGTTAAATCAATGAGAGGCGGCACACTGGACTGGCCGAGACTTTATTTCAATAGCTTCAAATTACATTTGTGTTAAACGAGACAAAAACCTTTTGTAGCTGTGGTCTTTTATTATGACGTGAATGACTCTTAGTTACTACGTATCACGGGTTGTTGAACAATGTAGGAAAGTTTTGTTAAGCCTTTGCGAATTCAATGGAATGCGTCCAAATTTGTGACGCCGTTGGGAGACGTCACCGGCGCAGGCGTGATGTTGGTAAGCCGCGTCTGCTGCAGGGTTATCGACACACGCCGTGGAGGCGAGGAGTAGGGTCGGCAGTTTACCGGCCTGCGCATGTAGCATAACAGACTGTTTCGGTTCGATACTTTCGTTGGAATTTATAATATAACATTATGGAATTTCTCAACCATGACGTAAGAAAAATTACAATTCTCAGGTTTATTAACTTTAACAGATAAAAAGAGAATGTATGCGGTTGCTTAAATAATTTATTCAAATGTTATTTCTAAGATAGGTTTGCAGTGTAAACTGTACATATAATACATCTTATACAAAGTAAATTTGCACCTGCAGGGGATTCATTATCTCTGATCAAGAATGTCTTGCAAAGGCGAACTATTTTGCTTTATCAATTTTACACAGCTGTCGCCATCTGTTTACACTTAGAGCAAGCTGTACGAAATGTGTGCTTGTTTATTTCGATGTTGTACACTAGATGACACTTCAAAAATTATTTTAAGAAATAATATATTTTCTAACGGTTTGGTAAATAACCAAGTCCCTTTACACCCCATGAAACCTTTGATATTGTTAGCCTCTTTCATATTTTTAAGCGTAGCAGATAAAGTGAGGAGCCCTCACTGAGGACTAGAGATGGGTAATGGGTAAAAACCTTTGATGATTGACTGATTTGGGTTTTAACCCCATTTACCCATTACCACCCATTTTATTAGGTGCAAAATGGGTATTTCAAAATATTTAATCGTGCAGTGTGAACATGTGTTTACTATTAGTAGTAGAAGGTGGTAAAAAATAAAAATCTACTAAACTAATTAGATCATACATCATTATCACTATTGGAAATACGGTCACACACACAAAACTATTAAGGCCAGACGTAGATGGTTCAGGGCTGGTACGACGTAGTGATGTGATTTCTACATGACATCGGAATTCCATGTGTATTGGTGGTGAATTAGGCACACAATCCTCGATATCATCACGCACATCATCAACGTACTTGCGTAATGACTTCCAATTGAGTTTCAATTATTTTTTTGCTGTGAATATTATTGTGGGCACTGAACGACTGTTCTAAGTCAGCAAAAGTGCAAGGTACTGCTAGAATTCGGACAGCAACTTTGCTCAGTGCAGTAGACCCTTTCACCATGTTACTGGACTCATATCTTTAATATTTGCCCACATGTAAATGTTCGGCTCCGAAAACCATCTTTAGCTCAATAAGAAGCCAAGTTTGCCATTCACCTCCATGGCGTCGCCATTCTGGTTTTGTCTAGTTTGATTCCTGGAACTGTGGGGTTTAACAAATAGGCTGCAAAGTGAATCAGTTTCAAGCACATTTTTATGCTCTCGTCTACATACTTTATAAATAATAATAACTCGACATACCTCACACACGGCCCCGGCCGCCTGATCTCGGAGCCTGTACGGCTGTACCAGTACCCAGATTGCTGATTAACGTACTTATATATTTCTAAATACATACATATTACAGATAAGTTACACCCAGACACTGAACAAATGATCATGCTCATCACACAATCATTTGTCCTGGGTGGGATTCGAACCTACGATCTCTGGCTCAGCAGTCAGGATCACTAATCACTAGACCAACAGGCCCGTCAAAACCAAGAGTTATAAAATTTTTAACTTTTTAATCATTTTCTGTTTTTGTGATATCTAGTAAACTAAACAGTAATTTCGATTACGTATTTTTAAATATTGTTAAACATACTTTGTAAATATTCGCTTTATTACCTTCGAATTGAAATATTGCGTCAGAAATAGACTCCAGAATAAGTTTGCAGGGCTGAAAATGTCTGAAAAATCTTGTTGAATGATTGTGTAGATAATAATTGAACCATCGAGCATCGCATCTCAACTATGTTCGCAAGTAAATATGTTAAAATCTGACTTTTTTGATAGTTTTAATCATGTTAGTTGCCACATCTTTAGAAGCATTTATTACCTCAATTTTGATAATATTTTTGTAGAGAAATTCAAAGCATGAGCATTACAACTAAGTGAAGTTATAGGTATTTGAATTCGCAATTTAGAATTAATTAGTTTGTTGTTTGGCGCCGACTCAAAATAAGTTTATATAAAATTTGATAGTTTTGTAAATAAGCTCAATGCTTAAGAGTTAAGAGGTTTATTTATTTTTCGCTTTTTAGTTATTTTAGTCGGTTTAATTTTTTCGAATCGGTCGAATTAAGATCCTCCTTTTTTTTCGTAGGTTAAAAATGACTAGTATGTCGATTTGCTGCCGTCGCAATACTTTTAATCAATACGGATTCTGATTTGACCAACCATCCAGCATTAAGTGCAAACATGTTTGAGATTATAATATTTTCTTTTATTTCGTAATGCATTTCTCTGTAGGTTTTGTCCAAAAATAGTGGTAGAAATCGTTCTCAATTTTGTCTCAATGTTTAGAGTTGATTGAAAACTTGATCCATAGGGGGTGTTCCACTATCGACACAGGTATTTTTGATACATAAATAGCCTTACCTAATAATGAAGTCAAATGTTCTTTATTTACTTTTATAAGACAAGCAGACAAGACACTGCTCTCAATCGTCAAACCTGATTCAGGTCTCACATTGTCCTTGTTACTTGGTTTCAAAAATATGTCATTAACTGCAGATTCTGGTAAACTTTACAATGTTTGATATGTACCTGTAATGATAGTGTAAAGTTATAAATAAATAAATAAATAAATAAATGTACCGTTCCTAAAGTGTTGTTTGCTGCTTTCGGGGAAAACCAATAAATATTGCTGATGCCTTATCACGAATTCAGATTAACAGCTGGGACACTCAATCTATTGTTGTTAACACATCCCAAAAATCACCGAGTCAAATTGGCTCCATAACCGCTACAGCTCACACAAGTACGTTAAACGCCATCTTAGAAATTCCAATCACTGACGAACCATTGAATAAGTTTCACAGACAAATATGTTTTACTATTAAGGAGATATTTTTTTATTTATTTATCTCTTTATTGTACACCTTTTAAATGAGATACAATACAAAAACAATGTAAACATTTAGGTATATCAATTGGCGGTCTTATCGCTCAAGGCGATCTCTTCCAGACAACCTTTGTACGGATATTAACAAACATATTTCAGGGTAGTCTGTGGTGTACTGAGATTTGTTAATGTTGATTATAATATATACTTAGAATACTATACTCAATATTAAGAGACGACCGACCGTTACAAGGCCCTTTGACACGCATACCCGCAAGCTCTTACAAGTCTATCAATTAATGTTATCTCTCACTTTCCCATAAGTACTTCTGTCCTAAAATGAAAGAAGAAATTTCTAATTATATAAATGAATGTACAATATGCGGTCAATCTAAATACGATCGTAATCCAATCACACCACAGTTTAATATTGTACCACCTGTAATATCATAACTGTGATGAAATACCCGGTAGTCGCCCCATAGAACAACAAGTCTGCATGCTGAGTCTTATCGCCCATCAAGCTATAGACAAGCCCGAAGATGAAAATTACTTTAACCAAGCAATCACTGGAACAACTAGATGACAAACACTATACCGTTATATTTTCCAAGCCAACTAAAACTCAGCTGAAATGTGAAGATACCTAGACGGGAGTTACCTTCTCACTCTACCAAAAACTTGCATGCTGCGCACAGGTGAAATCACCATTGTCAATACAAATTATGAAGATAAGGGTCAACGTATGTAAAAATCATTGAAAATCTTTCGGAACACTATATCAACGAGTCTGCAGTCATCCCGCACATCAGACTGAACAGTAGTAACCTGAAAAGTCGACACGGCATTCAGGATAAGTCACTAATGCAGCATCCTATAGAATTACAACAGATTGAATCCGAAAAAACTTTGTATTAAACGACGGCCTTTCTATGGTACATATTTATATTACTTGGTGGAATTACACTGAGTATTATCGCTACTGTTCGCCATCGTATCCACAAAAACAAGGTAAACGTAGAGAAATCGCAAACCACAGGTGACATCCCGCATCACCAGAAACCGGAGGGGGCCACTCCAGCAACATTCTCAGTCAAAGTCCTCGAATAGCTGCTCTTCTGATGGTGGAGGTGTTACAACCCCTCGCTGCCTAAACCAGAAACGCTGATTAATGGATTGCAATATAGAAGGTTCCACGGATATAGCTGATTCGGTGCCTCGTGCCGCTGCCCCGCTTCTGAGCCCGCGTCATCGATCATCTCACACATTTATTGCGAAGTAGTGCAATGTACAGTGAAGTTGACCTTAATTATAAGAAATATTGAACACACACTTCGGTACTAGCATCGTCGGAGTTAGCATAGTTTTAGAGAGAGAGATAAGTTTATCTTGTATTTTCTTAAAATAATTAAATTCATTTATTACAATCTCGGGTTTTTCTAAGCCCTCCGGTACTTATATATTATTTACAATTGTTAACATTAAGATAAAATTTATCTGACTGATGAAGACATTTTTTTGACTTAGGTACTTACAAAAGTAGAGAGGTCTTGTTTTCAGGTTTATTTGAACCAGCGCACGTCGGGAAAGTTCACTAATTTAACACCTGTCTTCTTGGAAGTCGTTAAGAAAGGCTAATGTCCAGCACTTATTTAAGGCGCAGTACGGCATACCGTGTGGATTCCGACACCGAAAACCCCGGTGGGGTGACGTACTTGTGTAAACCTCCTCGGTTTACACAAGTACAAAAAAAAGGCTAATGTCTGTGTAATTAAATGATGATGATGATGATTTCTCTAACTCTCATAGTTTTATGAAGTATGAATATGGGTTATATGGATCAGGTACAATAGAGATAGAATTTAGCTACTTGTGAAACCGTGAAATCTGAAAGAGACCTGACCACATCCAATCTAGAACACATTTTTGAAGTGAAAATTTCTTTAGGCACGGACGGCACTTTTGGTATAGGCCTATAGGGAAAAAGCACTGAACAACTCGCGTGACCTTCACGCTCAGATATAATTTTTATGTATATATATAGGTATATTGAATGTAAATTGTAAGTAATGTTTTCACTTCTGACGAGTAGTCCTACGGCTGACAGTTTTTTTGAAGTGAAAACTTCTTAAGGCACGTTGGGTACTTTTGATATTGGAAAAAAGTACTGAACTCGCGTGGCCGTCACGCTCAGATACATATATACAGATGTGTGTGTGTTCTCACTTCTGACGTGCAGTCCTACGACTAACGGTTTTTTTATAAATACGAATGTAAGTCAAACTACACTTTTCAGGACATAATCTTTATTTCTAACACAACGTTCTTGATAAACTTCAGAATTAAAATCAACCCATTTTCAACAGAAATAAAGCGACAAATTATTTCTAAACAACAAATTATTTTACAGATAGAATTATCTAAATTAAACGGTAATCACATAAGACTGTTTATTGCTAAACCTAAACTGGTGTAACTTACAATTATAGCTCATTGGATAATTCGTGTTCACGAGTAACATATTTTAAGTGTGGCCTTTTTCTAACTACCAGTATAATTACTCCGTCCAAAAACTTTTACAATTTGTTTTTCAGTCTTCACACTTAAATTGCATTGGGATTAAAATTAGAATCATTTTGAACGACTATTATAACACAAAAATTATTTACCTAATATTACAATTATATAGACACAATTGTATTTAAACAATGGGAATACTTTAATTCTACTTAAGAAAGTATTAGAAAAGACAATAGAAGGGTAAGGAGATTTCCGATCGAATTCGAGACACCCGACTGAGGAAGTATATCTGTGCCCTACAGAAGACCAATCCAAATGTCAATATCACAAGTCACACCAATATGGCGTGGCGAGTTTTTATATTCACGTGTAAATGCTTACACAGCTGTATAAAAACAGTCCTTTTATTCAGCAAAAGTCAGTTCAGTTCTTTTCAACCCAAGACAGAAAGTGTTATAAACACCTCTCTGTTTGTCTCTCTTAGTTCCTATACGGCTGAACCGATTTTGTTAGAAAAGTGACTTAATCGATAAAGGTCTCAGGTCTTGAAGAAAATCTGTACAGCCGTTTAAAGATTATTTGCACTTCACATTTTGCTTCACAAATAGCTATTGTTCCTCAACCCTAAAAGATATTACGATGTTGATAGCAGTGGTTATACTTCATAGTTAGAGAGACTTAAAACATCAATAATGATTCATTGTAATTATATAACATACATATATATTATAATTTGTATATTACTACAATATCCATTTAATTATAATACAAACATCTCACTTGGGATTCGTTTCGCAGGTAACTAGGGCCTATACTAATACATTATAATACATAATCATTTGGTTCCGTTTTCGTAAGTGATTTTTAAATGTACTTATAACGAATATATTATTCGGAATAGGTTGTAGTATGTGAAAGGTTTATGTCACTACATATTATGCTAGGAAGCTTCGAATACTTATAATGAACACCTAGTGCCATAAAAACTTTAGCAACTGAAAGCTGTGACTAGGTACACAGATCTAAATAATAGGTTAGGCGTTATGTAGGTGTCTAGTCGACAAGATAAATAGTATTATTTATTTGATTTTATGAGGACTTCTAATCTAGGGAAATAGTATAGAACTATGAGATCAGCGTTTATTATTGTATAGGAATGTAGTATAACACATATATGCTTAATAAGAGGTAGTTTCTGTGATGAAATGTTCCTATACTTTTGCATTTTTTAAAACAACTATTGGTTCAATTTGTAATCATGCCTATGCCATTACACTTCATGGCTTTGAGCGTTTTTAGGTGGGTGTGTGTCTAAATTGACCGGCTTGAAGTTAGCAACATGTGACGAGTTTGTGGCGACATCCACACCATTCAGCACCATCTAGCAATAACCAACTGAATTACGTAGTAACTATCGGTCCTGCATCGCGTAATTAAGTTCTCACGATGCTTAGTACATGTTACATTTACAAATTCTCAACATGATCACCTAGCCTGGAGGGGGATCCACCATTTCTGTAGTAGGGATATTAATACGTCCTCCACAAGTTTTAGTGGCAAACACTTTTGCAGTCACTTCAAAGATAATGCCATAACGGTTGCAAAACCAAAATTCAAATCGGTCAAATTAGGATTCTATAGATTAACAGAAAATCCTTGTGGTCCGGCTTAAGTAATGTAATTTGTGACCTTTTTGGGTTAGAGCCTTAACAAATCTTCCTGATCTAATTAGTTTTAATATGTAGACAGGCATTTGTAACGACGGAAATGTTGTTTGTAACTTTGTCAGTTGGGAATGTTTGTTTGTAAGTCCGACGCATTCGCTGGAGAATGTACCTATGTAAATCTTTTTCATATTTCGGTATATTTTCTGAATAACCCGTGAATCATAGGTCAATGCTATTTTGAACATGGACACAATATTATATTTTCCATACAGCTATTTTATTATTGACTACATTAACATATATAACATCCATTAATACACATAAATGCAATATTTTCTAGACGAGCACAGAGCTAAAAAACAAAGGTTTAGTCGGAGATATAAGACAAAAAAAATCGTGAATTTTATTGTACCTGAATGACTTTTATCCTATAGATTTTAATATTCATCCTTACAACTAAACTTGTCATCAAAGCAATTAGATATACTATAATATTATTCTGCAGTTTGTTGCACCTTCTCAATAATAATCCAATGGTTTCCTGGAATTAGGACAATAAGTACAACACCCATGTACACAATTAAGGTTCCTTTGAATCTCTGGATATTTCATAAGTTTCAATATTATACATCTGGTATATATATCACGTCCTGTAGTTAGGGCAATGACTCTAAACAATCTATGATCCAATTCGATTGAATACGTCTATATCGATAGGTCATGCTAAATCCCACACTGATATTGTTTTTGAAAGTAACCTAAGCCTTATAAATACCAACACTAAAGATCTTTATTGTAAAGTACCTTGAAGAAGGGGCTTGCTGTTCTGTTACAGCAAGCCCCTTCTTCAAAGTCAATCAACACCTTTATCTGCGCGCAGTTTCCACAAGGCGAATGGCCAGTCAATTACCTAATTGTTCTCAAATTAGTGTGATTAACTTCCGCGTAGGGCAAAAAATATTGTGCCAATACGTGCCAACGAAAGATATTTTTATTTCAATGCACGTTTAGCTTAGCAAACAGCTCACTTAGTTTCACGTTACCATTGTACAAAATGTACAAGCTGTAAAAGAGACTATATGCTAACAGTCAGTCAGTGGTTTAAGTTTTTTTTCACACGCAACTATACATATCAACATAATATATGTAGGTACCTGCGTAGATTCATGGTAGATTGATCCCAGTATAATACGTGTTAAACCTGGTTGAATTGTCGTTTTAAACGTGGCTGTATCTTATGGCCGTGAATTATATCTTGTGACACAGGGATAATGCCCTAGTAGGACAATTGTAATTCTAAAACACGAAGATCATAAATAATATGTTACGTTTCGTTCGGCTGACTTGAGTCATACATTATCTCTCACCAATCTATATACATATAATGTAAATACGAAGAACTTTGGTACGCTAACATTGTATTGTGTATGTATGTATTACGTACTAAGCTATCTATAAGTAATGTGCATCTTATTATAATTTGGTATGTATATATTTAATATATCCATATACGTATATATTCTTAAAACTCCAGGGGACGGCTTAACGTGTTAACTAAAATAATGCTTTTACATTACTAAAGTTATCGATAATTTAGGATTTATATAAATATATTTTGGATAACGTGAATGAAATAGTCTCTGAATTAAAAGTAACGCAAATCCCTTAAAAATAATCTACTGCTTATATTATTTTAATATTTTTTCTATAAGCAAATTTTTTTAGCGAAGTATGTTTAAACAAATGGATTTAAGTTTGTTTTATTATACATGTAAACAAAGAACCGTATTCCTGTAAATCGATTTTACTATATTTTATTATGCGACTTAAGGGAATTGAATCACACAAAACTCACTATATATAATTTACAGAATATGTCGCCAAAGAACAAAAAATGATACATAAATTGTATCCTAATATACTAATGCATACTAACATGTAATGTAATGCTCTCTAAACAGTAAGTTCACTTTGACACAGTCACAAAACAGTTCATAGTAATAGTCATATAAATAATAGTTCATAGTAAATTAATTGGCAGATACACTAACAATCGGTGGGTACATTCGTGAGAGGTAACAATTAAGTTAATACATCTATTTCTGTGTAACTGTACATATACCATAAATACCTACTGTTCTTAGATAAAAGGCAGGCATTGTGTCTTAAAATATTTTGGCAGTTAGTCAACTATTAACCATCACAAAATATTTTATTACTGTGTTGATATACAATATTATTTAAAAGTAGTGCAGTATCATCTACGTATCGAATTTATACTACATTAAGTCACCAGGCAGGGTTACACCGTCTGTACCAAACTTTATAGTGTCTTCTTAATTGGATATGATGCTCTATGTGCAAAATAACATTGTTTAATTTGAATCATTTATTTTGTTTTTACCTTGGTCGGCTACTGCAATAATGATTCATTAACAGAGGTGCTCAAACACAAAACAATAAAACCAAAATCAATTATTCGACAAAGGTATGCAATGATGAACGAAATTTGAAAATATTTCACTTTTAAATAAATAATACGAGTCAAACTACATTCAGAGGATAAAGAGCTTAGTACAAACATAGAGTAAATGTATGTATTATATATACCTACATTAAATTTTTATTGCATTACAAATTTTAATGTAGGGTCAAGATTATTAAACTGAGTAATATTAGTTAATAGTAGATAAGTACACTTCAAAATCTGTGATTTTGGATTAAACCGCATATTTTTGATTTGGCAGGAAATTGTTTTTTTTTCTGCTAACAGTATATTATTTATAAGCAGTTTAGTGTTACTGTAGCGATATTCGTTTAATTGGTTAGTTAAATATTTGTAACCGTGTGAATCAAAAATAGTAACTGAAAACTACGCTCTAAGGCAAAGTTCATTTAGTGCAACCAGCTGATATATTGTCTGTGACGAGTTCATCCGACACGAAAGGAACCAGAGTACACAAAAGTACTTCATTTGCATACATGGGCGTACCCAGCTTTTAGCCCAGAGAGGGGCAACATTTGGGAGGGGAGCAAAATTTGAATTTGTCGGTAAAGTGTAGTCCAGCAAATCAAAAATTCAGGGGAGCAACTGCCCTCCCTTGCCCTCCGCCTCGGTACGCCCATGTTTGCATACACTTCAAGTATTTGTATTAGCTTAGCTCTTATATACCAAGTTATTTGTTACTTTCATCGGTATAACATAGTAACGTATGAATCTAATTGCCAAATACCTGGTAATAATAATAATTTATTATCATACTGGAACGTTCAAGTGTAGAGTGAATGGGTTTTGCTTGGATAGGCGTGTACCATCTTCGTCTTCATCGTCACTTTTCATGAGGTGAGTTGGAAGACAAATAGCTATGCCATTTCATAAAAAAGAACTTTATCTGGAATGTATATTATATGGTTCATAAAATAATATTTACTGTGGTGATCGATGTGATCTGCATTCGATAAGTATAATATACAAATACCGATTTTTATACTTATTTTACCTGTCACTGAACCACAATAATATTTTTTTTTATATTTGAATGAATCATACAACCGATTTAAAAAAAAAATTGCAGAGACTACCGTCCTTCAAAGTATCTCTTCAACTGTCTAAGGAAGACTGTTTTATCTGTGTATTTCTCTCGCCATAGTTTAAATGTTATACTTCAATTTGTTACATTTTTTCTACACAGAGTTACTAATGGCATGATAAAGCAAATACATATATATTATGAAAATTAAAGTATCGTAGGTCAGTTACAGGAGAGCCACAATCAAAATAAATAATGTTCCTTAAACAGAAACTCGGTGCAATCTATCTATCGTTTGGTATTACTTATTTAATTGCTCTTACATAACTACTATTAGTCCCTTATTTCTATCTGTTTTCTATTTACGTGCTATATCTGAATGTGAATCTATACCTATACATTTAATTAAATCTTGTAAACATAGCAATAGCGCGAAGTAGTTTTTAAAATTACATCTTTATAAATTATTAATTATACAATATTATATTCCAATAAAAATAAGTTAATCACACTGTATAAGAAAATGATATGTCGCCAAGTAATCATAGTAAATGGACTTATGGTAAATTGTATAATACATATATGTACTTACATACATTAATTATATAAAATTATGTAAATCGGGAGGATAAGAAATTTACCAAAAGTAATATATTTATCGTAGGCCGTTC